>CM038143.1:61543889-62254785 GCA_021437245.1 Aegilops speltoides
GATTTGGCTGTGGTGGAAGAAAGGATTGAGTGGAAAGCAACTTGGGAAGGCTAGAGATCAAGCTTCATATGGTGGGAGTGGAGCAACTTGATCTCAACACAAGGGTAGGTAGTTCTCTTCTCGAGAAATGTAAGGTAGGAGTGGTAGTTCTTTCGATGGCTCTCTCCACTAATGAAGAGGGGTGGAGGGTATAAATAGCCTCCACACAAAATCCAACCGTTACACACATTTGAGCAATCTCGGTGGGACCGAAGTTGACAACTCGGTGAGACCGAAAGTTCAAATAATGTGAACGTTGGGATTTTCGGTGGGACCGAAAATACAATCTCTGTTAGTCCGATTCGTGCATTGACAAGAGCAAGCCAATTTGGTGGGACCGACTTCATCATCTCCGTGACACCGATTTGATGACGAAGATTCTGAAGCTTGGCAACTCAAGTTTCGGTGAGACCGAGTTCGAATCGGAAAATCCGAGTTTTCTAGGGTTTGGCTTATGGCTGAGGTGGTTCATCTCGGTGTGGTGAGTTTGGAAAATTGGTGGGACCGAGACTACTTATGAGTGTATATGGCGGTGAAAGTTGCTGATAGTTTAGGAGATGTATCACTAAGCACTTGAGCAACGGATCATCATCATAACCTCATCCCTTTTAATAGTATTGGCTTTTCCTATGGACTCAATGTGATCTTGGATCACTAAACCAAAAATGGAGTCTTGAGCTTTTGCCAATGCTTGCCTTAGCATTTTGAGGGTCCACTTCTTGAGTCCTTGCCATACCCATATCCTTGAACTCTTTGAAATGATTCTCAAGTAACCATTAGTTCAATGATATATATGTTGTTATTAATTACCAAAACCACCCGGGATTAGTTGCACTTTCAATCTCCCCTTTTGGTAATTGATGACAACATATAGATCAAAACTTCGACAAAGGATATAATCAATGAATAATATCGTCACTTTGAGAAGTATGTGATAAGCAAGAGCTCCCCCTAAATTTGTGCATTATTTAAGATTTGCGTTTGAATGCAAATGCACAATCGATTAGGATCATGGGTCACTCTTCCATGTCACATACATCTTGGTGGAGCGCACAAAATGATAAGAATGAACAGCATGCACCCAATCACCAAGACATGAGTAAATGGTCATACAAGATAGGAATGGCATATGATAAGCATTAAGCACACATTAAAGCATGGTATGACCAAGCACTCATTAAGGTAGAATCAAGCGTAGTATCAAACACCTTTGAATGTCTCGAAAACCAAAAGTATCTCAAAGAAACCATAAAAGAGCGAAAGAGCAAAAGCGCAAAGACAACAACACTCTCTCTCTCGAAGTCCTATGATCTATACAATTTCTCCCCTTTGGCAACAAGTTACCAAAAGTTCGAAAAAGCATAGAGCTAAGCGTCCTTTGGGGACTCTTTGGCGGCTCCGTCTGAGGTTGATGTCGGAGTGGATATGACAGACATCGGCAAAGACTTGGTGATGTCTGTCTTTGGAGGAGTAGTCCTTTGGAGCTGGAGTTAGATAGCTTCTTTGGGCGTGGGAGGTCTTGAAGCTGTAGTCTGGTGTACATCCTTTGGAATAGTAGCTGATCGAGGTCTGTGGGAACCGGGCGATCTGTTGCTGAAAATCTGGACTAAGTCATCCTGCATCTCACGCATAAGCTCTTCCTTCTCCGCTTTGCTTCCTCAATGTCGCCTCGAGCTTGTTGGCGGTCACTTGTACTTGATCGACTTCACGTCCGGGCGTGGATCTTATCCTCAACAATCCTCTCTAAGCTCTCACGAGACTATACAATGCTGGCGGCGTTGTTCAATCCTTTGGGTAGCTTCAAGAATTTGCTCTCGAAGCTCTTTGGTTTAGCTGCTTCTTCTTCTTTGCTTCCTTGTCGACTTTGGCTTTCTTAGCAGCCGATCTTGGCTTGACCTTCAAGCGATGTCGGATCGTCCTCATCCATCACAACAACATTGTCTTCATGCTCTGGCTGCAGCGGTAAATGTTCTCTATCCAACAAGAATGTGCCCGTGCCAAACTTGGCATTGATAAGCATCTGAATCTGCGGGGCAAATCCACATGACCTTTTACGGTCATTGCAGTCCTCTTAATGGTCTCTACCATCAAGTCCATCACCTTGAAAGGTGCTTTCTCATCAAGTATGTGCAGCATGTTGATATAGTATCCTCGATCATGCGATGATCTCAGATTTGGGCATCAAGGTATGCCTCAAAATGGTATTAGTGGTAGGTAAGCCTGCACGGAGATAGTAGATGAGCGAGCTTCAGATTCCCAAATCCTTTCTTTGGAATCTCTTTGTACATGTTCTTCATGGATTCATGATTCTTCTTTGGAATCCCATATACATCTATATCATCTTCTCATTGCACTGGAGCATTCAGAATTTCTGCCCATTCTTCAACAGAAGAAGAGAATCTTTGACCTTCAGTCATCCATATAATCTTCCCATCAGGGTAGAAGTGAGCTGTGGCATAGAATTGCATTATCATCTCATCGTTCCAACTGGTCAATTTCTGACCTACAAAGTCTGCAACTCCACATGCTATGAAGCTTTCATGCACATGTGGAAAGAAATCTCTGTGCTCTTCGCTGTCAATGTACTTCCAGTCAACATATCGGGTGTCTGCGACTATGGGCTTCTTGTCCATCAGCACAGTCTCATAGAAGTCCTGCTGCTCTCTGGTGTGAAATCTGGGATCTACAACAGTTCTTCTCCTCACGGCATATGGGTCGGTTTGTCTCCATAGCACGAGACCTTTATCTTTCCTTGCCTTCATATCCTCGGCTTGAGGATGAGCATCATATGTAGTGGCAGTTTTGGATGAAGTTTACGCAAAACTGGTGCTTCATCGTCTGACACTGACTGGTGGCACATCATCCTTGTTCTTTTGAATGCTGGAATGTTTAAGCGGTCTTCTTGGGCTTGGCTGCGAGGCTTTCTTTGGAGCTGCCTTAGCTGGAGCAGATTTCTTGGGCTTTGATGTGGCTCCGGCCTTAATGGCATCACCCATGAGCTTACCTTACGAGGAGTAGGCTGGGGTGCTTCCTCATCCTCATCCTCTTCTTTGCATCATGCACTATCCTCTTTCTCTTGGAAGTTTTCATCACTTTGCTTGCATTGCCTCTCCCAAATTCAGCTTCTTGCAGCAGTTGACTGCTTGACTTTCTTTGGTGCCCTTCTTAGTTTGTTGACCTTGTGGCTCTTTGGCAACAACCTTCCTTTTGGGCTTTGAGGTCACCTCTTCCTCAACAACAAAATCTGAGTCCTCATCATCTGAATTCCTCTTCTTTCTAGCTCTGGTGGCTGCGGGAGGCAAGCCACTTGGTGTCTCCTCTCACCATCATCGATGAGCTGCTAGGATCGGGACTAGTGCTGCCTCTGGAATGTCTGCAATGGGTGTCTCTTACATTACATTTATCTTTGGCATCGACATGGCTTACAACCTGTGAATAGATAAGGTGTAGGCAGAGAAGAAGAGTCATCACAAACTGCGAAGTTTTGCAAAAAATTGAGTTCAAATTCTAGTATTAGGTTTTCACGAAGACATTTGGTCGGACCGAGTTTAAGATTCAGTGAATCCGAAGTGTTAAACAGGAGCTTGGCACACCACTTTCGGTTTGACCAAAGTGGGTTTCGGTCCTGCCGAAAACACTAGGGTTTCACAGAATCCTCATTTCGGTCACACCGATTTTACACAACTTCGGTTGGACCGAAGGTGCGGTGCAATGGCCATAGGCCAAATCGGTCATCCGAAAATGTAAATCAGTCTCATCGAGATGTGTTCGCGGAAACCTAACCTAAAACTTTTACTCGAATCTAGTCCAAGCGAACTAATCTGGTGTATAGGAGGATTTCAATCGTGGCAAGATACTAGGCAAACCAAGCGTGCATTGAATCGGAGATGGGAGCACGAGTGGGATCAAAACTCACCTAACTTGGTGGAGTTTTTCTCTGGCGGCAGCCGGCGGAGGAGATGTCCGTTGGCGGCGGAGACTGCGGCGGCGCATAAGCGGCAACGGCGGCGATCCGGAGACCAAGGCGGCGGCGGCAAAGGGTGTGGGGCGAAAGCGTTTGAAGGAGAAATCAGCGCGGCCCTTGGTATATATACCCTTCTTTGTCGGTGGGACCGAGTTGTAAAACTTCGGTGGCACGAGATGGATAACTGCTAAGCGCGTTATGCACTTTAGTCACGCCGAAAATCACAACTCGGTTTCACGAGATGAAAACCTAGATCAGTCTAAATGCTTTCGGTTCGACCGAGTTTGAGTAAGTTAGTGCGACCGAAATCAATTAGAAGGTTTTGGAAATTAGCCCTTGACGGATCGGTGGCTCAGTGCTCCTCACCGGAGGGTCGAAAATGACTTGTTCAAAGTTTGTGATGTAAGCATGAATAGAATTTGAGACAAGAAAGCATAGATAGCTAGGGGAGGTACTTAGGAATTCTTGTCCATCCATTTGGTCAGAAAACTCAAAATGACCAAAACAACAAATGGATGTCCTTGAATGGATAAAATCATGCATCCAACATGCTCACACAATAAGATAGCAAATGAGATATGTGTCAAACATGCACAATCAAAACTCTAGCAACTAACACACAATTTGTCGATGACTAGGTCATCTTTATATGAGTATATTGACTTAGGAGCCAAATGAGAACATTTGATCATAGGTCATACTCATCGTTTAAGCACAAGTGGGGTTACCACTTTTACATAAAGCATTGATGTGTTCACATCATTTGAAGATGCTTTAGCTCAATTTTTAGAGCAAAGCTCCCCTAGATGTGAGAACCCCTTTTAGAGGTCAAACTAACCTTGGGTTGTCGTAGAAGACTTCATGTAGATGTTGAAGATGTGGATGCTCAATGTTGATGGAGATCATCAAGAGTTGGGAGCTATCCTTTGGATTGGGCACTTTCAATACCTACATGGGTTAGTCCCACAAGGAACAAACAAGGATATCCATGGACATAGATTGAAGTTCACAATAGATGATGTCCATGAAAGCAATGATTACCTTGTCCCTTGACTTACCAACAAGAGGGTTTGTGACTCCATGAACTAGTGCGATGTGGAAGTTGATTGCACAAGTTTTTGCCAAAATGAATGTGAGTGAAGTATGTTGGCGGAGTCACCCTCAAGAACTTTCTAGTTCTTCTTCTTGAGGATCCACATCATCTTGATGGGAATCCTTGGGGTTGTAGTTGAGTTTGTGACGTAGAACTTGGCGTTTCCTTGGGAACCCACTTGACCATGGCTTGAGGTGCTTCAACAAATGCATCAATCTCCTCTTGAAGCTTGTCCTTGCCTTTTAGCTTGTGGTCTTGTGGTGGAAGGTCATCTTGAGCTTGTTCCACATTGGAAGAAGTAGGATCATACTTCTCCTTTTGAGAAACAAACTGTGGAGTAGGATATTGACCTTCTTCCCTCAACACCTTGGCGTTGAACTTTCGCTCAAAACCAATTCCTTGATTCTTCCGGTGCCTTCCTTGCTTGCGAACAATTTCCTCAAAGTTCTTGCTTCCGGCAAGGCTCTTGTAGACACCTTTCTCTATGATCCCTTTCAATAAACTATTTTCTTGCTCAAGTGTAACTTGGCTTGAAACATTGTTAGTGGAATCAAGAGAACTACTAGAAGCAACAACATTGGATTTAGCATGGTTATTGTTACTACTAGAGTAAGAATTTTCCTTATGCTTGTCATGCTTAGTTTTAATGGGTGGCAAGAAATTAGACAAGAGAAGTCGTTTGGCAAGATATGAAGAACTCTTCTTTCGAAGATCGTCATTGATTGCTTTTAGAAACTCATGTTCTTGCTCTAGAGTGAGCTTCTCGAAGCGTAGCTTCTCATGAGATCTTAGGAGCTCTCTATGATCTTCTTGAGTTGTTTCATGAGCTAACTTAAGAGTGTTTAGTTCTTTAGTTAGACGCTCAATCTCCTTCATAGCATTGTCATTCGACTCTTCTCGACTATAAAGATTACTAGCATGTTCATCATTACTAGGCTCCTTTGGATTTATCAAGCAAGAGTTCATCTTCACCAAGCAAGTCATCCTCATCACTATTGAAGTCAATGAATTCAGGGTGTGATACCTTGGGGCCTTTAGCCATGAAGCATCTTCCAATTCCCTCATTTGGTGAATCAAATAAGTCGTAGGAGTTGGAGTTGGAGGATCGAGAGCAAGACCGGCAACACCTTCATCTTGTTGTAGTCGGAGTTGGAGTGATAGCTTCCTTGGATTGATTGTTGGAGTCGGGCCGGAGACCCATTCACCTACATGAGCTTGATGTTTTCTTCTTGTGTAGCTCCTTGATGACTTGTCTTTCCTCTCCGAATCCTTGCTTCTCCGAGAGGGTCTTCGTTCATAACGATCATCTCTGCTCCTTCTCTCTTTCGAGGTGACTCATCTCTTGAGCTTCTTCTTCTTGGAGATTCTTCTCTTCTCTTGTGGGGAGCCGTACACTCATTTGAGTAGTGTCCGGGTCTTCCACAATTGTAGCGATTCGATCACGACTAGAAGATCTCTTTTCATCATATGATCTAGACTTTGAGCTTCTCTCTTTGCCTCTATTCTTGTAGAATTTGTTGAAGTTCTTGACCATTAGGCTTATCTCTTCATTGGAAACTAACTTGTCACTTGAGGTTGTAGGAGCATCACTTGTAGCTTTGTAAGCACCACTTGACTTGTTGTGAAGCTTTTCCTTATCCTTAAGTGTCATCTCATGAGCAACAATTCTTCCAATGACTTCGGTTGGCTTGAGATTCTTGTAGTTTGGCATCATTTGGATCAAAGTGCACACAGTGTCATACTTTCCATCCAAAGCTCGAGAATCTTCTTGATGATGAATCGATTCGGTCATTTCTTCGCTTCCTAAGCCGGCAATCTCATTTGTGATGAGAGCAAGCCTAGAGTACATTTCAGCAACTCCTTCACCATCCTTCATCTTGAACTTGTCAAGTTGACCTTGAAGAATATCTAGCTTTGATTCCTTCATGGACTCGGTACCTTCGTGCATTTCAACCAAAGTATCCCAAATCTCTTTTGCATTCTCAAGGCGGCTGATTTTGTTGAACTCCTCGGGACACAAGGCATTGAAGAGAATGTCACAAGCTTGAGCATTGTTTTGCAACATCCATAATTCTTCCGTTGTAAGCCGCGATCCGGAACTTTTCCTTCCTCGAAGAATTCACCTTGCATACCAACACAAATAATGCCCCATCTTGCTGGGTTATGACCAAGAATATGCATTTTCATTTTATGCTTCCAACTAGCAAAATTTGTACCATCAAAGTAAGGACCTCTCTGAAAATTACCCTCACTAGGCGCCATACTCTCCTAGGTTGTGAAACCAAGCTTATGGAGTCAATGCAATGAAACCAATACAATGGAGACCAAAGCTCGATACCACTTGTAGGATCGAAAGTATGTCTAGAGGGGGTGATTAGACTACTTGACAATATAAAAATTCTGCCTTTTGACAAAGAACAGTTTTGGCGATTCACAATTATGATCAAGTCATGCATTACCCTACACATGCAATTCTAGAGTATAGGCAGCGGAAAGTAAATTGCACATGTAGTAAAGAGAGGTGGAGAAGAGCAAGCGCAATTTTGGAGACAGCGGTGATTTTTCTCGTGGTTCCGATAGGTGGTGCTATCGTACTTCCACGTTGATGGAGACTTCAACCCACGGAGGGTAGCAGCTGCGGGAGTCCACGGAGGCTCCACCCACGAAGGGTCCACGAAGAAGCAACCTTGTCTATTCCATCATGGCCTCGCCCACGGAGGGCTAGCCTTACTGGGGTAGATCTTCACGAAGTAGGCGATCTCCTTGCCCTTACAAACTTCTTGGTTCAACTCCACATCTCGATGTGGAGGCTCCCAGCGACACCTAACCAATCTAGGAGGCACCACCCTCCAAAAGGTAATAGATGTTGTAGATGATGATGAACTCCTTGCTCTTGTGCTTCAAATGATAATCTCCCCAACACTCAACTCTCCTCACTGATTTGGCTGTGGTGGAAGAAAGGATTGAGTGGAAAGCAACTTGGGAAGGATAGAGATCAAGCTTCATATGGTGGGAGTGGAGCAACTTGATCTCAACACAAGGGTAGGTAGTTCTCTTCTCGGAAATGTAAGGTAGGAGTGGTAGTTCTTTCGATGGCTCTCTCCACGAATGAAGAGGGGTGGAGGGTATAAATAGCCTCCACACAAAATCCAACCGTTACACACATTTGAGCAATCTCGGTGGGACCGAAGTTGACAACTCGGTGAGACCGATGGTTCAAATAATGTGAGCGTTGGGATTTTCGGTGGGACCGAAAATACAATCTCGGTTAGTCCGATTAGTGCAATGACAAGAGCAAGCCAATTTCGGTGGGACCGACTTCATCATCTCGGTGACACCGATTTGATGTGAAGGATTCTGAAGCTTGGCAACTCAAGTTTCGGTGAGACCGAGTTCGAATCGGAAAATCCGAGTTTTCTAGGGTTTGGCTTATGGCGAGGTGGTTCATCTCGGTGTGGTGAGTTTGGAAAATCGGTGGGACCGAGACTACTTATGAGTGTATATGGCGGTGAAAGTTCTGATAGTTTAGGAGATGTATCACTAAGCACTTGAGCAACGGATCATCATCATAACCTCATCCCTTTTAATAGTATTGGCTTTTCCTATGGACTCAATGTGATCTTGGATCACTAAACCAAAAATGGAGTCTTGAGCTTTTGCCAATGCTTGCCTTAGCATTTTGAGGGTCCACTTCTTGATCCTTGCCATACCCATATCCTTGAACTCTCTGAAATGATTCTCAAGTAACCATTAGTTCAATGATATATATGTTGTTATTAATTACCAAAACCACCCGAGGATTAGTTGCACTTTCATCCATGCTATTATATTATCTGTTTTGGATGTTTAATGTGCTTTAATATGCTATATTATATTATTTTTGGGACTAACCTATTAACCGGAGGCCCAGTGCCAGTTTCTGTTTTTTTGCCTATTTCAGTGTTTTACAAAAAAAGGAATACCAAACGGAGTCCAAACGGAATGAAACCATCGCGAGGATCTTTCTTGGACCAAAAGCAATCCAGAAGACTTGGAGTTGAAGTCTGGGACTCTACGAGGAGGCAACGAGGAAGGAGGGCACGCCCAGGGGGGTAGGCATGCCCCCCACCCTCGTGGGCCCCTCGTAGCTCCACCGACGTACTTCTTTCGCCTATATATACTCTTATACCCTAGAAACATCAGGGGGAGCCACGAAACCACTCTTCCACTGCCGTAACCTTATGTACCCGTGAGATCCCATCTTGGGGCCTTTTCCGGCGATCTGCTGGAGGAGGAATCGACCATGGAGGGCTTCTACATCAACACCATTGCCTCTCTGATGAAGCGTGAGTAGTTTACCACAGTCCTTCGGGTCCATAGTTATTAGCTAGATGGCTGTCAGATATCGGGTTCCGACAAAACCCTTAAGGTCCGAACTCTGGGGTGCGCACGAAGATCTTCTCCCTATCGAAACACGCCCAAAACCTCACAGCGATTCTAAGCTAGCACAATGAACAACACAAGAGACACAAGGTTTATACTGGTTCGGGTCACCGTTGTGGTGTAATACCCTAATCCAGTGTGTGGTGTGGTGGATTGCCTCTTGGGCTGATGATGAACATTACAGAGGAAGAACAGCCTCGCGAGAGGTGTTCTTGTGGTAATGCGGTGCCCTACTTAGGAAGGATTCGATCCCCTCCTATTGTGGTGGCTATCTCTATTTATAGGGGCCCTGGTCCTCTTCCCAAATATTGAGCGGGAAGGGAGCCAACAACGGCCATTCTGAAAGGGGACAACTAGTACAAGCTATCCTGACTAAAGGTGGTCTTCGATTGCAAAGGAACTGGCGATGACGCCGTCTTAGGCTCCACTGTGACCTCCGTCCTGCCGCTCTGCTGGTCTTGGTCTTGTTGCACTTGTCTGGAAACCTTTGCCTGATGCCTCGGTACTCCGCGCCTGCGCTTGCCCCCTTTGTACCAAAGAGAAAACGAGGACATTACACAGGCTGGCGCCCGCCTGGTCTTGATCGTCATGGCTTGCGTCATGATCACCTCACGAGGTACCCCTTGCCTTGATCTCTCCGCCTCCTCGCGAGCCTGCCTGGTGAGGCCACCCCCGAGGAGGCCTTGCGTTGTCCGCCCCATGAGGCTTGGCCCCTTGCGAGGGTCTTGTGCGTTTGCTGATGAAGACGAGCCGTACTAGGCATTTGGTGAGCCATCTGCGGCGGCAGCGAGCAAGTCTGGGACCCCGTTCCCGAAGCAGAGCAGTAGCCCTGGGCCCAAGGCGTGCTCGGACTTGGCTTAGCAGCGAAGCCAAAGGGCAAGTGCGGAGCACCGCTAGCCCCAACAGCCTGCGACCTTGGTCACCGCATGGAGGTTGATTGGACGTGGGCGTCTCCGCTTCCCCACGCTGCATCGACAACTGCCCGACTGACAAAAGGCTGGCCTGGGTAAGGTTTGCCCTTATTGCTCCCTTTCGCCTTGCTCTAGATCACCTTCCTTGATTTCTTGCTTCTGAAATCTCCAGATCCGCTCCATCCTTCCCCTTTCAGCGAGCAATGGCGCCCTGCAAGCCTATGGCCGAGGCCCTGCCGGCTTGGTACTCGCCGGCCCTGGATGCCCCCAACATGTCGGAGAAGAATCTCATCGCTACGCGCCTGATGACGGCAGCGGAGGGCAGCGAGATGGGAGAGACCGGACTCCGGGCCGGCTCCACTGAGCCGGAGGCTAAGGGGAGCACCTTCTACCCCTTCTTTATGAACACCGTCATCGCCGGCCTGGTTCCTCCCTTCTCCAAGTTCTTCTACGCAGTCCTCCGCCATTACAGGTTGCAGGCCCTTCATCACCATCCCAACTTCGTTCTCCTTTTGTCGATTTTTGCCTACTAATGCGAGGCACATGTTGGGGTGATGCCGTCCGTGGCTCTGCTGCGCCACTTCTTCTCCCTCCGAATCAATGACGATCATACCTCGTCGTGCGCTGGCTTCGTCGCGTATTCCAAGGCCAACGCGATCTCGAAGACCGGGAAGAGGGTCGACGGCTTCCGGAGCAAGTGGGTCATGATGGATGCTAGATGCATCTACTTTCGGTTGGTGTTGCCAACGGAGCAGCCCCAGCCCGACGAGGGGTGGTCTCGCATGAAGCTTGATGACAGACGGGCGAAGTCGGTGCTGGAGAAGATGAACGCCGACCTAAGGCCGGGCAACGTGAAGGTGGCGAAGCTGACAGAGGCCACGCTCCTGAGGGAGTTCCTGACGCAGCGGGTGGCCCCACTTCAGGCGCACTCGCGTTCGTTATGGACGCTTGGGGGTGAGGACGACGATATTTTCCTGAACCCGGTGGCCCTGGATGACGAGGATCTGGTCGCAGCTCTCCACCTCTTGGTTGGAGATGACCTGGAAGGTCTGGAGGGCGCTCCTGCCCCCCTGTTTCTCCGTGATGACTGGCAACATGTGGTGGATGCCATGCCCACCTTTGATGGGCGCGGTCTTGTGCCTGCGGTGCCTCCTGAGGGCCAGGTGGCGACAGCGCCGGTAGAAGTGTCTTATGATGATTCCCGCGGGGGAGGAGAGGAAGACGAAGAAGAAGAGGAGCGCGACTCGAAGGCGACCACTGAGGGGACGGGGGCGACTTTCCCCCGGCGCAGGGCCAGCATCCTCCGCACCCTGCCGGATGACGATGAGGTCGACGGCATGCGAGATGAAGAGGACCCGCCCGTGATCCCGAAGAAGGACAGGTCGGCACAGATCTCCCAAGGGGCTACTCCTGCCCAGGCACCGCCCGAAGCCGCCTCTAGCCCTTCTGGTGCGCCCTCTTTTGCTCCTAGACCTCTCAAGGCTGCGCCCCGGACCAAGAGGCTCTCAGGCTTTAAGCTTAGCAAGAGGTCGGTGGACTATGCCGCGATTGACCAGTAAGTGCTTGAACTCCGTCTTGTCCTTGTTTTCCTGCTAGGGCATGATGTTCTCCGTCACTTGCTTAGGCCGCCGCTTGCGGCGAAGAAGAAGAAGGAGGACATGGTGGCCCCGCCTGGGGCTGGCTCATCTGCTACGGCCGCGCCTTCGCCCGTGGGAAGGGGAGGCGGTGAAGTTTGCACCTCCCCTGCCCGATCGTCCTCGCGAGGCCCGGAGGAGCACCCTAGCGGGGCGCCTGCCTCCTTGGCCCTGCTAGCTCTGGAGGTGACGACGCCTGTTGCTGTTGCTGAGGTAGCCATGACTCAGGAGCCCCGAGTCTCCCAAGCCGTGGTTACGCTGCCGCCTCCTCCTGCTCCACTAGTTTCGGATTCTTCTACCTCCTCCGCCGTCTTGGACTGTGCCCTTACCGAGCTGGGCCAGCTACGAGAAGACCTCCAGGGCGCCAATTCCTAAATGGTGGTCGGGCGCCTGGAGCTGATCTCTGGCTGGGTTCACTCCGACACCTCTGTCCGAGCGGCGCTGGAGCGGGCCGTGGCAGCTTTTGAGGGGGAAAAGCAAGCCACGATCCAGGCCGCAGCCGCCCGCGAAGCAGCACTGAAGGATACCACGGTCGCCCAGGACCACTGCAAGGCGCTGGAGGCCGAGCTGCAGGGCTTGCGCGATGAGCTCGCTAAGGAAGCCCATGACCGCCAAGCAAAGGAGGAGGAGATGAAGGCTCGGAAGGACACTATCGGGGATCGCAACACCGAGCTGACCGCCGAACGCGGCCGGCTGGGGAAGCTAGAGCAAAAGTTGAAGATGGAGCGGGCCAAGCTGGACGCCAAGGTGAAGGTCCTGTCCGAGGATCGCGTGGCCTTCATGGATCCCGAGGAGAGATCTCGCAAGGCGCTAAAGACACTCTACAAGAACGGCTTGGATAAGCCGCTGGTTGGTGCCAAAGAGGGCCCTGCCCAGCTACTTCCTTTCTTGGTCGAGGCGCTCGAGGAAGTTGTGACCGGCGTCGGCCCCATGGCCGAGGCTGAAGATCGCATCCTTTCTTTTATGGCGCTGACGCGTGTCTTCAGCCATGTCTACCTTCACGACCCTGGCGCCAACCTTGATGAGCTGCTGGAGCCCGTGGACGACAAGCCCTCCGCCGCTGCTACTGAAGCCGTGAAGGGCCGAGAGGAAGCCCTGCTAGCGAAGTTCCGCGCCTTTGCCACTGTGCCCAGGGCAGGTGCTGCTGATTCTGTGGCCTCGGGAGGTGGAGCTGATGGAGGAAACACCACCACGGAGGCGGGGCCCCTGGCGAACACCGGCGTTGCCCAAGGGTGATCTTCTCGCGGCTTCTTTCCTGTTGTAACCCCTGCAATATGCATTGTGCCTCGTGGAGGCGTTTAAACTTGCGCTTGGTATCGTGAAGACAATTATGGTTTGTAATATTTGCTTCTAGATTTGCTTCAAGATTTTGCGGCTTTCTTCCTATTTGCTTTGTGTTCTACGTCGGCAGGGCCCGGCCTCGCGCATACCTCAACCGCCGTTAGCCCCGACCGGATCACCAGGACGGGACCAAGGAGTGAGGGGCTACGTGACAAGTTAGGCTCCTGAGTCACGATGCTCAGGAGTCCCCCTTGATGCGCAAACATCAAATAGGGAGGGAGTGTAGGGGTAGGTCTGGTGTTCTACGTCGGCAGGGCCCGTCCCCGCGCATACCTCAACCGCCATTAGCCTTGCAGAACTAAGGAGTGAGGGGCTACGTGACCAGTTAGGCTCCAGAGTCGCGATGCTCAGGAGTCCCCCTTGGCGTTCAAACGGTCTTCATACCTTGGCTCTGCTCGGGGAGGAGCGCGTGACGACCAGGTCCAAGGGACCTGGCTAGGTGGCGTGCGCTCGGGCGTGACCCGGGCACAACCCCCGTGTCCAGCCCCCTCGCGTGACGCTCCCGAGGGGAGGTGTTGCGATGAGGCCAGACACTAAGCTCTGCGCTCCCTGAGGTTGATACGACCGTGGGCCGCCCTCAGTTGTTTTTCACCAGTGCGGAGCATGGCGCTTCCGTATGTGTACGGGCATAGCCGCTCCTCGGCGGTGTCGTCAGCCAGCATGGAGCATGGTGCTTCCACTGGTACGTGGGAGGGCCCCCCCTCCGGGAGGAGCCCATGGGGCGTGTACAGCCCTGCCCTGACACGTGGCTTGCACGACAGGGCTAGACGAGGTGTATCTGGGCACTCGTGAGCCAGCGCGGGACTCACGAGGCCCTACCTCAAGGCGGTTTGCGCCTGGTCTTAAGCTTTTAATGGCTGTGTGTTCCTGCGAGATGGTTAGATACAAATGCTCTATGTCCTCAGGCCCCGGCCCTCGAGCGAGCTCAGCCGCCACTGGTATGCCAGGTCGCGATGCCGTGGACATGGCCAGGGGGTGAGGGCTGGAGAGCCAGTAAGAGCTCCTGAATCGCAATGCTCAGGAGCCTCCCTTTTAACGCGCACGCGATTTGCATGAAGGAGAGGAGGCCCATGGTAGGTGTCAGATGATAATCATGGGCAGGTTAAGCATGAAGGGCAAATCAACTTAGATAAATGCAGGAGGGGTACACGCCACTGGGTCAGGTCCGAGCGGCTTGGGGATGATGCAACCCGAGGGGCGCCCCCAGCAAGGTAACCTAAAGACATAAGCAAAAGAGATACATGCCGCAGGGACAGACCCGTGCGGCCTGGGAATGATGCAGCCCTGAGGGCGCTCCATCTGAAATGGACTTCGAAAGATGTCACCTGATACCATTGTAGAGGGGGTGTTGGAGTAGCTGAAGGTGCGCAGTGAAGAGACCGATCCTCACGAGCCACCGGAGCCCTGAGCTTCGGGAGGCTCTGGGGGTCCGGGCGGCTCCTCGAGGACCATCTCCATCTCCGCCAGGACTGCGTGATGCCGGGCCTCCTGAGCCGTCAGAATGCTCTGTAGATGGCGCTGGTGAGTAGCAGCCGCGTTCGGCAGGCCGAAAGGCATGCGAACGTAGCTGTGCGGCGGACCCTCGCAGCGCCCCACGCGCGAAGGCCAGAGGCGCTCCTAAGAAGCGGCTCGGTTGAGCCCTGGGAAATCAATGCAGACGCGCAGCCTGCCATCCTTGCCTGGATGGTGAGCTACGCCAGGCAAACGGCGATCGCCGCGTATGGCTCTTGCTTCCTGAAGCTCTTGTGTGGCCTTGGTGATGAACTCGTGAGGGTTGGGCTTTCCACGCCCCATGCCTTCCTGAGGGAAACGTGCTGCGAAGCACGCCTCCAAGTGGTGCCCGAGCGCCTCACACATGATCTTGGCAAAGTCTGAGGCCCTCCAGAAGAGAGCCCCCGAGCCCTGCCCGAGGAGGGCGCCGGGTGCACCTTCCTATGCGATGGAGGGAGGCGCCCCTTGCACGGGCGTGAATCCTGATGCGACACCTCCTGAGATGCCAACCTCCTGAGGCCTTGAGCTGGGCGATGTCTTCTTCTTCTTGGGGACTGCCTCAGGAGGGTTCTCGCCCTTGATGTCCGGGTCCTCGATTGATGTAGCTTGAAAGGCGTGATCGAGGGAGCACACCGCATCCTTCTCTTTGCAAGGGACTGTGATGATTCCACCACTTCCTGGCATCTTGAGGACATTGTAGACATGGTGGGTCACATCCATGAACTTGGACAGGGCCGAATACCCGAGGATGGCATTGTATGGCAGGAGAATGTGGGCGACGTCGAAGTCGATGAGCTTAGTGTGGTAGTTGTTGTGCTGCCCGAAAGTGACAGGGAGGCGGACCTGCCCTATCGGGGTGGTGGAGCCGTCAGTAACTCCTGAGAAAGGCTTGGTAGGCTGAAGTTGATCATATGGCACTTGAAGGTTGTTGAACATCTCGACGGACAGAATGTTGAGCCCTGCGCCGCCATCGATGAGGGTCCTGGTGACTTGCACATTGCTGATGACTGGGGAACAAAGCATCGGGAGGATGCCAGTGGTAGCCGCACACTTGAGTTGATCTGCTGAGCTGAAAGTGATGGCGCACTTGGACCACCTAAGAGGGCGCGTGGCCTCGAGCTTGGGGAGGACTACATTCACCTCGCGAGCAAACTTCTTGACGATGCGCTGAGAGGCTGGGGCCTGGGCTCCGTCCAAGATGCAAGCGATAGCACGTGGCTCCTGGAATCCCCTGGCCCCCTCATCCTAGTGGTGGTCATCATTCCTTCTTGGTGGTGGCGGCAGAGGAGGAAGGCCTGCGTTGCCCTAGGGGCGGTCCTCGCGAGGCTGATCCCTCCAGGCTCCCTCACAAGGCTGGTCCTGCCAGCGATCCTCGCGAGGTCGGTCACGCCACTCCTAGCGAGGGCCTCGGTTGTCCCATCGTCCTCTGCCTCTTCCTCCTCCTCGGCCGTAGCCCCGGTCGTTGCACTCGGGGCATCGACCAATGCGTCCCTCTCGAACGGCTCTGAGCTCCTAGCATTCGTTGGCATTGTGGGTGTAGAGGTTGTGGTAGGCGCAGAATCGGCTGCCCTTGGATGACTCCGGCTGGTCCCTGCCGCGCTTCGTGTCTAGTTCTGCTGCGAGCACGGCTGCTCATTTGCGCTTCAGGTCCTTGGCCTTGGCTTTCTTCTCTTCTGGGTCAGCAGCTGGAAGCTCGAGAAGGGAGAGGCGCCCCTCCTCAGCTCTTGCGCACTTGGTCGCCAGGTTGAACAGCTCCAGAGATGTGCACAGATCCTCGTGGATGGCGAGCTCCTCCTTCATCTTAACGTCGCGGATGCCATCAGAAAACTCTGAGATGATGGCCTTGTCCGTCACCTTGGGGATCTTGAGGCGAGCGCTGTTTAAACACTGGATGTACTTCTGCAGGGTCTCTCCAGGCTGCTGCTTGATGCGGTGCAGGTCACCCGCGGCCGGAGGGCGGTCGCAAGTGCCCTGGAAGTTAGCGATGAAGCGGCTACGCATCTCGTCCCAAGATGAGATCGAGCCGGGTAGCACGTTGAGGAGCCAGGTTCGGGCACCATCCTTGAGCGCCATGGGAAACCAGTTCGCCATGACCTTTTCATCTCCGTTGGCCGCCTTGATGCCTAGCTCGTAGAGCTGCAGGAACTCCGCGGGGTCGGCAGTACTATCATAGCAGGGAGGCAGGTCCGGCTTGAACTTGTCGGGCTAGGCGACGCTACATAGCTCAGCGGTGAAGGCACGGCAACCTGCGGTGGCCACCGGAGCCCTTTGCAGACGTGGGGCTTGCTCTTGATGGTTCCAGCGCGCCGCCGCCAGGGGCAACGCGGGGTCTTGGCGTGCTGGTGCAGGGATGCGGTCTTGCCGTGCTGGTGCAGGGAGAACGTGAGCACCTTCTTGAGGCCGAGGAATTTCTTGGCCGCTTCTTTCTTGCCGCGCGGGCGCTGGGTGCGGTGGGTCGCGTCCAGGGGCCGCGCGCCTTGGAGCCAGGGTGCCTTCTTGGAGAGGAGGTGGCGGAGGCGCTCCCCGAGCCGCGTCGCCCATGCAGGACGGAGGGCGAGGCAGCGAGAGGGACGACACAGGAGAGCCCCTCGCGGCGCTGACGAGATCGGTGATGCGAGCGAGCCACTCCTCGTAGAGGTCGTTGAAAGTGCAACTATCCCTAGGTGGTTTTGGTAATTCATAACAACATATAGCTCATTGAGCTAATGCTATTCCAAGACTATTATTTCAGGAAAGCTCAATGAATGGCATGGCACGGATGATGAAAGTGGATCCCTCAAAGTACTAATGACAAAGGATTGGCTCAAGCTCAAAAGTTCAAGACTCTTCATTTTATATTTTAGTGATCCAAGATCACATTGAGTCTATAGGAAAAGCCAATACTATCAAGGAGGGATGAGGTGTTGCTTAATGAGCCTCTTGCTTCATGTGCTTGGTGATATGCTCCAAAAACCCTCAACTACTTTCTCACATCCACAAATGACCTAAACCTAAAGCCAAAATCGGTCACACCGATTCTTTCTATCCGACGCCACCGAGTTCTAATGTCATAGCCACTGCCACAAACCCTAGGCAAATCGGTCCTACTGATAGGGATCTCGGTCTCACCGAGATGGGATTGTAATCTCTCTGTTTCCCTTCGTAACGTTTCGGTCTAACCGAAGTGAGCGATCGGTCCCACCGAGATTGCAATGTAAACTCTCTATTCCCCTTTTGTAACATTTTAGTCTCACCGAAAAGAGCAAATTGGTCCCACCGAGTTTGTGTAATCGGTCTCACCGAGATTACGTTACGCTCTAACCCTAACCGAATCGGTCTTACCGAGTTGCATGTCAGTCCCACCGAAAATCCTAACGGTCACTAGGTTTACTAAATTGGTCCGACCGAGTATGTTGAATTGGTCCCACCGAATTTGGTAAATTGTGTGTAACAGTTAGTTTTTGTGTGGAGGCTATATATACCCCTCCACCTCCTCTTCATTTGTGGAGAGAGCCATCAGAACAAACCTACACTTCCAACTTACCATTTCTGAGAGAGAACCACCTACTCATGTGTTGAGGCAAAGATATTCCATTCCTACCATATGAATCTTGATCTCTAGCCTTCCCCAAGTTGCTTTCCACTCAAATCTTCTTTCTACCAGATCCAAATCCTATGAGATAGAGTTGAGTGTTGGGGAGACTATCATTTGAAGCACAAGAGCAAGGAGTTCATCATCAACGCACCATTTGTTACTTCTTGGAGAGTGGTGTCTCCTAGATTGGCTAGGTGTCACTTGGGAGCCTCCGACAAGATTGTGGAGTTGAACCAAGGAGTTTGTAAGGGCAAGGAGATCGCCTACTTCGTGAAGATCTACCACTAGTGAGGCAAGTCCTTCGTGGGTGACGACCATGGTGGGATAGACAAGGTTGCTTCTTCGTGGACCCTTCATGGGTGGAGCCCTCCGTGGACTCGCGCAACCGTTACCCTTCGTGGGTTGAAGTCTCCATCAACGTGGATGTATGATAGCACCACCTATCGGAACCATGCCAAAAACATCCGTGTCTCCAATTGCGTTTGAATCCTCCAAACCCTTCCCTTTACTTTCTTGCAAGTTGCATGCTTTAATTTCCGCTGCCTATATACTCTTTGCATGCTTGCTTGAATTGTGTGATGATTGCTTGACTTGTCCTAAGATAGCTAAAATCTGCCAAACTCAAAAATTGGGAAAAGGTTAAGTTTTTAATTGGTCAAGTAGTCTAATCACCCCCCTCTAGACATACTTCAAGGTCCTACAAGTGCTATCAGAGCTTTGGTGTCCATTTGCTTTGATTCCCATAGCTTTTGGTGGTCATAGCCTTGGTTTCACAACCTAGGAGAGTATGGCGTCTAGTGAGGGAAATTATCACCATAGAGGTCCTTACTTTGATGGTACTAATTTTGCTAGTTGGAAGCATAAAATGAAAATGCATATTCTCGGACATAACCCCGCCATTTGGGCAATTATTTGTATTGGCTTGCAAGGTGAATTCTTTGATGGGAGAGAGCCGAACCGTGAAGCTAATGCGGAAGAATTGAAGATGCTGCAATACAACGCTCAAGCTTGTGATATCATCTTCAATGGATTGTGCCCCGAAGAATTCAACAAAATCAGCCGTCTTGAGAATGCAAAGGAAATTTGGGATACTTTGATTGATATGCATGAAGGTACTGACACCGTCAAGGAATCCAAGTTGGATGTGCTCCAAAGTCAGCTTGACAAGTTCAAAATGAAGGATGGTGAAAGTGTCGCTGAAATGCACTCTAGGCTTGCACTTATCACAAATGAGATTGCCGGCTTAGGGAGTGAAGAGATGACCGACAGATTCATCATCAAGAAGATCCTAAGAGCATTGGATGGAAAGTATGATACCGTGTGCACATTGATCCAAATGATGCCAAACTACAAAGATCTCAAGGCAACGGAAGTCATTGGAAGAATTGTTGCTCATGAGATGTCACTCAAGGATAAGGAGGAACTTCACAACAAGTCAAGTGGTGCTTACAAAGCCTCAAGTGAAGCCCCCACATCATCAAGTGAGAAACAAACCTTCAATGAAGAATTGAGCCTAATGGTGAAGAACTTTAACAAATTCTACAAGAGTAGAAGCAAAGAAAGAAGCTCTAAGTCAAGGTCCTACAATGACAAAAGATCTTCTAGTCGAGAGTGAAATTGCTACAATTATGGGAGACCCGGGCACTATTCCAATGAGTGTACAACACCCTACAAAAGAAGAGAAGATTCTCCAAAAAGAAGAAGCAAAAGAGAAGAACCACCATCGAGAGAGAGAAGGAGTAGAGATGATCGTTATGAACAAAGACCCTCATGGAGAAGCAAGGATTCGGAAAGGAAGGACAAGTCATCAAGGAGCTACACAAAACGAAGACATCAAGCTCATGTTGGTGAATGGGTATCCGGCTCCGACTCCGACAATCACTTCGAGAGAAGCTATCACTCCGACTCCGAGTATACTCAAGATGAAGGTGTTGCCGGTCTAGCACTTGTGTTAACCAACTCCTACGTCATATTTGATTCACCGAATGAAGGAATTGGAAGATGCTTCATGGCCAAAGGTCCAAAGGTAACACATCCTGAGTATGTTGATTTCGATAGTGATGAAGATGACTTGCTTGTGGATGATGATTTACTTATTGACAACTCTAGTGATGAATACTATGATGAAACGTCAATTAATCATGCTAATCAAGATAAAACGAATGACAATGATAAGGAGAAGATTGAGCTTCTAACTAAAGAACTAAACACTCTTAAGTTAGATCATGAAACTATCTTCGAAGATCATCGAGAACTTTTATGGGCTCATGAGAAGTTATGCTTTGAAAAGCTCAATCTTGAGAAAGAGAATGAGTTCTTAAAGGCAACCAATGATGATCTCCGTAAGAAAAGTTCTTCTTACATTGCCAAGCGTTTACTCTTATCTACTTACATGCCTCAAGTCAAGTCTAGTAACAAGTACAAGAAAGATCATTCCTCTAGTAGTAACAATAATAATGTCAAATCCAATATTGTTGCTTATAGTAGTTCTCTTGATTCCACTAATGATTCTCTTAGCCAAGTTACACTTGAGCAAGAAAATAGCTTATTGAAGGGAATTATAGAGAAAGGTGTTTACAAGAGCCTTGCCGGAAGTAAGCAATTCGAGGAAATTGTACGCAAGCAAGGAAGGCACCGGAGGAATCAAGGTGTTGGTTTTGAACGGAAGTTCAATGCCAATGGAGTTGAGTGGGAAGAAGATCAATACCCCAAGACGAAGTTTGTTCCTCAACAAGAGAAGTATGATCCTACTTCCTTCAAAGGAACACAAGCACAAGATGATCTTCCACCACAAGACCACAAGAACAAAGGTAAGGACAAGCTTCAAGAAGAGATTGATGCATTTGAAGAAGCACCTAAGGCCTCGGTCAAGTGGGTTCCCAAGACTACGTCAAGTTCTACTTCATCAAGTACAACTACAACTCCAAGGATTCCCATCAAGATGATGTGGATCCGAAGAAGAAGAACTAGAGAGTTCTTGAGGGTGACTCGCCAACATTCTTCACTCATATCATTATGGCAAGAACAAGTGCAATCAACTTCCACATCTTGCACTAGTTCAAGGAGTCACAAACCCTCATGTTGGTAAGGCAAGGGACAAGGTAACCTAATGATTTCATGGACATCATCTTGTGTGTGCATCACCCTATGTCTATGGATATTCTTGTTTGTTCCTTGTGGGACTAACCCATGTAGGTAAGTTGAAAGTGCAACTCACTCCAAAGGATTGCTCCAAATGATCTACATCAACATTGAGCATCCACATCTTCAACACCTACATGAAGTCAAAATCGACAAAACCCAAGGTTAGTTCATCCCTCTAAGGGGGGATCTCACATCTAGGGGGAGCTTAACTCTAAGAAATGAGTCAAAGCAACTCTAATGGTGTGAACACATCAATGCATTATGTAAAAGTGGTAACCCCACTTGAGCTTAAACGATGAGTATGACCTATGATCAAATGTTTTCATTTGACTCCTAAGTCAATATACTCATATATAGATGACCTAGTCATCGCCAATTGTTTGATAGATGCTAGAATTGGTTGTGCATGTTTTGCCACATATTACATTTGCCATCTTATTGTGTGAGCATGTTGGTGCATATTTTACTCATTCAAGGACATCCACTTGTTGTTTTGATTGATTGGCTTCTTTTTCTTTTTGCCAAGTGGATGGACAAGAATGCCTAAGAACCTTCTCTAGCTATCTATGCTTTTCTCGTCTCAAACTCTATTCATGCTACATCACAAAATATGATCAAGTCAGATTCGAACCACTCTGTGTGAGCAGCACTCGGCGTCCCTGATTCGTCATAGACTTAAACTTCCAAAACTTCTTTGTGATTCTCGGTCTGACCGATTCCTCCATTTCGGTCCTACTGAGATCACTAAGTCGATCTAGGTTTTCAATCTCGGTGGAACCGATTTGAACTTTTCGGTCACACCGAGTTGCTGTAAGTGTACACAGTTATGCATTTCAGTGCCACCGAGTCGTTCCACACGGTCACACCGACAGGGTAGGGCTATATATAGTCACGGGCAAAAATTTGGAAATTTCTCCGAACCTCTTCGCCCGCGCAATAATTCGCTCTGCCATCAGGGTCTCCGGATCGTCTCCTCGTCGCCAGCCGCCTCCTGTCGCTGGTCTCCGCCGCCGTCAACGGATTTCAACCCTGCCGTTGCCACCGTAGCGAGTTCATCGCCAAGCTAGGGTATGGACTTGATCACAGTGCTATCCTCGTCCAATTCCTAGCACATTGTGTTCTTATTGATTCTTGCCACGATTGAAACGCTCCTATCCAGTCAATGCAATCCTTAGATTAGATGAGATTTGAAAATTTAGGGTTAGGTTTCCGCCGAAACCATCTCGGACCCACCGACTTGAAAAACTCGGTCCCACCGATTTGGCTAACGCCATTGCACTAGTAACTCTCAGTTTGACCGAGAATTGCTAATCGGTGAGACCGATTTTAGGACTTTGTGAAACCCTAGCAATCTTGGTGCCACCAAACTGTGACTCGGTCCAACCGAGTTCATCAGTTTAGGTTCCAAAAATGCTTCGGTATCACCAAGTTTGAAAATCGGTTGATCCGAAATGCTTTCTGTGGAAAACTAAACTGAATTTTTGAATCATTCTTTGGCAAAAATCTCTGCATTTTGTGATGCTCATCCACTCTATCTCATCTATAACTCTTCACGAGGTCGCGATCGGTGTTTGCGGCATGTCAGACCAAAGTGATAGTCAGAACAGGTCAGAAGAGCAGATTCACATGAGTGAGGGCACTAGTCCCTCTAGCACTTCAGATGAAGGCAGCAGGAGCACCACAAGCAACCTGCCTAAAGATGCTACCAGGACAAGGAAGAAGAGAACCTCAGATTCTGAGGATGAGGATTATAGAGCAGAAGAGGATGAGGCTACCTGTAACGGCCCGAATTCGATGCGCTAGGTTTCTACCAGTTATTCGCCTTCATTGCCATGTTATTTTGCTTGCGTGTTGCATTTTGCCATGTCATCATGTGCATTGCATTGCATACATGTCCGTCTCATGCATCCGAGCATTTTCCCCGTTGTCCGTTTTGCAATCTGACACTCCTATGTCCCCCGGCGCCCCTTTTGCCTCTTTTTGTGTGCGGGTGTTAAACATTATCGGAATTGGCCGAGGTTTTCCAAGCGGCCTTGGTACACCACCGGTAGACTGCCTATCAAGTTTCGTGCCATTTGGAGGTCGTTTGATACTCCAACGGTTAACCGGGGAACCGTAAAGCCCTCTTTGTGTTGTAGCCCAACACCCCTTCAAAGTGGCCCAAAACCCTTCCAAACCCCATCCATGCTCTCGGTCGTTCGACCACGACCGTGTGGGCGAAAACCGCACTCCATTTGGAGTCTCCTAGCTCCCTCTACCTATTTAAACACACCCTCCCCCGAAATTTCGGATCAAATCAACCCTAACCCTAGCCTTATTCTTCCTCCGCGCGCCGGACGCGTCCGTGCCGCGCCGGACATGTCCGCCGCCTCCTCCCTCAGCCAACCACAATGTGCCACGTCGCTTCCCGGGCTTCCCCGCCGGGGCCCGCTGAGCCAGAAGGGCCAGCGCGAGCCCATCCGCGCCGCCGCCCACCAGATCAGCGTGCTAGTGCCGCCAGCGCCACGCGCTTAGCTCCGCCGCGGTGCCCTCCCCGCCACCACCATCTCATCTGCCGCTGCATGATCGCCCTCCCCCGGCCTTCGCCTCGGCCCGCGCCGTGACCGCCGACCGCCTCGCCGTCGGCGCTCCGCCCGCCGCCGCCAGTTCGGCCTCCCAGCGCCACCGCCCGGTCGAAGGCGCCGCCGCCTCGCGCCTCCTCGCCGGAGACCGGCGCCCGCCGCCTCCCGCCCTCCCGTCGCCGCACCACTCGGGTCCCACTCCGGCAAGCTCCCCGGCCGGCGCCGCCCCGACCCCGCCCGGTGACCTCTGCTCCGGCCACCGCGTTCCACTTCTTCCCCGACGAACCTCGGGCCTAGCGCAGCCCAGATCCGGATCTAGATCTGAAAACGAGGTTGACCCCGTTTTTCCCAAGTCCCGAAGTTATTTTGCATTCTGGTGCCCACTTTGCCATGCCATAACTCCATGCATACTGCTCCGTTTTGCGTGCATAATATATCAAAATGTTTGTCATGAGATGCTCTACATTTAATTCCATTGTGCCATGTTTGTTTGAGTTCATCTTGTTGCCCTAATCATCGTTGCAAGAGTGCTATATAATGTTAACCTGCTGAAATTGTTATAACTTGATGTTTTGTCTTTTTCGTTGCATTTTGTGTGTGCATCCTATGAGCATGAGCTCTACATGTGTTTTGTGCTATATCATGCCATATTTACAGGGGTATAGTCCATATATTTTTGTGAATATTGTAGTGAGTGCATCGAGCTCGTGAAGTAGTGTACTTGTTGTTATTGTTTTGCTAGATTGTTTCTGTTATAATATGATGCTATGTAAACTTGCTGCTACAAGTCATTCTATGCATAATCTGGAGATGTTCACTAAGGACGTTTTGTTGTACATGTCTTGCTTTATCCACTCATGCCCCTGGTTGCATTTATAGACTGTTGTAGCCTGTTGTTATCTTGCTCTCAAATTGCTAAATAATGTTGCTGTCAGACTATTAACTTTAAGTTCAGTTTTGCCATGTGCTTTGCTAGTGATTCATGCACCCTATGAACTTGTTCTTGCCATGATTAGCTTCAAAAATATGTCTTCTTTCTGTTGGTTTCCTTGCCATGCAATTTTTTGCTCTGTGGTGAGTGGCTCAAGCTCACTGACATGCCTACTTATTGCTGTTTCTGCCATGTATGAATCTGTCATATAACTTGCCATGTTTACATGGGTGCCATAATATCTTCTGATCCTTTTTGGCTCATGGTCAGTAAGGTACTTTTGTTATATGAGATCAGTAGATTTATTCCATGCCTTTGTTTGCCATGTTAAGTTCCTGTAGCATGTTGTTTGATAGCTCTAAACATTGCAACCTGATGCTATTTTCTGCCAAGTCTGTAAACTGTTATTATTTGCAATCTTGCCATGTGTTTTTGAGCATGTTTTAGTGATTTCTGGAGATAGCTCGGTGTTCATGTTTTGTCATGCTTTACCTGTACTTCATGCCCATGCCTTTTGTTCTTATGTTGGGGTGCTGTAGCTTGTTGTTTTGGTGCTTGCAATATGCCTAGTTGTTGTTTTGGACAGCTTATCCTTTAAACTTGTATAGAGTGTATGTGTTGAACCGTTGCTCTGTTTTGAGTGTGCTCTATATGAAACTTGCTTGTTTTTGCATGAAGTTTCATATTATCATGTTGCATACTTGTTTTGAGGTGTTTGCTTGATGTTTGGATGCATTTTGCATCAATGCCATGTTTAACTTCTTTTGCTCATATCTTCTAGGCCGTAGCTCCGAATTAAATGAACTTTATATGTATCTTGAATAGAATCTCATGTAGATCATCTTGGTGCATCTTAACTTGCTGTTTAACAACTTGAACATAAGGTTTATTCAGATCTGGACCAATTCCTAAATTTGCATATGAGGACTTACCGAAATTGTTATTATGTTGTTTCCGGTCTCATTTAAACTTGCCTTGATGTGTTGTTCTTGTTTGCATTATCTCTTGCCATGAGTAGCCTCATCTAGTTTTGCCATGCATCATGCTTGGTTGTGCATCATGTCTTGTTCATGTGTGGTGTGTTTACCATGTTGTGTGCTTCTTCTCGATAGTTCCCGTTTCGTTGCGATCGTGAGGATTCGTTCGTCTACGCTTGGTTCGTCTTCATGGCTTTATCTTCTTCATGGACTCGTTCTTCTTCCTAGCGGGATTTCAGGCAAGATGACCGCTACCCTGGATCTCACTACTATCATTGCTATGCTAGTTGCTTCGTTCTATCGCTATGCTGCGCTTCCTATCACTTGCTCTTCAAGCCTTCCCAAATTGCCATGTCAGCCTCTAACCTTTTCACCCTTCCTAGCAAACCGTTGCTTGGCTATGTTACCGCTTTTGCTCAGCCCCTCTTATAGCGTTGTTAGTTGCAGGTGAAGTTGAAGATTGCTCCATGGTGGACAGGATTATGCTGGGATATCACAATATCTCTTATTTAATTAATGCATCTATATACTTGGTAAAGGGTGGAAGACTCGACCTTATGCCTGGTGTTTTGTTCCACTCCTGCCGCCCTAGTTTTCGTCATACCGGTGTTATGTTCCCGAATTTTGCGTTCCTTACGCGGTTGGGTGATTTATGGGACCCCCTTGACAGTTCGCTTTGAATAAAACTCCTCCAGCAAGGCCCAACCTTGGTTTTACCTTTTGCCTCACCTAGCCCTTTTCCCTTGGGTTTCCGGAGCCCGAGAGTCATCTTTATTTTACCCCCCCGGGCCAGTGCTCCTCCGAGTGTTGGTCCATCCTAAGCGATGTCCGACGCCCCCTGGGCAACCAGGGTCTATGCCAACCCGATGTCTGGCTCATCCGGTGTGCCCTGAGAATGAGATATGTGCAGCTCCTATCGGGATTTGTCGGCACATCGGGCGGCTTTGCTGGTCTTGTTTTACCATTGTCGAAATGTCTTGTAAACCGGGATTCCGAGACTGATCGGGTCTTCCTGGGAGAAGGTATATCCTTCGTTGATCGCGAGAGCTTATCATGGGATAAGTTGGGACACCCCTGCAGGGTATTATCTTTCGAAAGCCATGCCCACGGTTATGTGGCAGATGAGAATTTGTTAATGTCTAGTTGTAGATAACTTGACACCAGATCCGAATTAAAACGCATCAACCGCGTGTGTAGCCGTGATGGTCTCTTTTCGGCGAAGTCCGGGAAGCGAACACGGTTTTTGGTTATGTCTGACATAAGTAGGAGTTCAGGATCACCTCTTGATCATTAGTAGTTGACGAGCGTTCCATTTGCTCTCTTCTCACTCTTATTTGCGTATGTTAGCCACCATACTTGCTTAGCCGCTGCTGCAACCTCACCACTTTACCCCTTGCTTTCCCACTAAGTTTTGCTAGTCTTGATACCCATGGTAATGGGATTGCTGAGTCCTCGTGGCTCACAGATTACTACAACAACAGTTGCAGGTACAGGTTATGCGATGATCATGACGCGAGAGCGATGTTTGCTTGTTTTGGAGTACTTCTTCCTTCTTCTTCGATCGGGGATAGGTTCGGTCGGCAGCCTGGGCTAGCAGGGTGGATGTCATCTGAGTTTCTGTTTGTGTTTCATCCATAGTCGGATGGTGCTCTTATGTAAGATGATGTTGTATTCGTGTGGCATTGTATGCCTTTTGTATGTATCCCTACCTATTATGTAATGTTGATGTAATGATATCCACCTTGCAAAAGCGTCTTCAAGATGCGCTTCTATCCTTGGTGGGACCTTCGAGTTCCTTTAGGATAGGGTCGCATCTTGGGTGTGACACTACCTCCAAGAAGGTAGTGCTCAAAAAGGAGTATGCCTCAGCATAGAACACTAAACCTGGACTCAGTAGAAAGGTTCCTGCCAAGAGGACACCTATGCTGAAGGTCAGAGGATCTACTCAAGTGCCTGATAAGTCTGAACCCAAAGAGGCACCTGCAAAGAGAGTCACAACTTCCAAACCCAAGAAAGTTCCCACTGGAGAAACTATGAAGTTTACCATTGAATCAGAAGATGAAGCTGCTGCTCGGGATAAGAAGAAGAAAAGAGCCAGAACCACTACTACCCAGGTTCTTGGAAAACCCTCAATGAGGAAAGACTCTGAAGAGGAAGAAGAGGTTGCTGCACCAGCACCCAAGGCACAAAAGCTTATGGGTGATGCAATTAGATCAGGGGCTGCAACATCAAAGCCCAAGGAAGCACCCAAAGCTGCCCCCAAGCCCAAGCTTGCACCAAGGAGGAATACCAGGAGTATTCCAGCTGCTGAGAAGAACAAGGCCCCAGTGCCTGAAGTTGCTGATGAGGAAGATGAAGAAGGACAAGTTCTGAGGAAGCTCAAGCCCAAGATACCAGACCACAATGATGTCCATCCTGTGGCTGAGGACATGAAGATCAGAAGAGACTCAGGGTTGAGGCTATGGAGGATGACATATCCATATGCCACAAGGAGAAGAACTGCTGTTGATTACAGGTTCCATACAAAGGAACATCAGGACTTCTATGAGACAATCTTGTTGGATAAGAAGCCCATAGTGTGTGATATGAGGTGGGTCGACTGGACCTACATGAAAGACAATGAAGAGCACTATCCTAGAGTGCAAGACAGTTTTGTAGCTTGTGGAGTTGCAGATTTTGTTGGGCAAAAGCTCACCAACTGGAATGATGAACTCATTATGCAATTCTACTCCACAGCACACTTCTATCCAGATGGGAGGATAGTTTGGATGTCTGAAGGTACAAGGTACCAGTCAACCATTGAGGAGTGGGCAAATCTGATCAATGCCCCAAAGGAGAATGAAGATGACTTGGATGTCTATGCCAAGAAGAAGATGGACCACAATTCCATGGCACACATGTACAAGGAGATCCCAGACAATGCTATTGAGACACATAAGTTTGGGTCAGTCCACTTTCTTCTGTCAGGGCTGCCAACAATCAACTGCATCCTAAGGCACACTCTGTTGCCTAAGTCTGGTGACCACAACATGATTAGAGGGCATGCAATCAACATGTTGCATTTGTTTGATGTGCCACAGAAATTCAAGGTCATGAGCCTTATGGTTGAGACCATTAAGAGGACTACAGCAGACCAAAAGAGAAGTTGTGGATATGCCCCTCAGATTCAAGAGTTGATTAACTCAAAGATGGGCACAGGGAAATATCTATTGGATAAGGAACATTTTCCTCTCTATCTAGACTTTGAGGACAATCAGGTTGTCATGAATGAGAATGAACCATCATCAGTACAAGCTCAAGAGAAGAAGGAGAAGGCAAAGAAAGAGAAGGCTGCCAAGATGCCAACTCAAGAGGAGGCATCTGAGTACTTTTTGAAGAACAAACAGGAGCAGCTTGGTTACTTGATAGCATCAACTCTGAGGATTGAGAAGGGATTGGCCACCCTCACTCGAAATCAGGAGAGCTTGGAAAGAATCATGGAACTAAAATTCCATGATCTAGATGTCAAAATGGCGAGATTCATCGGTTGTGGAGCAGCTACAGGATGACATGCAGGAGAGGCAGGGCAAGACTACCACTAATGTATTTGCCAGAGTACCTAGAGCTCAGAGGTCAGTTGCAGTGCCTGTGACAAACACCAGAGCCACATCATCTGCACCAGCTACAGCTCCAGTGCAACTAGCTCCAGCACCAACTCCTCCAGCTCCATCCACTTCAACTAAAGCATTCGTTCTTGGAGTTATCCGAGCCTGAGAGTCGATCTAGCACTATGCATTTTCTATGAACTTTTTGGTAACTTGTTGCCAAAGGGGGAGAAAAACGTATAGATCATAGGCTTCGAGAGAGAGAGAGAGTGTTGCTTTTGTTCTCTCTTGCTTTGGTGGTTAAACTTTGTTTGCTTTTGAGCGCTTGAGATACTATGCTGTTTTTGTGAGACATTGATGATCATGTGTTTGATCATAAGCTACACTTATGCATGTTTGATGATATTATCTTATCGTACCCATATGTGATCAGTCACTTTGCTTGGTGATGAGTGCATGTATTCAATCTTTATCATTTTGAGCACTCCACCAAGATGTATGTGACATGGAAGAGTAACCCATGAGCCTAATTCCTTATGCATTTGCAGTCCAAAGCAAATCTTAAACTATGCACAAATTGAGGGGGAGCTCTTGCTTATCACATACTTCTCAAAGTGACGATGTTGTTAAATCTTATTATTATTTGTCAAAGCTTTGATCTATATGTTGCATCAATTACCAAAAAGGGGGATATTGAAAGTGCAACTATCCCTAGGTGGTTTTGGTAATTCATAACAACATATAGCTCATTGAGCTAATGCTATTCCAAGACTATTATTTCAGGAAAGCTCAATGAATGGCATGGCATGGATGATGAAAGTGGATCCCTCAAAGTACTAATGACAAAGGATTGGCTCAAGCTCAAAAGCTCAAGACTCTTCATTTTATATTTTAGTGATCCAAGATCACATTGAGTCTATAGGAAAATCCAATACTAGGGATGAGGTGTTGCTTAATGAGCCTCTTGCTTCATGTGCTTGGTGATATGCTCCAAAAACCCTCAACTACTTTCTCACATCCACAAATCACCTAAACCTAAAGCCAAAATCGGTCACACCGATTCTTTCTATCCGGCGCCACCGAGTTCTAATGTCATAGCCGCTGCAACAAACCCTAGGCAAATCGGTCCTACCGATAGGGATCTCGGTCTCACCGAGATGGGATTGTAATCTCTCTGTTTCCCTTTGTAACGTTTCGATCTAACCGAAGTGAGCGATCGGTCCCATCGAGATTGCAATGTAAACTCTCTGTTTCCCTTTTGTAACATTTCGGTCTCACCGAAAAGAGCAAATCGGTCCCACCAAGTTTACGACCAACTCTCCGAAAGCTTATTACCAAAATCGGTCTTACCGAGTTTGTGTGTCGGTCTCACCGAGATTACGTTATGCCCTAACCCTAACCGAATCGGTCTTACCGAGTTGCATGTCAGTCCCAACGAAAATCCTAACGGTCACTAGGTTTACTAAATCGGTCCGACTGAGTCTATTGAATCGGTCCCACCGAGTTTGGTAAATTGTGTGTAACGGTTAGTTTTTGTGTGGAGGCTATATATACCCCTCCACCTCCTCTTCATTTGTCGAGAGAGCCATTAGAACAAACGTACACTTCCAACTTACTATTTCAGAGAGAGAACCACCTACTCATGTGTTGAGGCCAAGATATTCCATTCCTACCATATGAATCTTGATCTCTAGCCTTCCCCAAGTTGCTTTTCACTCAAATCTTATTTCTACCAGATCCAAATCCTATGAGAGAGAGTTGAGTGTTGGGGAGACTATCATTTGAAGAACAAGAGCAAGGAGTTCATCATCAATGCACCATTTGTTACTTCTTGGAGAGTGGTGTCTCCTAGATTGGCTAGGTGTCACTTGGGAGCCTCCGACAAGATTGTGGAGTTGAACCAAGGAGTTTGTAAGGGCAAGGAGATCACCTACTTCGTGAAGATCTACCGCTAGTGAGGCAAGTCCTTCGTGGGCGACGGCCATGGTGGGATAGACAAGGTTGCTTCTTCGTGGACCCTTCGTGGGTGGAGCCCTCCGTGGACTCGCGCAACCGTTACCCTTTGTGGGTTGAAGTCTCCATCAACGTGGATGTACGATAGCACCACCTATCGGAACCATGCCAAAAACATCCATGTCTCCAATTGCGTTTGAATCCTCCAAACCCTTCCCTTTACTTTCTTGCAAGTTGCATGCTTTAATTTCCACTGCCTATATACTCTTTGCATGCTTGCTTGAATTGTGTGATGATTGCTTGACTTGTCCTAAGATAGCTAAAATCTGCCAAACTCTAAAATTGGGAGAAGGTTAATATTTGAATTGGTCAAGTAGTCTAATCACCGCCCCTCTAGACATACTTCAAGGTCCTACGGTCATCGATGGGGCGGTAGTGCAGGAGCTCACGTGCGAGGAGCAGCAGCCTGCTTGGCGTCCGTGAAGCGCGATGGCGTGAGGCGATTGAGGAGTCTGGACTAGGGGTGTCCGGATAGCGGACTATCATCATCGGCGGACTCCAAGACTATGAAGATAAAAGATTGAAGACTTCGTCCCGTGTCCGGATGGGACTTTCCTTGGCGTGGAAGGCAAGGTTGGCGTCTGGATATGTAGATCTCCTACCATTGTAACCGACTCTGTGTAACCCTAGCCCTCTCCGGTGTCTATATAAACCGGAGGGTTTTAGTCCGTAGGACGAACAACCATTACAACAATCATACCATAGGGCTTCTAGGGTTTAGCCTCCTTGATCTCGTGGTAGATCCACTCTTGTACTACCCATATCATCAATATCAATCAAGCAGGAGTAGGGTTTCACCTCCATCTAGAGGGCCCGAACCTGGGTAAAAACATCGCGTCCCTTGTCTCCTGTTACCATCCGCCTAGACGCACAGTTCGGGACCCCCTACCCGAGATCGCCGGTCGTCACCGATAGGCTTGATGGCTTCTTCAATTAACAACAACGCAGTCCAGGGTGAGACTTTTCTCCCCGGACAGATCTTCGTGTTCGACGGCTTTGCCTTGCGGGCCAATTAAGCAGCCATCAGGGGCAGATCAAAGCTTCGCCCCGGCCATCGAGTCAGGTTTGGAAGCTTAAACTTCACGGCCGACATCGCGGAGACTTGATCTTGATGGATTCGAGCCACAGCCGAAGCGCCGCCTTTATCACGATGGGCATGATTTAGCTCTGCCACCGGACAGAACCCTGGAGGCCGCACATGAGTCGCTCTGACCCATAGTTCGGAGCCGACCGCCCAGATCGAGGACAGGTGGCTGGACACGCCTCGGGGCTGCAACTTCTCTGGCGATGGGCGAACATCGACCTTGTCCTCTGCAAAGCTCGTGACTCGAGGTGCGGACTCCTCGCCGGACTCGAACCTCCTGCGCTCCGCTTGATCGAATCCGATTGGGCGCCGATCATGGAGTTCACCGCTGCGGACATCTTTCAGCACTCACCCTCTGGCGACATCCTGAATTCGCTAAAGTACCTCTCGTTATCAGGAGAGCCCTGGCTGGACTGCGGTCAGGATGGTTGGGATGCGGACGACGAAGAAATTCAAAGCCCACCCACCACCCACTTTGTAGCCACTATCGCCGATCTAACCGACATGCTAGACTACGACTCCGAAGACATCGACGGCATGGACGATGATGCCGGAGACGACCAAGAACCAGCGCCTACCGGGCACTGGAAAGCCACCTCAGTTCATGATATATATATATATGGTGGACACCCCAAAAGGGAGCGATAACGAGGACTAACGGGACGCGGCGAAGGATAATTCCCCCGAAAAACAACCAAAACGGCGATGCAAGCGCCGCCCCAAGTCCCGCCTCGATAACAACAACACTCATAATGACCCAGCCATAGAGCAGGGCGAACCAGTGGGCGACGAACATGCAACCAAGCAACCATCCAAACAGGATGAATCGGATAATCAACTCATCCTCGGCGACAACAACAGTCCAGACGATCTCATGCCGAACACACCACCGGAGCATAAGAACCTTCAAAAAAGGCTTGTCGCCACTGCAAGAAGTTTGAAGAAGGAGAAACAGAAGCTCAAAACAGCGGAAGACATACTCAGAATGAGGTGGAGCAAAGTACTCAAGACCGCGGACAAATATGGCAATAGCCACCAAACAAAGAGCTACCCGAAGCGCAAGCTGCTGCCCGAATTCGACGAGGTGGCCGTAGAGCCCCCACAATCAAAAAGCAGAGAGGCCGCCTGGCCGGATAGGCGACCAGACGACAGGCCAAGAGCGGCAAGCGGTGCCGCACATAAGTTGGCGCATGACACACATAAAAAAGATCCTCGCAAAATGGATGGCCCGGTCAGGTCCATCTATGGGCCAAAGAAGAGGGCCCCAGGAAGCAACACAACACGCTGAGTATTCAAAGATAACGGCACACCTAAATACAGGGGCGCCGCACACCCACTATGTTTCACCGATGAGGTGCTGGATCATGAATTTCCAGCGGGGTTCAAGCCCGTAAACATAGAGGCATCTGACGGAACAACAGACCCTTTGAGTGCGGATTGAGGATTACATCCTGCACATACATATGGCTAGAGGAGGCGATCTCCACACCATAAAATATCTACCCTCAAGCTCAAAGGGCCAGCTCGGCATTAGCTCAAAAGCTTCCCGAGAAAATACCATTGGAAGTTGGGAAGAGCTCGAGGGCGTTTAGAGCAAATTTTGGGGACTTATGTCCGCCCTCAGGATCTGAGACGATTTAAGTCACATAACCCAACAACCCGGAGAGTCAGGGCGCAAATTCTGGAACAGGTTCCTCACCAAAAAGAACCAAATAGTCGACTGTCCGGACGCTGAAGCCTTAGCAGCTTTTGAACATAATGTCCGAGACGAATGGCTCGCCAGACACCTCGGCCAAGAGAAGCCGAGAAGCCGCGCTAACAAGCCTCATGGCCCGCTTTTGTGCGGGGGAAGATAGCTGGCTAGCAAGATGCAGCCCCAGCGACCCGAGTACATCCGAGATCAGAGATGGAAACGGAAAATCACGGCGCAGAAAGGACCGGCGCCGAAATAAAGAAAAGAGCCCAAAGAACACAGCGGTCAACGCCGGATTCAAAAGCTTGCGCCCGAACAACAAAACGCTGCCTCTTAAGGAAAACAGTGACGAGCTATCCAACCTAAACAAAATTTTGGATCGGATATGTCAAATCCACAGTACCCCCGGGAAGCCTGCAAACCACACCCACCGAGATTGTTGGGTCTTCAAACAGTCCGGCCGACTCAACGCCGAACACAAGGGGCTCGACACGCCAAGCGAGGATGACGATGAACCCCACCAGCAGAGCACCAGAAAACAAAAGACTTTCCCACAAGAAGTCAAAACAGTAAACTCACTTCATGTGATACTACGAAACAATAGTGCGGCACCCACTGAAGTACGTGTCGCACGGTCCACCCCAATGGACCCCGAGATTGGATGTCAAAACCAATTACTTTCGACCACGGACTATTCGAAGCGTTCAAACGCAGGATGGACTGCTCGATATTGGATCCTATAATCGACGGACTACAATTTACACAAGTCCTAATGGATGGCGGCAGCGATTTAAACTGCTATATCCGGACACAATCCGCAAGTTGAGGATAGACCCTACTAAAATTCACCATAGCCGCACTTCTTTCAAAGGAGTGGACTTGAGCCCTCACGCCAAGTGCACGGGCTCCTTACTACTAGAAGTTGTGTTGGTCACCCGACAACCCGACGCGCAACCTAATCTTTCATGTCGCCCCATTCAAAAGTAGCCATCAAGCACTATTCGGACGTGAAGCTTTTGTCCGCTTTAACGCAATGCCTCACTACGCGTCTCTTACACTTAAAATGCTTGGTCCACGCGGCATCATCTCATTAAAAGGTCATTCAAGACCCCGGACACGGCTAGGCGAGTCCGGCACAAATAAACTAGGGGCTCCCTAGCCGCACACCCCTTCACAAGGGGCTGTGCGTATGAGCAATAAAAAGCCAACAAAAGCTCAACTTTATTCATTTATTCATACTCTATTTTAAATACATTTTTCACACAATTTCTTTTCAAACTAAGTTCCTCTCTTTCACAGATGAACAGTGTGTTACACTCGTCCGAGGATCTGACCTGGCGGAGACACAGCGCAGGCGTGCGGTAGGGACCTATTGCGAGGATTCTTTTGATTAAGACCTGCATAAACCTTTTCTTGTCTCTTGTTGCTATACATCCCCTGGTTTCTCACCATAACCAGAGAGGAGGCTGACGTTTTGGCATCGGCCGCGTCAGAGGATCTCGCATGTACCTGGACACTAGGGGCTTAGGGCATTGATCTGCCCGTCATCATAAAGACCGAACACCTCAGGGAGTGTTCGGCGTCTCGAGTTAGGCCTTATATGCATCAGCTCTGAATCATGGCTTTGGTCAAATGTTGGGTTTGCCCGGCTCCTGTGTTTTGCTGCCTTACATTCCGTATCATCGGCTAACGTGGCACCAGGAGAACTACTGCGATTGTGCCCCGGTTCGGCCGGGTGAGCACCTCGATGAAAGCGGCCGATGTCATGATGTAGCGAGAGACTGGTCAACCACTCGATCGACCTCTGGAATGTTTAGAATTCCTCTGCTTTGACGAAGGATTGCTTCCCGGTCAGGCACACACGCACCCCAAATCTAGAGAGCGCGGTGCCCCTAGGGGCTATATCGTAGCCCCACCTTCGAACTCCTATGGCTAAGTGAAAGTGATAAAGCATCATAGTCCGGTTGCCTCGTTTGCTACGCTACCACCTCCTTCACAGGACCAAGACGTTGGATTAAGTGTGAAAATGCGCTATTTTGCAAACACCCCCGCACCATGTGCGTGGGGGCTGAAGCCGAAGACTGCCATCTTTCAGGTTATACGCAAGTATACATTAACGGTCGCACAGGAGATATTGCAATACTTGAACGCACAAGTACGAAAAGCGCTTATATTATAAATATCGTTCTACAAACCATAAAGATCATTTGAACATGACATTTTTTGAGCATTGCGACTCTATTACACAAGCACCACGCAGAATTTCCCCAAAATAGTGCTCGGCGGGTAACCGGCTCTCGTCCGAACCCCGGGTTGCAACTTCGGTGGCATCCATCTCCGTCCAGTGTGTCTTCACACGGGCGAGGGCCATCCGTGCACCCTCTATGCATGCCGACCGCTTCATTGCCTTGATATGCGGCACCGCCCCAAGGAATTGCTGCAATAAGCCAAAATAACTCTTCGGCTTGGGCCTATTTGGCCAGACATGAGCCACGATATCCGTCATGGCAAGTCCGGACAATCTATTCAGCTCAGCCCACTCAGCCAACCGATCGGTCAGCGGAAGTGAACGCTCCGGACTGTGGAATTGAGACCAAAAAGCTCTTCCGTCTCGTGATCCTTTTGACTTGGAAGTGCACTGACAGATCTGCTGCACTCGCCGCTAAATCCATATAAGGATCCTCCGGACCCCACGGTGGCCAAGCTGAGCATACCGGATCTGTAAACCTCGGTAGAGCGAAAGGGCTTGCCGGCCGCAATATCTCGACTGGCGCAGCTCCTCCTTTATAGCCCTCATTGCAGAACGGGCATCCTTGGCTTCGGCGGTGGCCTTCCTCAGGTCTTCTTGCTCCGCTCGGCGCTCTTTTTCAAGAACCTCATAGCGGTCGGTAACATCTTTCAGCTTCACGGCCATTTCGGCCATCTCCTCCCTGCTTCGGCAGTGAGCAGCCCTTTCGGCTTCTAGCTCTTCGGCCGCCCTCGAGGCAGCTGCATCACTCCTTTTGGCTTGCTCCTGGGCTCGAGCAAGTTCTGCCCGAAGGTCCTCCACAGCAGCGGCACCATCTGCATTAAGCACACATGTTGTAAGGAGTGGGCTTCAGCTCCCTTACTAGGTGACCACGGAGAAACAACCTACCTTGTGACTCGTCAAGTCGCTTATTGACTAGCGCGATGTCCGCATCCACAACATCGAGTTGCCGCTTTAGTTCGGCAACTCCATCAGTCCGGCTGGCCACCGGACTATCCACCACCTGTTGGGGAACGTAGTAATTTCAAAAAATTTCCTACGCACACGCAAGATCATGGTGATGATATAGCAACGAGAGGGGAGAGTGTTCGTCCACGTACCCTCGTAGACCGAAAGCGGAAGCGTTATGACAACGCGGTTGATGTAGTCATACATCTTCACGATCCGACCGATCCAAGTACCGAACGTACGGCACCTCCGAGTTCAGCACACGTTCAGCTCGATGACGATCTCCGGCCTCCGATCCAGCCGAGCTCCGGAGATGAGTTCCGTTACCATGACGGCGTGGTGACGATGATGATGTTCTACCGACGCAGGGCTTCGCCTAAACTCCGCGACGATATGACCGAGGTGGAATATGGTGGAAGGGGGCACCGCACACGGCTAAGGAACGATCCGTAGATCAACTTGTGTGTCTATGGGGTGCCCCCCGCCCCCGTATATAAAGGAGCCAGGGGGGAGGGGGCCGCCGGCCTAAGGGGGCACGCCAAGGGGGGAGTCCTACTCCCACCGGGAGTAGGACTCCCCTTTTCCAAGTTGGAGTAGGAGAGAGGGGGAAAGAGGAGGAAGAGGAGAAGGAAAGGGGGGGCGCCGCCCCCCTTCCCTTGTCCTATTCGGACTAGGAGGGGGAGAGGCGTGTGGCCCCCTCCTTGCTCCTTCCTCTCCTCCCTCTTGGCCCATGTAGGCCCATTAACCCCCCGGGGGGTTCCGGTAACCTCCCGATACTCCGGTAAAATGCCGATTTCACCCGGAACCATTCCGATGTCCAAACATAGGCTTCCAATATATCAATCTTTATGTCTCGACCATTCTGAGACTCCTCGTCATGTACGTGATCACATCCGGGACTCCGAACAAAGTTCGGTACATCAAAACTTATAAACTCATAATAAAACTGTCATCGAAACGTTAAGCGTGCGGACCCTACGGGTTCGAGAACTATGTAGACATGACCTAGAACTATTCTCGGTCAATAACCAATAGCGGGACCTGGATGCCCATATTGGCTCCTACATATTCTACGAAGATCTTTATCGGTCAAACCGCATAACAACATACGTTGTTCCCTTAGTCATCGGTATGTTACTTGCTCGAGATTCGATCGTCGGTATCAATACCTAGTTCAATCTTGTCACCGGCAAGTCTCTTTACTCGATTACGTAATGCATCATCCGTAACCAACTCATTGGTCACATTGCTTGCAAGGCTTATAATGATGTGCATTACCGAGAGGGCCCAGAGATACCTCTCCGACAATCGGAGTGACAAAACCTAATCTCGAAATCGCCAACTCAACATGTACCTTCGGACACACTGTAGTACTCCTTTATAATCACCCGATTCGTTGTGACGTTTGGTAGTACCAAAGTGTTCCTTCGGTAAATGGGAGTTGCATAATCTCATAGTTACGAGGAACATGTATAAGTCATGAAGAAAGCAATAGCAACATACTAAGCGATCAAGTGCTAAGCTAACGGAATGGGTCAAGTCAATCACATCATTCTCCTAATGATGTGATCCCGTTAATCAAATGACAACTCTTTTGTCCATGGCTAGGAAACATAACCATCTACGATAAGCGAGCTAGTCAAGTAGAGGCATACTAGTGACACTATGTTTGTCTATGTATTCACACATGTATTATGTTTCCGGTTAATACAATTCTAGCATGAATAATAAACATTTATCATGAAATAAGGAAATAAATAATAACTTTATTATTGCCTCTAGGGCATATTTCCTTGATCTCCCACTTGCACTAGAGTCAATAATCTAGTTCACATTGCCATGTGATTTAACACCAATATTCATATCGTATATGATTAACACCCATAGTTCACATCATCATGTGACCAACATCCAAAGGGTTTACTAGAGTCAATAATCTAGTTCACATCGCTATGTGATTAACGCCCAAAGAGTACTAAGGTGTGATCATGTTTTGCTCGTGAGAGAAGCTTAGTCAGCGGGTTTGTCACATTGAGCCGTATGTATTTTGCAAATATGTTATGTCCACAATGCTCTGCGGAGCTACTCTAGATAATTGCTCCCACTTTCAATATGTATCCAGTTGAGACTTAGAGTCATACGGATCGGTGTAAAAGTTTGCACTTGATGTAACTTTTACAACAAACTCTTTTATCACCTCCATAATCGAGAAACATCTCCTTAGTCCTTACTAAGGATATTCTTGACCAATGTCGATGATCTACTCCTAGATCACTATTGTACTCCTTGCCAAATTGAGCAAGGTATACAATAGGTGCAGTACATAGCATAGCATACTTTATAGAACCTATGGTGAGGCATAGGGATGACTTTTCATTCTCTTTCTATTTTCTGCATTGTGGTGGGATTTGAGTCTTACTCAATTTCATACCTTTGCAACACAGGCAAGAACTCTTTCTTTGACTGTTCCATTTTAAACTACTTCAAAATCTTGTCAAGGAATGTAATCATTGAAAATCTTATCAAGCGTCTTGATCTATCTCAATAGATCTTGATGCTCAATATGTAAGTAGCTTTACTGAGATCTTTCTTCGAAAAACTCCTTTCAAATACTCCTTTATGCTTTGCAGAAAAATTCTACATCATTTCTGATCGACAATATGTCACTCACATATACTAATCAGAAAGGCTGTAGTGCTCCCACTCACTTTATTGTAAATACAGGCTTCATCGTAAGTCCGTATAAAACTATATGCTTTGATCAACTTATCAAAGTGTATATTCCAACTCCGAGATGCTTGCACCAGTCCATAGATGGATCGCTGGAGCTTGCACATTTTGTTAGCACCTTTAGGATTGACAAAACCTTCTGGTTGCATTATATACAACTCTTCTTTAATAAATCCATTAAGGAATGCAGTTTTGACATCCATTTGCAAGATTTCATAAAATGTGGCAATTGCTAACATGATTCAGACAGACTTTAAGCATCAATACGAGTGAGAAAATCTTATCGTATTCAACACCTTGAACTTGTTGAAAACCTTTCGCAACAAGTCAAGCTTAGTAGATAGTAACACTACTATCAGTGTCCGTCTTCCTCTTGAAGATCCATTCATTTAACATGGCTTGCTGATCATCGAGCAAGTCAATCAAAGTCCATACTTTGTTCTCATACATGGATCATATCTCAGATTTTATGGCCTCAAGCCATTTCGCGGAATCTGGGCTCATCATCGCTTCCTCATAGTTCGTAGGTTTGTCATGGTCAAGTAACATGACCTCCAGAACAGGATTACCATACCACTTCGGTGCGGATCTCACTCTGTTTTACCTACGAGGTTTGGTAGTAACTTGATCTGAAGTTACATGATCATCATCATTAGCTTCCTCACTAATTGGTGTAGTAGTCACAGGAACAAATTTCTGTGATGAACTACTTTCTAATAAGGGAGAAGGTACAAATTACCTTATCAAGCTCTACTTTCCTCCCACTCACTTCTTTCGAGAGAAACTTCTTCTCTAGAAAGGATCCATCTTAGCAACGAATAACTTGCCTTCGGATTTGTGATAGAAGGTATACCCAATAGTTACCTTTGGGTATTCTATGAAGATGCACTTCTCCGATTTGGGTTCGAGCTTATCAAGTTGAAAAGCTTTTTCATATAAGCATCGCAACTCCAAACTTTCAGAAACAACAGCTCAGGTTTACTGCTAAACCATAGTTCATACGGTGTCGTCTCAACGGATTTAGATGGTGCCCTATTAAACGTGAATGCAGCTGTCTCTAACGCATAACCCCAAAACGATAGTGGTAAACCGATAAGAGACATCATGGATCGCACTATATCTAGTAAAGTACGTTTACGACGTTCGAACACACCATTACATTGTGGTGTTCCAGGTGGCGTGAGTTGCGAAACTATTTCACATTGTTTAAAATGAAGGCCAAACTCGTAGCTCAAATATTCATCTCTACGATCAGATCATAGATACTTTATTTTCTTGTTACGATGATTTTTCCACTTCACTCTGAAATTCTTTGAACCTTTCAACTATTTCAGACTTATGTTTCATCAAGTAGATATACCCATATCTGCTCAAATCATCTCTTGAAGGTCAGAAAATAACGATACTTGCCACGAGCATCAACACTCATTGGATCGCATACATCGGAATGTATTATTTCCAATAAGTCAGTAGCTCGTTCCATTGTTCCGGAGAACGGAGTTTTAGTCATCTTGCTCATGAGGCACGGTTCGCAAGTACCAAGTGATTCATAATCAAGTGATTCCAGAAGTCCATCAGTATGGAGTTTCTTCATGCGTTTTACACCGATATGACCTAAACGGCAGTGCTACAAATTAGTTGCACTATCATTATTAATTTTGCATCTTTTGGCCTCAATATTACGAATATGTGTATTACTACGATCGAGATCCAACAAACCATTTTCGTTGGTGTGTATGACCATAGAAGGTTTTATTCATGTAAACAGAACAACAATTGTTCTCTAACTTAAATGAATAACCGTATTGCAATAAACATGATCAAATCATATTCATGCTCAAGCATAAACACCAAATAACACTTATTTAGGTTCAACACAAATCCGAAAGTATAGGGGTGTGCGATGATGATCATATCAATCTTGGAACTATTTCCAACACACATCGTCACTTCACCCTTAACTAGTCTCTGCTTTTTCTACGCAACTCCGTTTGAGTTACTAATCTTAGCAACCGAACTAGTATCAAATACTGAGGGGTTGCTATAAACACCAGTAAAGTACACATCAATAACATGTATATCAAATATACTTATGTTCACTTTGCCATCCTTCTTATCCGCCAACCAATTGGGGTAGTTCCGCTTCCAGTGACCTGTCTCTTTGCAGTAGAAGCACTTAGTCTCAGGCTTAGGACCAGACTTGGGTTTCTTCACTTGAGCAGCAACTTGCTTGCCATTCTTCTTGAAGTTCCCCTTCTTTTCCCTTTGCCCTTTTTCTTGAAACTAGTGGTCTTGTCAATCATCAACACTTGATGCTCTTTCTTGATTTCTACCTTCGTCGATTTCAACATCACGAAGAGCTCGGGAATCGTTTTTGTCATCCCTTGCATACTATAGTTCATCACGAAGTTCTAGTGACTTAGTGATGGTGACTAGAGAATTCATCAATCACCATCTTATCTGGAAGATTAACTCCCACTTGATTCAAGCGATTGAAGTACCTGGACAATCGAGCACATGCTCACTAGTTGAGCGATTCTCCTCCATCTTTTAGCTATAGAACTTGTTGGAGACTTCATATCTCTCAACTCGGTATTTGCTTGAAATATTAACTTCAACTCTGGAACATCTCATATGGTCCATGACGTTCAAAACGTCTTTGAAGTCCCGATTCTAAGCCGTTAAGCATGGTGCACTAAACTATCAAGTAGTCATCATATTGAGCTAGTCAAACATTCATAACGCCTCGCATACGCTCCTGCAATAGGTGCATCACCTAGCGGTGCACTAAGGACATAATTCTTACGTGCAGCAATGAGGATAAACCTCCGATCACGGATCCAATCCGCATCATTGCTACTAACATTTTTCAACACAATTTTCTGTAGGAACATATCAAAAACAAACATATGAAAGCAAAAACGCGAGCTATTGATCTACAACATAATTTTCAAAATACTACCAGGACTAAGTTCATGATAAATTAAAGTCCAATTAATCATATTACTTAAGAACTCCCACTTAGACAGACATCTCTCTAGTCATCTAAGTAATTACGTGATCCAAATCAACTAAACCATGACCGATCATCACGTGAGATGGAGTAGTTTTCAATGGTGAACATCACTATGTTAATCATATCTACTATATGATTCACTCTCGACCTTTCGGTCTCCGTGTTCCGAGGCCATATCTGCATATGCTAGGCTCGTCAAGTTTAACCTGAGTATTCCGCGTGTGCAAAACTGGCTTGCACCCGTTGTATATGGACGTAGAGCTTATCACACCCATCATCACGTGGTGCCTGGGCACGACAAACTTTGGCAATGGTGCATACTCAGGGAGAACACTTCTTGATAATTTTAGTGAGAGATCATCTTAAAATGCTACCGTCAACCAAAGCAAGATAAGATGCATAAAGGATAAACATCACATGCAATCAATATAAGTGATATGATATGCCATCATCATCTTGTGCTTGTGATCTCCATCTCCGAAGCACCGTCGTGATCACCATCATCACCGGCGCGACACCTTGATCTCCATCGTAGCATCGTTGTCGTTCACGCCATCTATTGCTTCTACGACTATCGCTACCGCTTAGTGATAAAGTAAAGCAATTACAGGGCATTTGCATTTCATACAATAAAGCGACAACCATATGGCTCCAGCCAATTGCCGATAACTTCGGTTACAAACATGATCATCTCATACAATAAAATATAGCATCACGTCTTGACCATATCACATCACAACATGCCCTGCAAAAACAAGTTAGACATCCTCTACTTTGTTGTTGCAAATTTTACGTGGCTGCTATGGGCTTAGCAAGAACCGTTCTCACCTACGCATCAAAACCACAACGATAGTTTGTCAAATAGACTCCGTTTTAACCTTCGCAAGGACGGGCGTAGCACACTCGGTTCAACTAAAGTGAGAGAGCAGACACCCTCCAGCCACCTTTAAGCACGAGTGCTCGTAGCGGTGAAACCAGTCTCGCGTAAGCGTCTGGCGTAATGTCGGTCCGGGCCGCTTCATCTCACAATAACGCTGAACCAAAGTATGACATGCTGGTAGGCAGTATGACTTATATCGTCCACAACTCACTTGTTTTCTACTCGTGCATATAACATCAGCGCATAAAACCTGGCTCGGTTGCCCTTTGTTGGGGAGCGTAGTAATTTCAAAAATTTCTACGCACACGCAAGATCATGGTGATGATATAGCAACGAGAGGGAGAGTGTTCGCCCACGTACCCTCGTGAGACCGAAGCGAAGCGTTATGACAACGCGGTTGATGTAGTCGTGACGTCTTCACGATCCGACCGATCCAAGTACCGAGCGACGGCACCTCCGAGTTCAGCACACGTTCAGCTCGATGGCGATCTCGGCCTCGATCCAGCCGAGCTCGGAGATGAGTTCCATCGGCATGACGGCGTGGTGGCGATGATGATGTTCTACCGGCGCAGGCTTCGCCCAAACTCATGACGATATGACCGAGGTGGAATATGGTGGAAGGGGGCACCGCACACGGCTAAGGAACGATCCGTAGATCAACTTGTGTGTCTATGGGGTGCCCCCCGCCCCCGTATATAAAGGAGCCAGGGGGAGGAGGCCGCCGACCTAGGGGGCGCGCCAAGGGGGGAGTCCTACTCCCACCGGGAGTAGGACTCCCCTTTTCCAAGTTGGAGTAGGAGAGAGGGGGGAAGAGGAGGAAGAGGAGAAGGAAAGGGGGGGCGCCGCCCCCCTTCCCTTGTCCTATTCGGACTAGGAGGGGGAGGGGCACGCGGCCCCCTCCTTGCTCCTTCCTCTTCTCCCTCTTGGTCCATGTAGGCCCATTGACCCCCCGGGGGGTTCCGGTAACCTCCCGGTACTCCGGTAAAATGCCGATTTCACCCGGAACCATTCCGATGTCCAAACATAGGCTTCCAATATATCAATCTTTATGTCTCGACCATTCCGAGACTCCTCGTCATGTCCGTGATCACATCCAGGACTCCGAACAAACTTCGGTATATCAAAACTTATAAACTCATAATAAAACTGTCATCGAAACGTTAAGCGTGCGGACCCTACGAGTTCGAGAACTATGTAGACATTACCTAGAACTATTCTCGGTCAATAACCAATAGCGGGACCTGGATGCCCATATTGGCTCCTACATATTCTACAAAGATCTTTATCGGTCAAACCGCATAACAACATATGTTGTTCCCTTTGTCATCGGTATGTTACTTGCTCGAGATTCGATCGTCGGTATCCAATACCTAGTTCAATCTCGTCACCGCAAGTCTCTTTACTCGCTTACGTAATGCATCATCCGTAACCAACTCATTGGTCACATTGCTTGCAAGGCTTATAATGATGTGCATTACCGAGAGGCCCAGAGATACCTCTCCGACAATCGGAGTGACAAAACCTAATCTCGAAATCGCCAACTCAACATCTACCTTCGGAGACACCTGTAGTACTCCTTTATAATCACCCGATTCGTTGTGACGTTTGGTAGTACCAAAGTGTTCCTCCGGTAAATGGGAGTTGCATAATCTCATAGTTATAGGAACATGTATAAGTCATGAAGAAAGCAATAGCAACATACTAAACGATCAAGTGCTAAGCTAACGGAATGGGTCAAGTCAATCACATCATTCTCCTAATGATGTGATCCCGTTAATCAAATGACAACTCTTTTGTCCATGGCTAGGAAACATAACCATCTCTGATAAACGAGCTAGTCAAGTAGAGGCATACTAGTGACACTATGTTTGTCTATGTATTCACACTTGTATTATGCTTCCGGTTAATACAATTCTAGCATGAATAATAAACATTTATCATGAAATAAGGAAATAAATAATAACTTTATTATTGCCTCTAGGGCATATTTCCTCACCACCTGCATAGGAAAGGCGAAAATTAATACCTGCGATTATGATCCTCGGCACGCTGTCGCTTTCGACAACATACCGAGTCTCAGGGGCTACTATCTATACAGGGTGCACTTTATGTGTAAAACTGTCAAAAGGTATGTCATCTTTACGTACCTCAAACCCCGCCAGCAAACTTCAGACGGCATCATGCAATCCGCCCTCGGCGGATGAAATTCTTTCAATCACCGTACTCATCAATGTACGGTGACCTTTTGAGATAGACGCCCTCTCAAGCAGATCCTTCAGCTCCCCCGGCCGTACACCAGTTGGCGCCGAACTCTCCGGCCCCGCCGGACTCGGGGATACCCTCCGTGATGACACCTCAGGGTCGTCCGCCCCACCTGGCGGTGCGGCAAATGGAGGCGTCTCACTCTCCATCATCTCCGGATGAAGGTCCCCCAAAGACGAGCTCATCTGAGAAGGACGGAGATCCGAACTACAAGGTAAAAACTTCGGTTATCCTCAGAAGCAAAAATAGGGATGTCTCTTATTACAAAACTCCCCTTTTTCTACTTACGTCTCGGTGGAGGGCTGATTCCGTAGGGGAGATAGTGCGGCCGGTGCCTCCCCAGACGCAGGACCCTCTGGTGAAGATCTCTTCCCCCACTTCGAGGCCTTGGCCTACGGGTTTTCGGAAGCAGTCCTCTTCTCCCCTTGGAAGGAGGGATTCTCGATTCCCCCTTTCTCAAAAGACTCCTTGGTAGAGGCGGTAGTTTCTCTGTTCTCTCCTTCGCCTTCTTCTGAAGGCGCAACCTTCAGCATCCTGACCAGCACGGGATCTGGCGCGGTCTCCGGGAGGGGGGCCGGATACCGTATCAGTTTCGCTTGCGCTATCCACTCCTATTCAAGAGACGATTGGTTAAAAGGAAAATTCAAGAAGGCGCAAACAAATGGTGTGTCCGGACACAGGGCTACTTACCTGAGCATCCGGGCGATTGCAGCTTAGGCCGGAATCCTCGGTCAATTCCGGACACACTTCTTGTGATCCGAAGAACAATTTATACATCTCCACGGGTGTCGTACCCATGAAGTGTTGCAGAGCTCGTGGCCCCTCTGGATTGAATTCCCACAGGCGGAGGGGGCAACACTTGCAGGGCAGAAGATGTCGAATCAGCATAACCTGCATCACTATGACTAGATTGATCTCCCTCTCTTGGAGGTCTCGAATCCGGCCCTGCAATAGGGGTACGTCCTTTGACGGCCCCCAGTTGAGCCCTTGGTTGAACCATGACATCAGCCGCTGTGGAGGGCCCGAGCAAAAGATGGGCGGCAGCTTCTGCCTGCTACCCCTAGGAGCGGTAATATGGAACCACTCCTGTTGCCACAAGCCAAGCTCCTCCTGGAAAGAGCCCTCGGGCCATGGAGCATCGGCCCTCCTGCTTACAACTGCCCTGCCGCACTCTGCTTGGCGCCCCTCGATCATCTTCGGCTCCACGTTGAAGGTTTTGAGCCACAAATCGAAGTGAGGAGTAGTGCGGAGGAAGGCTTCGCAAACGACAATGAATGATGAGATGTGGAGGATGGACTCCGGAGCCAGGTCATGGAATTCCAACCCATAGTAAAACATGAGCCCTCTCACAAAAGGATCCATCGGGAAGCCTAAACCCCGACGGAGGTGGGACACAAACACGACGCTCTCGCCGGGCTCGGGAGTAGGAATGACTTGCCCTTTGGCGGGCAACCTATGCGAAATCTCGAAGGTCAGGTACCTGGCTTCTCGCAGCTTTAGCACGTCCTCTTCCGTGACGGAGGAGGGCATCCACCGGCCCTGTAGGTCGGAGCCAGACATTGTTGAAGGTCCGAAGTGCTCGAATCTGGGGCTCTGGGTGTTGGAACTCATGGCGAGGGGTAGATTCGATTCAGGACTGAAGAAAAGAAACGAGCCTCCGTCTCATTATAAAGAGGGATAATACCAAGAGCTGTCCCCGTGACCGTTTGGGACTCGCCTTTGACGGAGGAGGCGTGGCAACGAGCGCGGTTGGGTTACCCACGTCCATATTGATGGGAATCCCGGAATTAGGGGAACATGATCTCTGCTTCGACAAGACGTGCCAAGGAAACCGCTTCGCTAAACGCGCTGAGGTGATATAATAAAAACGATTCAAGTAAAGGCTTGGTGGTGGTGTGACGTCATGCCACAAAATACGTCAGCAGATTGAACTTGTGTACATATTATTCTCTCCACGGTGGTATGTGGAATTTATTTTGCGAGCGAACAACATCTGGTGTTCACAATCTTCTATGAATTATTCGGAGGAGGAACCCGCCTTGCAGTCTTTGAATAATATCTGCGCGGACTCATCATCATTGAAGCCTGGTTAGGGGGCTCTTGAGGAGTCTGGACTAGGGGTTTCGGATAGCGGACTATCATCATCGGCGGACTCCAAGACTATGAAGATACAAGATTGAAGACTTCGTCCCGTGTCCGGATGGGAGTTTCCTTGGCGTGGAAGGCAAGGTTGGCGATACGGATATGTAGATCTCCTACCATTGTAACCGACTTTGTGTAACCCTAGCCCTCTCCAGTGTCTATATAAACCGGAGGGTTTTAGTCCGTAGGACGAACAACCATTACAACAATCATACCATAGGCTAGCTTCTAGGGTTTAGCCTCCTTGATCTCATGGTAGATCCACTCTTGTACTACCCATATCATCAATATCAATCAAGCAGGACTAGGGTTTTACCTCCATCGAGAGGGCCCGAACCTGGGTAAAAACATCGCGTCCCTTGTCTCCTGTTACCATCCGCCTAGACGCACAGTTCGGGACCCCCTACCCGAGATCCGCCGGTTTTGACACCGACAATGATGAACCAACTGGGGTCAGCGATGGAGTGGCGGTGCGGCCTTCCTGCCGCACCGAAGGGTGCAACAAAGATGCTTGCTGCTCGTTCCCCGCCGGGCCGGTGGTGGCATTGGCGGCAGGCGATGGAGAACAATGAGGAGGCCCGCCGATAGGAGCCGTCTGGGCGACGCGGGCGGCGAGAGCAGCCCGGCGCCCGGCGCGAGCTCGGCGACCGTGTCGGCGTTCTGGGAACGGGGTCCCTAGACTTACCTGCCTGCGACCCTGCGGCGTGGCTCAAGTGGTGACCCAGTACGACCCATCTTCATCAGCGCAAGACTCAAGACCCTCGCGAGGGGCCAAGCCTCGCGGGGCGGACGATGTTAGGCCTCCTCCGGAACGGCCTCGCCAGGCAGGCTCGCGAGGAGGCGGAGAGATCAAGGGAGGGTACCTCGCGAGGTGCCGGCCTGCGCAGCGTCCTTGTTTCCTCTTTGGTGCAAAGGGGGCAAGCACAGGTGTGCAGTACCTAGGCATCAGGCAAAGGTTGCCATTTCAGAGCAATGAGACCAAGACCAGCGGAGCGGCAGGATGGAGGTCACCGTGGAGCCCAAGACGGAGTCATCGCCAGTACTTTTGGCAGCCGAAGACCAACTTTAGTCAGGATAACTTGTACTAGATGTTCCCGTTCGAAATGGCCGTTGTTGGCACCCTTCCTGCTCAATATTTAGGAAGAGGCCCAGGGCCTCTATAAATAGGACTAGCCACCACAGTAGTGGGGGATCAAGATTTTACGAGGAGAGAAACCTAGCCAGAGAGAGAGGCGATCGAACTCACACAAGCAGTTCATCGCACCAGCTCAAGAACACCTCTCGCGAGGCTGTTCTTCCCCTGTACTGTTCATCATCAGCCCTAGAGGCAATCCACCACACCACACACTGGAGTAGGGTATTACACCCAACGGTGGCCCGAACCAGTATAAATCTTGTGTCCCTTGTGTCGTTCATCGTTTTCAGCCAGATCTCACGAGGCAATCGGACGTAGATCGGTAGGGGAGAGATCTTCATGTGCACCCCAGAGTTCAAACCTTAAGGGTCTGCTGGAACCCAACATCCGACATTTGGCGCGCCAGGTAGGGCTGCACTGGAATCTTTCTTCCGCTGCTTTGCGTTCGATCTTCCGTCCCGTCCATGGCTGACGCTTGCCGGGCTCGTGCCGAGCGTCGGGCTGCTCTCGCCGCCCGCGTCGCCCAGACGGCTCCCATCGGTGGGTGTCCCCGTCGTTCCCTGTCGCCTGACGCCAACGCCGCCACCGGCCGGGCGGGGAACGAGCAGCAGGCCTCGTCTCTGCATACTTCGGTGCAGCGGGAAGGCCGCACTGCCACCCCGTCGCTGACTCCAGCTGGTTCGTTGTCCCACGCCCGTCGCGCCCCCACGGACGCGCACGCCGTGTTGCTCCTGGCGCGTGAGCTCCTGCACTACCATCCCGTCGACGATCTCTACGAGGACTGACTCGCTTGCATCACCGAGCTCGTCAGCGCTGCAAGGGGCTCTCCTATGCCGTCCCTCTCGCTGCCACACCCTCTGTCATGTGCAGGAGGCACAGATCAGGAGGTGCCTCCGCCACCTCCTCCCCAAGAAGGCACCCTGGCTCCAAGGCGTGCGGCCCCAGGACGAGATCCACTGTGTCCTACACCCGCGTGACAAGAAAGGAGCTGCCAAGATGTAACGCCCCGGATTCGTTGCGCCAGGTGTCCGCCAGTTATTCGCCGTCGTTGCCATGTCATTTGCTTGCGTGTTGTATTTTATCATGTCATCATGTGCATTGCATTCGCATACATGTTTGTCTCATGCATCCGAGCATTTTCCCCGTTGTCCATTTTGCAATCCGGCACTCCTATGTTCCCCGGCGCCCCCTTTTGCCTCTCTTTTGTGTGCGGGTGTTAAACGTTCTCGGAATGGACCGAGGTTTGCCAAGCGGCCTTGGTATAGCACCGTGAACCGCTGTCAAGTTTCGTGCCATTTGGAGGTCGTTTGGTACTCAACGGTTAACGGGTAACCGTAAAAGCCTCTTTTGTGTGCAGCCCAACACCCCTTCCAAAGTGGCCCAAAACCCATCTAACTCCCCTCCATGCTCTCGATCGTTCGATCACGATCGAGTGGCCGAAAACCGCACCTCATTTGGACTCTCCTAGCTCCCTCTACCTATAAATATGTGCCTCCCGTCCAAATTCGCGGATGTTTTCCCCCGAAACCCTAGCCTCCACCTACCTCCGCCGCCGGAAATGTCCGTTTCTTGCCGGACCGTCCGCCCCGCGCCCAAAAGCCGGTCGGCGTCGCCACGTGGCAACCGCCGCCGCCCGCGCCGCCCGGCCCGCCCGGCCCGTGGCTGGCCTTGTGACCGCGCATCTCCGCCGCCCGCGCCGCCGCGCCGTCCGCGCTGCCCGCCGACCCAGCGCCTCGGCCTGCCCCGCCTCGCGCCACCGCGCTGCCGGGCGCTCCGCCCAGGGCTGCCTCCGGCCAGCGCGCGCGCGGTTGCCGGCCGCCGCCCGTCTGCCCCAGCTGCCGGCGCTGCGCCCCTGCTCCCTGCCGCCTCCGTCCAGATCCGGTCGAGGAGCGACCAGATCCGGCTCCCCCGCGCTCCGGCCCCTCCTCCGGCGTCCTGCCCCGACCTCGCCGGCATCCTCCCCGTCCTCGTCTCCGGCGAGTTTTCCGGCCGCATCAATATCCGTGCAAATCTGGAGGTTGCCCCGAAATTCTTCTAAGTCCTCAAATTATTACATAATCATGCCATGTTCATCGCATCACATCTCTGCATCCGTAGCTCCGTTTCGTGCGTATAATATGTCAAATTGTTCGTCTCGACGAGTACTTCATTTCATTCCATTGCATCATTTTCATTTGAGCTCATCTTGATGCCCGAAATGCTGTTGGAAGAGTGCATGTTGATGTTAATCTGCTGAAACTATTATAACTTGCTCTTTTGTCATTTTTGCCATGATTGATGTGTGCATCCTATGAGGTTGATGTCTTCATGTGTTTTGATCTTTGCCATGCCTCATTAAACCGGACATGCATCATACTTGTTTGTGCATCATGCCATGTTTATGCTTGTGCATTTACCATGTTGTTTGTTTCTTTCCGGTGTTGCTTCTTAATTAGTTCCGGTAATGTTGCGATTGTGAGGATTCGTTCGACTACTCCCGTTCGTCTTCTTCATGGACTCATTCTTCTTCCTAACGGGATTTCAGGCAAGATGACCGCTACCCTGGATCTCACTACTATCATTGCTATGCTAGTTGCTTCGTTCTATTGCTTTGCTGCGCTTCCTATTAACTTGTTCCTCAAGCCTCCCAAATTGCCATGAACCTCTAACCTTTGACACCCTTCCTAGCAAACCGTTGTTTGGCTATGTTACTGCTTTGCTCAGCCCCTCTTATAGCGTTGTTAGTTGCAGGTGAAGTTGAAGATTGCTCCATGGTGGACAGGGTTATGTTGGGATATCACAATATCTCTTATATTATTAATGCATCTATATATTTGGTAAAGGGTGGAAGGCTCGGCCTTATGCCTGGTGTTTTGTTCCACTCTTGCCGCCCTAGTTTCCGTCATACCGGTGTTATGTTCCCGGATTTTGCGTTCCTAACACGGTCGGGTGATTTATGGGACCCTCCTGACAGTTCGCTTTGAATAAGACTCCTCCAGCAAGGCCCAACATTGGTTTTACCATTTGCCTCACCTATTACCTTTTTCCCTTGGGAGTCGCGCATCCTAAGGGTCATCTTTATTTAGCCCCGGGCCAATGGTTGTATAAGTGTTGGTCCAAACTAGAGCCACTTGCAGCGCCACCTCGGGGAAACTTGAGGGCTGGTTCTAGTTGTACGTAGTGCTCATCCGGTCGTGGCCTGAGACGAGATACATGCGGCTACTATCAGGATGTCGGCACGCCGGGAGGTCTTGCTGGTCTTGTTTTATTACTGTCAAAATGTCTTGTAGCCGGGATTCCGAGACTGATCGGGTCTTCCCGGGGAGAAGGAATATCTTTCGTTGATCGCGAGAGCTTATCATGGGCTAAGTTGGGACACCCCTGCAGGGTATAAACTTTTGAGAGCCGTGCCTGCGGTTATGTGGCAGATGGGAATTTGTTAATGTCCGGTTGTAGATAACTTGACACCAGATCTGAATTAAAACGCATCAACCGCGTGTGTAGCCGTGATGGTCTCTTTTTGGTAGTCCGGAAGTGAACACGGTTTACGTGTTATGTTTAGCGTAGATAGGAGTTCAGGATCACCTCTTGATCATTGCTAGCTTCACGACCGTTCCGCTTGTTTATCTTCTCGCTCTCATTTGCGTATGTTAGCCACCATATATGCTTAGTCGCTGCTGCAACCTCACCACTTTACCCCTTCCTTTCCCATTAAGCTTTGCTAGTCTTGATACCCATGGTAATGGGATTCTTTGAGTCCTCGTGGCTCCTGATTACTACAACAACGATTGCAGGTACAGGTTATGCGATGATCTTGACGCGAGAGCGATGCTTGCTTGCGTTGAGTCTGCTTCGCTTCTTCTTCGATCGGGGATAGGTTCGGTCGGCGGCACTGGGCTAGCGTGGTGGATATTGTTTGAGTTTACGTTTATGTATCATCCGTAGTCGGATGTTGATCTCTTAATATGTTGATGTTGTATTAGTGTGGCATTGTGTGCCTTTGTATGTATCCCCACTATTATGTAATGTTGATGTAATGATATCCACCTTGCAAAAGCGTTCCAATATGCGGGTCTATCCTTGGTGGGACCTTGAGTTCCTTTTGGATAGGGTCGCATATTGGGCGTGTTCAAGTTAATATCGAGCGAGTTCGACCATAGGGCCCCCTTGATTGTTGGTCGTTGTTGAGTCTAGAAGAAAACTATTTTGAGTCTTAGGATTATATATATCGGAGTAGGATTCTTTTTACTCCTCAGCCCCTTAAATCGCTCTGGTGAGGACTCTCGGCGTAGATGTTTTGACTTTCCTCTCCTCAAATTTCACGAAATTTTTTAGGATCTCGCGGGTATCTTGGGATCGTTCCGATATTCTTATAGCGAGAACATTGTTCTTGGTGCCTCGACATTTAGGGGTTGTGGCGGTGTCCGGGAGTTGAGCTCCGAGGTGTTGTCGTCATAATTTTATCGTTGCGATTCTGGAATACGAGTTTTGCCGACATCGAAAATCTCTTTTATGCAGTTGTTGGTGAGATAACCTTGGCGTCACCCGATCTTTGGGGAGTTCGGGAGTATTGCCATAGCTCATATAACGGATGCTTTTCGAAGGTTGAGGTACACGATTTCCAGAGGTTTCTTGGTTATGTGTTGACGGATGGATACAGCTTGGATGTAGGGATTGTTAGTTTTGGGTGAGATATATATTGCTTCCCCTGTATCCCCAACACCAGATTGCATAACCAGAAAGTTTCGGGAGTTTATAGGTGGGAATTCAAGTAGCTCCTAGAATATCTTTCCGACAGATGAATGATATGAGATTGGGGTTCGACGTCTAGTGGTCCGCCTATCCACGGTTGGTTTTACAGTGGTCTCGTTGTGTCTTAAAGAATCCTTGGCTATGCCGATTCGGGGACACTTCGTATGTCATGTGCACTGCCTTGCACATGATGGTGCTGTATGATTGAGCCCTTGTGGGCCCCACCACGAAAACTTCGGACGAAATCTCTATCATATGTGTTTGTTCCGGCTTATTCTGCAAGCCAAATCCTTTGTTTTGTTTTATTTGTGGTATTCGAGTTGCTTCAATGTCAAGTGTTGATCCATACTTTTTCCTAAATGGTGTTCTCATATTTCTATGTGAATACTAATCCTTCTTGATCATTGAGGTTGTCATGTTAATTCTTTTTCAACCGGCGTGTTTCCCTTCAAGTGCATCCGGTCATTCCAACATTTGCGAGATCAATTCTAAGTTTTCTCAACGATGTTTATTTCATCTGTTCCAAGTTACCTTTGTTTTTCCCACCCTCCCACCCTTTTTCTTCAAGGACTCATTTATTTTAATCAAGTATCCATTTATTCATGTGAAGTCTCTTCATTCTTTTCTTTCAATGTTCTTATCCGGAGTTTTCCCATGAAGATGCTCAACAGTTTCAAGTTCGTCATCCTTCATTGTTGTTTCTTCTCCGGTGGATCCAATTCAAGCTTTCAGTGTTGATCATATTCCTTTCTTCGTGTCAAATGCTTTCTCATGCCGGTGCACCTCTCAATCACTCACCTCTTGCTATTCATTTATTCTAGAGTGTTGAAGATATCTCAGAAGACTTGTGTTTCCATTCTCAATCCATTCAAGATATCTCGAGATTGTTATCTCATTCAAGCCATTTAATTCTACCGGTGCAATCTCTGTTTCTAGCAATCCTTCAACGATGTTTTCTTTTGAGTGGGCCCTAACCCACATGTCTTTTCCCAGGATCTTACCTGACTCTTCTAATTTCCCCGGAGTTATTCTCAATTCTTTTCAAAGTGTGACGTAAGAATGGATTCCATCAGTCACATGCCTTCTCCAAGATCGCTTTCAAAAATCATTTTCAATGTTGGCTCAACCTTTTCGCTTTTCTTTCTCCCGGAGTATCTCAGTAATTTTGGTGGTGTTTTCTCGTCATCATTTGAAGACCGAAGAAGAGTTCTTCCTCTAAATCTTGTCTGTTCTCGCGAAGTTTCGTGGTTCTAGCTTCATGTTATCCTCGCGAATTATTCTGTTTGTCAGATATTCTTTTCATCCATCCGGAGTATGTCAGAAGTTGATTCCCATTTCTTTTACCGGAGTCCATCATTACAGTTATCGTTATCTATTTTCCTGGTGCTTCGTTCAAGTGTTCTTTAATCAGCTCATAATCTCTTGGCTCTTTTGCTTCTAAATCCCTTCGAGCATATTGGTTCTTCTAATTCTTCCCGGTGATTCATTCTCTTTAATCAGTCATTTCTGAATTCTTACGGTGGTTCGTTCAAGATTCTTTTCCTTGTTCATCATATTAATTCATTTGTTCTTTTCAATCCTACCGGTGATTCATGAAGACCTTCTCAAGTTTGCGATATGTCACTTCTCAATCCTTTCTCAAGAAGAATAAATAGTATGCTAAATCCATTGCTTGTCATCAATTTAATTTGATGAAGGATAAGCATACAATAAATCTTATTCTTATTTCCTCAAGGGGATTATTCCCATCCTTCGGAGTTTGTTCTTGACGAATAAATTCTAATTTCAAGTGTTTCATCTTTTCTTTTCCGGAGTTCAAATTTCCTCGGCCATCTCGTCGGAACCTCCATCTAAATCATTGCAATGCTCTTCTATTCTTTCATACTTCATTTCTATCTCATCATCCTTTTGTTACCGGAGTTCTTCATGTTGGTTCGTCATGATTTAATTCATTCTTCAAGAGTTCATCAAGTACCATTCCATCCTCTCTAGCTCGTGTTCCAATCCTCCCATTTTCAGCCGGAGTGCTGCCTAAATCCTTTCAGTCTTATTCGTTTCTTTTCTCATTCTAACCACTCCGGTTAGAACGAGTCGTTTCATAGTCTATCCGATTCCGTGAGCTTTCAATTCTCGTCATTCTCATCGTTCCTCTCTTCTTCTCGACTGCTCTCGATTCTTTGCTTCTTCTCTTGAGTTCTTGTTTCACCTCATCCCTTTTCCCTTCCGTCTCGGTCCTAAGATCTCGGGACGAGATCTCTTGTTAGTGGAGGAGTGTTGTAACGCCTCGGATTCGTTGCGCCAGGTGTCCGCCAGTTATTCACCGTCGTTGCCATGTCATTTGCTTGCGTGTTGCATTTTATCATGTCATCATGTGCATTGCATTCGCATACATGTTCGTCTCATGCATCCGAGCATTTTCCCCGTTGTCCGTTTTGCAATCCGGCACTCCTATGTTCCCCGGCGCCCCGTTTTGCCTCTCTTTTGTGTGCGGGTGTTAAACGTTCTCGGAATGGACCGAGGTTTGCCAAGCGGCCTTGGTATAGCACCGGTAGACCGCCTGTCAAGTTCGTGCCATTTGGAGGTCGTTTGGTACTCCAACGGTTAACCGGGTAACCGTAAAAGCCTCTTTTGTTTGCAGCCCAACACCCCTTCCAAAGTGGCCAAAACCCATCTAACTCCCCTCCATGCTCTCAGTCGTTCGATCACGATCGCATGGCCAAAAACCGCACCTCATTTTGACTCCCCTAGCTCCCTCTACCTATAAATATGTGCCTCCCGTCCAAATTCGCGGATGTTTTCCCCCGAACCCCTAGCCTCCACCTACCTCCGCCGCCGGACATGTCCGTTTCCCGCCCGGACACGTCTACCCCTGCGCCGAGCGGTCGAGGGGCGCCACGTGGCAACCGCCGCCGCCGCCGCGCCGCCCGGCCGCCCGGGCCGTGGCTGGCCTGCATGAGCCACAGCATCTCCGCCCGCGCTCGCGCCTCCGCCGCCCGGCGCCCGCCGCTATCCGCGCGCTGCCGCGAGACCGCGCCTCGGCCCTTCCTCCGCCTCGAGCTGCCGTGCTACTGGGCGCTCCGCCCGGGGCTGCCTCCGGCCAGCGCCGCCCGCGGTTGCCGGCCGCCCGTCAGCGCCCGCCGCCGGCAGCTGCGCCCTGCTCCCTGCCGCCTCCGTCCAGATCCGGTCGAGGCGGCGGATCCAGCTCCCAGCGCTCGGCCCCTCCTCCGGCATCCTCCCCCGACCTCGCCGGCATCCTCCCCGTCCTCGTCTCCGGCGAGTTTTCCGGCCGCATCAATATCCGTGCAAATCTGGAGGTTGCCCCGAAATTCTTCTAAGTCCTCAAATTATTACATAATCATGCCATGTTCATCGCATCACATCTTTGCATCCGTAGCACCGTTTCGTGCATATAATATGTCAGATTGTTCGCCTCGACGAGTACTTCATTTCATTCCATTGCATCATTTTCATTTGAGCTCATCTTGATGCCCGAAATGCTGTTGGAAGAATGCATGTTGATGTTAATCTGCTGAAACTGTTATAACTTGCTCTTTTGTCATTTTTGCCATGATTGATGTGTGCATCCTATGAGGTTGATGTCTTCATGTGTTTTGATCTTTGCCATGCCTCATTAAACCGGACATGCATCATACTTGTTTGTGCATCATGCCATGTTTATGCTTGTGCATTTACCATGTTGTTTGTTTCTTTCCGGTGTTGCTTCTTAATTAGTTCCGGTAATGTTGCGATTGTGAGGATTCGTTCGACTACTCCCGTTTGTCTTCTTCATGGACTCGTTCTTCTTCCTAGCGGGATTTCAGGCAAGATGACTGCTACCCTGGATCTCACTACTATCATTGCTATGCTAGTTGCTTCGTTCTATTGCTTTGCTGCGCTTCCTATTAACTTGTTCTTCAAGCCTCCCAAATTGCCATGAACCTCTAACCTTTGACACCCTTCCTAGCAAACCGTTGTTTGGCTATGTTACTGCTTTGCTCAGCCCCTCTTATAGCGTTGTTAGTTGCAGGTGAAGTTGAAGATTGCTCCATGGTGGATAGGGTTATGTTGGGATATCACAATATCTCTTATATTATTAATGCATCTATATATTTGGTAAAGGGTGGAAGGCTCGGCCTTATGCCTGGTGTTTTGTTCCACTCTTGCCGCCCTAGTTTCCGTCATACCGGTGTTATGTTCCCGGATTTTGCGTTCCTAACGCGGTCGGGTGATTTATGGGCCCCCCCTGACAGTTCGCTTTGAATAAGACTCCTCCAGCAAGGCCCAACATTGGTTTTACCATTTGCCTCACCTATTACCTTTTTCCCTTGGGAGTCGCGCATCCTAAGGGTCATCTTTATTTTAGCCCCCCCGGGCCAATGGTTGTATAAGTGTTGGTCCAAACTAGAGCCACTTGCAGCGCCACCTCGGGGAAACTTGAGGGCTGGTTCTAGTTGTACGTAGTGCTCATCCGGTCGTGGCCTGAGACGAGATACACGCGGCTACTATCAGGATGTCGGCACGCCGGGAGGTCTTGCTGGTCTTGTTTTATTTCTGTCGAAATGTCTTGTAGCCGGGATTCCGAGACTGATCGGGTCTTCCCGGGGAGAAGGAATATCTTTCGTTGATCGCGAGAGCTTATCATGGGCTAAGTTGGGACACCCCTGCAGGGTATAAACTTTCGAGAGCCGTGCCCGCGGTCATGTGGCAGATGGGAATTTGTTAATGTTCGGTTGTAGATAACTTGACACCAGATCCGAATTAAAACGCATCAACCGCATGTGTAGCCGTGATGGTCTCTTTTCGGCGGAGTCCGGGAAGTGAACACGGTTTCTGTGTTATGTTTGACGTAGATAGGAGTTCAGGATCACCTCTTGATCATTGCTAGCTTCACGACCGTTCCGCTTGTTTCTCTTTTCGCTCTCATTTGCGTATGTTAGCCACCATATATGCTTAGTCGCTGCTGCAACCTCACCACTTTACCCCTTCCTTTCCCATTAAGCTTTGCTAGTCTTGATACCCATGGTAATGGGATTGCTGAGTCCTCGTGGCTCACAGATTACTACAACAATAGTTGCAGGTGCAGGTTATGCGATGATCTTGACGCGAGAGCGATGCTTGCTTGCGTTGAATGCTGCTTTTTCTTCTTCTTTGATCAGGGGATAGGTTCCAGGTCGGCAGCCTGGGCTAGCAGGGTGGATATTGTTTGAGTTTCTGTTTATGTATCATCCGTAGTCGGATGTTGATCTCTTGTATGTTGATGTTGTATTAGTGTGGCATTGTGTGCCTTTTGTATGTATCCCCACTATTATGTAATGTTGATGTAATGATATCCACCTTGCAAAAGCGTTCCAATATGCGGGTCTATCCTTGGTGGGACCTTCGAGTTCCTTTTGGATAGGGTCGCATATTGGGCGTGACACAAGAGATCCCTCGTCCCCCAGACGGTGCTCGCGTGCTCCCGGCACCGGTGCACCATGATCGCATCCCTGCGCCACCACGTCAAGACCCCGTGCTGCTCCAGGCAGCGGCGCGCGGGAATCCCCAGGAGCAAGCCCAGCATTAGCAGAGGGCTCCGGTGGCCACCGCAGGCTGCCACGCCTTCACCCCCGAGCTACGCAGTGTCGCCTGGCCAGGCAAGTTCAAGCCTGACCTGCCTCCTCGCTATGACGGCACTGCATACCTTGCGGAGTTCCTACAGCTCTACGAGCTAGGCATCAAAGCCGCCAACGGGGATGAAAAGGTCATGGCGAACTGGTTTCCCATGGCACTCAAGGACGGCGCCCGCACCTGGCTCCTGAACCTGGCTCCTGGCACGATCTCCTCCTGGGATGAGATGCGCACCCGCTTCATCGCCAACTTTCAGGGCACCCGCGACCGTCCGCTAGTCGTGGGTGACCTACGCCACATCAAGCAGCAGCTCGGAGAGACCATGCAGAAGTACATCCAGCGCTTCAATAATGCTCGCCTCAAGATTCCCAGGGTGACCGAGGAGGCCATCATCTCTATGTTCTCTGATGGCGTTCGCGACGTCAAGATGAAGGAGGAGCTGGTAATCCATGAAGATCTATGTACGTCACTGGAGTTGTTCAACCTGGCGACCAAGTGCGAAAGGGCTGAGGAGGGACGCCTCTCCCGTCTCGAGCTCCCGGCAGCAGACCCAGAAGAGAAGAAAGCCAAGGCCAAGGGTGTGAAGCGCAAGGGAGCAGCTGTGCTCGCAGCAGAGCTAGACACAAAGCGCGGCACGGGCCAGCCGGTACTGTGTGTACCACGATCTCCATACCCACAACACCAACGAATGCCAAGAGCTCAGGGCCGTGCGAGAAGGCCGTGTCGGTCGACGCCCCGAGCGCAACGATCGGGGCTACGGCCGAGGTGGAGCAAGAGGTGGAGGACAATGGGACAACCATGGCCCTCGCCAAGGGTGGCATGACCGACCTCGCGAGGACCGCTGGCAGGACCAGCCTCGCGAGGGAGCTTGGAGAGATCAGCCTCGTGAGGATCGCCCGCAAGGCAACGCAGGCCTTCCTCCTCTGCCACCACCACCAAGAAGGAATGAAGACCATCATCAGGACGAGGGGGCTGGGGGCTTCCAGGAGCCACGTGCAATCGCTTGCATCTTGGGCGGCGCTCAGGCCCCAGCCTCACAGCGCATCTTCAAGCAGTTTGCTCGCGAGGTGAGTGCAGTCCTCCCCAGGCTTGAGGCCACGCGCCCTCTCAGGTGGTCTGCGTGCGCCATCACGTTCAGCTCAGTAGATCAACTCAAGTGCGCGGCAACGGCCGGTGTCCTGACCTCCCAATGCTCTGCTCCCCAGTCATCAGCAATGTGCAAGTCACCAGGACCCTCATTGATGGCGGAGTAGGACTCAACGTTCTGTCCGTCGAGACGTTCAACAATTTCCAAGTACCTTGTGATCAGCTTCAGCCAACCAAGCCTTTCTCAGGAGTCCTAATGGTTCCACTGTCCCGATAGGGAAGGTCCGCCTTCCTGTTACCTTTGGACAGCGCAACAACTACCGCACTAAGCTCATTGACTTCGACGTCGCTCACATTCGCCTGCCATACAACGCCATCCTCGGGTATCCGGCCCTGGCAAAGTTCATGGCAGTGACTCACCATGGCTACAACGTCCTCAAGATGCCGGGAAGTGGCGGGGTCATCACGGTCCCCTGTGAAGAGAAGGATGCGGTGTGCTCCCTCGAGCGCGCCTTCCAAGCCGCGTCAATCGAGGACCGAGACAACAAGAGTGGAAACCTCCCTGGAGCAGCTCCCAAGAAGAAGAAGACATCACCTGGCTCAAGGCCTCAGGAGGCAGGCATCTCCGGAGGCGCCACATTTGGACAGGCGCCCGTTCAAGGGGCGCCACCCTCCGTCGCATAGGAAGGCGCACCCGGCGCACTCCTCGGGCAGGGCTCGGGGGCTCTCTCCTGGGGAGCCACCGACCTTGCCAAGATCACAAGGGAGGCGCTTGGGCACCACTTGGAGGCGTGCTTCGCGGCACGCTTCCCTCAGGAAGGCGTAAGGAAAGAAGGAACCAACCCTCAGGAGTTCATCACCAAGGCCGCTCAGGAGTTGCAGGAATCGAGAGTCATGCGCGGCAACCGCCGCCTGCCTGGCGTAGCTCCCCATCCAGGCGAGGATGGCGGGCTACGCGTCTGCATCGACTACCCAGGGCTCAATCGAGTCGCTTCTCAGGAGTGCTTTTGGCCCTCGCGCGTGGGGCGTTGCACGGGTCCACCGCACAGCTACGTTCGCATGCCCTTCGGCCTGCCGAACGCGGCTGCAGCCCACCAGCGCCTGATAAGGAGCATTCTGGAGGCTCAGGTGGCCAAGCATCGCGCGTTCTTGGAAGAGATGGAGATGGACCTCAGCCAGTCGCCCGGACCTCCTGAGTCTCCCGAGGCTCGGAGTCCCGAGGGCTCAGGAGGATTGGCTTCTTCACCCCGCACCGCCAGCTACTCCGACACTCGTTCTGCAATGGTATCAGGTGACCACTTTCAAGTTTCGTTTCAGCTGGGAGCGCCCTCAGGGCTGCATCATTCCCAGGTCGCGTGGGTCCGGCCCTGCGGCATGTACCCGTTTTGCTTATGTCTTCTGCTTACCTTGTTGGGGGCGCCCATCGGGCTGCATCATCCCCAAGCTGCTCGGTCCTGACCTAGTGGCGTTTGCTTTCTCCGCATCTACCTAAGATGATTTGCTCCTACATGCTTGACCTACTCATGATTGTTGTCCGCCGCCCGCCACGGGCCTATTTCTCCTCATGCGAGTCGCTTGCACGTTAAAAGGGGGGCACCTGAGCATCACGACTCATGGGCTCTTACTGGCTCTCCAGCCCTCACCCCCTGGCCTTGACCCACGGCATCGCGACCTGTCATACCAGCGGCGGCTAAGCTTGCTCGAGGGCCGGGACCTGAGGACGTAGAGCATTTGCATTTTAACCACCTTGCAGGAACATACCACTGACAAAGGCCCAGAGCCAGGCGCAAACCGCCTCGAGGTAGGGCTTCGTGAGTCCCGTGCTGGCTCAAGGGTGCCCAAATACACCTCTCTCAAGCCCTACCGTGCTGGCCACGTGTCAGGGCGGGGCTGTACACGCCCCCGGGGCTTCTCCCGGAGGGGAGCCCCCACACACCAGTGGAAGCACCATGCTCCGCGCTGGCTGACGACACTTCCGAGGAGCGGCTATGCCGTACACATACGGAAGCACTATGCTCCACGTTGGTGATAAACTGAGGGCAGCCCACGGCTGTATCAACCTCAGGGAGCCCAGAGCTCAGTGTCTGGCACCATCACAAAGCCTCCCTCGGGAGCACCGCGCGAGGGGGCTGGACACGGGGGCTGCGCCCGGGCCATGCCCGAGCACATGCCACCCAGCCAGGTCCCTCGGACCTGGTCATCGCGCGCCACTCCCCGAGCGGAGCCAAGGTATGAAGACTCGTTTGGGCGTCAAGGGGGACTCCTGAGCATCACGACTCAGGAGCCTAACTGGTCACGTAGCCCCTCACTCCTTAGTTCCGAAAGGCTAACGACGGTTGAGGTATGCGCGTGGCCGGGCCCTGCCGATGTAGAACGACAAATCCTCTCCTGCACCCCCTTCATATTTGCCGTTTGCGCGTCAAGGGGGACTCCTGAGCACCGCGACTCAGGAGCCTAACTTGCCACGTAGCCCCTCACTCCTTAGTTTCGTCCTGGTGATCCAATCGGGGCTAACAGTTGCTGAGGTATGCGCAGGGCCGGGCCCTGCCGACGTAGAACACAAGAAAATAGGAAGGAAATCGGAAAATCTAGCAAATCCGAAAGCAAATATTACAGAACATAAATTGTTCTCACAATACCAGACACAAATTTAAACACCTCCACGAGGCATGGTGCATGTTGTAGGAATCAAAGCAGGAGGAAGGCCGCGAGAGGATCACCCCTGGGCTGCGCCACCGCTTGTGGTGGAGTCGCGCTTGTCAGCCTCACCTCCTGGAGATGCGGGGCTGATACGTCTCCAACATATCTATAATTTTTGATTGCTCCATGCTACTTTATCTACTGTTTTGGATTATATTGGGCTTTATTTTCCACTTTTATATTATTTTTGGGACTAACCTATTAACCGGAGGCCCAGCCCGAATTGTTGTTTTTGCCTATTTGGTGTTTGAAGAAGCGGAATATCAAACGGAGTCCAAACGGAATGAAACCTTCGGGAACATGATCTTCTCACCGAACGTGATCCAGGAGACTTGGATCCTACTCCAAGAAGCTTCCGAGGAGGTCACGAGGGTGGAGGGCGCCCCCCTGGGCGCGCCCCCTGCCTCATGGGCCCCTCGGAGCTCCACCGACGTACTCCTTCCTCCTATATATACCTACGTACCCCCAATAGACCAGAAATGGAGCCAAAAACCTAATTCCACTGCCACAACCTTCTGTATCCACGAGATCCCATCTTGGGGCCTGTTCCGGAGCTCCGCCGGAGGGGGCATCCACCACGGAGGGCTTCTACATCATCACCATAGCCCCTCCGATGAAGTGTGAGTAGTTTACTTCAGACCTTCAGGTCCATAGCTAGTAGCTAGATGGCTTCTTCTCTCTTTTTGGATCTCAATACAATGTTCTCCCCCTCTCTCGTGGAGATCTATTCGATGTGATCTTCTTTTTGCGGTGTGTTTGTTGAGACCGATAAATTGTGGGTTTATGATCCAGTATTATCTATGGAAAATATTTGTTTCTTCTCTGAATTCTTTTATGTATGATTGAGTTATCTTTGCAAGTCTCTTTGAATTATCTGTTCGGTTTGGCCAACTAGATTGGTAGTTCTTGCAATGGGAGAAGTGCATGGCTTTGGGTTCAATCTTGCGGTGTCCTTACTCAGTGACAGAAAGAGTTGCAAGGCACGTATTGTATTGTTGCCATCAAGGATAACAAGATGGGTTTTTTATCGTATTGCATGAATTTATCCCTCTACATCATGTCATCTTGCTTAAAGCGTTACTCTGTTTTTAACTTAACTAGCAGTGTGACCCGCGCATTTGCGCGGCTAGATTTACTATGTCTTGTGCTATTTTAGTTTTCACATATTTATTGCATAATGTTTAGTTGTTGCATTGATATTAGATAGACATTCGAAACAATAGAAAATAGGATACAACAATGCATGAACCGAACTTCTTTTGCCTATGGGTGAATTTTAATTTGCCTTTAATTTACTTCTACATGATTTTATTTTGGAAAACTATTGTATTTTACTCATCTTGTTTTCTTCTTTTTTCATCTTCTTGTTTTAGATGTAATTTGCCTATATAGTGTATTATTTATACTATTAATAGAAATGCAGTAGGAGCCTCTCCTACTCTATTGGTTGCTCAAAAGAAAGTAAATCCTGTTATATATTGTAAGCTTTGATACGTGACAACTAAAGGACTATGGTTGGCCCGCCCTGTAGAATTATTGCTTTGTACTAATATATTGTTATCTCCCTTCCATTTTTCCACTCTCCGTGTTGTTTATTTTTTGTTAGTTAACTTATTCTTTTTTTCATCTGTGTCATTGTCGGTGGAATATTAGTTTCTTTTATTTGTGAAAGTCGTTCCCTAGCTATTGCTTAATCCCAACAGTTTCTTTTCTATCATTTAAATAATATAATAGATAGACACACCCGCGCATTTGCGTGGCTAGACTTTGTAATATTTTTACACATAATTAGTATTTTCAAACAATCAATGATGAAACAAATTTATCATATCTGAACATTATCTGGTCATGCAAATACAACATGAGTTGTTGCTCCAAACGTTTATTGCTAGCATAGTTTAATTATATTATATGACACTCACTCGCGCACACAACACTTTCTTCTTACTCGAGTAATTCATGATTTTTCTGTTATTTATACATGCATATGTCATTCTTGCATTAAATCGCTATGTACTCCATGTCAGAGAAAATGACATATCCGATGATGATGTCATTCTTCGTCCTGTCGCTATGTATTCCATTTCACAGAGTGGGAACCAAAATTACCACATAAGAGTTTAGATTTTTAGCTATTCATGAATTTTATATACTAATACATGAAAACTGATTTGATAATTTTCCTTTATTCTATTTTTTAATTTCATGTATATAACATTTATTATTCAACCAATAGACATTATATAAATGATACATTTGACCTTGACTACCTTATTATTTAAAATGGTATTTTCATGCAAAAATATTTTTTTTGTTTTTAATTAAAATTTGATACCTATATTCATGTTTCTAATGAACAGAAAATTGAAATAGTATTTTGTTAAAATATCCATTTGCTAGATAGTTTTTAGGATAACTATCAGAATTTGAGGCACCAAAGATTTATAATAATTATAAAATATTTATCCTTAATACGATGTTTGTATGTGGATAAAAATATCAATTTTTATAATCTGCTATTCAAAATCCATAAGTTTATTTATTGTTGAAAAGAAAAGAGAATGTAAAATATCACTAATGTTGGATTGTTATTTTTGGCTTATCATCGGGTAGTATGAGGCAGCGTACATTCCTAAAATTTCGTATGGCATTAAATGTGTAAAACCCAAAAATTATAAGAGTGCGGCACTATTATATACTAATAGTACCCGATTAATATCCGCGTGCATGTTCCCTTTTTTCTTTTTTGACGCAAGTGTGCATCCTCCTCCTTTCCTTTTTCTTTTTCATTCATGAGAATAACAGGCACCCCGCAAAAAAAAGAGAGAATAACAGGCAGGATCCTGCTTTTCTAGGGCGTGGGCTTGTGTTTTTTTTGTGAGTCGAAGTGCGGGCTCCTCCAGGTTTCATCTTTTCTGTTACAATGTGATGGGCTTTGGCCTGAAAAATCTTTCATAGATAAAATATGGGCTGATGTCTTGGGCTTCACGTAAGTTACACAGAGAATCACGAAAGGATTCTCTATAGTTTTTGAAAAAAGGGAAAGTATCCTTTATCACGTGTACATGCTAATCTCGTTGTCCGTGTATAAATCAATATGTCCAACGCCTGATTGCTATCCGATTCTAATACGTGGGCTGTAGCATGTATACGTGATAGATTTTTTTCCTTGGCACGTGATATATAGAGTTCATATATGCAAAAGATTGCTCGTACACAATATTTGTATGTAACGTTACATCTTTAAATCTCAACCGTCTATATCTAAAATTAATGGTTGAGGTAATTTAATCTGTGTGGACGAACGTGGTGGCTTATTTATCTTCTGTATTATGTATATAATAGATAGATAGATACTCTAGATGCATGCTGGATAGCGGTCGATGAGTGGAGTAATAGTAGTAGATGCAGAATCGTCTCGATCTACTTGTCACGGACGTGATGCCTATATACATGATCATTGCCTAGATATACTCATAGCTATGCTCAATTCTGTCAATTGCTCAACAATAATTTGTTCACCCACCGTAGAATACTTATGCTCTTGAGAGAAGCCACTAGTGAAACCTATGGCCCCCGGGTCTATTCTCATCATATCAATCTATATCACTTTATTTACTTGCGTTGTTTTTACTTTGTCTTTACTTTTTACTTTGCATCTATCTATCAAAAATACCAAAAATATTATCTCTATCAGATCTCACTCTCGTAAGTGACCGTGAAGGGATTGACAACCCCTAAGCGTTGGTTGCGAGTTGCTATCGTGTTGTGCAGGTACGAGGGACTTGCGCGTGACCTCCTACTGGATTGATACCTTGGTTCTCAAAAACTGAGGGAAATACTTACGCTACTGTGCTGCATCACCCCCTCCTCTTCGGGGAAAACCAACACAAGCTCTAATCTATCATGAGAGTCACTTATGGATTGCCTACCAAAGATGGCAATACCTAGATCTATCTTTGCTTTTATGCCTAGCTAGGGGCGTTAAACGATAGCGCTTATTGGGAGGCAACCCAATTTTATTTTGTGTTTTTGTTTTTGGTTCTGTTTAGGAATAAATAATCCATCTACCTTCTGTTTGGATGTGGTTTTATGTTTTAATTAGTGTTTGTGCCAAGTAGGACCTATAGGATAACCTACGATGATAGTTGATTTGATTCTTCTGAAAAACAGAAACTTTAGCGCTCACGAGATTAGCTGCCATGTTTTACTGGAGAGTGATTTTGCGTTGATTCTTTTTGCTGCTGATCAATAAACAAATTTTCCAGGACTTCCTATTTTGTTAGAATTTTTTAGATTTCCAGAAGTTTGCGTTAGTTACAGATTATTACAGACTGTTCTGTTTTTGACAGATTCTGTTTTTCGTGTGTTGTTTGCTTATTTTGATGAATCTATGGCTAGTAAATTAGTTTATAAACCATAGAGAAGTTGGAATACAGTAGGTTTAAAACCAATATAAATAAATAATGAGTTCATTACAGTACCTTGAAGTATTCTTTTGTTTTCTTTCTCTAACGGAGCTCACGAGATTTCTGTTGAGTATTGTGTTGTGAAGTTTTCAAGTTTTAGGTGAATTCTTATGATGGATTATGGAACAAGGAGTGGCAAGAGCCTAAGCTTGGGGATGCCCATGGCACTCCCAAGATAATCCAAGGACACCAAAAAGTCAAAGCTTGGGGATGCCCCGGAAGGCATCCCCTCTTTCGTCCACTTCCATCGGTAATTTACTTGGAGCTATATTTTTATTCACCAACATGATATGTGTTTTGCTTGGAGCGTTTTGTATTATTTGTGTATTTGCTTGTTACTCTACCACAATCATCCTTTCTGTACACACCTTTTGAGAGAGCCATACATGATTTGGAATTTGTTAGAATACTCTATGTGCTTCACTTATATCTTTTGAGCTTGATAGTTTTGCTCATAGTGCTTCACTTATATCTTTTTTGAGTGTGATAATTTTTTCTCTAGTACTTCACTTAGATCTTTTAGAGCAGGGTGGTGGATTTGTTTTAAAGAAACTTGATCTCTCATGCTTCACTTAGATTATTTTGAGAGTCATTAATAGCATGGTAATTTGCTTAATGTTAATATACTTAGTGTTCAAGATATGTGAAACTTTCTTTTGAGTGAATTGAATACTAAGATAAATTTAATGCTTAATAATTGTTTTGAGATATGGAGGTAATAATATCAAAGTCGTGCTAGTTGAGTAGTTGTGAATTTGAGAAATACTTGTGTTGAAGTTTGCAAGTCCCGTAGCATGCACGTATGGGTAAAGTTGTGTAACAAATTTGAAGCATGAAGTGTACCTGGCTTGTGCATCCTTATGAGTGGCGGTCGGGGACAAGCCATGGTATTTTCCTACCAATCTATCCCCCTAGGAGCATTGTGCGTAGTACTTGATTTTTGATGGCTTCTAAATTTTTGCAATAAGTATATGAGTTCTTTTGACTAATGTTGAGTCCATGGATTATACGCACTTTTACCTTTCCGCATTTGCTAGCCTCTTCGGTACCATGCATTGCCCTTTCTCACATTGAGAGTTGGTGCAAACTTCGCCGGTGCATCCAAACCCCGTGATATGATACGCTCTTTCACACATAAACATCCTTATATCTTCCTCAAAAGAGCCACCATACCTGCCTATTATGGCATTTCCATAGCCATTCCGAGATATATTGCCATGCAACTTTCCACCGTTCTGTTCATCATGACATACTTTACTTTTGTCATATTGCCATTGCATGATCTTGTAGTTTACATCGTATTTGTGGCAAAGCCACCATGCATTATTTTTCATACATGTCACTCTTGATTCATTGCACCATCCCGGTACACCGCCGGAGGCATTCATATAGAGTCATATCTTGTTCTAGTTTCGAGTTGTAATATCAAGCTGTTGTAACAAAAGTGTGATGATCATCATTATTAGAGCATTGCCCCAGTGAGGAAAAGGATGATGGAGACTATGATTCCCCCACAAGTCGGGATGAGACTCTGGATGAAAAAAAAGAAAGGCCAAATGAAAAAAAAGAGAAGGCCCAAAAAAATGAGAGAAAAAGAGAGAAGGGGCAATGTTACTATCCTTTTACCACACTTGTGCTTCAAAGTAGCACCTTGTTCTTCATGTAGTGAGTCTCATATATTTGTGCTTCAAAGTAGAACCATGTTTTTCATATAGTGAGTCTCATATATTGTCTCGTTCATACTAGTGGGAATTTTTCATTATAGAACTTGGCTTGTATATTCCTACGATGGGCTTCCTCAAATGCCCTAGGTCTTCATGAGCAAGCAAGTTAGATGCACACCCACTAGTTTTCTTTTGTGGAGCATTCATAGCTCTAGTGCATCCGTTGCATGGCAATCCCTACTCCTCATGTTGACATCAATTGATGGGCATCTCCATTGCCCGTTGATTATCCTCGTCAATATGAGACTTTCTCCTTTTTTGTCTTCTCCACACAATACCCATCATCATATTCTATTCAACCCATAGTGCTATATCCATGGCTCGCGCTCATGTATTGCGTGAAGGTTGAAAAAGTTTGAGATTATTTGAGTATGAAACAATTGCTTGGCTTGTCATCGGGGGTATAGAAGTTGGGAACATCTTTGTGTGACGAAAATGAAGCACAACCTAACTATATGATTTTGTAGGGATAAACTTTCTTTGGCCATGTTATTTTGAGAAGACATGATTGCTTTGATTAGTATGCTTGAAGTATTATTATTTTTTATGTCAATATGAACATTTATCTTGAATCCTTCGGATCTGAATATTCATACCATGATTAAGAAGATTTACATTGAAATTATGCCAAAGTATCACTTTGCATAAAAAATTCTTCTTTTTATCATTTACCTTCTCGAGGACGAGTAGGAATTAAGCTTGGGGTTGCCTGATACGTCTCCAACGTATCTATAAATTTTGATTGCTCCATGCTACTTTATCTACTGTTTTGGATTATATTGGGCTTTATTTTCCACTTTTATATTATTTTTGGGACTAACCTATTAACCGGAGGCCCAGCCCATAATTGTTGTTTTTTGCCTATTTCAGTGTTTCGAAGAAACGGAATATCAAACGGAGTCCAAACAGAATGAAACCTTCTGGAACGTGATCTTCTCACCGAACGTGATCCAGGAGACTTGGACCCTACTCCAAAAAGCTTCCGAGGAGGTCACGAGGGCGGAGGGCACCCCCTGGGCGCGCCCCCTGCCTCATGGGCCCCTCGGAGCTCCACCGACGTACTCCTTCCTCCTATATATACCTACGTACCCTCAATAGACCAGAAACGAAGCCAAAAACCTAATTCCACCACCGCAACCTTCTGTATCCACGAGATCCCATCTTGGGGCCTGTTCCGGAGCTCTGCCGGAGGGGGCATCCACCATGGAGGGCTTCTACATCATCACCATAGCCCCTTTGATGAAGTGTGAGTAGTTTAGTGTAGACCTTCGGGTCCATAGCTAGTAGCTAGATGGCTTCTTCTCTCTTTTTGGATCTCAATACAATGTTCTCCCCCTCTCTCGTGGAGATCTATTCGATGTAATCTTCTTTTTGCGGTGTGTTTGTTGAGACTGATGAATTGTGGGTTTATGATCCAGTATTATCTATGGAAAATATTTGATTCTTCTCTGAATTCTTTTATGTATGATTGAGTTATCTTTGCAAGTCTCTTTGAATTATCCGTTTGGTTTGACCAACTTGGTAGTTCTTGCAATGGGAGAAGTGCATGGCTTTGGGTTCAATCTTGCGGTGTCCTTACTCAGTGACAGAAAGAGTTGCAAGGCACGTATTGTATTGTTGCCATCGAGGATAACAAGATGGGGTTTTTATCATATTGCATGAATTTATCCCTCTACATCATGTCATCTTGCTTAAAGTGTTACTCTGTTTTTAACTTAATACTCTAGATGCATCTTTGGATAGCGGTCGATGAGTGGAGTAATAGTAATAGATGCGAGAATCGTTTGATCTACTTGTCACGGACGTGATGCCTATATACATGATCATTGCCTAGATATACTCATAACTATGCTCAATTCATCAATTGCTCAACAGATAATTTGTTCACCCACCGTAGAATACTTATGCTCTTGAGAGAAGCCACTAGTGAAACCTATGGCCCCGGTCTATTCTCATCATATCAATCTATATCACTTTATTTACTTGCTTTGTTTTTACTTTGTCTTTACTTTTTACTTTGCATCTATCTATCAAAATACCAAAATATTATCTCTATCAGATCTCACTCTCGTAAGTGACCGTGAAGGGATTGACAACCCCTAAGCGTTGGTTGCGAGTTGCTATCGTGTTGTGCAGGCACGAGGACTTGCGTGACCTCCTACTAGATTGATACCTTGGTTCTCAAAAACTGAGGGAAATACTTACGCTACTGTGCTCCATCACCCCCTCCTCTTCGGGGAAAACCAACGCAAGCTCGAGACATAGCCGGGGCCGGCAGCGCCTCGCTTGGGTGCGGTGTTGAAGGCGCGGAACTTCGACAGCAAGGCCTCCGCTCGACCCTTGACGGCTTCAGCAGTAGTGGCGGAGCGCTTGGCGTTCACGGGCTCCAACAGGTCTTCGAGGTCGGCGTCAGGGTTGCGGAGGTAGACGTGGCTGAGGATCCGCGTCAGCGCTGCAGAGGAGAGGACGCGAGCCTCGACTTCAGCCATGGGGCCGATGCCTATCATGACTTCTTCAAGCGCCTCGACGAGGAAGGGAACCAACTTAGCAGGGCCTTCATTGGCTCCGGCCAGCGGCTTCTCCAGGCCACCGTCATAAAGCATTTTCAGCGCTATGCGGGCCCTCTTCTCATAGAGCGTGAAGGCCGCACGGTCCTCGGCCAAGACCTTCGCCTCGGCATCCTGTTCGACCCTCTCCGCCTTCAGCGCCTGCTCCAGCGTCTTCAACTTGTCGTGGTTGGCTGACAGTTCGGCATCGCGCTCCTTGACAGCAGCCTCCCGAGCTTTCATCTCCTCCTCATTCACCTGGCGGTCGCAAACCTCCTTGGCGAGCTCAGCACGCAGCCTTTCCAGCTCACCCTCTAGCATCTCGCAGCGGCCCTTGACGGTCGAAGCGTCCTTCAGCGCTGCGTCGCGGGCGGCCATGGTCTGGGAAGTGGCTTGCTTCCCCTCCTCAGAAGCCGTCACGGCCTGGCTCAGCGCCGCTCGGTCGGAGGTGTCAGAACTAGCCCAGCTGGAGACCAACTCCAGGCGCCCGGCCACCAGGTGAGGGTCCGCGCTCCGGAAATCCTCCTGCAGCCGACTCAGTTCGTCGGCGGCACGGTCCAAGGCGGCGGAGGAAGCAGAGGAGACGGGAGCCAACGGAGTAAGAGGAGAGGACGGCAGCGTGATCACGGCTTGGGAGGAAGGGACCCCCCGAGCCTTGGCCACCTCTGCAGCAACATCAAGCGCAGGAACCTCCGGAGCAAGCGGGGCTGAAAGTGCAACTAATTCCCGGGTGGTTTTGGTAATTAATAACAACGTATATATCATTGAACTAATAGTTTCTTGAGAATCATTTCAGAAAGTTCAGTGATATGGGTATGGCAAGGACTGAAGAAGTGGACCCCTCAAAATGCTAAGGCAAGCATTGGCAAAAGCACAAGACTCCATTTTTGGTTTAGTGATCCAAGATCACATTGAGTCTATAGGAAAGCCAATACTATTAAAAGGGGATGAGGTTATGATAATGATCTGGTTGCTCAAAGTGCTTAGTGATACATCTCCTAAACTATCAGCAACTTTCACTGCCACATACACTCATAAGTAATCTCGGTCCCACCGATATTCCAAACTCAGTCACACCGAGATGAACCACCTCAGCCATAAAGCCAAACCCTAGAAATCTCGGATTTTCCGATTCTGAATTCGGTCTCACCGAAACTTGAGTTGCCAAGCTTCAGAACCTTCATCATCAAATCGGTGTCACCGAGATGATGAAGTCGGTCCCACCGAGATTGGCAAGCTCTTGTCTTTAGACGAATCGGACTAACTGAGTTTGTATTTTCGGTCCCACCGAAAATCCCAACGTTCACATGATTTGAACTTTCGGTCTCACCGAGTTGTCAACTTCGGTCTGACCGAGATTGGTCAAATGTGTGTAACGGTTGGATTTTGTGTGGAGGCTATAAATACCCTCCACCCCTCTTCATTCGTGGAGAGAGCCATCGAAAGAACTACCACTCCTACCTTACATTTCGAGAAGAGAACTACCTACCCTTGTGTTGAGATCAAGTTGCTCCACTCCCACCATATGAAGCTTGATCTCTAGCCTTCCCAAGTTGCTTCCACTCAATCCTTTCTTCCACCACAGCCAAATCAGTGAGGAGAGTTGAGTGTTGGGGAGATTATCATTTGAAGCACAAGAGCAAGGAGTTCATCATCATCAACACCATCTATTACCTTTTGGAGGGTGGTGCCTCCTTGATTGGTTAGGTGTCGCTTGGGAGCCTCCGTCGAGATGTGGAGTTGAACCAAGAAGTTTGTAAGGGCAAGGAGATCGCCTACTTTGTGAAGATCTACCCCGAGTAAGGCTAGCCCTCCGTGGGCGTAGGCCATGATGGCATAGACAAGGTTGCTTCTTCGTGGACCCTTCGTGGGTGGAGCCCTCCGTGGACTCTCGCAGCCGTTACCCTCCGTGGGTTGAAGTCTCCATCAACGTGGAATGACGATAGCACCACCTATCGGAACCACGTGAAAAAATCACCGCGTCTCCAAAATTGCGTTTGCTCTTCTCCACCTCTCTTTACTACATGTGCAATTTACTTTCCGCTGCCTATACTCTAGAATTGCATGTGTAGGGTGATACTTGACTTGATCATAATTGTGAATCTGCCAAAAACTTGTCTTTGTCAAAAGGCTGAATTTTTATATTGTCAAGTAGTCTAATCACCCCCCCTCTAGACATACTTTCGATCCTACAAGTGGTATCAGAGCTTTGGTCTCCATTGTATTGGTTTCCATTGCATTGGACTCCATAAGCTTGGTTTCACAACCTAGGAGAGTATGGCGTCTAGTGAGGGTAATTTTAAGAGAGGTCCTTACTTTGATGGTTCAAACTTTGCTAGTTGGAAGCATAAAATGAAAATGCATATTCTTGGCCATAACCCAGCCGCATGGGGCATTATTTGTGTTGGTTTGCAAGGTGAATTCTTGAGGAAGGAAAAGTTCGGATCGCGGCTTACAACGGATGAATTGCGGATGTTGCAAAACAATGCTCAAGCTTGTGACATTCTCTTCAATGCTTTGTGTCCCGAGGAGTTCAACAAAATCAGCCGTCTTGAGAATGCAAAAGAGATTTGGGATACTTTGGTTGAAATGCACGAAGGTACCGAGTCCGTGAAGGAATCAAAGCTAGATGTTCTTCAAGGTCAACTTGACAAGTTCAAGATGAAGGAAGGTGAAGGAGTCACTGAAATGTATTCTAGGCTTGCTCTCATCACCAATGAGATTGCCGGCTTAGGAAGCGAAGAAATGACCGACCGATTCATCATCAAGAAGATTCTCAGAGCTTTGGATGGAAAGTATGACACCGTGTGCACTTTGATCCAAATGATGCCAAACTACAAGAATCTCAAGCCAACCGAAGTCATTGGAAGAATTGTTGCTCATGAGATGACACTTAAAGATAAGGAAGAGCTTCACAACAAGTCAAGTGGTGCTTACAAAGCTACAAGTGATGCTCCCACAACCTCAAGTGACAAGCTAGTTTCCAATGAAGAGATAAGCCTAATGGTGAAGAACTTCAACAAATTCTACAAGAGTAGAAGCAAAGAGAGAAGCTCAAAGTCTAGATCATATGATGAAAAGAGATCTTCTAGTCGTGATCGAAGCTGCTACAATTGTGGAAGACCGGACTCTACTCAAATGAGTGTTCGGCTCCCCACAAGAGAAGAGAAGAATCTCCAAGAAGAAGAAGCTCAAGAGATGAGTCACCTCGAAAGAGAGAAGGAGTAGAGATGATCATTATGAGCGAAGACCCTCTCGGAGAAGCAAGGATTAGGGAGGAAAGACAAGTCATCAAGGAGCTACACAAGAAGAAAACATCAAGCTCATGTAGGTGAATGGGTCTCCGGCTCCGACTCAGACAATCAATCCGAAAGAAGCTATCACTCCAACTCCGACTACAGATCAAGATGAAGGTGTTGCGGTCTTGCTCTCGTATCCTCCAACTCCAACTCCTATGACTTATTTGATTCACCAAATGAGGGAATTGGAAGATGCTTCATGGCTAAAGGCCCCAAGGTATCACACCCTGAATTCATTGACTTTGATAGTGATGAGGATGACTTGCTTGGTGAAGATGAGCTCTTACATGATAAATCCAATGAACATAGTAATGATGAACATGCTAGTAGTCTTTATAGTCGAGAAGAGTCGAATGACAATGCTATGAAGGAGATTGAGCGTCTAACTAAAGAACTAAACACTCTTAAGTTAGCTCATGAAACAACTCAAGAAGATCATAGAGAGCTTCTAAGATCTCATGAGAAGCTACGCTTCGAGAAGCTCAATCTAGAGCAAGAACATGAGTTCCTAAAAGCAATCAATGACGATCTTCAAAAGAAGAGTTCTTCATATCTTGCCAAACGACTTCTCTTGTCTAATTTCTTGCCTCCCATTAAAACTAAGCATGACAAGCATAAGAAAAATTCTTTCTCTAGTAGTAACAATAACCATGCTAAGTCCAATATTGTTGCTTCTAGTAGTTCTCTTGATTCCACTAACAATGTTTCAAGCCAAGTTACACTTGAGCAAGAAAATAGTTTATTGAAAGGGATTATAGAAAGGTGTCTACAAGAGCCTTGCGGAAGCAAGAACTTTGAGGAAATTGTTCGCAGCAAGGAAGGCACCGAAGAATCAAGGAATTGGTTTTGAGCGAAAGTTCAACGCCGAGGGTGTTGAATGGGAAGAAGGTCAATATCCTACTCCACAGTTTATTCCTCAAAAGGAGAAGTACAATCCTACTTCTTCCAATGTGGAACAAGCTCAAGATGATCTTCCACCACAAGACCACAAGCTAAAAGGCAAGGACAAGCTTCAAGAGGAGATTGATGCATTTATTGAAGCACCTAAAGCCATGGTCAAGTGGGTTCCCAAGGAAACGTCAAGTTCTACTTCGTCAAGCTCAACTACAACCCCAAGGATTCCCATCAAGATGATGTGGATCCCGAAGAAGAAGAACTAGAGAGTTTTTGAGGGTGACTCCGCCAACATACTTCACTCACATTCATTTTGGCAAAAACTTGTGCAATCAACTTTCACATCTTGCACTAGTTCATGGAGTCACAAACCCTCTTGTTGGTAAGTCAAGGGACAAGGTAATCATTGCTTTCATGGACATTATCTATTGTGAATTTCAATCTATGTCCATGGATATCCTTGTTTGTTCCTTGTGGGACTAACCCATGTAGGTATTGAAAGTGCCCGAATCCAAAGGATTGCTCCCAACTCTTGATGATCTTCATCAACATTGAGCATCCACATCTTCAACATCTACATGAAGTCTTCTCGACAACCCAAGGTTAGTTTGACCCTTTAAAAGGGTTCTCACATCTAGGGGAGCTTTGCTCTAAAGAATTGAGCTAAAGCATCTTCAAATGATGTGAACACATCAATGCTTTATGTAAAAGTGGTAACCCCACTTGTGCTTAAGCGATGAGTATGACCTATGATCAAATGTTCTCATTTGACTCCTAAGTCAATATACTCATATAAAGATGACCTAGTCATCGACAAATTGTGTGATAGTAGCTAGAGTTTTGATTGTGCATGTTTGACACATATTTCATTCGCTATCTTATTGTGTGAGCATGTTGGATGCATGATTTTATCCATTCGAGGACATCCATTTGTTGCTTTGGTCTTTTTGATTTTTTTGACCAAATGGATGGACAAGAATGCCTAAGTACCTCCCCTAGCTATCTATGCTTTCTTGTCTCAAATTCTATTCATGCTTACATCACAAACTTTGAACAAGTCATTTTCGGACCCTCGAGTGAGGAGCACTCGAGCCACCGATCCGACAAAGGCTAACTTCCAAAACCTTCTAAGTGATTTGGTCGGACCAACTCACTCAAATTGGTCAAACCGAAAACATTTAGATTGATCTAGGTTTTCACCTCGGTGAAACCGAGTTGTGATTTTCGGCGTGACCGAAGTGCATAACTGGCCTGCAGTTATCCATCTCGGTGCCACCGAGTTTTACAACTCGGTCCCACCGACAGCAAAGGGGTATATATACTCCGAGGGCCGTGCGTTGATTTATACTTCAAACGTTTCGCCCCCACACCCCTTGCTGCCGTCGCCTTGGTCTCCGGATCGTCTCCGTCGTCGCCTGTGCGCCCTCGCCGCAGGTTTTCGTCGCCGTCAACGGACATCTTCTCCGCGCCGTTGCCGCCGTAGAGAAACTCCACCAAGTTAGGGTGAGTTTCGATCCCACTCGTGCTCCCATCTCCGATTCAATGCACGTTTGGTTTGCCTGTAATCTTGCCACGATTGAAATCTTCCTGAACACTAGATTAGTTCTTTTGAACGAAATTCGAGTAAAAGTTTTAGGGTTAGGTTTCCGCCGAACACATCTCGGTGAGACCGATTTTAGATTTTTGGTAAGACCGATTTGGCCTATGGCCATTGCACTGCACCCTTCGGTCCAACCGAGTTGTGCAAATCGGTGTGACCGAAATGGCGATTCTGTGAAACCCTAGTGTTTTCGGCAGGACCGAAACCCACTTCGGTCCAACCGAAAGTGGTGTGAATGCTTCATTAGAACACTTGGATTCACGAATTTTAAACTCGGTCTGACCGAAATGTCTTCTGTGAAAACCTAATACTAGAATTTGAACTCATTTGTTTGCAAAAACTTCTGCAGTTTGTGATAACTCTTCTACTCTGCCTACACCTTATCTATTCACAGGTTGTCAGCCATGTCAGATGCCAGTGACAGCCAGAACAGGTCAAAGTCGCCTATAGCAGATATTCCAGAGGCAGGCACTAGTCCTGATCCCAGCAGCTCATCAGATGATGGTGAGAGGAGTACACCAAGTGGTTTGCCTCCTGCAGCCACCAGGGCCAGAAAGAAGAGAAACTCAGATGAGGAAGACTCAGATTTTGTTGTTTAGGAAGAGGTCACCTCAAAGCCCAAGAGGAAAGTTTTTGCCAAAGAGCCTCAAGGTCAGCAAACAAAGAAGGGCACTAGGAAAGTCAAGCAGTCCACTGTTGCTAAGAAGCTAAGTTTGGAAGAGGAAACTACGAGCAAAGTGAAGAAAACTTCCAAGAGGAAGAGGTTAGTGCATGATGATGCAGAGGAAGATGAGGATGAGGAAGCACCCCAGCCTCCTCAGAAGCCTAAGCTCATGGGTGATGCCATCAGGGCAGGAGCCACTTCAAAGTCCAAGCCATCTGCTCCAGTCAAGGCAGCTCCAGCAAAGCCTGCTGCCAAGCCCAAGAAAACAGTCAGGAACATTCCAGCATCAGAGAAGAACAAAGATGATGTGCCACCAGCTGTGTTAGATGATGAAGGACCAGTTTTCTTTGAAACTTCGTCCAAAGCGCCACTTCACAATGATGCTCATCCTCAAGTGAGAACATGAAGGAAAGGAAAGATAGAGGTCTCAGGCTATGGAGACAAGCTGATCCATATGCCGTGAGGAGAAGAACTGCTGTTGATTCCAGATTTCACACCAGAGAGCAGCATGACTTCTATGAGACTGTGCTGATGGACAAGAAGCCCATAGTGGCAGACACAAGATTTGTTGATTGGAAATACATTGACAGCGAAGAGCACAGAGACTTCTTTCCACATGTGCATGAAAGTTTCACTGCATGTGGTGTTGCAGACTTTGTAGGTCAGAAGTTGACCAGTTGGAATGATGAAATGATTATGCAATTCTATGCCACAGCTCATTTCTATCCAGATGGAAGGATTGTATGGATGACTGAAGGCCAAAGATTCTCTTCAACTATTGGAGAATGGGCAGAACTTCTGAATGCTCCAGTGCCAAGAGAGGATGATGTTGATGTGTATGGTATTCCCAAGAAGAACCATGAATCCATGAAGAATATGTACAAAGAGGTACCAGCTAAAGATTTGGGAATATGGAAGCTTGGCTCAGTGTACTATCTCCACGCAGGTCTACCTACCACAAACACTATTCTGAGGCATACCTTGATGCCCAAGTCTGGAGATCATCGCATGATCAGAGGATACTCTATCAACATGCTGCATATACTTGATGAGAAAGCACCTTTCAAGGTGATGGACTTGATAGTAGAAACCATCAAGAGGACTGCAGCTGACCAGAAAAGGTCGTGTGGATTTGCCCCGCATATTCAGATGCTTATCTATGCCAAGTTTGGCACGGGCACATTCTTGTTGGATAGAGAACACTTACCACTGCAGCCTGAGCATGAAGACAATGATGTTGTGATGGATGAGGAGGACCCAACATCTGTTGAAGGTCAAGCAAAGATTGAAGCTGCCAAGAAAGCCAAAGTCGACAAGGAAGCAAAGAAAGCAGCAGCTAAACCAAAGAGTGTTGGAGAACAGCTACTTGAAGCTACCCAAAGGATTGAACAACGCTGGCCAGCATTATACAGTCTCGGGAGAGCCTAGAGAGGATTGTTGAAGACAAGATCCATGCTCTGGATGTGAAGTCGATGAAGTGCAAATAATCACAACAAGCTTGAGGCAGATATTGAGGAAGCAAAGAGGGAGAAGGAAGAGCTTATCGTGAGATGCAGGATGACTTAGTCGGGATGCTTATCAACAGATCGCTCCGGTTCCCACAGGACCCGATCAGCTGCTATTCGATGGATCGACACGGGACTACAGCTTGGCACCTCCCACAGTTCCATCGGTTGCTCCAGCTCCAGCTCCAAAGTGACCACTCCTCCAAAGACAGACATCAGTGAAGTCTTCGCCGATGCTGCCATATCAACTCCAACATCAACCCAGACAGGAGCCGCCAGTAGAGTCCCTAGTGACGCTTAGCTCTATGCCTTTTCGAACTTTTTGGTAACTTGTTGCCAAAGGGGGAGAAATTGTATAGATCAGAGAGAGTGTTGTCGCTTTTGCTCTTTCGTTCATTTGCGGTTTCTTTGAGATACTTTTGGTTTTCGAGACATTCTGTGTGTTTGATACTACGTTTGATGAGTGCTTGGTCGTACTATGCTTTAATGTGTGCTTAATGCTTATCATATGCTATTCCTATCTTGTATGACCATTTACTCATGTCTTGGTGATTGGGTGCATGCTATTCATTCTTATCATTTTGTGCGCTCCACCAAGATGTATGTGACATGGAAGAGTGACCCATGATCCTAATCGATTGTGCATTTGCATTCAAACGCAAATCTTAAATAATGCACAAATTTAGGGGGAGCTCTTACTTATCACATACTTCTCAAAGCGATGATATTATTCATTGATTATATCCTTTGTCGAAGCTTTGATCTATATGTTGTCATCAATTACCAAAAAGGGGGAGATTGAAAGTGCAACTAATCCCCGGGTGGTTTTGGTAATTAATACCAACATATATATCATTGAACTAATAGTTTCTTGAGAATCATTTCAGAAAGTTCAGTGATATGGGTATGGCAAGGACTGAAGAAGTGGACCCCTCAAAATGCTAAGGCAAGCATTGGCAAAAGCTCAAGACTCCATTTTTGGTTTAGTGATCCAAGATCACATTGAGTCTATAGGAACGCCAATACTATTAAAAGGGGATGAGGTTATGATAATGATCTGGTTGCTCAAAGTGCTTAGTGATACATCTCCTAAACTATCAGCAACTTTCACTGCCACATACACTCATAAGTAATCTCGGTCCCACCGATATTCCAAACTCACCACACCGAGATGAACCACCTCAGCCATAAAGCCAAACCCTAGAAATCTCAGATTTTCCGATTCGAACTCGGTCTCACGAAACTTGAGTTGCCAAGCTTCAGAACCTACGTCATCAAATCGGTGTCACCGAGATGATGAAGTCGGTCCCACCGAGATTGGCAAGCTCTTGTCTTTAGACGAATCGGACTAACCGAGTTTGTATTTTCGGTCCCACGAAAATCCCAACGTTCACATGATTTGAACTTTCGGTCTCACCGAGTTGTCAACTTCGGTCCGACCGAGATTGGTCAAATGTGTGTAACGGTTGGATTTTGTGTGGAGGCTATAAATACCCTCCACCCCTCTTCATTCGTGGAGAGAGCCATCGAAAGAACTACCACTCCTACCTTACATTTACGAGAAGAGAACTACCTACCCTTGTGTTGAGATCAAGTTGCTCCACTCCCACCATATGAAGCTTGATCTCTAGCCTTCCCAAGTTGCTTTCCACTCAATCCTTTCTTTCACCACAGCCAAATCAGTGAGGAGAGTTGAGTGTTGGGGAGATTATCATTTGAAGCACAAGAGCAAGGAGTTCATCATCATCAACACCATCTATTACCTTTTGGAGGGTGGTGCCTCCTAGATTGGTTAGGTGTCGCTTGGGAGCCTCCGTCGAGATGTGGAGTTGAACCAAGAAGTTTGTAAGGGCAAGGAGATCGCCAACTTCGTGAAGATCTACCCCGAGTAAGGCTAGCCCTCCGTGGGCGTATGCCATGATGGCATAGACAAGGTTGCTTCTTCGTGGACCCTTCGTGGGTGGAGCCCTCCGTGGACTCTCGCAGCCGTTACCCTCCGTGGGTTGAAGTCTCCATCAACGTGGAATGACGATAGCACCACCTATCGGAACCACGTGAAAAAATCACCGCGTCTCCAAAATTGCGTTTGCTCTTCTCCACCTCTCTTTACTACATGTGCAATTTACTTTCCGCTGCCTATACTCTAGAATTGCATGTGTAGGGTGATACTTGACTTGATCATAATTGTGAATCTGCCAAAAACTTGTCTTTGTCAAAAGGCTGAATTTTTATATTGTCAAGTAGTCTAATCACCCCCCCTCTAGACATACTTTCGATCCTACAGGGGCCTCGGGGGCTGACTCCTCGCCGGAGCGTCCCTGCTGGCCTCGCGAGGATGATCGGGCAGGGGACGTGTGGGCCTCGCCGCCTCCCTTTCCCGCAAGTGAAGACGCGGCAACGGCCAAGGAGCCCATCCCAGGCGGGGTCGCTGCACCTCCCTTCAGCCTCTTTGCCGCTGGCAGCAGCCTGCCCAATAGAAGATGTCAGATCTAGACAGCAAAAGACAGGAGCAAGGCAGAATTCGAACACTTACTGATTGACCGCCGCTGGATCCCACGGACTCCGGCAAAGCTTGAAGCCTGAAAGCCTCTTGTGGGGCTCAGCCTCGGGAGGTCCAATCGCAGGAGAAGGTGTGCCTGAAGGGCTGGAGCTGACTTTGGCCGATGCAAGGGCCGGGGTAAACCCTTGGGGGATCAGCCCGGACCTGTCCTTCCTCGAGATCAGGGGCGCGTCCTCCCCCTCTCGCCTGGTGCCGGCCTCGTTGTCGTCGGGCAAGGAGTGGAGGGCGCTGGACCTACGCCAGGGGGAAGTCTCCCCCGTCCCCTCGAAGGTCGCCTCCGAGTCATGCTCCTCGTCCTCGTCGTCATCTCCCTCCTCTTCTCCGCTAGATTCACCGGAGGACAGGTTCACCGTCGCTGTCGCCGCCTGACCCTCAGGATCCTCCGCTGGCACCAGGCCGACCCCGTCGAAGGTGGGCATGGCGTCCACCATCAGCTCCCAGTCATCACGAAGGAACAAAGGGACCGGAGTATCCATCGGGCCTGCCACTTCCTCTCCAACCAAGTAGCGGAGGGCCGCGGCCAGATCCTCGTCGCTCAGGGCGTCCAAGCTCAGGCGGAGGATGACATCCGCATCCGCGAGCCTCCACAACGGGCGTGAGTGTGCCTGGAGAGGGGCCACCCAATGCGACAGAAACTCCCTCAGGAGTGAGGCCCCGGTCAGCTTCGTCGCCCTCAGACTGCCCGGCCTCAGGTCGGCGTTCATCTTCTCCAACACCAGCTTCGCCCGCCGGTCATCGAGCTTTGCGCGGGACCACGCCTCAACGGCCTTAGGCTGCTTTGTCGGCAGCTCCAGCAGGGGGTTGCGGTGCCTGGCGTCCACCATGACCCACTTGCTCCGGAAACCCTCGGCCCTCTTCCCGGTCTTCGAGATGGCGTTGGACTTGGAGTACGTGACAAAACTCGCGCACACTGAGATATTGCCGCCGGAGACCCGGAGGGAGAAGAAGTGGCGCAGGAAGGCCATGGAGGGCACCACCCCGACGGGCGCCTCATAGTAGTAGGCGAAGATCGACAGGAGGAGGATGGAGTTGGGGTGGATATGCAGAGCATGCAACTGATACTGGCGAAGGACGGCAAGGAAGAACTCGGAGAAGGAAGGAACCAGACCAGCAATGACGGCGTTTGTGAAGAGGGGGTAGAAGGTGCTCCCCTTATCCTCCGTCCGGGCAGAGCCAAGTCGGAGCGCATTCTCCCCCATCTCGTTGATCTGCGACTCCGCCATCCGGCGCGTGAGGGCGAGATTCTTCTCCGTCAGGTTGGGGGAGACCAGAGCCGGCGAGTACTAGGCTGATGCGGCCCCAGCCAGGGTCCTGCGAGGCGCCATAGCTCGTCGGGGGAGAAAGGATGCGGCAGATCTGAAGATTTTGGAAGCAGAGGGGCGAAGAGCAAGAAAGGGGATCTGGAGCAAGGAGGGCAAGAGTAACGAAGGTAAGGCTAACCCCGGATCAGCCTTTTGTTAGTCGAGAGGTTGCCGAGGCAGCGTGGGGAAGCGGAGACGCCTACGTCCAATCAACCGCCACGCGGCGCCAGAGGCCGCAGGCTGATGGGGCCCGCGGCGCTCCGTACTTGCCCCTTCGCTTCTCTGCTAAGCAAAGTCCGAGCGCGCCTTGGGCCCGGGGGCTACTGTCGGCGTTCTGCGAATGGGGGTCCCCAGACTTGCCTGCCTATGGCCCTGCGGCGTGGCTCAAGTGGTGACCCAGTACAACCCATCTTCATTAGCGCAAGACTCAAGACCCTTGCGAGGGGCCAAGCCTCGCGGGGCGGATGACGTTAGGCCTCCTCAGGAACGGCCTCACCAGGCAGGCTCGCGAGGAGGCGAAGAGATCAAGGCAGGATACCTGTAACACCCCGGATGTATCTTTCCATATTTGTAACTCCAACTCTTGCCATTTTCGGATATGTGCTATGATATTCCCTCCGTGGTTGGGTTTTGTTTTCGTTTTGCATTTTGTCCATGTCATGCATCTCATATCATGTCATCATGTGCATCTCATTTGCATACGTGTTCGTCTCATGATTCCGAGCATTTTCCCGTTGTCTGTTTTGCAATCCGCACTCCTATGTTCCCGGCGCCCCTTTTACATTTTTCCGTGTGCGGGTGTTGAACATTCTCGAATGGACGAGCCTTGCCAAGTGGCCCTGGTATAGCACCGTAGACCACTGTCAAGTTTGGTCATTTGGAGTTCGTTTGGTACTCAACGGTTAACCGCGCTCTCGCAAAGGCCTCTTTTAAGTTGCAACCCAACACCCCTCCAAAACAGCCCAATAACCCATCTAAGTCACCTCCATGCTCTCGGTCGTTCGATCACGATCGTGTGGGCGAAAATCGCACCTCATTTGGAGTCTCCTAGCTTCCTCTACCTATAAATTCATGCACCTCCTCCATTTCCGGATCCCCAAACCCTAGCCGCTCTTTTCTCGCGCGGACCCGTGTCCGGGCGAGCGAGACGCGTCCGCCACACGCCAGCAGCCACTCTCGGGCATGCCACGTGGCGCGCCACAGCAGCCCGCCGCCGCCCCATGAGGCCTGGCAAGGGCCCTCCGCCACTGCGCCGCTGGGCAGCGCCGCGCCTCTACACGCGCACACGCGCTCGCGCCACTGCGTGCGCGCTTCGCCGCCCGCACAAGCCGCCCGCCGCCGCCCGCCGTGCCCGCCGCCGCCCCGCCCTCTGCAGCCGGGCGCCCGCCCGCCTCCGCCTCGGCGCGCGCCGCCCGGCCGTCCGCTCCACCACCGACCACGACCACTGGCGTCCCCTCCGCCGGATCCCGCCGCCACCGGGCCAACTCCGGCGAGCTCCCGCGCCGGCGACCTCCAACTCCGGCGAGATCCGGATCCAGATCCGAAACCCTAATGGTTGACTTCTTTTCCCCCAAATTTTCACTAAGTCATTTTCTGTATTAAATTTCTTGCATTTTCATCGCATCACATCTCCGCACCCGTGGTTCCGCTTTGGGCGTATAATATATCAAATTGTTCGTCTCGAAGAGTAGGTCATTTCATCTCATTGCACCATTTTCATTTGAGCTCATCTTGATGCCCGAAATGCTGTTGGAAGAGGGCTATGTGATGTTAGTTTCTGTTTCTTAACAGAACTTGCACTTTTATCATTTTTGCCATGATTAATGTGTGCACCTTATGAACTTGAGTCCTACATGTGAGTTGAACTATGCCATGCCATCTTTCCAGGGGTGTATGCCATGTATTTTTGTGAGTTATGTGTTGACTAGAACAAGCATGCAAACTAGGGATGATGATGTTGCTGATTTCAGGAACTTAAGTGTTTTCACCAAGTCTTGTCCTGCTGTTATTTTTATGCCATATGTTCATGTTGTTACAAAGAGATCTATGCCCTTATTGAGCATGATTAGTAAGGGTGTTTTGAACATATGGATGTGCTCTATCCATCCATGCCTTTGTTGGCATTTATGGAGTAGTCTAGCATGTCATTTTCGTGCTCTATTTTGCTTCAAAATGTTTCCTGACAGATTGTTTGCATGAGATTCAATTTTCACGAGGTCGTTGTAGTTGATCCGTGTATGCTATGATGTTGTTCTTGCCATGTATAGCTTCTATGCCATGTCTTCTTGATGGGTGTATGCTTAGTTTATCATGAGATGCTCTGTAGTGAGTGCATCGAGCTCATGAACATGCCTACTTGATATCTGCTTTTGCCATGCCCAGCTTTTTTCGCTAAGTCTGAAATCTGTAATAAAACTTGCTATGTTTACATGGGTGCCATCATATCCTCTAGTCCTTTTTGGCTTATGGTCAGTAAGGGACTATTGATATATGCTTTGAGTAGAATCATGTCATGCTTCATTTTGCTATTATAAGTTCCTGTAGCATGTTGTTTGCTTGCTCTAAACATGCCTTCTCGATGTTAATTCTGGCATGTTAGTATTTTCACTAAGTCTGTGAACTCGATATTTTTGCACTTTCACCGTGCTTGTTTGAACATGTTATGATGTGATTTAGCCGTAGCTCAGTGTTCCTCTTTTGTTAAGCATCTCCTGTAGATCGCTGCCATATGCTTTGTTTGTATGTTGGGGTGTTGTAGCATAGTTTCTTGTTGCATGCTAAGTAGCATCGTGCTGTTAAACGCAGATTCGCGTCATTCTTGTTTTGCTTGTCATTTGCAAACCGTGCATCCGATTCCGGTGATCTTTATATCGATTTCAACCGAAATCATCTCATCTTTCCAGCGGAATACTTGGTTTGCCAAGTTGATGCCCGGTTCATCATTTTCCTTCCGGAGCACACATATGCATTGCATATCACATCTCGCATAGCATGTCATGTTTTGCATCATATTGCTTGTGCATTGCTCCTTGTTTGATTGTGGTTCCGTTGCTTGTGTTCTTGCTTTGGGTAGAGTCGGGAGACGAGTACGTGTATGAGGAACCTGTTGAGAACGCCTACGAGGATCAAGCCTTCGACAACTCTGAGAACCTTGCAGGCAAGATGACCATACCTTCGATATCACTTCTATCTTTGCTTGCTAGATGCTCGCTCTTTTGCTATGCCTATGCTGCGATACCTACCACTTGCTATATCATGTCACTCATATTGCCATGTCAAACCTCTAACCACCCATGTCCTAGCAAACCGTTGATTGGCTATGTTACCGCTTTTGCTCAGCCCCTCTTATAGCGTTGCTAGTTGCAGGTGAAGATGAAGTTTGTTCCTTGTCGGAACACGGATATTTTGGGATATCACAATATCTATTGTTTTAATTAATGCATCTATATACTTGGTAAAGGGTGGAAGGCTCGGCCTTATGCCTGGTGTTTTGTTCCACTCTTGCCACCCTAGTTTCCGTCATACCGGTGTTATGTTCCTAGATTTTGCGTTCCTTACGCGGTCGGGTGATTTATGGGACCCCCTTGACAGTTCGCTTTGAATAAAACTCTTCCAGCAAGGCCCAACTTTGGTTTTACCATGTGCCACCTACACCCCTTTTTCCCTTGGGTTTTCGCGAGCCCGAGGGTCATCTTTATTTTAGCCCCCCCGGGCCAGTGCTCCTTCGAGTGTTGGTCCGAACCGAGCCGCCTGCGGGGCCACCTCGGGGAAACTCGAAGTCTGGTTTTACTCATAGCCTGTCTCATCCGGTGTGCCCTGAGAACGAGATATGTGTAGCTCCTATCGGGATTTGTCGGCACAGTCGGGGGTCTTGCTGGTCTAGTTTTACCATTGTCGAAATGTCTTGATGTACCGAGATACCGAGTCTGATCGGAGTATCTTGGGTGAAGGTCTATTCCTTCGTTGATCGCGAGAGCTTGTTATGGGCTAAGTTGGGACACCCCTGCAGGATATTATCTTTCGAAAGCCATGCCCGCGGTTATGAGGCAGATGGGAATTTGTTAATGTCCGGTTGTAGAAAACCCGAAGTTGACCTTAATTAAAATACATCAACCGCGTGTGTAACCGTGATGGTCCCTTCTCGGCGGAGTCCGGGAAGTGAACACGGTGTTGGAGTTATGTTTGACGTAAGTAGTTTCAGGATCACTTCTTGATCGCTACTAGCTTCACGACCGTGCCTTGCTTCTCTTCTCGCTCTCTTTTGCGATCGTAGCCACCATATATGCTAGTCGCTTGCTGCAGCTCCTCCTTTTTACACCAGCCTTCCCTTAAGCTTAAATAGTCTTGATCTCGCGGGTGTGAGATTGCTGAGTCCCCGTGGCTCACAGATTCTACCAAAACAGATGCAGGTACCGATGATACCAGCGCAGAGGGCGCGACTGAGCTGAAGTGGGAATTTGATGAGGCCCTTGGTCGTTACTATGTTTCCTTTCCAGACGATCAGTAGTGGAGCCCAGTTGGGGCGATCGGGGATCTGTGTTGCATTTGGGGTAGTCTTCTTTTATTTTGGTTCCGTAGTCGGACCTTGATTGTAAACTGAATGATGGATGTTTATTTATGTATTGTGTGAAGTGGTGACTGTAAGCCAACTATGTATCTCTTTTCCCTTATGTATTACATGGGTTGTGCGAAGATTACCTCACTTGCGACATTGCTTTCAATGCGGTTATGCCTCTAAGTCGTGCTTCGACACGTGGGAGATATAGCCGCATCGAGGGCGTTACAGTACCTCTCGAGGTGCTCGTGACGCAAGCCATGACGACCGAGGCCAGGCGGGCGCCGGCCTGTGCAACGTCCTTGTTTCCTCTTTGGTGCAAAGGGGGCAAGCACAGGCATGGAGTACTGAGGCATCAGGCAAAGGTTGCTATTTCAGAGCAACGAGACCAAGACCAGCAGAGCGGGATGATGGAGGTCACCGTGGAGCCCAAGATGGCGTCATCGCCAGTGCTTTTGGCAGCCGAAGACCAACTTTAGTCAATATAACTTGTACTAGATGTTCCCATTCGAAATGGCCGTTCTTGGCGCGCTTCCCGCTCAATATTTGGGAAGAGGCCCAGGGCCTCTATAAATAGGACTAGCCACCACAGTAGAAAGGGATCGAGATTTTACAAGGAGAGAAACCTAGCCAGAGAGAGAGGCGATCGAACTCACACAAGCAGTTCATCGCACCAGCTCAAGAACACCTCTCGCGAGGCTGTTCTTCCCCTGTACTGTTCATCATCAGCCCTAGAGGCAATCCACCACACCACACACTGGAGTAGGGTATTACACCACAACGGTGGCCCGAACCAGTATAAATCCTGTGTCCCTTGTGTTGTTCATTGTTTTCAGCCAGATCTCACGAGGCGATCGGACATAGATCGGTAGGGGAGAGATCTTCGTGCGCACCCCAGAGTTCGAACCTTAAGGTCTGCCGGAACCCAACATCCGACAGAGCATCTGCCATGGATGCGATAAAGCGATGGGACGCAGATCAGCGGAAAAAGATTTCGGCGCACCCCTACCTGGCGTGCCAAATGTCGGATATTGGGTTCCAGCAAAACCCTTAAGGTTTAAACTCTGGGGAGCGCATGAAGATCTTCTCCCTACCGAAACACGCCCAAAACCTCGCCGCGATTCTAAGCTAGCACGATGAATAACACAAGAGACACAAGGCTTATACTGGTTCGGGCCACGGTTGTGGCGTAATACCCTAATCCAGTGTGTGGTGTGGTGGATTGCCTCTTGGGCTGATGATGAACAGTACAAAGGAAGAACAGCCTCGCAAGAGGTGTTCTTGTGGTGATGCAGTGCCCTACTTAGGAAGGATTCGACCCCCTTCTATTGTGGTGGCTATCTCTATTTATAGGGGCCCTGGTCCTCTACCCAAATATTGAGCGGGAAGGGAGCCAACAACGGCCATTTTGAAAGGGGACAACTAGTACAAGCTATCCTGACTAAAGGTGGTCTTCGACTGCCAAAGGCACTGGCGATGACGCTGTCTCGGGCTCCACTGTGACCTCCGTCCTGCCGCTCTGCTGGTCTTGGTCTCATTGCACTGATATTGAAACCTTTGCCTGATGCCTCGCAGATCAGCGCTACAAGGCTGCCCCTTTGCACCAAAGAGGAAACGAGGACATTGCGCAGGCTGGCACCCGCCTGGTCTTGATCGTCATGGCTTGCGTCATGAGCACCTTACGAGGTACCCCTTGCCTTGATCTCTCCGCCTCCTCGTGAGCCTACCTGGTGAGGCCGACCCTGAGGAGGCCTTGCATTGTCCGCCCCGCGAGGCTTGGCCCCTCGCGAGGGTCTTGTGTGTTTGTTGATTAAGACAGCCCATACTGGGCCGCTGGTGAGCCACGCTGCAGGCCACAGGCAGGCAAGTCTGGGGACCCCCGTTCCCAGAACGCCGATAATGGCTTTTTGTCTCTCTTTGATTCTCAATACTATGTTCTCCTTGATGTTCATGGAGATCTATTTGATGTAATACTCTTTTGCGGTGTGTTTGCCGACATCCGATGAATTGTGGATTTATGAACTTGATTATCTATGATTATTATTTGGTTCTTCTCTGAATTCTTATATGCATGATTTAATATCTTTGCAAGTCTCTTTGAATTATCGGTTTAGTTTGGCCTACTAGATTGATCTTTCTTGCAATGGGAGAAGTGCTTAGCTTCAAGTTCAATCTTGCGGTGTCCTTTCCCAGTGACAGTAGGGGCAGCAAGGCACGTATTGTATTGTTGCCATCGAGGATAAAAAGATGGGGTTTATATCATATTGCTTGAGTTTATCCCTCTACATCATGTCATCTTACTTAATGCGTTACTCCGTTCTTATGAACTTAATAATCTAGATGCATGCTGGATAGCGGTCGATGTGTGGAGTAATAGTAGTAGATGCAGAATCGTTTCGGTCTACTTGACACGGACGTGATCCCTATGTTCATGATCATTGCCTTAGATATCTTCATAATTATGCGCTCTTCTATCAATTGCTCGGCAGTAATTTGTCCACCCACCGTAATACATGCTATCTTGAGAGAAGCCACTAGTGAAACCTATGGCCCCCGGGTCTCTTTCTTATTATATTACATCTCTTTTATTTACATCGCATCTTGTTTACTATTTTGCAATCTTTACTTTCCAATATATACAACAAAAATACCAAAAATATTTACTTTATTATCTCTATCAGATCTCACTTTTGTGAGTGACCATGAAGGGTTTGACAACCCCTTTATTGTGTTGGTTGCAAGGTTCTTGATTGTCTGTACAGGTACTAGCTGACTTGTGTGTCGTCTCCTATTGGATTGATACCTTGGTTCTCAAAACTGAGGGAAATACTTATGCTACTTTGCTGCATCACCCTTTCCTCTTCAAGGGAAAACCAACGCATGCTCAAGAGGTAGCAAGAAGGATTTCTGGCGCCGTTGTCGGGGAAATGTACGCCAAGTCAAGTCAAGATTTGATCTCCCGTCAACTTGCCAATTTCTGGCGCCATTGCCGGGGAGACCTACGCCAAGTCAAGTCAAGATTTGATCTCCCATCAACTTGCCAATTTCTGGCGCCGTTACCTGGGAGACCTACGCCCAGTCAAGATATACCAAGTACCCATCATAAACTATTCTCCCTCTCATTACATTATTTGCCATTCGCCTCTCGTTTTCCTCTCCCCCCACTTCTAAAATGATTTTCGAAAACCTTTGCCTTTTCTTCGCCCCTCTATCCTTCGTCTCTTTTTGCTTGCCTCTTGTGTGTTTGTTTGTTAGTGCGGTTTGTTGCCATCATGTCTGAAACTGGAGAGGTTACCATCGAAAATCTTGAAGAAGCTCTTGAGAATTGTTCTTCGAATCGTGATACTGAAACTCCACCTAATTATAAGACAAAAATCTTTCGTGTGGGGGATGGTAATATTATTGGAAAAAGTATTATCCAAGAATTCTTTGATTGCACAGGACCCATGCCTATTAATAAAATGTCTATTCTTCTCGAGACCAACTGTTATCCTGATGCCATTGTTATGCTTGTTGAGAAATTAGAAAGAAAATTTGCGCATATCCATCCCGCTTTGCAAAACGTCTTTTATGAACTCCCCAACATCAACCACCCTATAGCTAAAAAGATTGCCACTATTATCCTTATGCGCAAATTTGATTTTATAATACTAGAAGCTAGGGATATCTTTTGATTTCTATAAAAAAAATATGTTGAACACCCTCCTATTATAGATATTTTGTACGATAAAGAAACCATGCATAGTTTGGAAGCCAGAGATTATCAATCTTAGAGTGAAAATTGTAAAAAGAGAGTTCCTCACTCTGACTTTGTACCTTGAAGCTTTTGAGGAGTTTGACTAGATTACTAGAGGAATTCATGTAGGGTTTAATAGGGATTGGTTGAATAAAATGATGAAAGAACCCATTATGAATGAACTACGTATTTTATATGATGATATTTATGGTGATGATCTTGACTATGGGTTTATGAATGTTAAAATTACAAATCAAAGCCCTTTCCATGATTTAAGTTTTCTTCTAGAAGGGAAATAAGGGAAAGGATAGATTTATTACGACGAGTTTTGGAGGATTTGATGAGTAAAGAATTACATGCCGAAGATGGCAATACCTAGATCTATTCGGGTTTTTATGCCTAGCTAGGGGCGTTAAACGATAGCGCTTTTTGGGAGGCAACCCAATTTTATTTTTGTTCTTTGCTTTTTGCTCCTGTTTAGTAATAAATAATTCATCTATCTTCTAGTTAGATGTAGTTTTATGTTTTAATTAGTGTTTGTGCCAAGTAGAACCTTTGGGAAGACTTGGGTGAAATCTTTGCGATCTTGCTGTAAAAAACAGAAACTTTTGCGCTCACGAGAATAGCTGTGATTTTTTACTGGAGAGTGCTTTTAGGTTGATTATTTTTCAGATGATTAATAGACAAATTCCTCATGTCCACCAATTTATTTCAGAATTTTTCGAGTTACACAAGTATTCTAAAGTTACAGATTGCTACAGACTGTTCTGTTTTTGACAGATTCTGTTTTTCATGTGTTGTTTGCTTATTTTGATGAATCCATGAGTAGTATCGGGGGTATGAACCATAGAGAAGTTGTAATACAGTAGGTTTAACACAAATATAAATAAAGAACGAGTTAATTACCGTACCTTAAAGTGGTGGTTTATTTTCTTATACTAACGGAGCTCATGAGATTTTCTGTTGAAGTTTTGTGTTGTGAAGTTTTCAAGTTTTTGGGTAAAGATTTGATGGATTTTGGAATAAGGAGTGGCAAGAGTCTAAGCTTGGGGATGCCCAAGGCACCCCAAGATAATTCAAGACAACCAAAAGCCTAATCTTGGGGATGCCCTGAAGGCATCCCTCTTAAATCTTAAATCTATCGGTAACTTTACTTGAGGCTATATTTTTATTCACCACATGATATGTGTTTTTCTTGGAGTGTCTTGTATGATTTGAGTCTTTTCTTTTTAGTTTACCACAATCATCCTTGCTGTACACACCTTTTGGGAGAGACACACATGAATCGGAATTTATTAGAATACTCTATGTGCTTCACTTAATTATATCTTTTGAGCTAGACAATTTTGCTCTAGTGCTTCACTTATATCTTTTTAGAGCACGGTGGTGGTTTTATTTTATAGAAATTATTGATCTCCCATGATTCACTTATATTGTTTTGAGAGTCCTTTAGAACAGAATGGTAATTTGCTTTGGTTACAAAATTAGTTCTAATATGATGGGCATCCAAGATGGGTATAATAAAAACTTTCATATAAAGTGCATTGAATACTATGAGAAGTTTGATTATTTATGATTGTTTTGAGATATGAAGATGGTGATATTCGAGTCATGCTAGTTGAGTAGTTGTGAATTTGAGAGATACTTGTGTTAGAGTTTGTGATTCCCGTAGCATGCACGTATGGTGAACCGTTATGTGATGAAGTTGGAGCATGATTTATTTATTGACTGTCTTCCTTATGAGTGGCGGTCGGGGACGAGCGATGGTCTTTTCCTACATATCTATCCCCCTAGGAGAATGCGCTTAGTACTTCGTTTTGATAACTAATAAATGTTTTCAATAAGTATGTGAGTTCTTTATGACTAATGTTGAGTCCATGGATTATACACACTCTCACCATCCACCATTGCTAGCCTCTCTAGTACCGCGCAACTTTTGCTGGTACCATACACCCCACCATGTACCTTCCTCAAAACAGCCACCATACCTACCTATTATGGCATTTCCATAGCCATTCTGAGATATATTGCCATGCAACTTTCCACCGTTCCGTTTATTATGACACACTCCATCATTGTCATATTGCCTAGCATGATCATGTAGTTGACATCGTATTTGTGGCAAAGCCACCGTTCATAATTTTTTCATACATGTCTCTCTTGAATCATTGCACATCCCGGTACGCCGTCGGAGGCATTCACATAGAGTCATATTTTGTTCTAAGTATCGAGTTGTAATTCTTGAGTTGTAAGTAAATAAAAGTGTGATGATCATCATTATTAGAGCATTGTCCCAGTGAGGAAAGGATGATGGAGACTATGATTCCCCCACAATTCGAGATGAGACTCTGGACTAAATAAAAAAAAGGGGGAAAGGCCTAAATAAAAAAAAGATAAAAAGAGAGAAGGGACAATGCTACTATCCTTTTACCACACCTGTGCTTCAAAGTAGCATCATGATCTTCATGATAGAGAGTCTCCTATGTTGTCACTTTCATATACTAGTGGGAATTTTTCATTATAGAACTTGGCTTGTATATTCCAATGATGGGCTTCCTCAAAGTGCCCTAGGTCTTCGTGAGCAAGCAAGTTGGATGCACACCCTAGTTTCTTTTTGAGCTTTCATACACTTATAGCTCTAGTGCATCCGTTGCATGGCAATCCCTACTCACTTACATTGATATCTATTGATGGGCATCTCCATAGCCCGTTGATACGCCTAGTTGATGTGAGACTATCCTCTCTTTTTTTGTCTTCTCCACAACCACCATTCTATTCCACCTATAGTGCTATGTCCATGGCTCACGCTCATGTATTGCGTGAAGATTGAAAAAGTTTAAGAACATCAAAAGTATGAAACAATTGCTTGGCTTGTCATCCGGGTTGTGCATGATTAAATACTTTGTGTGATGAAGATAGAGCATAACCAGACTATATGATTTTGTAGGGATAACTTTCTTTGGCCATGTTATTTTGAGAAGACATGATTGCTTTGTTAGTATGCTTGAAGTATTATTATTTTTATGTCAATATTAAACTTTTGTCTTGAATCTTTCGGATCTGAACATTTATGCCACAATAAAGAAAAGTACATTGATATATATGATAGGTAGCATTCCACATCAAAAATTCTGTTTTTATCATTTACCTACTCGAGGACGAGCAGGAATTAAGCTTGGGGATGCTTGATACGTCTCCAATGTATCTATATTTTTTGATTGTTCCATGCTATTATATTATATATTTTGGATGTTTAATGGTCTTTAATATGCTCTTTTATATTATTTTTGGGACTAACCTATTAACGGGAGGCCCAGTGCCAGTTTCTGTTTTTTTTTTGCCTATTTCAGTGTTTTTACAGAAAAGGAATACCAAACGGAGTCCAAACGGAATGAAACCTTTGCGAGGATCTTTCTTGGACCAAAAGCAATCTAGAAGACTTAGAGTTGAAGTCTGGGATTCTACGAGGAGGCCACAAGGCAGGAGGGCGTGCCTAGGGGGTAGGCACGCCCCCACCCTCCTGGGCCCCTCGTAGCTCCACCGACATACTTCTTTCGCCTATATATACTCTTATACCCTAGAAACATCAGGGGGAGGCACGAAACCACTTTTCCACCGCCGCAACCTTCTGTAACTGTGAGAACCCATCTTGGGGCCTTTTTTGACGATCTGTCGGAAGGGGAATCGATCATGGAGGGCTTCTACATCAACACCATTGCCTCTCCGATGAAGCGTGAGTAGTTTACCACAGACCTTCGGGTCCATAGTTATTAGCTAGATGGCCTTTTCTCTCTCTTTGATTCTCAATACCATGTTCTCCTCGATGTTCTTGGAGATCTATTCGATGTAATACTCTTTTGCGGTGTGTTTGCCGAGATCCGATGAATTGTGGATTTATGAACTTGATTATCTATGAATATTATTTGGTTCTTCTCTGAATTCTTATACGCATGATTTGATATCTTTGAAAGTCTCTTCGAATTATTGGTTTAATTTGGCCTACTAGATTGATCTTTCTTGCAATGGGAGAAGTGCTTAGCTTTGGGTCCAATCTTGCGGTGTCCTTTCCCAGTGGCAGTAGGGGCAACAAGGCACATATTGTATTGTTGCCATCGAGGATAAAAAGATGGGGTTTATATCATATTTCTTGAGTTTATCCCTCTACATCATGTCATCTTGCTTAATGCATTACTTCGTTCTTATGAACTTAATACCCTAGATACATGCTGGATAGCGGTCGATGTGTGGAGTAGTAGTAGTAGATGCAGAATCGTTTCAGTCTACTTGACACGGACGTGATGCCTATGTTCATGATCATTGCCTTAGATATCTTCATAATTATGCGCTCTTCTATCAATTGCTCGGTAGTAATTTTTTCACCCACTGTAATACATTCTATCTTGAGAGAAGCCACTAGTGAAACCTATGGCCCCGGGGTCTCTTTCTTATTATATTACATCTCTTTTATTTACATCGCATCTTGTTTACTATTTTGCAATCTTTACTTTCCAATCTATACAAAAAAATACCAAAAATATTTACTTTATTATCTCTATCAGATCTCACTTTTGCGAGTGACCGTGAAGGGATTAACAACCCATTTATCGCATTGGTTGCAAGGTTCTTGATTGTTTGTGCAGGTACTAGGTGACTTGTGTGTCGTCTCCTATTGGATTGATACCTTGGTTCTCAAAACTGAGGGAAATACTTATGCCACTTTACTACATCACCCTTTAATCTTCAAGGGAAGACCAACGCATGCTCAAGAGGTAGCACACTTTCCCCGGGAGAGGTTGAAAAACAACACCGCAGAGTACGAGGGGCTGCTTGCCGGTCTCAGGATCGCAGCGGACCTTGGAATTAGGAAACTTACTATCAGAGGAGATTCACAACTTGTCGTCAAGCAAGTCAACAAGGAGTATCAGAGCCCGCTGATGGAGGCTCACGTGGATGAAGTGAGGAAATTGGAAGAGCACTTTGACGGTCTACAAGCAGAGCATGTTCCTCGAGCAGAGAACAGCATTGCTGATGACTTGTCAAAGCGCACTGCCCTCAAGCTACCTATGGAACCAGGTACCTTTGTGCTTCAATTAACTCAGCCATTCGTCGAATCATCAGCAAAGAAGAACAAGCGAAGGAAGGCGGGCACCGGTAAATACTTTCTCGCAGAGCTCCCAGGGGCCACCGGCAAGGAAGTTGCCGCGTACCCCAAGCTTGCTGGGGAGCAGCAGCCTTCGGCAGAGTCCCGAGCTCTTGCCGTCGAGACAGGTGCCCCCATGGCAGAAGGCATGCCTTTGGTCCTTGCCGTCGAGCCTCAGGCTCCAGCATGGGCACAACATACAGTCTGTTTCCTCCAAATAGGGGAGCTCCCTGAGGAGCAGGGAGAAGCAGAAAAAGTAGCCCGTCGGTCTAGCATGTACCAGTTTGTGGATGATGTCCTTTGCAGAAGAAGGCCGAACGACGTGAAATTGAAGTGTATTCCTCGGGAGGACGGACTGGAGCTGTTGGCAGAGATACTCGGAGGCATATGTGGCTCCCACATTGTAAGTGTACACCAGAGTTATAGTCCTTGAAGAATTTGTTTAGCCGATAGAATACGGCCCCTAAAAATGTATTTCTTCAAGTGAAGAAATTGGTACCACCTTTGAAGAAATTGATGTTAAGACTTTGAAGCTTGAAGACTTTTGTTTTCATAGTTTCTTTCTTATTATTTGAGTCATAGGAAAAACCATACTATTAAAGGGGTCTAGGTGAAACATATTTCACATTTCAAGTCTGATTCTCAAACCTATACACATTCTAGCCGCTTCGAGTGAAACCTTTGAAACTATGGTACAACTAACGAATTTGCTGAAGAAGTTCCAACTGTATCAGCCAAAAAGTTGTCCAACAAGAACTGATAGTTGATGTTGTGAATTCATCTCCTCAGAGAGAAGGATCAATTCCTTCAGCAGACACCGACATAGTGCCAATTGCAATTGCTGAAGAAGTGGACAAATCAAAGGCCATCACAGATCTCAATTATTCAATTGGCTCTCCAAGGCCCATCTTTTATGCGAGGACCTAGAAAATCAATCTTCAGCAAGTACCCTCAATGCCAAAGATTGGCAAAAGCATTAGACGGTTGAAGTTTCATAGTGCCAAATTCTTCGAGGATAGGAATCTCTTCATCATCGAGTCCTCATATGACCCAACCAAGATAAGGCGCTAGCGCTTCTGGACAAAGACGCAGCTGAATTGTTATTATTCATTGCTATTCGACAAGAACAAAGTCTTCCCGCATTGCCATATTCCTCATGTGGATATGGACTCACTGCCATGTTTCAGCACAGTATTGGTTGTTCTCCATGATGCTAGGTTGCTAAGTTTTTGCTCTGATGTCTGCGACTATAACGAAGAGCTAATTCTTCAATTCTATTCTACCTTGCATTTCTCGGGCAATGGTGAAGACTTTCAGACTTGGGCTCTGGACTGGATGAGTGAGGACACTCACTATAAAGCACCTGCTGATGAATTTCTTCGTGCTCCTCTAGTGGATCCACCCCAAGAAGACACAAGGAAAGTTTATGGAGTACCTGAGCTGCCACACCATATGATGCAAATGCTAATGAAACCAATGGCTAAAGGAGATGCTCCAAGGACCACCTTCCTAGTGAAGGATTGTTGTTTGTGCCTCACATGATTTATCACATCTTAGCCAAGACCCTTAGTCCAATCGAAGCCACAACTCTGACACTGAAGAAGTTGTTGGCATCATGAAGAATCTCATGTTCAACATCATTCATGGGGTTCCCATCAACATTTATGATTTCTTCATGAGGATTTTGGTCACAGTGGCACCATCGCCATTTGAACTGAAGCCATATGCTTCATGGATTATGAGATTCATCAGGTCTAGATCTTCAATTCATTACAAGGCTAATTCTTAGAATCACCTTGGTTTTCTGCCAAAAGTTGAAATTCTTCAAAGTACTATATCCTCAGTACCTGTCAAGGGCAAGGCAGTCATTGATGAAGGAATTCATTCTCTGGATGGACAGTCCCGTCAGCCAGCCTCAGAGTCAACAGGTGATGAAACTATGAGTTAGGACACTACAGTAAAGGCCTTAGGGCAAATTCCTCAACCTGAAGCACCTCGGCTCATGACAGACCGAGAACTTCTCATCAGTCTGCATCAGAAGGTGGACAAAAACCACGACTGGACTAAGCGTCAACTTGCTGCCATACTTGCAAATATGGTTGTGACGCAAAACTTAGTCAGCAAGAACCACTACTACGCCCATGAGATATTTGACGGAAGCTACGCTATATTATCACATCTTAAGACTCCTGAAGAACTTGCTGCTATGGAATTCCAAAAAGACTTCGGTTGGTTGTATCCGCCCAAGAAGAAGTTCAAGAAAGTACAAATTCCTCGGCCCGTCCCATGCTCTGGGTATCCTTCTTGCTCCACTGATGAAAATGAAGGGGTTGAAGACACTACTGCAGGCCCTTCTGCTTCGGGCAACCCCAACACCAATGCTAGTGCTCCTCTAAATTCTTCAAGATGATATTCTTCAGGGGCGTTAGTCCTCAGTTTTGTCTCCTTTTGGTCATTTGATGACAAAAGGGGGATTTGAGTTAGTCTTTAAAGCGGGTCTTATGTATTGGGTTGTTTTTGCTAAGTTGCAACTCTTGGTTTTCATTTGATGTGCTCTTTGCTGAGTTGTAACTTAATAACTATTGGTGGCCTGACTCTTTTGCTACATTTTATCTGCATGTCGTGATCCGTAATGATATATGCTCATGCATACTATATTTTGCCAGACACCAATTTTTATCATGCATTCATATTCTTCAATATCTTATGATCATGCATGATTGGATTCGAAGATATAGGGGGAGATCTCCACAACACCAACCTGCCATGTGCATTTGCAATCAAAGGCAAATTCATCAATATGCACATCTTCATGGGGAGTTACTCTATATCATGTAACCAATTTCTTCATACTATGTGCTTACACTTTCATTATTTATTCTTGTTGAAAACTTAACCAATTTTTCATCAATCACCAAAAAGGGGGAGACGTAAGTGCATCAAGTGCCCCCTTAGTGGTTTTGGAGTATTGAAGACAAATAGGTTGAGGGACTAATGTGTTTGTGAGTGTACACATGAGTTATAGTCCTTGAAGATTTGGTTTAACTGATGGAAGACGACCCCTAAAATGTATTTATTCAAGTGAAGAAATTGGTACGGCCTGTGAAGAAATCGATGTGAAGACTTTGAAGCTTAAAGACGTCTGTTTTCGTAGTTTCATTCTTCTTATTTGAGTCATAAGAAAAACATACTATTAAAGAGGGTCTAGGTGAAACATATTTTACATTTCCAATGTGATGCTCAAACCTATACACACTCTAGACGCTTCGGGTGAGGCCTTTGGAAATCTCCGGTACAGCTTACGAATTTGCTGAAGCGACACTGACGCAGTTCATTGAGTAACTGATGAACTTGATCAGGCTGAGGAGTTAGGATTTTGCAAGTGTGATCCATCGTGAGGAAATTGAGTGCCCCGACGAAACTGAGAGTTCAATTTTCCGACCGTTGCTACGTCACATGCAAGCTATCGAGTGGATCCTTATCCTGACAACGGTCATGTCCGAAAGGGCATTTATGACATTTCATGTTAGCTTGGCCCTGGCTATAAATAGTCGCCCCCTACAATCATTTGTTGGTTGGCTGCTCTAGAGAAAACTTGACACTTGTCATTTAAGAGCAACCCTTCCTCTGACGATTTTGAGAGAAACCCAAGTGAGGAAAAACCCAACCAGAGCGAAGTGATTGAGCATCACTGAAGAGATTGATCTGTGTGATCAGATGTCTGCTACCTTTAAAGACTATCAGTGAGCACCCAAGAGTAATTGTGTTATGCCAGTGAACAAGTCTGTGAAGGTTTTCAAAGTCTACCTTGAAGACTTACCACGAGTGATTGGGCGAGGTCTAAGTGACCTTGGCTCAAGAGGAATACGGTGAGGACTAAGTGTCATCGGAGTTCATCTCAGCCGCCTCTACCAGACGTACAGTTGATACAACAATTAGAAATGGTCTACCAAATTGTTGTGTCTTCATCGAGCCTACCTGGTTTCAAATTCCTTACCCCTTAACCTTCATGTTATTCGGCCGCTGAAGTATTTGTGATCTACCTTCTGAAGAATTTTAACTGGAGACTTTCATCAAGATGTTTTTCATTTCTTCAGTTGATCTTCCTCATGCTTGTATGCTAGTATGATTACATGTTCTTCACCTATACGTATTTTGTATGCATGCTTTCTGTTTCTGTGATGATTTAGTTCCCTCACTTTTTTATTTCTTAACTATGATCTTCGTCAAATTCTTTAGGGTTTGACGAATTTCTAATCACATTCACCCCCTGGGAGTAAACCTGCGCTTTCAGGTTTCCTATATGTTTTTTATCCCATGATTATGCTTCAGTTTCTAAAAAAAGGATTATGCTTCGCCTCTTGTGCAACTAGCCCTGCTCTATTTTTGCACGGAAAGGCGTTTTTAGTACCGGATACAACCTAGTACAAGCAATGAATAGAAGAAAAAGCTCATGTGAGTATTTATGGGCCAAGGAAAACGAAACACCCAGCCTAATGAAATAATGTTCGAATGTTCAAGCCCATAAGCATATATACACACTCAAAACTGTGGGCTACATTGTCTCAAAAAAAACTGTGGACTGCAGAGGAGAATCACGTTTTGGTCCGACGGATTATTGTCTACTACTAGCACATATGCCTGTGCGTTGCAACGGGGAAAAACTGATGTGCACACCAAAACACCCATCAACGCGGCATGGCAACATCCCCAGAGGCAGGGAGGCGCATGCCAAGGTGTAGAAGAAATGCATATCATGCTTTAATCTCCGTTAATTGCGGTGGATGCATGTCGTGATACACTGAATGAGTAGGAATGTTACATGGTTAGTTTTCCTTTAGCTCTTACATGCAAGAATTAATGCACCTTATAATCTAAACAAACGAGGAGGGAAAAGTAGGACTTAGAAACAAAGAAGTTAATGAGATAGGCTAAACAAACCGAAAAGGAGGGAGAGTACTATCTGAATCGCTGATGGTAAGAAGCACGATACACGTCCTCGACGTACATATTTTAGAAAATTGACGAAGTGCATACACCACGGAATTCAGATACATAATTTAACATGCTATCACGCAATTCACAATAACTTTTAGTTAAATAGCCAAACACATTGTATTGTCCATATCCTCCTTTTTTCATAGAAAAAAATAAAATTCTATAGCCAGCGGCATGAGGGCCGTGTCTAGTGGCATTCATATTATTTTAGGAAAATCATTGAATTCCAGCGAAAAGCCCAAACTTTGAGTGATACACGTGCAATTTCATCCCTCTTGAAATTAATTGGAAACCAAACCCCACAACCCTGCCCACCTAGGTAAGAACCAGCTTCTCGCCGCACCTGCATCACCTTAAACCTAGCCCCACAGCCGGCGAGTCCCTCCGTCCCCATCCCGCTCGCTCTAGGGTCTCGCTGCCACGCGTCCTGGTGTAGCTGGCACGAACCCCTCCTCACGGACGTCGTCCACCCTTCCTCACACCACCACTTCTCCAGTTCCCTCCTCATGGACGCCGGCCACCCTTCCTCACACCACCACTTCTCCAGCACTCCCCCCTCTGGCCGTGAACCTCACCACAACCATTGACCACCTTCTCCAGCCCCTCCCTTCCTTTTGGTTCCTTACTCTCTGTCGGCGCTGCTGCTCGACCCATCCCTCTACTTCTCTATTGTAAAAATGACCCATATTTCACTCATGCTCTTTTTATTGGTGTCTTGATTGCTCGATTCTTGCAAATCATGAGTGTATATAAGTTGACATGATTTTGATTGAAAGAAGCGGGGTGGGACTATTAACTACAAAAGAAATACAAAATTTTAGCACATGCATAAGGAGCAACTTCTTTTACCGGCCCATAGCAAAAATTCAAATTTTGCCCCATGTGACTTACAACCGGACGAGCTAGGAAAACTACGAAATTGGATCGGTGCGAGGTGCACGGACGAAATTACGGTGATAAGAAACGCTCTTTTTTTAATAGTAGGTATAGATTGCGCTAACAAAAGGTAATATGTCTACTAAGAATTAGTTAGGACTAATCCTCAGTCGCCTGAGCCATAGACAGTCCATGTAGAGAAATAAGTATGTACTAGATCTTTAAGTAGAAAATAGTATATGCGCTTTGCTAGTACAAATCAACAAATATGCTTTTTACATGTGAGATCTATTCATATTTTTTGTGCTTTAGAGATGGGTTCAAATGAACTGGAGTCGCGGGGTAGAGCGGTCGGGAGAAGAGTGAAGTAAAACACACATACACAAAAGACGAGAAACAAGAGCGGTCACTGGTGATGTGTTTGCTAGTCTGCATGGTGGTAGGTAGACTGTATGTGAAAGAAATCTTTTACTTTGCTCCGTGTTTGATTGGGTTGCTTCAGATTCCTACATCACACACTCCTTAAAGTATCGTTGTGCCTAGGCTAGGAGAACGGCCGAGTCGGCTGTTTTCACTCATGTAGGCTCGCGTGGACCACGAGGTGGTAAAGATTCCTTCCTTTTACGTGTGAGGTTGCATCCTCCTCTCACAATGCACCACAAACAAACAAGCCAATATGCATGCTATTAAACCCCACCAACCGTCATGCAGACGACCAAATTACATGTGCACATGGTTTTTTACACCATTTTTACTCAATCAGTCCTCGATAAGTCTGGCTCGTTTGCCTCGTGCAACCTTTGAAAATTGCTGCAGACTACCAAACAACTCCTATGGAAAGCCTGAGAAACAGTTGTCCAACAAGAAGAACCCATTAGGAATTAGTGTTGGGGAACGTAGTAATTTCAAAAATTTTCCTACGCACACGCAAGATCATGGTGATGTATAGCAACGAGAGGGGAGAGTGTTGTCTACATACCCTTGTAGACCCGAAGCGGAAGCGATCACAACGTAGAGGAAGTAGTCGACGTTCTCCTCGCGATCCGACCGATCACGGCGCCACATTACGACGCCCGAAGTTCTTGACACACGACAGCTCGATGACGTCCCTCGACTCGATCCAGCCGAGTGTCGAGGGAGAGTTCCGTCAAGACGACGGCGCAGGACGATCTTGATGTTTCACCGCGCAGGCTTCGCCTAAGCTTCATGACAGTATAACCGAGGTGGAATATGGTGGAGGGGGCACCGCACACGGCTAAGGAACGATCTCACGATCAACTTGTGTGTTCAAGGTGCCCCCTGCCCCATATATAAAGGAGGGAGGGGGAGGCCGGCCGGCCCTAGAGGAGGCGGCCGAGGAGTCCTACTCCTACGGGAGTAGGACTCCCCCTTCCTAGTTGGACTAGGTTTGGGGAAGGGAAGAGAGAAGGGCGCCGCCCCCCTCCTTGTCCTATTCGGACTGGGGGAGAGGGCGCGCGGCCACCTCCTGGCCGGCCCCTCCTCTTCTCCCTTAAGGCCCACCGAGGCCCATTTACCTCCCGGGGTTCCGTAACCTCCAGTACTCGATAAATTCCGCCGCCGGAACCATTCAACTCCAAACATAGGCTTCCAATATATCAATCTTTATGTCTCGACCATTTCGAGACTCCTCGTCATGTCCGTGATCACATCCGGACTCGAACTCCTTCGTACATCAAAATACATAAACTCATAATAACTGTCATCGTAACCTTAAGCGTGCGGACCCTACGGTTCGAGAACAATGTAGACATGACCTAGAACTATTCACGGTCAATAACCAACAGCGGGACCTGGATGCCCATATTGGTTCCTACATATTCTACGAAGATCTTTGTCGGTCAGACCGCATAACAACATACGTTGTTCCCTTTGTCATCGGTATGTTACTTGCTCGAGATTCGATCGTCGGTATCCAATACCTAGTTCAATCTCGTTACCGGCAAGTCTCTTTACTCGTTCCGTAATACATCATCTCACAACTAACTCATTAGTTGTAGTGCTTGCAAGGCTTAAGTGATGTGCATTACCGAGAGGGCCCAGAGATACCTCTCCGACAATCGGAGTGACAAAACCTAATCTCAAATACGCCAACCCAACATCGCCTTTGGAGACACCTGTAGTACTCCTTTATAATCACCCGATTCGTTGTGACGTTTGGTAGCACCCAAAGTGTTCCTCCGTAAACGGAGTTGCATAATCTCATAGTTACAGGAACATGTATAAGTCATGGATAAAAGCAGAGCAACATACTAAACGATCGTGTGCTAAGCTAAGGGAATGGGTCATGTCAATCGATCATTCTCGCTAATGATGTGACCTCATTAATCAAATAACAACTCCTTGTTCATGGTTAGGAAACACAACCATCTTTGATTAACAAGCTAGTCTAGTAGAGGCATACTAGTGACATGTTGTTTGTCTATGCATTCACACATGTATCATGTTTCCGGTTAATACAATTCTAGCATGAATGATAAACATTTATCATGAAATAAGGAAATAAATAATAACTTTATCATTGCCTCTAGGGCATATTTCCTTCAGTCTCCCACTTGCACTAGAGTCAATAATCTAGATTACACAGTAATGATTCTAACACCCATGGAGTCTTGGTGCTGATCATGTTTTGCTCGTGGAAGAGGCTTAGTCAACGGGTCTGCAACATTCAGATCCGTATGTATCTTGCAAATCTCTATGTCTCCGGTCTGGACTAAGTCCCGGATGGAATTGAAGCGTCTCTTGATGTGCTTGGTCCTCTTGTGAAATCTGGATTCCTTTGCTAAGGCAATTGCTCGAAGATTGTCACGAAGATTTTCATTGACCCGATGCACTAGGTATGACACCTAGATCGGATATGAACTCCTTCATCCGCACTCCTTCATTAGCTGCTTCGAAGCTGCTATGTATTCCGCTTCACATGTAGATCCCGCTACGACGCTTTGTTTAGAACTGCACCAACTGACAGCTCCTCCGTTTAGTGTAAATACGTATCCGGTCTGCGATTTAGAATCGTCCGGATCAGTGTCAAAGCTTGCATCAACGTAACTGCCACGATGAGCTCTTTGTCACCTCCATATACGAGAAACATATCCTTAGTCCTTTTCGTATTTCAGGATGTTCTTGACCGCTGTCCGATGATCCACTCTGGATTACTTTGGTACCTCCTGCTAGGCTTATAGCAAGGCACACATCAGTCTGGTACACAAGATTGCATACATGATAGAGCCTATGGCTGAAGCATAGGAACATCTTTCATTTCTCTCTATCTTCTGCAGTGGTCGGGCATTGAGTCGACTCAACTTCACACCTTGTAACACGTGCAAGAACCCTTTCTTTGCTTGATCCATTTTGAACTTCTTCAAAACTTTGTCAAGGTATGTACTTTGTGAAAGTCCAATTAAGCGCCTTGATCTATCTCTATAGATCTTAATGCCCAATATGTAAGCAGCTTCACCGAGGTCTTTCATTGAAAACTCTTATTCAAGTATCCCTTTATGCTATCCAGAATTCTATATCATTTCCGATCAGCAATATGTCATCTACATATAATATCGTAAATGCTACAGAGCTCCCACTCACTTTCTTGTAAATACAGGCTTCTCCAAAAGTCTGTACAAACCCAAATGCTTTGATCACACTATCAAAGCGCTTATTCCAACTCCGAGATGCTTGCACCAGTCCATATATGGATCGCTGGAGCTTGCATACTTTGTTAGCTCCCTTTGGATCGATAAAACCTTCGGTTGCATCATATACAACTCTTCTTCCGTAAATCCATTCAGAATGCGTCTTTACATCCATTTGCCAAATTTCATAATCATAAAATGCGCAATTGCTAACATGATTCGGACGGACTTAAGCATCGCTACGGGTGAGAAGGTCTCATCGTAGTCAATCCCTTGAACTTGCCGAAAACCTTTTGCGATAAGTCGAGCTTTATAGACGATAATATTACCGTCGCGTCGGTCTTCTTCTTGAAGATCCACTTGTTTTCTATTGCTTGCCTACCCTCGGGCAAGTCAACCAAAGTCCATACTTTGTTTTCATACATGGATCCCATCTCAGATTTCATGGCTTCAAGCCATTTTATGGAATCTGGGCTCACCATCGCTTCTTCATAGTTCGAGGTTCATCATGATCTAGTAGCATGACTTCCGTAACAGGATTACCGTACCACTCAGTGCGGATCTTACTCGTTGATCTACGAGGTTCTGCGAAGTAACTTGATCGAAGTTTCATGATCAACATCATCAACTTCCTCACTACTTGGCGAGGTGTCTCGTAAACTGGTTTCTGCGATTTAACTACTTTCAAGTAAGGGAGAAGGTATTATTACCTCATCAAGTTCCACTTTCCTCCCACTCACTTCTTTCGAGAGAAACTCCTTCTCTAGAAAGGATCCATTCTTAGCAACAAATGTCTTGCCTTCGGATCTGTGATAGAAGGTGTACCCAACTGTTTCCTTTGGGTATCCTATGAAGACACATTTCTCGATTTGGGTTCGAGCTTATCAGGTTGAAGCTTTTTCACATAAGCATCGCATCCCCAAACTTTAAGAAACGACAACTTTGGTTTCTTGCTAAACCACAGTTCATAAGGTGTCGTCTCAACGGATTTTGACGGTGTTCTATTCAAGGTGAATGCGGCCGTCTCTAGAGCATAACCCCAAAACGATAGCGGTAAATCTGTAAGAGACATCATAGATCGTACCATATCTAGTAAAGTACGACATGACGCTCGGACACACCATTACGTTGTGGTGTTCCGGTGGCGGAGTTCTTAAACTATTCCGCATTGTTTCAAATGTAGACCAAACTCAGAACTCAAATATTCACCTCCACGATCGATCGTAGAAACTTGATTTTCTTGTTACGATGATTTTCAACTTCACTCTGAAATTCTTTGAACTTTTCAAACGTTTCAGACTTATGTTTCATTAAGTAGATATACCCATATCTGCTTAAGTCATCTGTGAAGGTGAGAAAATAACGATATCCGCCACGAGCCTCAACATTCATCGGACCACATACATCTGTATGTATGATTTCCAACAAATCCGTTGCTCTCTCCATAGAACCGGAGAACGGTGTTCTAGTCATCTTGCCCATGAGGCACGGTTCGCAAGTGCCAAGTGATTCATAATCAAGTGACTCCAAAAGTCCATCAGTATGGAGTTTCTTCATGCGCTTTATACCGATATGACCTAAACGGCAGTGCCACAAATAAGTTGCACTATCATTATCAACTCTGCATCTTTTGGTTTCAACATTATGAATATGTGTATCACTACTATCGAGATTCATCAAAAATAGACCATTCCTCAAGGGTGCATGACCATAAAAGATATTACTCATATAAATAGAACAACCATTATTCTCTGATTTAAATGAATAACCGTCTCGCATCAAACAAGATCCAGAAATAATGTTCATGCTTAACGCAGCACCAAATAACAATTATTTAGGTCTAAAACTAATCCCAAGGTAGATGTAGAGGTAGCGTGTCGACCGCGATCACATCGACTTTGGAACCATTTCCCACGCAGATCGTCACCTCGCCCTTTGCCGAGTTCGCAATCCGTAGTCCCTGCTTCGAGTTGCAAATATTAGCAATGTAACCAGTATCAAATACTGTGTGCTACTACGAGCTCTAGTAAGGTACACATCAATAACATGTATATCACATATACCTTTGTTCACCTTGCCATCCTTCTTATCCGCCAAATACTTGGGGCAGTTCCGCTTCGATGAGGACTACCGCTTGCAAGAGAAGCACTCGTTTCAGGTTTAGGGCCAGACTTGGGTTTTTCTCCGAGCAAGCAACTTGCTTGTCTGTTCTTCTTGAGATTCCTCTTCTTCTTCCCTTTGCCTTTCTTCTTGAAACTAGTGGTCTTATTGACCATCAACACTTGATGCTCCTTCTTGATTTCTACCTCCGCAGCCTTTAGCATTGCGAAGAGCTCTGTATAGTCTTTACTAACCCTTGCATATTATAGTTCATCACGAAGCCTTTGTAGCTTGGTGGCGTGATTGAGAATTTCATCAATGACACAATCATCCGGAAGATTAACTCCCAATTGTGTCAAGTGATTGTAGTACCGGACATTACGAGTATATGCTCACTAATGTAACTGTTCTCCTCCATCTTGCAGCTATAGAACTTATTGGAGACTTCATATCTCTCAATCCGGGCATTCTGTTGGAATATTAACTTCAACTCTGGAACATCTCATATGCTCCATGACGCTCAAAACGTCGTTGAAGTCCCGGTTCTAAGCCGTAAAGCATGGCACATCGAACTATAGAGTAGTCATCAGCTTTGCTCGCCAGACGCTCATAACATCCGGCGTTGCTCAAAGAAGAAGTTCTGTCACCTAGCGGTGCATCCAGACGTAGCTCTTACGTGCAGCAATGAGGATGATCCTCGTTACGGACCCATCCGTAATTGCTACCATCATCTTTCAACTTTGCTTTCTCAAGGAACGCATTAAAATTCAACGGAACAACAAAGACGAGCCATCTATCTACAATCAAACATAAACAAGCAAGATACTATCGGTACTAAGTTCATGATAAATTTAAGTTCAATTAATCATATTACTAAAGAACTCCCACTTAGAAAGACATCCTCTAGTCATCTAAGTGATCACGTGATCCAAATCAACTAAACCATAACCGATCATCACGTGAAATGGAGTAGTTTTCAATGGTGAACATCTTATGTTGATCATATCTACTATATGATTCACGCCGACCTTTCGGTCTCCGTGTTCCGAGGCCATATCTGCATATGCTAGGCTCGTCAAGTATAACCCGAGTATTCTGCGTGTGCAAAACTGGCTTGCACCCGTTGTAGATGGACGAGAGCTTATCACACCCGATCATCACGTGGTGTCCGGGCACGATTTAACTTTGGCAACGGTGCATACTCGGGAGAACACTTCTTGATAATTTAGTGAGAGATCATCTTATAATGCTACCGTCAATCAAAGCAAGATAAGATGCATAAAAGGATAAACATCACATGCAAATCAATATAAGTGATATGATATGGTCATCATCATCTTGTGCTTCATGATCTCCATCTTGCGGCACCACCATGATCACCATCGCCACCGGCGCGACACCTTGATCTCCATCGTAGCATCGTTGTCGCCTCGCCAAACTTATGCTTCTACGACTATCGCTACCGCTTAGTGATAAAGTAAAGCATTACGAAGCGATTGCATTGCATACAATAAAGCGACAACCATATGGCTCCAGCCGATTGCCGATAACCGGTTACAAAACATGATCATCTCATACAATAAAATATAGCATCACGCCTTGACCATATCACATCACAACATGCCCTGCAAAAACAAGTTAGACGTCCTCTACTTTGTTGTTGCAAATTTTACGTGGCTGCTACGGGCTTAAGCAAGAACCAGTCTCACCTACGCAACAAAACCACAACGATACTTCGTCAAATAGACTCCGTTTAACCTTCTCAAGGACCGGCGTAGCTACACTCGGTTCAACTAAAGTGAGAGAGACAGACACCCACGGTCACCTTTAAGCAACGAGTGCTCGTGGCGGTGAAACCAGTCTCGCGAAGCGTCACGCGTAATGTCGGTCTGGGCCGCTTCATCTCACAATACCGCTGAACCAAAGTATGACATGCTGGTAGGTAGTATGACTTGTATCGCCCACAACTCACTTGTGTTCTACTCGTGCAAAACATCAAACCATAGAAAAACCTAGGCTCGGATGCCTTTGTTGGGGAACGAGTAATTTCAAAAATTTTCCTACGCACACGCAAGATCATGGTGATGTATAGCAACGAGAGGGGAGAGTGTTGTCTACATACCCTTGTAGACCCGGCGAAGCGATCACAACGTAGAGGAAGTAGTCGACGTTCTCCTCGCGATCCGACCGATCACGGCGCCGTTATCCGACGCCCCGAGTTCTTGACACACGACAGCTCGATGACGCCCCTCGACTCGATCCAGCCGAGTGTCGAGGGAGAGTTCGTCAAGACGACGGCGGCAGGACGATCTTGATGTTTCACGGCAGCAGGCTTCGCCTAAGCTTCGCGACAGTATAACCGAGGTGGAATATGGTGGAGGGGGGCGCGACACGGCTAAGGAACGATCTCACGATCAACTTGTGTGTTCCAAGGTGCCCCCTGCCCCGTGATATAAAGGAGGGAGGGGGAGGCCGGCCGGCCCTAGAGGAGGCGCTGGGAGGAGTCCTACTCCACCGGGAGTAGGACTCCCCCTTCCTAGTTGGACTAGGTTTGGGGAAGGGGAAGAGGAAAGGGGCGCCCCCTCCTTGTCCTATTCGGACTGGGGGGGAGGGCGTGCCACCTCCTGGCCGCCCCTCCTCTTCTCCCTTAAGGCCCACCGAGGCCCATTTACCTCCCGGGGTTCCGTAACCTCCGGTACTCGCAGAATTCCGTTTTCGCCCGAACCATTCCAACTCCAAACATAGGCTTCCAATATATCAATCTTTATGTCTCGACCATTTCGAGACTCCTCGTCATGTCCGTGATCACATCCGGACTCGAACTCCTTGGTACATCAAAATACATAAACTCATAATAACCGCCATCGTAACCTTAAGCGTGCGGACCCTACGGTTCGAGAACAATGTAGACATGACCTAGAACTATTCACGGTCAATAACCAACAGCGGACCTGGATGCCCATATTGGTTCCTACATATTCTACGAAGATCTTTGTCGGTCGGACCGCATAACAACATACGTTGTTCCCTTTGTCATCGGTATGTTACTTGCTCGAGATTCGATCGTCGGTATCCAATACCTAGTTCAATCTCGTTACCGCAAGTCTCTTTACTCGTTCGTAATACATCATCTCACAACTAACTCATTAGTTGTAGTGCTTGCAAGGCTTAAGTGATGTGCATTACCGAGAGGGCCCAGAGATACCTCTCCGACAATCGGAGTGACAAAACCTAATCTCAAATACGCCAACCCAACATCGCCTTTGGAGACACCTGTAGTACTCCTTTATAATCACCCGATTACGCCAGACGCTTGGTAGCACCAAAGTGTTCCTCCGTAAACGGAGTTGCATAATCTCATAGTTACAGAACATGTATAAGTCATGGATAAAAGCAGAGCAACATACTAAACGATCGTGTGCTAAGCTAAGGGAATGGGTCATGTCAATCGATCATTCGCTAATGATGTGACCTCATTAATCAAATAACAACTCCTTGTTCATGGTTAGGAAACACAACCATCTTTGATTAACAAGCTAGTCTAGTAGAGGCATACTAGTGACATGTTGTTTGTCTATGCATTCACACATGTATCATGTTTCCGGTTAATACAATTCTAGCATGAATGATAAACATTTATCATGAAATAAGGAAATAAATAATAACTTTATCATTGCCTCTAGGGCATATTTCCTTCAATTAGACACCACAACCACCATGGGGAGACAACAAAACATGACAACGGGAAACAAAACACTACGAAGAGCACCATCAGCGTAATCAAACCGCATCGAACAACCAAGACCATCTGTGACACTGCACTGGCGATGTAATTGAAAAGCGACACACATCCAAGACTGTACTACACCATGACATCGCCTATACAACGGGGTGCATTCCAAAGGGCACACATGGCCAAGATGAGCCACAACACCTTTCTGCCACCAACAGAATTCCAAGGGCATCTCTAAACAAAGATACACCATAGAGTGCCCGCCGCGTAGGAACTCACCTGACGTAACGTCATTGATAAAGCCCCTATTGCCAGCCTCTCCATGTACAGTCCTCTTCTGATGGCTCTCGTTTGTTGACTACGTTGACAACTTTAGACGGTGGCTCCACGACGAATGCACCATGGAACGATGGCGATGACGCACTAAGGGCATCAAGATGACCTCCAGCGTTGGATACTCTTCTATCCTTCTCAGTGGTGGAACTAGGAAAAAGTTTCATTGCAAAATAGCAGTAAGATGAGGAGACCCTCTTTCACCTTAAATGTTTTGTACTAGCTGTAGATCTATTACAAATTATTTTAAATGAAGCAATGCATGCAAATATCATTCAAGCCTCTCTCCCATCTCAAGAAAACCCTGATTTTCCTATTATCCATTATGCAGATGATAAAACTCTTATTATGCCTGACATTCACAATCAAGTGTTGCAAGTAAACAATCTGCTAGGCCATTATGTTGCTCAAACTGGTCTCATGATTAATTATCGAAAACCCGTGATGGTCCCTCTGAATGTCAATGATGTAAACCTGGCTCAACTACTTACTATTCTTGGTTGAAAGCAGGGGAGTTTTCCATTCACATATCTGGGTTTACCTTTATGTGCTAGTAGACTTAAATTGAGGATTTTACTTCCATTTCTCAACAAATAGACAGACGGTTGGCTGGATGTTCCACCATGTTATCTTATGATGCAGTTTTTTGCTAATCAAATAAGCCATCTCTCCTCTCCCAGTTTTCTTCATGGGCACCTTAACACTTTCATAGGCTATTACATAACACATCAATAAGTATCTAAGGAGGAAATTTGGACAAAATCGTGCTAGTCCTGCCCTCATTGCTTGGAAAAAAGTGTGTAAACCAAAAGCTTAGGGTGGTTTAGCCATCTTGGATATCTCAACTCACAACAAATCACTCATGACGAAGAACATGCATAAACTCTCAAATACATGAAAACTTGCCTTGGGTAAACATGGTTTGGAAAAAATACTATTCCTCTCACCCCCGACACAAGAATGAAAGGCTCAAGCTGGTGGAAAAGCCACCTTAAGCTCATACCTCTGTACAAGCAACATTCAACTTGTAAGTTGGGAAATGGTCAATCAATTCTTCGTTGGAAAGATAGATGGTTAGATGAGCCCCTGATCAACCAATTTCTAGAATTACATTCTTTTGTAAAAAAAATGATGCTCAAACTGCTGAAAGCTGGATAATTTTAGAGGATCTTTCACAATTCATTCATACTCCACTTTATGAACAAGCTTTTTCTCAGTACAATGACCTCCTAGCTTTAATTGAAATGCACAAAAGCCCTCAAAGGAATGGGATCTGCCAAGGAGAGGGACAGGGTGCAAAATATTCACCAGTCAAAATGTATGGATGCAGCTTGTCTTGGGTCTGCTAAGACGATTGCTTGCCTCCTAGCGGAGGAGGTTTCTACGGGCAAAATGAAGAAGGTGAAGAAGGCTATCAGTAGCATAGCAAGAAGAGTGACGTCATTAGGAAGGCGTCCGCGGCTGCTTAACGGAGGATGTTCAGTCTTTTCGTCATCCATCTTCGACTGACTCGCCTCTGTGGATTTGGTGGCGTTCGGTGGTTTCGTTGAGGGTTTCGTTGCGACGTCATTCTGCGAGGGTTTGTGGTTGTTGCATGTTATATATGTTTGTTGGGTTGACCGTGGTGTCATGGAGTTTCTTTCTTGGCAAGTAGTCCGCATGTGGTCTATATGTATCGGTTTTCACCTGGTTTTCCGTTAATTAACTGGGCAATTCTCTTCTTCTTAATTAATCGATGAGGCAAATATTTTGCCTCCGTTTCGAAAAAAAAATGTATCACCATATTTGTGCTAAGGAAGAGGCGCATGTGATGTTTAAATGGATATGGAACGTTGCTAATAGAGTGAGGCACAAAATCTTTTGTTGGCTTCTTATGCATGACATAGTCAATACTAGAAATCTTTTGAGAAAAAAAATCATCTGGGTTGTTATAATCATGTCTCCTGTAATGAGCATGCTGAGGAAGTGATTAGACATCTTCTTGGGGACCACTGCTTTGCACAAGACTGTAGCAACAATATCTCACCAACAAAAGATTGGGCATTTCTAATTTTGATGACATTCTCATGGCACATCAATAACCTCCACCAAAGATTGCTACGGCTATAATCATCCAAGGGTGTCGGAACATTTGGATGCAAAAAAAAAAAAAAATCTTTAGGCAAGAAGCTCCAAGTGTTATTTTTTGGAAATTCAAACTTAAAGCTGATACTTTGCTGCTGGGCATAGAATTAAAGTTAAACATGTGAACAGCTTGAGACAATGGATTGGTAGTTTGGTACCCATCTATGATGAGTGCAAGATCAGGAACAAACTTATCCATGTGATATCATGTTACCATGAAATGGTATTGGTCGAGGCAGCTCTGGGACTGTTTTTGTAGTTCTTCTTTCTTTTTTAGTTCTTCTCTGTATATATTGTACTTGGTGCTTTTATTAATGGTTTACAATTTTATTTTTTTAAAGACCGAGCCAGCAGGTGTCAATCTCGATCACAACAACGGCTTGGAAACAAAGAGATTAGCGATCTGTGCGTGCGCCGTCAAGTCGTGGCTGAGTGCTGCTACTAACATGCCTCTTTGTCTCCTATGATGGGTTGCTTGCCAGTTTTCTTTCTTTCCTGGGTTTTCTGCTTTTAGCCTGCAAAATGGGCAGTACAAGGCCAGAAAAAAGGGGCACAGCAATTGCCAGTACAAACCAGCAACGCCTTGGAATCTGCTGCGCCCCTCTCTCTCTCTCTCCCTCTCTCATTTTTCTATTCCTCTTCTTGAGGCAAAATAAAAAGTCGTCTCGTTTGTACTGTCTCGATCAGTGTCGCGCAGGAGTAGCAAGCAGTATAGGTATGTATGTAGGTCGGATGGCCCGTGAACTCTAACCATCCCACGCAGACGAAGGAGAAGATCTCATCAAAAGATCCTTGCCTTGCCTGCACGTTTCTCTAGACGTGACATGCGTCAATGTCACGAACCCTCATGGATTAACACTCACTGGAGTATTTTATTAGAGCCCTTATTTAGTTTTGGTCATGTGCTCTGGATAAAATTAAACGGGTAGTAAGTAGGAGGTACTGGCAATTGCTGTGCCCCTTTTACCCTCAAAAAAAAAATTGCTGTGCCCCTTTTATCACCCCTAGCCTGTGATCCTCGTACGTGTGTTATGCAATGCACATGTCCCAGAACCGTGCCAAAGGAAGGCAACGCTGCACATGATAACCGATTTCGGCTTGAAAATGATCCTGGCGATGCAAGACCTGGTTACACCGTTTGACCGGTCAAACTTTCAAACGTGTACCCCGTTCAGAAAAGGAAAACTTTGGAGTAGTATATAAAAACAATAAAGCTAGACCTGCAAAAATCTACAAATGTTTTACTTCACTTTCCAAGCTAGCCATCCGAAGGAGCAGGTCAGTCTCACTAGCATCTCTCCGGAGGAGGGCTGATAAATTTTGCGGGAAATTCATCCACGAACCTGTGGACATCATGCATCCTCTCGGGTTTTGTTGCCAAGGTGTACCGATCCGAATTCTTATGGCTCACTACTCATGCTGATGCAATTGACGGTACTGAAATCTGTGAGTAGCCTTCGTAGGGTGGAGAGCACGACCGAATGTTCTAATGGGATTGTACATGGTGATTTTACCAAGGTTCGTGCCCTGATGGTCGAGGTAAAATCCTACTCCTACTTTTGTTTTGATTGATTTTGGATTAAAAAAAGACACCTCGTGTGAGGGGGTTACAATATGACTGGAATGTTGCTACCGGGGCGATGACAGTGTGTCAGATGATCTCGAACTACCCATAACCTCGCTATATAAGAGGGGGGGGGGGTCTAGGTTTACATGTTTCCTAACTGACCTAGAACCCCGATCGGTTGAGGGGTCCTTGGCTTATACAAAAAGATGAAGAACCTTCTAGAAGATGGGCTCCCTGTAGGGCCAAGGGCCATCGCCGTAGCCTGCCTTGCTGGGCCATGAGGCTGGTCCACTAACGTACTTCTCGGCAGGTGGGACACCCCTGGTGTAGTGCACCGTTAGTAGCCCCCCGAGCTTGTCTGAAGTTTGGCTATGCTTCCTCCTGAACTGTTCTAAGCACGAAATCCGGTGAGCTCCTTCCAGATGACGTCTTAGAATCACCCCCCGCCTAGGTAGCCGAATGATGCATGTGGAAGACGGTGCACCACCGCATGGGAACCCGGCAAGACGGGCGGGCATCTTTAAATTAGGGCCTGTTTGGTTTCAAATAAGTCACCAACTTATAAGTCGAAAAGTGAAAAAAATGACTTATTTTGCCAAACAGACCCGACTTATAAGTCACCCCAACTTATAAGTTATAAGTTGTTTCACCCCAACTTAAAACTTATAAGTCACCCCCTTTTGCGTGGGTCCCATCACCTGCATGATGTTGATTGGTGTGGAAAGGTGTATCAGGTGACTTATAAGTCAGGTGACAACCAAACATGCATGACTTATAAGTCACTGCTTTTAAGTCACCTGACTTATAAGCCAGGTGACTTATTGGAACCAAACAGGCCCTTAGGTAGATTGGCCGTTGCATTATGCGATCGGTCGCATTGGGCCACCGAGGCGCAAAAATGGGTTGGCGTGGCTTCACAGGCGCGACGTGCACGTTTGGCCCGGCCAATTAACCGCACGAGTCTTCTGGAGGTTAATCTAGAAATTCCGGCGTCACATTCCAGCGCTAATTCTGGTGTAGGTTCCGGTTGACAACAGAGGCCGGAAGTTATGATAGAATTTGGGTCGGAATCCGAAAGCGCTGGAATGTGGTGCGGTATATCCAGAACGACTACCGGAATCATGTTGGGACAGGAGGAGAGGGCGCAAGATGCGCAGGAAGGGGGCAGGCGAATAGAGGAGAGGCATACCAATATGTCCATATTCAATGTACGACACTTACAAGTTTGCTAAACTTGACTACTTTATATTTCTCAATGAGTTAAATACATCATGAGTGCCTAAACTTGTCCGTTGCGGTCAGTTTAGTGCCTAAATTTATAAAATACACAAAAGTTGTGCTACAACTTGTCGCATGGTGCATATACGGTGCCTCCGTCCGTATGCCACCCTATTTGCTCTCCGTGTGGCGTGACAGCTGGCGGCTGGCCCACAGATCAGTGGGTGAGCGTTGCCTTAGGTGAAATGTGTACAAGTTTTTTTTGCAAAAAATCCGGTGAGATTTAATCAAAGTCATAAATAAACCATTGCTTTGTATATGCTAATAACAGGAAAAAAAAATATACTGCGCCATTGAATTGGTTTCGACGACCCCCGGGTCAAATAGCACGCACGCTAGACGCCAAGACTCTGCAATTTCCATTATATTTTTTTCAAGTTACTGTTTGGTTTTTACAATATATGTAAAATTTCCAATATACAAATATGCTACTGTTGTCTGTTAAACTATTTATTCTATTTTTACTATTTGTAGTTCGAAGAGGTAAACATGAACTGTTTGTAAAATTTATGTCGATTTAAAAAGTTCAACGTATATTATGAAATATTGCGTAATTTTTTTGTATCTTCATTCAGGACCACAAGTACGGAGAATATTTTGTATCTTCATTGTATTTTTAGAATACATAATTATTAGAAAAACAACAAAGTTGTATTTTGAAAATTGTTCAATACTTATTAAAAATGATTGTGTAAAAACAATAAATTCTATAAATGGGTTGAAACATGTTATACGTGTTTTTAGAAATGTAAGAATAATTTTACACAATAATTATTTTAAAACATATCGAGCATTTTATGAAATGGATGTTGTAATTTTTTTAAATGCTTGACGGGCATTTTTCAAATACACGTTTACAATTTCTTAATACAAGTGAGAATATTCCCAAAATATCTTGTTTAGAAAAATGCACTAACACTTTTTTAAGTTGATCGCATGTAATATGTTGAGTTGTTCTCTTTTTTCAAACGTGAGAATTTCTTAATAATTTTTAAAATTTTCTGCGAGTCATCCTTTTTCCTTTTTATTCTCTTTCTTATTTCGTCCGATATCCGTAACAAATAGTAGTGCATCTAGATAGTGCACAGATAATTGTTCTTGGATTATTGGTTAGCACATGTGCACGTTGTGCGTGAGGTAATGAATTTGAATCCTGCCGGTGCGCTGTTTTTTTGTTATTACACTCGCCACATGCTGACATGCGGGGCCTAGATCTAACAAGTGAGATCAATGTAGTTTGGTATATTTAAATAAAATATCAGGAGCTTTGTGCAAATTATTTGAAGTACAAGGAATTTTCTGTAAAACAACCAGCCCACTCCTCTCACAGGAATTGACATGTGGGTCGACGTCATGTTGGCACACTATATAGGCTGTGCATATGCCCAAATACGGACGGAGGCACCGTATTTAAACGTTCGAACAAGTTACAACACCAGTTTCATGTAGTTTACAAGTTTAGGCACCAAAGTGATCGCATCAGACAAGTTGAGGCACCAGTGGTGTATTTAACTCTTTCTCAATGCCCTTAATTATAAAGGGTCCGGACTGACCTCCATCGTTGATGGTTTTAGGTGGTGTGCCGAAGCAGAAGTCTAAAACTGCAACCCCATAAATAAACTTGCAGCAATTAGTGTTGTGCTTGTTCATGCTTTCCCCTAGAAAAAACATGATTTTTGTTTTGTGCAAGAATGCTTGAGTTCAATGAGAAAAATAAGAAAGAGATTGGCTTAGATCCTTTTTAGGCCTCATTTGATAGGAAGGGATTGTAGAGGTTTTGGGAGAGGGGGATTTCAGGGGATTTGGTGAATCCCCCTCTTCCACCCAATCCCCTCAAATCCCTTTGAAACCCTCCAAACCCCTCCAAACACAATCCACTTCGTATAAAGTTGTTGTTTGGTAGAAGGGGTTTGCATACTAATATAAGATGTGCAAAACAACTAAAATGTAATCTTTACTAGTAGAGATAAGCAGAGCCACATCTGTCACAACAAGCGACGCATCATCGCCTAGGAGGCCATTGAGCAAGCAAAGCGAAGGTCGGAGCTGAAACTAAGTTTTTATCTGTAGATATCGACACTTTCGTCTGTTAACTTAAACATGGTACTTGTCAGAAACATCTCAGCAAGTTTATAGCCGTCATATGCAGCGATTTACAGAGAAACACAAGCTTGCACAACAGATCCAATCAAAACGAAGTAGCACAAACTTGATCATGGCAAGAACTGAAATAAGCGTTGTTGTTATTTCTCCAGATCATGAATCAGTGTGATCCCACACAAGTTATAAGAGGACATAGTGAAGGAAATATGCCCTAGAGGCAATAATAAAGTTATTATATATTTCCTCATATCATGATAAATGTTTATTATTCATGCTAGAATTGTATTAACCGGAAACATAATACATGTGTGAATATATAGACAAACAGAGTGTCACTAGTATGCCTCTACTTGACTAGCTTGTTAATCAAAGATGGTTATGTTTCCTAACCATGAACAAGGAGTTGTTATTTGATTAACAAGGTCACATCATTAGTTGAATGATCTGATTGACATGACCCATTCCGTTAGCTTAGCACACGATCGCTTAGTATGTTGCTATTGCTTCCTTCATGACTTATACATGTTCCTATAACTATGAGATTATGCAACTCCGTTTACGGAGGAACACTTTGGTGCTACCAAACGTCACAACGTAATCGGGTGATTATAAAGGAGTACTACAGGTGTCTCCAAAGGCAGATGTTGGGTTGGCGATTTCGAGATTAGGTTTTGTCACTCCGATAGTCGGAGAGGTATCTCTGGGCCCTCTCGGTAATACACATCACTTAAGCCTTGCAAGCATTACAACTAATGAGTTAGCTGTGAGATGATGTATTACAGAACGAGTAAAGAGACTTGCCGGTAACGAGATTGAACTAGGTATTGGATACCGACGATCGAATCTCGGGCAAGTAACATACCGATGACAAAGGGAACAACGTATGTTGTTATGCGGTCTGACCGATAAAGATCTTCGTAGAATATGTAGGAGCCAATATGGGCATCCAGGTCCCGCTATTGGTTATTGACCAAGAATAGTTCTAGGTCATGTCTACATTGTTCTCGAACCCGTAGGGTCCGCACGCAACAAGGTTTCGATGGCGCTTATATTACGAGTTTATGATTTTTGATGTACCGAAGGAGTTCGAGTCCCGGATGAGATCGGGGACATGACGAGGAGTCTCGAAATGGTCGAGACGTAAAGATCGATATATTGTACGACTATATTCGGAGTTCGGAAAGGTTCCGAGTCATTCGGGTATTTATCGGAGTACCGGAGAGTTACGGGAATTCGTCGGGGAGAAGTATTGGGCCTTATGGGCCATACGGGAAAGAGAGAGGGGCTGCCCTAGGCAGGCCGCGCGCCCCCCCTTGCCCTAGTCCGAATTGGGCTAGGGGGAGGGGCCGCACCCCCTCCTTCCTTCCCTTCTCTCTTCCCCTTCCTAGTCTCCTACTCCTAATACATGGAAGGATCCCTAGTTGGACTAGGAAAGGGGAATCCTACTCGGTGGGAGTAGGACTCCCCTATGGCGCCTCCTCCTCCCTCCTTATATATCTGAGGCAGGGGGCACCCCATAGACACACAAGTTTGATCTACAGATCGTTCCTTAGCCGTGTGCGGTGCCCCCACTAGTAGAAAAGGGGCAATGGTCCAGCCGGTCCAGCCCATTAGTCCGGTTCAATCAAGAACCGGGACCAATGGGGCATCGGACCAGTTCGTGAGCCCCGGGGCCGGCGGGCCACGTGGGCCATTGGTCCCGGTTCGTCTCGACCTTTGGTCCCGGTTGGTGGGATGAACGGGACCAATGATCCCCGCTCTCGCCAACAACCATTCGTCGGTTCGTGGCACGAACCGGGACCAAAGGAACCCTTAGTCGGTTCATGCGACCAACGGGACCAATGGTGGTGCCTATATATACCCCAGCAGCAAGAGCAGAGCACACCGCCTGCTTTTTTCCGGCCGAGGGGAGAGGGCTTGGTGGTGCTCTAGCTCACCTCATATGCACACAAGGTGTTCGATGGAATGCCCGAGCCACACTACTTAGGGTTTCTCCTCTCCAAGCTCGACCGCCAAGCTTCATTTTCCTCCATATTTGTCTAGGTTTAGCGGTCCGTCACGCCCCATCCCGTCTTCAACGTCGCCGATCACCCGCACCGATCTCATCGGCGGCACCACCGTGGTGAGCCTCTTGTTCTTATCTTCTTTCCAAAGGAAAAATATTCTTATTTGTATGTTTAGATAGATATATACTTGTATAATTTTCTTACTTTTATTATTGCATCTTATATAGTGCGATGGTTTTGGTATCCGCCCCGTCGGCCCTCGCCCTGCATCTATGATTCGGATGTGGTATATATTATCTTTTCATAACTATTGGTTCATTTATTGTTTATGACAATTATGCCGACCAACGTGACATAGATTTTATTCATCTAGGAGGTTGTTGAACCGGAAATTCCAACCGACCCTATTGTCGAGAGGTTAAATTTAGTTGAAGAAGAAAACAATTTGTTGAAGGAAAAATTAGAAAAATTGAGGAGGAGAAGATGATATTGGAGTTGCATGTTGCGGATGTCGCCGATGATCACAAGATCAAGATGGATGCAATGCGCTTGAAGATTAGAAAGATTAGAAAATATGCCATTCATACCGAGGCTTGGTATCATTATGTCGTTGGATCGGTTGTTACATTGGTTGCGATTATGATCGCATTTGTTTCGCATTGAAATGTTTTACATAGTTTCAAATGTATGGTTTAATTAATTTAGATGCTCGCAGAGCTTTATGTTGTTAGATGAGAACTATGTATGTACTTTGGTTTTAATGTGATGATGAACTTCTATTAATTTGGTCACTTAATTAATTATCTATTCATGATCTCTCTAATGATTTTTGACACACTTAATTATATATAATGCACACAGATGAACCGCAATGGATGTACGGTTCAAGACACACCTCCGAGTACATTAAGGCGTGCATAATTTTCTCGAAGTGGCTGAGGCAAACAAGAGAATGGTTTTATGTGTTGTCCATGCCCTATATGTGGGAATACTGAAGTCTTACTCGACCGGAAAATCCTGCACACCCACCGCTTTACAAGGGTTTCATGCCACACTATAATGTTTGGACGAGGCACGGAGAAATAGGGGTTATGATGGAAGACGGCGAAGAAGAAGAGTACGATGACAACTATGTGCCCCCTGAATACGGTGATGCTCGGAAGATCAAGAGGAACCAGACGATGTGCACGATGATGCAGAACGGAGAAGCTGCTGAAGATCAAGAGGAACCAGATGATGTGCCCGATGATGATGATCTCCGCCGGGTCATTGTCGATGCAAGGACGCAATGCGAAAGTCAAAAGAGAAGATGAAGTTCGATCGCATGCTAGAGGACCACAAAAAGGGTTGTACCCCAATTGCGAAGATGGCAACACAAAGCTAGGTACCGTCTTTGGAATTGCTGCGGTGGAAGGCGAGAATCTGTGCTCGATAAAGGATTTGAGAAGCTACTGAAAATATTGAAGAAGAAGCTTCCAAAGGATAACGAATTGCCCGACAATACATACGCAACAATGAAGGTCGTATGCCCTCTAGGATTGGAGGTGCGGAAGATACATGCATGCCCTAATGACTGCATCCTCTACCGCGGTGCGTACAAGGATCTGAACGCATGCCCGGTATGCGGTGCATTACGGTATAAGATCAGACGAGATGACCCTGGTGATGTTGACGGCGAGCCCCCCAGGAAGAGGGTTCTTGCGAAGGTGATGTAGTATGCTCCTATAATACCACGGTTGAAACGTCTGTCGTAAACGGAGAGCATGCCAAGTTGATGCGATGGCACGTGAGGACCGTAAGAAAGGCGGAAGTTGAGAGCACCCACGACGGGTCGCATGATGGAGAAAAATCGAGAGAAAGTCTTGGGATGAGTTTGCAAGTGAGCCAAGGAACGTATGGTTTGCTTTAAGCGCGGATGGCATTAATCCTTTCGGGAGCAGAGCAGCAATCACAGACACTGGCCCGTGACTCTATGTATGTATAACCTTCCTCCTTGGATGTGCATGAAGCGGAAGTTCATTATGATGCCGTTCTCATCCAAGGCCCTAAGCAACCCGGCAATGACATTGATGTGTACCTAAGGCCATTAGTTGAAGAACTTTTACAGCTGTGGAATGGAAGCGGTGTACGTCGTGGGATGAGCACAAACAGGAGGAATTTAACCTAAAGGCGTTGTTGTTCGTGACCATCAACGATTGGCCCGCTCTCGGTAACCTTCGTGATGGACAAACAAGGGATACCACGCATGCACGCACCGCTTACTTGACATCGATAGTATATACCGCAAGCTGCGGGAAGAATGTGTACATGGGCCATCGTCGATTTCTTCCGACCAACCATCAATGTCGAAAGAAAGGCAAGCATTTCAAAGCGAGGCAGATCACGGAAGAAGCCCGCCATGCGTCGGTGATCACGCACTTGCTATGGTCAATGATTTACACGTAATCTTTGGAAAGGGTCGGCGGACTAGCTGTTCCGAGTGACGCCGAGGGACACGCACCCATGTGGAAGAAGAAATCTATATTTTGGGACCTACCCTCTTTGGAAAGACCTAGAGGTCCGCTCTTGATCGACGTGATGCACGTGGCGAAGAACCTTTGCGTGAACCTGCTAGGCTTCTTGGGCGTGTATGGGAAGACAAAAGATACAGGTGAGGCACGAGAGGACTGCAACGCGTTTGACGAAAAAGACGGCATGCCTCCAAAGCAAAGTATGAAGGTCCCGCCACTATGCTCTTACCAAAGAAGAGAAGGAAATCTTCTTTGAATGCCTGCTTAGTATGAAGGTCCCGGCGGCTTCTCGTCGAATATAAAAGGAATAATAAATATGGCAGAGAAAAAGTTTCGAACCTAAAGTCTCATGATCGCCACGTGATTATGACGCAATCGCTTCCGGTTGCATTGAGGGGCTTCTACCGGAAAACGTCCGATTAGCCATTGTGAAGCTATGTGCATTCCTCAATGCAATATCTCGGAAGGTGATCGATCCGAAACCATACCAAGGCTAAGGAGTGATGTGGTGCAATGTCTTGTCGGTTTGAGCTGGTGTTCCCACCATCCTTCTTCAATATCATGACGCACGTTCTTGTTCATCTAGTTGGCGAGATTGTCATTACGGGACCCGATTTCTACACAATATGTACCCCTTTGAGAGGTTCATGGGAGTCCTAAAGAAATATGTCCGTAATCGCGCTAGGCGAAGGAAGCATCTCCATGGGCCATCAAAGCGAGAGGATGTCATCGGGTTTTGTGTTGACTTCATTCCCGGCCTTAAGAAGATAGGTCTCCCTAAATCGCGGTATGAGGGGAGACTGACCGAAAAGGCACGCTTGGAAAGGACTCAATAATATGCAGGACGGATATTCTTGGTCTCAAGCCCACTACAGCTTCTACGAACTCTACCTTGGTGACCCGTATGTCGATGAACACAAGAACGATCTGCGCTTCAAACACCCGGAGCAAAGTCGACGATTGGATTACATGTGAACACATCGGGACTTTCAGAGTTGGTTGGAAGCACGTCGAGGTGACAAGACTGTTTGTGAGGAGCTGTACTTGTTATCCAGGGACCATCTTTGACCGTATTGATTTGGAAAGGATCTGAGATAAATGGGAATACATTTTACACGATTGACCAAGATCAAAAGAGCACCAACCAAAACAGCGGTGTCGCTTTGATGCAACAACCGAGAGGGAAAGGACACATATTATGGTTACATAGTGGACATATGGGAACTTGACTACGGACATGATTTTAAGGTCCTTTGTTTAAGTGCAAATGGGTCAATCTGTCAGAGGCGGGTGCAGTGTAGACCCACGATGCGGAATGACAACATGGATCTGAAAAATCTTGGGTACACCGACGAACCGTTCGTCCTAGCCAATGATGTGGCACAGGTTATCTATGTGAAGGACATGTCCGAAGAGACCGAGAAAGAGAAAAGATAAGGAAGCAAATACATCATACGATGAGCCAAAGCGCCACATAGTTCTTTCGGGAAAAGGGACATCGTGGGAGTGGAGGACAAGATGACATGTCTCAAGATTATGAAAAGTTTCATGAAATTCCTCCTTTAAAGTCAAGGCTGACCCCAAACATCCCGATAAGCGATGAAGATTATCCATGGTTCTGGCGCAATAAGCAAATGACACAAGCGAAGAAAAAGTGAAGACTTTCTCCGCAACTATTGTTCGTTTATGATACCATTATATTGTGGCGATGAGTATGATACCATTTTTCGTTTTGTACATGCACATGCTATGTGTGGGTCAATTTATGATATACCATGCCAACTTTCAACTTTTTCAGAGTTCATTTGAAATGTCTTATGGTTCGCCCTCGTAATAATTAAAAATAGCAACAATAAGTATTTTGTTGTAAGTAGAAACAAAATAAATTAAATAAAGCAAGAAAGAAAACAAAAAAAGTGTTTTCAAATTTGAAAATTAGTAATGGCACTAACAGAAAGTTTATAATTTTCCTAAAACTAGAAGCAAAAAGATTTAAAAATAGAGCAAAAAACAAAAGAAAATAAATAATGCAGAAAACAACACAAAAAACAACAATAAGTATTTTGTTGTAAGTAGAAACAAAATAAATTAAATAAAGCAAGAAAGAAAACAAAAAAAAGTGTTTTCAAATTTGAAAATTAGTAATGGCACTAACAGAAAGTTTATAATTTTCCTAAAACTAGAAGCAAAAAGATTTAAAAATAGAGCAAAAAACAAAAGAAAATAAATAATGCAGAAAACAAAACAAAAAACAACAATAAGTATTTTGTTGTAAGTAGAAACAAAATAAATTAAATAAAGCAAGAAAAAAAATGCCACCTCTTGGGCCGCCACGGCTGAATACAACTGGTATCCCTATTTGGGCCGAGATTCAGGCCCGAAGGCCTGAAGGTCCAACAGCAACGAAGGAGCAAATAGGCCCGTAAGCTGCAGTTCAAAAGGAGTTCAAGAGGGAGGCGGCGGTGGGGCTTATAAACCATCGCGCCCCTCTCAACTAGCGAGGTGGGACTAAACTTTGGCCCCGACGCTGGCAGCGTTGAGGCCTTTGGTCCCGGTTGGTGGCACCAACCGGGACTAAAGAGGCTTTAGTCGGTTGTAGCCACCAACCGGGACCAAAGGTCGCAGCTTCCCGCCCTTTGGGCTGCCGAAAAAGGGCCTTTGGTCGGTTGGTGGCACCAACCGGGACTAAAGCACATTAGTCGGTTGGTGCCACCTGCGGGACTAAAATATGTGCTATATAAGCAGCACTTGGCGTTTCGGCCAATCGCCCACTTCTCCCCGACGCCCCTGCTCCTCCTCGTCGCCGCCGCCCGACGCCCTACTCCACCTTGTTGTCGCCGCCGCCGCCGCCGCGCCGTCAGCCTACTCGCCTTCGCCGTCGCCGCCGCCCCTGTGAGCATAGCCTGCTCCGCGCCCTCCCGTCCGCGCCCTGGCGTCCACCGCGCCGCCGCCCCCACTGCGCCGCGCGCGCGCCCCGCCTGCTGTCGTGGCTGCCGCGCCGCCCTGTCTCTGCTGGCGGCGGCGCCGCCGCCCGCCTGCTTGGCCGCCGTCTGCCGCCGCCCCGCCCCTGCCCTGCCCTGCATTTTTTTGTTCATTGCATTTTTTTTCATATGTATAATGTATATATGTATGTGGTAGCTATATATATATATGTGATGAATGGTCGATGTGGCTATATATGTATGTATGAATATAATGTTCATAGCATTTTTTTTGTTTATATATGTTTTTTCATATATGTATTAATTTTATATTTAGGTTGTTAGTAGATATCGATCGATTTTAGGTTAGTGCATTTTAGGTTAGTGTAGAGGAGAAAGTAAAATAAGGAAAAGGAAGAAAAGAGGAAGAAGGAAGAAGGAAGAAGAAGAAGAAGAAAAGAAAAAAAAGAGGAGAAGAAGTGTGTATATGTGTTTGTATGTATATATATGTGTACATATTCATAGTATTTTTTCATAAGTGTATTTTTTTTGTTCATTGCATTTTTTTCATATGTATAATGTATATATGTATGTGGTAGCTATATATATATGTGATGAATGGATGTGGCTATATATGTATGTATGAATATAATGTTCATATAGCATTTTTTTGTTTATATATGTTTTTTCATATATGTATTAATTTTATATTTAGGTTGTTAGTAGATATCGATCGATTTTAGGTTAGTGCATTTTAGGTTAGTGTAGAGGAGAAAGTAAAATAATGAAAAGGAAGAAAAGAGGAAGAAGGAAGAAGGAAGAAGAAGAAGAAAAGAATGAGAGGAAGGAAAATAAGAAGAGGAAGAAAGGAGAAAAGAGGAGAGGAAGAAGAGGAGAAATAAATAAGAAGAGGAAAAAGAAGAAAAGAAGAGGAGAAGAAGAAAGGAATAGAGGAGAAGAAGAAAAATAGAAGAAAAAATTCTATTTTTTCTTCTTCTCCTCTATTCCTTTCTTCTTCTCCTCTTTTTTTTTCTTCTTTACTTCTTCTTCTTCTTCCTTCTTCCTTCTTCCTCTTTTCTTCCTTTTCCTTAATTATTTTCCTTTCTCGAGGGAGAAGAAGAAAAGAAGAGGAGAAGAAGAAAGAAAGGAAAGGAGAAAGAAGAAACTTAAACACGAGGGGTGGTACCGATACCCCTCCCGATATGTATATGTATGTCGCGTCGTTGTCGATATAATTAACCCCTCTAGATACAACTGCAGCAGCCCCTCGGCCCTCTCGCTCGACCAAAACTCTCGAGGACACCCAAACCCTAGAGAGAAAACGATGTTGAATAATAATTGACATGTTGTCAATATTTGCGTAAACTATGGAGCACTCCCGAGACGAAGAAAGCGAAGCGATGTTGGGGAAATAATCGCAAATGGAAGTGATGATGTTGCGTCATTTCTCATCGACACCGTTGGTCGATGGATGAAGAAGAGGGCTATGATTATGATGGCTTCGACCTGCATTAATGCGGTACAAGAGGAGGACTATGTTCATGATGGCTCCGTGACACAATGGAGGTACAAGGCGAAGGAGACCGTGCGAGCCGAGTCACCGAACCGAGTCCGCCAGGTATATATATATTAGTTAAGCCCGTCTTGACAAGTTAATTGATGCATCCATTGTTTTGGTATATGTACACATATTAAGTCTTGTCGTCTTTCTTCCTTATAATTTCTAGCCCTCCGAATCGAGCACAACTTCGCACGGAGACGAGGCCCAAGAAAAGTTGAGCTCGGATGAAAAGTTTGAGATCATAGAAATCGCGCCGACGGCGAACCGATTGAACCCATCCGGACAAAGAAGGCATTTTACGCTCGGTCGGGGTTCTTGTTAGGAAAGGATCGATCAGCATCCAGCAATGGTATAAGCTCGCTAAGGATGAAGACGCCGAGGTGTCTTATGTCAATGATATCGTAAAGAAGATCTTTGGAATGAGCTGAAGGCAAATTTCACCCTACCGCCAGAGGAGGATCCGGAGAAGCCAGTTAAAGAGCAATTAATCAAGTCTTGTGCTCTTAAGAAGATGGCTGGCCTAATGAGGAGGTGGAGGAAAGAGCTGAACCAGTTTGTCCGAAAAAAGAGACACCAGAATTCATCGGCAAATATGAGAAGATCAAAGATCATCGCCCGCATTTGTGGCCCACAAGACATCGGAAAAGAGTAAGAAGATGTCGGAGACAAACAAGAAAAATGCTGCGAAGAAGACGCTTCACCATCGCACGGGTCGGTGGCTACCTCAAAGCCCGCCTAAGTGGTCCAAGGCTGAGCATGATCTGCTTGAAAAAGGATCGAACCAGAGGCGATCTGCTGCCGACCGTTGCGGACTTGGTTCTTCGGGCTGGCGGAACCTTGGACCGTAATGAGGCGGTGTCGATGGACGAACGAGCAACGCAAACACCAGTCAAGAAACTTCGACAATATATTGTTGCTGCTTGCGAGGGACGTTCCTTCCAAACAGGAGAAGGACGAGCTCACAATGGCCCTTGGGAATCCCGAGCACCTGGACGGACACGAGGCACGCCAAGCTCGCTTCCGTGGAAGGTTGGTTTTCCGGACGCAGGGGTTACAAAACCCACGAGAGGAGGAAGAAAGTGGAGCATGACCAAATGCAGCGCTGCTTGGAAGGGTAATGGGGCTAGAGGATCGAGAAGAGGACCGAGAAGCAGCAGATCGCAACAAACGACATGCAAGCTTCCCGGCTACCCGCCATCTCAGTACAGAAGCGGCGTTGCTTCCACCGAGCTGCTTCAGCCGGAGCATGTCTTGACGGCTCTGCCAGCTATCCGTGGATGGTATCACGGAGTCTCAAAATTGCCACATTATGGCGCGATGCATGAATTTGAAGGTCAAGGCGGCTGTTGGCCAAGTTTATCCTAGTGGACCCGCACAACTTATCACCGCCACCGATTCCGAAGGATTTGCTAAGGTGATGGTTGATGAAATAACGGAGGATTTGAGGACCTCGGCTTGAGCACCCTACCGGTGAAGGGAGACTAGGCTGGGTTACGCTCAAGACTCCATGCCTATGGCGGAAGGAGCTCATCGACCTTCAGGCTGGACGCCTCCGCCTCCTCCTCCTCATCCGCGAGTCGGGGCACTCCGCCTCCTCCACCGCCTCCTCCTCCGTGAGTGAAGATCGAGGCACGCGTGGCGGCACTCCGCCCCTTCTCCGGCGTGGCGGCACTCCGCCTCCTCCTTCTCCGCCCGCCCGGCAAGGGCGGAAGAGACCCGCCCGCCCGGCTGCTCCGACGCGTCGTAGTCCTTCTCCTCCGCCTCGTAAGCAAGCACGAAGGAAGGCAGACGCCGCAGCAGCCCGCTCCGCTGCCCGGCCTAGCAGCACAAGAAGAGAGAGGCAATCAGACACGGTCCACCTCTAAAGCCTGTAGAGAAGTTACCGTATGAGAGGAGCAAGGAGGAAAACGATACGATCGTGCAGAGCCAAGTGAAGGAGTTCTTTGAAGGGGTTAAAGCAAAGATACATCCACCTCCGGAGGAGAAGGTCGATCCGGTGAAAGCAAAGCGCACTCTCGATGCCCTGAGGAAACCACCAAAGTCTCCGCCGAGAACCAACTATGAGCGCATTCTTGAGCAGACATATCTCCAAGCCAAGCGGTGGGAACTACCGTCGAGGATAAAAGGTCAAAAGAACAACGGGCAAAGGGGAAAAAATTGCCCAGCTCGGCGAACAAGCACAGCAATCGTGCCCCGCTGAATGTGTCTAATCCTCCGGGGACGGTGGCCGGTTATGGCAATCTTGAAGATTACCTGCCTGACGATGCACTTCCTGATTTCATGGAGGTGGACTTATTCAGATACGAGTACGGGAAGCCTCTCGTCAAAGATGAAAAGTCTCGACAACAATGATGCGAAGATTCCATAGTTGGTACATGAAAACCCGAGAGAGTCCGAGGGGACGAACACTTTGTATCCGAAAATTAAAGAGGAGCACGACCTCGTTTCAAATGATGTGTTGTCTATTCCATTTGAGGAGTTCTTGAGTTCTTCAATCAAAAGGCCCTCGATAAATTAATGGTCTTTTGCTACTGCTGTAAGTACTACTTCGTCATTAGTCTTCATATATAGCTCGGCTCTTTCATTGCATGTATTTATAATTAATTATTCTCAATATATTATGCAGATTGAAGATCGTCGAGTGCAAAAAAATGAAATCTATGATATTGGGTTCATTAACACAAATATCATAGATGTTTTTCTAGTTGAAACGCACGCCCGAAGAGGCCGAGGACAACTTGCTACAATCATTGATCAAAAATCAAAACAAAGATACCATACTCTTTCCTTACCACGGCCCGTGAGTGTTCTTGTCGTGTGCATATTCGGTTTTCCTTATTACTCGAGCGAGGTTAATGTAATTGATGAGTTATGCATGCGTGCAGGTTCCACTATATTCTTCGGAGATTAAGCTTGAGCGTGGACTAGTAACCGTCTTAGACTCGAGACGGAAAGATCCCAACACCTATGCGGACATGGTGACATGCTCAGCAAGTAAGTTCAATCGATCATTATCGCACCATATCGGCAACTTTTTGTTCATTTCCTGATATCTCAAGTAATAACAAATATTTTCTTTGTCTTGCAGGGTTTGGAAACAGTTCACCGCACAAGCTCCGGACTGCCAAGGAGCTGCGATATACATACCCGAAAGTAAGTACTCTTGGCGCAGATCTCCGTTGATTCTATAGCTATACTTTCATCAATGCCATTTATATAATGCTTCATTATCAGTTTGATTGACCTCTATTTCTCGTAAAGTGCTTGTGGCAGGAGGAAGGAATGATTTACGTGGATACTACGTGTGCGAGTTCATCCACAACGCGACATTGAAAAACAAGCGGGGCTACTCTAGAAGACAATATGAAGTGCGTAAGCAATAATATTCATAATTTCATTTTATTACACCATCATTTCTGTTGAGTTTCATTCATATATATGTATTAATTAACCCCTTCTTCAAATTAATTAGACTTGGCAGATCTTGGGATGAACTCCTACCACCGATCGCATGAAAGCAATTCAAGAGGAATTGGCGGGATTCTTTCTTGATCACGTCATCAATAAAGCCGGAGAATACCATGTGGAACTTGAATTCAAATGCTAGTGGTTTGTAATTAAGAGATCTTATATAGATTGTACATGTATGTAGCCAATAAAACTTGTTGTTCGACCAATCTCTCGTAGAAGGAGAGGTCGATCGATCACTCGGTATGCATGACGAACTTCATGATGAATGGTTCTCTCGATCACTTATGTATATTTACTACGTGGCGTCGAGCAAGCACGGACATAATTAAGAGAGGACACTTCTCTCTATTACTAGCTAATGAAACACCTAAATTAACCCCCAAAACCCCCAACCCCCTCCTATAAAAAACAAAAACCAGGCCATGGAATGCGAACCGTGGGCGCCTTTTGGTCCCGGTTGGAGCCACCAACCGGGACCAAAGGCCCCGACTGGGCTCGGCGACAGGGCCACGTGGAGGCTCATTGGTCCCGGTTCGTGTCGAACCGGGACTAATGGGTTAAGGTATTAGTAACGACCCATTAGTCCGGTTCCCGAACCGACTAAAACCCCACTGAACCGGACTGATTGGTGGTTTTCTACTAGTGCCCCTCCACCATATTCCACCTCGGTCATACCGTCGCGAAGCTTAGGCGAAGCCTGCGCCGGTGAAACATCAAGATCGTCACCACGCCGTCGGTCTTGTGGAACTCTCCTCGACACTCGGCTGGATCGGAGTACGAGGCACGTCATCGAGCTGTATGTGTGTCTAGAACTCGGGGGCGCCGGAGTAACGGCGTCGGGATCGGTCGGATCGCGAGGAGAACGTACGACTACTTCCTCTACGTTGTGATCGCTTCCGCTTCGAATCTACGAGGGTACGTAGACAACACTCTCCCCTCTCGTTTCTATGCATCACCATGATCTTGCGTGTGCGTAGGAAATTTTTTGAAATTACTACGTTCCCCAACAGTGGCATCCGAGCCAGGTTTTTATGGTTTGATGTTTTGCACGAGTAGAACACAAGTGAGTTGTGGGCGATACAAGTCATACTACCTACCAGCATGTCATACTTTGGTTCAGCGGTATTGTGAGATGAAGCGGCCCGGACCGACATTACGCGTACGCTTACGCGAGACTGGTTTCACCGCTACGAGCACTCGTTGCTTAAAGGTGACTGGCGGGTGTCTGTCTCTCTCACTTTAGTTGAACCGAGTGTGGCTACGCCCGGTCCTTGAGAAGGTTAAAACGGAGTCTATTTGACGAAGTATCGTTGTGGTTTTGATGCGCTAGGTGAGACTGGTTCTTGCTTAAGCCCGTAGCAGCCACGTAAAATTTGCAACAACAAAGTAGAGGACGTCTAACTTGTTTTTGCAGGGCATGTTGTGATGTGATATGGTCAAGACGTGATGCTATATTTTATTGTATGAGATGATCATGTTTTGTAACCGGTTATCGCAATCTGGCTGGAGCCATATGGTTGTCGCTTTATTGTATGCAATGCAATCGCTTCGTAATGCTTTACTTTATCACTAAGCGGTAGAGATAGTCGTAGAAGCATAAGATTGGTGAGACGACAACGATGCTACGATGGAGATCAAGGTGTCGCTACCGGTGGCGATGGTGATCATGATGGTGCTGCGGAGATGAAGATCACGAAGCACAAGATGATGATGACCATATCATATCACTTATATTGATTTGCATGTGATGTTTATCCTTTATGCATCTTATCTTGCTTTGATTGACGGTAGCATTATAAGATGATCTCTCACTAAATTATCAAGAAGTGTTCTCCCAGTATGCACCGTTGCCAAAGTTCGTCGTGCCCAGACACCACGTGATGATCGGGTGTGATAAGCTCTACGTCCATCTACAACGGGTGCAAGCCAGTTTTGCACACGCAGAATACTCGGGTTATACTTGACGAGCCTAGCATATGCAGATATGGCCTCGGAACACGGAGACCGAAAGGTCGAGCGTGAATCATATAGTAGATATGATCAACATAAGATGTTCACCATTGAAAACTACTCCATCTCACGTGATGATCGATTATGGTTTAGCTAATTTGGATCACGTGATCACTTAGATGACTAGAGAGATGTCTATCTAAGTGGGAGTTCTTAAGTAATATGATTAATTGAACTTAAATTTATCATGAACTTAGTCCTGGTAGTATTTTGCAAATTATGTTGTAAGATCAATAGCTTGCTTATTTGTTGCTTTCATATGTTTATTTTGATATGTTCCTAGAAAATTGTGTTGAAAAATGTTAGTAGCAATGATGCGGATTGGATCCGTGATCGAGGTTTATCCTCATTCTTTGCAGAAGAATTATGTCCTTGATGCACCGCTAGGTGACAGACTATTGCAGGAGCGGATGCGCACGTTATGAGCGTTTGGCTAGCTCAATATGATGACTACTTGATAGTTTTTGCACCATGCTTTATGGCTTAGAATCGGGACTTCAAAGATGTTTTGAACATCATGGACCATATGAGATGTTCCAGAATTGAAGTTAATATTTCAAGTAAATACCGAGTTGAGAGATATGAAGTCTTCAACAAGTTCTATAGCTAAAAGATGGAGGAGAATCGCTCAACTAGTGAGCATGTGCTCGATTATGCAGGTACTACAATCGCTTGAATCAAGTGGGAGTTAATCTTCCGGATAAGATAGTGATTGACAGAATTCTCTAGTCACCATCACCAAGTTAGTAGAACTTCGTGATGAACTATAGTATGCAAGGGATGATGAAAATGATTCGAGTTTTTCATGATGATGAAATCGATGAAGGTAGAAATCAAGAAAGAACATCAAGTGTTGATGGATAACAAGACCACTAGTTTCAAGAAAAGGGCAAAGGGATAGAAGGGAACTTCAAGAAGAATGGCAAGCAAGTTGTTGCTCAAGTGAAGAAGCCCAAGTCTGGACCTAAGCCTGAGACTAAGTGCTTCTACTGCAAAGGGACTGGTTACTGGAAGCAGAACTACCCCAAGTATTTGGCGGATAAGAAGGATGGCAAAGTAAACAAAGGTATATTTGATATACATGTTATTGATGTGTACTTTACTAGTGTTTATAGCAACCCCTCGGTATTTGGTACTGGTTCGGTTGCTAAGAGTAGTAACTCAAACAGGAGTTGCGAATAAATGAAACTAGTTAAGGGTGAAGTGACGATGTGTGTTGAAAGTAGTTTCACGATTGATATGATCATCATCGCACACTCCCTATACTTTCGGGATTAGTGTTGAACCTAAATAAATGTTATTTGGTGTTTGCGTTGAGCATGAATATGATTTGATCGTGTTTATTGCAATACGGTTATTCATTTAAGTAAGAGAATAAACTGTTATTCTGTTTACATGAATAAAACATTATATGGTTACACACCCAATGAAAATGGTTCATTGGATCTCGATCGTAGTGATACACATAATATTGAAACCAAAAGATGCAAAGTTAATAATGATAGTGCAACTTATTTGTGGCACTGCCGTTTATGTCATATTGGTGTAAAGCGCATGAAGAAACTCCATGCTGATGGGATTTTGGAATCACTTGATGCTTGCGAACCATGCCTCATGGGCAAGATGACTAAGACTCCGTTCTCCGGAACAGTGGAGCGAGCAACTGACTTATTGGAAATAATACATACTGATGTATGCGATCCAATGAGTGTCAAGGCTCGCGGTGGGTATCGTTATTTTCTGACCTTCACAGATGATTTGAGCAGATATGGGTATATCTACTTGATGAAACATAAGTCTGAAATAGTTGAAAGGTTTAAAGAATTTCAGAGTGATGTGGAAAAATCATCGTGACAAGAAAATAAGGTTTCTACGATCTGATCGCGGAGACAAATATTTGAGTTACGAGTTTGGTCTTCAATTAAAACAATGTGGAATAGTTTCACAAATTCATGCCACCTGGAACACCACATCTTAATGGTGTGTCCGAACATCATAACCGTACTTTATTGGATATAGTACAATCTATGATGTTTCTTACTGATTTACCAATATCGTTTTGGGATCATGCATTAGAGACAGCTGCATTCACGTTAAATAGGGCACCATCTAAATCCGTTGAGACGACACTATATGAACTGTGGTTTAGCAAGAAACCAAAGTTGTCGTTTCTTAGAGTTTGGGGCTGCGATGCTTATATGAAAAAGTTTCATCCTGATAAGCTCAAACCCAAATCGGAGAAGTGCGTCTTCATAGAATACCCAAAGGAAATTGTTGGGTACACCTTCTATCACAGATCCGAAGGCAAAACATTCGTTGCTAATAAATGGATCCTTTCTAGAGAAGGAGTTTCTCTCGAAAGAAGTGAGTGGGAGGAAAGTAAAACTTGATGAGGTAACTGTACCTGTTCCCTTATTGGAAAGTAGTTCATCACAGAAATTGGTTCTGTGACACCTACACCAATTAGTGAGGAAGTTAATGATGATGATCATAAAACTTCAGATCAAGTTACTACCGAACCTCGTAGGTAAAACAGTGAGATCCGCACTGAGTGGTACGGTAATCCTGTTCGGAGGTCTGTTACTTGACCATGACAAACCTACGAACTATGAGGAAGCGATGATGAGCCCAGATTCATGAAATGGCTTGAGGCCATGAAATCTGAGATGAGATCCATGTATGAGAACAAAGTGTGGACTTTGGTGGCGTTGCCGATGATCGGCAAGCCATAGAAAATAAATGGATCTTCAAGAGGAAGACGGACGCTGATAGTAGTGTTACTATCTACAAAGCTCGACTTGTCGCAAAAAGGTTTTGACAAGTTCAAGGTGTTGACTACAATGAGATTTTCTCAAGCTGTAGCGATGCTTAAGTCTGTCCGAATCATGTTAGCAATTGCCACAATTTATGAAATTTGGCAAATGGATGTAAAGACTGCATTCTGAATGGTTTTACGGAGGAAGAGTTGTATATGATGCAACCGAAGGTTTTTCGATCCAAAGGAGCTAACAAAGTGTGCAAGCTCCAGCGATCCATCTATGGACTGGTGCAAGCATCTCGGAGTTGGAATATACGCTTTGATGAGCTGATCAAAGCATATAGTTTTGTATAGACTTATGGTGAAGCCTGTATTTACTAGAAAGTGAGTGGGAGCACTACAGCATTTCTGATAAGTATATGTGAATGACATATTGTAGATCGGAAATAATGTAGAATTATTCTGCAAAGCATAAAGGAGTGTTTGAAAGAAGTTTTTCAAAGAAAGACCTCGGTGAAGCTGCTTACATATTGAGCATCAAGATCTATAGAGATAGATCAAGATGCTTGATAAGTTTTTTCAATGAGTACATACCTTGACAAGATTTTGAAGTAGTTCAAAATGGAACAGTCAAAGAAAGAGTTCTTGCATGTGTTACAAGGTGTGAAATTGAGTAAGACTCAAAACCCGACCACGGCAGAAGATAGAAAGAGAATGAAAGTCATTCCCTATGCCTTGGCCATAGGTTCTATAAAGTATGCCATCTTTGTGTACCAAATCTATTGTATACCCTGCTTGATTTTGGCAAGGAGTACAATAGTGATCTAGGAGTAGATCATTGGACAGCGGTCAAAATTATCCTTAGTGGAATAAGGATATGTTTCTCGATTATGGAAGTGACAAAAGGTTAAATGCCGTAAAGGGTTACGTCGATGTAAGTTTTGACACCGATCCGATGACTCTAAGTCTCGATCTAGATACATATTGAAAGTGGGAGCAATTAGCTAGAGTAGCCGTGCGAGCATTGTAGACATAGAAAAATTGCAAAATACATAACGGATCTGAATGTGAAAGACCCGTTGACTAAGACTCTCTCACAAGCAAAACATGATCACACCTTAGTACTCTTTGGGTGTTAATCACATAGCGATGTGAACTAGATTACTGAATCTAGTAAACCCTTTGGGTATTGGTCACATGGCGATGTGAACTATGGGTGTTAATCACATGATGATGTGAACTATCGATGTTAATCACATGGTGATGTGATCTAGATTATTGACTCTAGTGCAAGTGGGAGGCTGAAGGAAATATGCCCTAGAGGCAATAATAAAGTTATTATATATTTCCTCATATCATGATAAATGTTTATTATTCATGCTAGAATTGTATTAACCGGAAACATAATACATGTGTGAATATATAGACAAGCAGAGTGTCACTAGTATGCCTCTACTTGACTAGCTTGTTAATCAAAGATGGTTATGTTTCCTAACCATGAACAAGGAGTTGTTATTTGATTAACAAGGTCACATCATTAGTTGAATGATCTGATTGACATGACCCATTCCGTTAGCTTAGCACACGATCGTTTAGTATGTTGCTATTGCTTCCTTCATGACTTATACATGTTCCTATAACTATGAGATTATGCAACTCCGTTTACGGAGGAACACTTTGGTGCTACCAAACGTCACAACGTAATCGGGTGATTATAAAGGAGTACTACAGGTGTCTCCAAAGGCAGATGTTGGGTTGGCGTATTTGAGATTAGGTTTTGTCACTCCGATAGTCGGAGAGGTATCTCTGGCCCTCTCGGTAATACACATCACTTAAGCCTTGCAAGCATTACAACTAATGAGTTAGCTGTGAGATGATGTATTACGAGCGAGTAAAGAGACTTGCGATAACGAGATTGAACTAGGTATTGGATACCGACGATCGAATCTCGGGCAAGTAACATACCGATGACAAAGGGAACAACGTATGTTGTTATGCGGTCGACCGATAAAGATCTTCGTAGAATATGTAGGAGCCAATATGGGCATCCAGGTCCCGCTATTGGTTATTGACCAAGAATAGTTCTAGGTCATGTCTACATTGTTCTCGAACCGTAGGGTCCGCACGCTTAAGGTTTCGATGATGGTTATATTACGAGTTTATGATTTTGATGTACCGAAGGAGTTCGAGTCCGGATGAGATCGGGGACATGACGAGGAGTCTCGAAATGGTCGAGACGTAAAGATCGATATATTGGACGACTATATTCGGAGTTCGGAAGGTTCGAGTCATTCGGTATTTATCGAGTACCGGAGAGTTACGGAATTCGCCGGGAGAAGTATTGGGCCTTATGGGCCATACGGGAAAGAGAGAGGGCTGCCCTAGGCAGGCAGGCCCCTTGCCCTAGTCCGGGTGGGCTGGGGGGGGGCCGCACCCCTCCTTCCTTCCCTTCTCTCTTCCCCTTCCTAGTCTCCTACTCCTAATACATGGAAGGATCCCTAGTTGGACTAGGAAAGGGGGAATCCTACTCCCGGTGGGAGTAGGACTCCCTATGGCGCGCCTCCTCCCTCCCTCCTTTATATACGGGGGCAGGGGGCACCCCATAGACACACAAGTTTGATCTACAGATCGTTCCTTAGCCGTGTGCGGTGCCCCCCTCCACCATATTCCACCTCGGTCATACCGTCGCGAAGCTTAGGCGAAGCCCTGCGCCGTGAAACATCAAGATCGTCACCACGCCGTCGTCTTGTGGAACTCTCCTCGACACTCGGCTGGATCGAGTCTGAGGCACGTCATCGAGCTGTATGTGTGTCAAGAACTCGGGGCGCCGAGTGCTTGGCGTCGGGATCGGTCGGATCGCGAGGAGAACGTCGACTACTTCCTCTACGTTGTGATCGCTTCCGCCCGGATCTACGAGTGCGTAGACAACACTCTCCCTCTCGTTGCTATGCATCACCATGATCTTGCGTGTGCGTAGGAAATTTTTTGAAATTACTACGTTCCCCAACACATAGCACAAACAGCTAACTACAGAGCGCTAGAGTATCCTAATAACTTTAAAAGGTCAATAGTAAAGTCGAATACAGAGAAGCTCATGTGCTACTTACTACTCCTACATAGTCATACACATATACTGGCAGAAACAACTAACTTGATTCAGATGGATTTGTAAATCCAGAAGCAATAGTCTGGTCTTAGAAGTAGTAATTCAATTAGTAATATATTTCTTATCTTCCAGCAAGTTCACACATTATGCATTTAATCCAACTTCTAAATTCTACTGAAAACTTAGGATGGGAAAGCCAGAAACCTATGGCTGCTGTAATATATATAAAATGGGTAAGAGAGAAATTAGCCTGGGACATGAAGAATGGAATGCCAAAGAATCGAAGCGGCAAGTTGTCCAAATAAGAACATGAGTGTAGTGCATCCTGTAGATGAACCTCTTTTGTACCTTTATCAGCTCTCATGCATGCATGATTTGAAAAAAAAAAGAACGAATGGCCAAAATAGTACTACATTGCTAACAGTTTACTCAACAGTAATCGGCAGACCGTCTCTACATTTGCTAGTTAAGACTTAAGAGCGACATAATTAAGTTGCATATGCCATTTCTGATTTATCCAAGAACACTCTGGTTGCAACACACGAATTCCAACACAAATCTTACAGTAGGCTAACATGGTCAGAGCACACGCCATCATCTAACTACAGAGCACTGTCAAAGCCAAATCTGAAGCTACTACTACAGCTGCTCCATGGTACACCTAATGTGCATAGCAGGCATGAAAGGTTCCTTCAGTTTGACAAGCGAAGCGATAAATCAAAGCATCGCTCTAGAACCTCATCTTGTTTCATACAAGAAATGGAGAGCTAACTCACATTTCATTTTTCTTGAAAACAACTCACATTGGTCGTTTTCAGAGTAACACCAAGCTGCTGCCATATGAAAGCAGACATGACAGAGATCAATTCAATCACCAAGTAAAAAATCAAATCACTAGTACAGGAATGCATCATTATTTCTAAATCTTTGTTTGCACAACAGGATAAAGTGATTCATAGTAAATTCAGTAAAAAATCTAGAACATGCAGGAGGTCTGCAAATAACCAGAGTTCAACAACTAAAATATGAATGGCCATACATTGATGTGTTCAGAAGAGCGGAAAACCAACATTAATCAGATCAACACTACTGCAGCATTACCACATAGATAGATCGACCAGTTTGACAAAAGTAGCAACAGATTCAGTTCTTACAAACAACTAACCAACAAAGCGTTGGCAAACACCCAGCACACGTACTACTACCACTACTTGCAGATAGGTAGGCAGAGTCAAGAGTACAGATACAGAAACCAACAACACGCCATCAGTCTAGGAGGAGATGAACTTGGTGACGGCCATGTTGCCTCGGAGACGGCGTGCTTGGCGAGCTAGCCGGGGAAGACGAGGCGGCAGCCATGGCCGGGCGGATGGAAGAAACCCAGACGACGAGGGGAAAGAGGGGAAGACGAGGCGAGGTCTTACCACCGGGGAGAAGCCCAGTATGGCGGAGGAGGTACGCCGGTGTCGAGGAGTTGGTGTACGGCGCGTTGAAGAGGAGTCGGGCGGCGGCGCTGTGAGCGGGCGGCGGCGCGGTGTTGTTTCCTCCCCAAATCCACGCGTCCCCCCTCGAGGGCTCTGAACCGCGTGGAAAGGGGGGTATAGGAGGGGGTCGGAGGGGGTTGGGCCATCGAAACCCCGTATACCAAATGAGCCCTCGAGGATTTGGGGGGTTTCTGGGCCACGCGAGGAAATTCCCTTCGAAACCCCCTCGATCCTCTCCTATCAAACGAGGCCTTAGTGGAATTTTGTTTCCACCAGGTTTGAACAATGTCTGGCACAACGAATGAGACGCGTTACAAACTAAACGTCCAAATCAGTGGCAATGATGCACGTAATGTCACCCGCCAAATAAAATAAAATTTGATGCATGTAATGTATCCACATAAACTAATTACGGACGAATGCGAATAAAAGAAAATTAGGAAATTACATCTCATGAGATATATTTTATGTTTTTGGTGCTGTAGAGTGAATATTGCTGGTTGATCTGGAACGTGGGAGCGCTGAAGTTGGCCTCTCTCTCTCTCCAACGGTCAAACGAGACCAGACACGGTCCCTTTCCCTAATTTGCGCTGTGCTCAGTTTCTTTCAGACTGCTCAAAAAAGGACCTGCATGCAGACTCCATTTTAGGAGGGGTACATGCGGAAACTCGCAAACTCGCATCACGTCTCTCTCTCTGCCTTTCTCTTGCTCTCCCTCTCTCCATTTGACCAGGATACTCTCTCTCCCCCCTCTCTCTCCACTGGACCAATAATATTCTCTCTCTCTCTCCATTAATACTTGTTTGCGTATAATTAACGCGTTACTTGTCATGGAGTACGGTACCTGATAATAAGGGTTGTACTGCATCACCTTGCCAAGCATAAAAAGAACCCCGGGGGAGCTAGAGATAGAGAGGCCCACGTCCTATGGCCAGCTGACGTACGCTTATGTGTGTGCCGTGGCCGCGAATGCTGTTTGATTAGCTTCGATCAATCGTAGAGGATAGGATTGACGCGACAATACACAGACTGGCGTGCAGGCCGCCGCGTGCGTGGCGGTGGAGTCCGTGGCACTGGCAGAGCTACATGTGGAGTATAGTCTTTTGCCCCTCTGAAATTGATGTATAGTGTCTAGCTCCACCAAACTGGTAGTAATTGTTACCAGTACTTCACAATGGTAGTACATTCCTTTCGTTTCTGCCGCTCTCTGAATCAGGAGCTTAATCAGCAAAACTACATTCATGTTGAATACACGAGGCTAGGAAAACCAGAACCTTGGGGACGGTGTATGCCTTCAGCTCGTACGTGGGGCAGTTGGCTTGGGGACACCAGACACGTACGACCGGTGGGGATACGCCGATACGTCGACCATGACCAGGTGCGCAGGCACACTCTTTTGTGTGTGCCCGAAACGCTTCTTTTTTGGGGGAAATGTGCGTACGCACACGCCTCTGCGTTGTACTACAGTATCTGGTACTACAGTGCAGGATGCGTTCAAAAAAAAAGTAGCATCCGACCGATCTCTCGTCGTCTTCGCTTCCGTATGCGCGCGCATCCAATGATTTCTTGTCCAATCAGAGACTATTTGGAGGGCCTTTTCCCTATCCTAGTCGCCGGCACGAGCCAGCGCGACTAGGGAGACGATTTTCTTCCATCGACCTTCACCGGTCAGGGCGCCGCGCCCTCTTTCCCTTTCGGCTGCTGCTCCGGCGGCAGGAGAGAGGGGGGACCCTGTTCCTCCGCTTCGTATTTAGGGTTTGGTTTTGTAGGTCACGGTGTGTCATTGGGATGGTGGAATCGGCGTCCAGACGAATAAATCTGCTTCAATTTCACTCCCACACCGGTGGTGCCCTTCATGGCGGCGTCTCGAAGTTGATGGCATCGCGTGTTTGCCAATCCTTCAGATCGGCGGCATTAGGATTCATGGATGGTGTCGCCGAGGCGGCGGCGGCGACTCCATCAGGTGTGTCTCTCATTCTGCTATGTCCCCATTGTACGGCGTTGTCTCCGACGTCATGGTGGAGTAGGAAGGTTATGTCGTCCAGGAGTTCACGCAGACGGTTGTCTACACAAGTGACAGTTGGAAGATGGTGCATCTTGTGTTGGGTTTGCGGTTGAAGGCTAACAGTTCTGTTTTCCTCCTCCGACGCCGAGCACTCTGTGCGTTCGGTTTATTCGGTTTATCAGTTTGTATGGTATTAATACTTCGGTAAATACGGTATGAAATTTAGATACGGTTCGGTTTCGGTATATACCAAATTATTTCGGTAATACCGTAAAAACCAAAGTTGACGCGAATTTGAAAATGACATATAATAGTTTACAAATTTATGACTCAAAACACATATCTTTTTGTACAGAAGAGTATATAACTATATGCGAGTGTACATGCATGCAGGGATTCGATTGTTATGGACGTGCTTAGCATTGTTTTGAAGAGAAGTATGATTACATTACAAGAAAAATAGATGTGCTTAACAGGAAATCTAGCTTATGTACAAAAAAGACTACTTGTATGGTTGTTCGCCCCAAGATATATAAATATATTTTTACTTCGGTTTATTCGGTAAACCGTTCGGTTTTTTGGTATATACCATAAAAACCAAAATTCAAAACGGTATGAAAAGTTCATACCATATTGAAACCATAAACCATAAAAACCGTAAAAATTGGTTCGGTTCGGTTTATTTTCGGTTGGTTTTTCGATTCGGTTTCGAAATGCACAGGTTGAGACGTCGTAGTCATGCGGGGGTGTCAGTTCTGGAGTTCAATGGTGTGTCCGGGGACACGTTGTCCTGGTCTGATTCTTTCAACGGCAATGGTTTTGCTTCCGGCAAACTACTTTGGAGGTCCGTAAAGCTGTTGATCAGCGATGGAGCCGCGTCAAACTCGGGTGAAGAGGTGATGTCTCTTTTTCCTTAGTGAAGAGGGACATGCGCTGGTTTTTTGCTTATGATTATCCTATCTTTTCAGTCATGTAATGTCGATGTTTATGTGGCTTGTAATTGAATTTTTATTTTATTAATGAGATATGTATTATCATGAAAAAAAGTGACTATTTGAACACCATGAGAAAAAGGACGAGCAAAAATCTTGGCAGTGTCTAGGTTTTTAGTTCAAACTTTAATCTGAACGCCAATTTAATTTGAGCAAATAATCAGACAAACCGTTTAGACCAAGATCGATCTGCGAGTTGCCGTGCCATGCCACTCTCGCATCGTCTTAATCCATCTCCAACATGCGATCCTCTTTTATCACTGCCATCTTAATCTATCTCCAGAGCACCATGCCCTCCGGCGGGGCTGGCCGACTCCTGTTTACTGTGGCCACTGGTCAGCATGTTCTCCGGATTTCTCTCACCAACCCTTGCGTTGACCCGCGGTGCCCACGCATCCTCAGTCTTGGTAGACTCATGGACAAACCAAGTCACCACTCACAAGTTCCATCCATCCATTCAACGAATTCTAGACCGTAGAGTACGTACTGCGTGGATGAGGCTCAATAATTCTGTTTACATATTTCTCGCTTCTAATGATAGTTCCTGTTAATTAAAATAAATACACTTAATTAAGATGTTTTTAATATTATTCTATAAAGAAAAACAAGATGTCTTTTTTTGCGAACTTAATTGAGACACTACATGTCCTCCTTATGAATCATGCTTGTGATAAAGCAAGAAATCTAAAGCTTTTGCTATGTGCTTTTGAGGAGTTTTTTGGTATTAAAATTTTATAAGAGCCAACGACTAAAAAACAAAACAATTGCTTTCTCCCCTAACCCTAGGCGGCTAGGGCAAACCCTCCTCTCCAGACTTCATCGGCTAGCCCATGGATTCGCCTTCCCTCTACCTACCGCTCCGGCGGCCGCTGGTGGGGAGGGAAATCCAGATGCCTTAGCTCCGATTAGTAGTTTAGATTAGGGTTTTTTAGTCTTCGCAGGTGAGGCGCTCGGACGGATGACGACACTTCTTCTTCGAATTTGTCTTCCGAGCTCTGATCCTCCTCGAGTTCGTCCGTCTAGACGTACTCGGCGGAGCTCCTGCGTAGATTCCTGCCATCTCCTTGGGGCGGCGAGGTTAGTTTTTCTCGTGATGTGGCAAGATTTGGTTTCAGTTGCTTCATATCTATGCAAGGGTGCAACGGATATGACTGCGGCTCCAGGGTGCTTGTCCTTAGGGGCACGTGCATGAAGACTTCCCGGCTGTCATTGACAAGGTCAATCTGACTCTGATAGAGGAGTGGCGACATCGGTGTGTCAGCGGCTAGTTCTGGCGGCAGTAGTGATCGCCCGGTGGTCTCAAAATCTCGATGTAATTTTTATATGTTTGAGATTTCTTTGTACTTCTGATAAACTCTTATAACAGATATGATCTTTTTGCAAAAAAAAGCAAACGACTAGAGAAGCGCCTTGCTGGCTGGAAAACAGAACACCTGTCAATATGGGGCACGCTTGGTTTTGGTTAACTTTGTCCTTAACAACATGGTCTTGTACATGTCGTCATTTTTTCACTTACCGAAAGAGCTTCTACGGAGGCTGCACTACTTCAAATATAGAATTTCTCGTAGAGTGATAACAAGTCTAAGAAATATCGATCTGCTAAATGAATTCTCTTATGCTTGTTGATGTATGACCAATTTAATTTCCGCATAAGTTAATTCAGAACATGGTAGATAAATCATGATGAACATAACTAACATGGCGATCGAACAAACAAACATGCTACACAGAGTACCCATGTAATCAAGTTTATACGACAAATGTAACATGTGATGGGGAACGTTGCAGAAAATTAAAATTTTCCTACGGTTTCACCAAGATCCATCTATGAGTTCATCTAAGCAACGAGTCATGAAAGAGAGATTGCATCTACATACCACTTGTAGATCGAGTGCGGAAGCGTTCAAGGGAAGGGTGATGATGGAGTTGTACTCGCCGTGATTCAGATCACCGATGACCAAGTGCTGAACGGACAGCACCTCCGCGTTCAACACACGTACGGGACGGACGACGTCTCCTCCGTCTTGATCCAGCAAGGAGGAAGGAGAGGTTGAGGAAGATTGCTCCAACGGCAGCACGACGGCGTGGTGGTGTTGGTGCAGAAGATCTCGGCAGGCTTCGCCAAGCACGAACGGAGGAGGAGAGGTGTTGGGAGGGAGGGCTGCGCCTTAGGTTGTGTCCAGCAGCCCTCCCCTCACCCCTCTATTTATAAGGGAAGGGGCAAGGGGGGCCGACCCCTCTAGATGGGATCTAGAGGGGGGGCGGCGGCCAGGGAGGGGGGACTTGCCCCCCAAGCAAAGGGGGCGCCCCCCTTAGGGTTCCCCCCCCAACCCTAGGCGCATGGGGCCCAAGGTGGGGGGCGCGCCCAGCCCTCCAGGGGCTGGTTCCCTGCCCCTTGCGGCCCATGTGGCCCTCCGAGAGGGGTGGCCCCTCCCGGTGGACCCCCGGAACCTCTCCGGTGGCCCCGGTACAATACCGATAATGCCCCCGAAACTTTCCGGTGTCCGCATGACAACTTCCCATATATAAAATTTCACCTCCGGACCATTCCGGAACTCCTCGTGACATCCGGGATCTCATCCGGGACTCCGAACAACATTAGGTAATCACATACAAGTCTTCCTAATAACCCTAGCGTCACCGAACCTTAAGTGTGTAGACCCTACAGGTTCGGGAGACATGCAGACATGACCGAGACGACTCTCCGGTTAATAACCAACAGCGGGATCTGGATACCCATGTTGGCTCCCACATGTTCCACGATGATTTCATCGGATGAACCATGATGTCTAGGATTCGATCAAACCCCGTATACAATTCCCTTTGTCAATCGGTACGTTACTTGCCCGAGACTCGATCGTCGGTATCCCAATACCTCGTTCGGTCTCGTTATCGGCAAGTCACTTTACTCGCATCCGTAATGCATGATCCGTGACCAACCACTTGGTCACTTTGAGCTCATTATGATGATGCATTACCGAGTGGGACCAGAGATACCTCTCCGTCATCACGGAGTGACAAATCCGATCTCGATCCGTGTCAACCCAAGCAGACACTTTCGGAGATACCGTAGTGCACCTTTATAGTCACCCGATTCGTTGTGACGTTTGATACACCCAAAGCACTCCTACGGTATCCGGGAGTTACGATCTCATGGTCTAAGGAAGAGATACTTGACATTGGAAAAGCTCTAGCAAACGAACTACACGATCTTGTGCTATGCTTAGGATTTGGTCTTGTCCATCACATCATTCTCCTAGTGATGTGATCCCGTTATCAACGACATCCAATGTCCATATCCAGGAAACCATGACTATCTGTTGATCAACGAGCTAGTCAACTAGAGGCTTACTAGGGACATATTATGGTCTATGTATTCACACGTGTATTACGATTTCCGGATAATACAGTTATAGCATGAATAAAAGACAATTATCCCGAACAAGGAAATATAATAATAATCCTTTTATTATTGCCTCTAGGGTATATTTCCAACAGTCTCCCACTTGCACTAGAGTCAATAATCTAGTTACATTGTGATGAATCGAACACCCATAGAGTTCTGGTGTTGATCATGTTTTGCTCGCGAGAGAGCTTTAGTCAACGGATCTGCGACATTCAGATCCGTATGTACTTTGCAAATTTCTATGTCTCCATCTTGAACATTTTCACGGATGGAGTTGAAGTGACGCTTGATGTGCCTGGTCTTCTTGTGAAACCTGGGCTCCTTGGCAAGGGCAATAGCTCGGTGTTGTCACGAGAAGAGTTTGATCGGCCCGATGCATTGGGTATGACTCTAGGTCGGTGATGAACTCCTTCACCCAAATTGCTTCATCGCTGCCTCCGAGGCTGCCATATACTCCGCTTCACATGTAGATCCCGCCACGATGCTCGCTTGCAGCTGCACCACCATCTTGCTCCACATTCAACATATACACATATCCGGTTTGTGACTTAGAGTCATCCAGATCTGTGTCGAAGCTAGCGTCGACGTAACCCTTTATGACAAGCTCTTCGTCACCTCCATAAACGAGAAACATGTCCTTTGTCCTTTTCAGGTACTTCAGGATATTCTTGACCGCTGTCCAGTGTTCCTTGCCGGGATTACTTTGGTACCTTCCTACCAAACTTACGGCAAGGTTTACATCAGGTCTGGTACACAGCATGGCATACATAATAGATCCTATGGTTGAAGCATAGGGGATGACACTCATCTCTTCTTTATCTTTTGCCGTGGTCGGGGACTAAGCCGAGCTCAATCTCACACCTTGCAACACAGGCAAGAACCCCTTCTTGGACTGATCCATTTTGAACTTCTTCAAAATCTTATCAAGGTATGTGCTTTGTGAAAGACCTATGAGGCGTCTCGATCTATCCCTATAGATCTTGATGCCTAATATGTAAGCAGCTTCTCCAAGGTCCTTCATTGAAAAACACTTATTCAAGTAGGCCTTAATGTTGTCCAGAAGTTCTATATCATTTCCCATCAAGAGTATGTCATCTACATATAATATGAGAAATGCTACAGAGCTCCCACTCACTTTCTTGTAAACACAGGCTTCTCCATAAGTCTGCATAAACCCAAACGCTTTGATCATCTCATCAAAGCGAATGTTCCAACTCCGAGATGCTTGCACCAGCCCATAAATAGATCGCTGGAGTTTGCATACTTTGTTAGCGTTCTTAGGATCGACAAAACCTTCCGACTGCATCATATACAACTCTTCCTTAAGATGTCCGTTAAGGAATGCCGTTTTGACGTCCATCTGCCATATCTCATAATCATAGTATGCGGCAATTGCTAACATGATTGGACGGACTCAGCTTCGCCACGGAGAGAATTCTCGTCGTAGTCAATCCCTTGAACTTGTCGATAACCCTTAGCGACAAGTCGAGCTTTATAGATGGTAACATTTCCATCGCGTCCGTCTTCTTCTTAAAGATCCATTTGTTTTCTATCGCTCGCCGATCATCGGCAAGTCTGTCAAAGTCCATACTTTGTTTTCATACATGGATTCTATCTCAAATTTCATGGCTTCAAGCCATTTGTTGGAATCTGGGCCGCCATCGCTTCTTCGTAGTTCGAAGGTTCACCGTTGTCTAACAACATGATTTCCGAGACAGGGTTGCCGTACCACTCAGTGCGGAGCGTGTCCTTGTGGACCTACGATGTTCAGTAGCAACTTGATCCGAAGTACCTTGATCATCATCATTATTTTCCTCTTCAGTTGGTGTAGGCATCACAGGAACATTTTCCTGAGCTGCACTACTTTCCCGTTCGAGAGGTAGTACTTCATCGAGTTCTACTTTCCTCCCACTTACTTCTTTCGAGAGAAACTCTTTTTCCAGAAAGCATCCGTTCTTGGCAACAAAGATCTTGCCCTCGGATCTTAAGTAGAAGGTATACCCAACGGTTTCCTTAGGGTATCCTATGAAGACGCATTTTTCCGACTTGGGTTCGAGCTTTTCAGGTTGAAGTTTCTTGACATAAGCATCGCATCCCCAAACTTTTAGAAGCGACGACTTAGGTTTCTTCCCAAACCATAATTCATACGGTGTCGTCTCAACGGATTTAGACGGTGCCCTATTTAAAGTGAATGTAGCTGTCTCTAGAGCGTATCCCCAAAATGATAGCGGTAAATCGGTAAGAGACATCATAGACTGCACCATATCCAATAGAGTGCGATTACGAAGTTCGGACACACCGTTACGCTGAGGTGTTCCAGGCGGCGTGAGTTGTGAAACGATTCCACATTTCCTTAAGTGTGTACCAAATTCGTGACTTAAATATTCTCCTCCACGATCTGATCGTAGGAACTTTATTTTTCGGTCACGTTGATTCTCTACCTCATTCTGAAATTCCTTGAACTTTTCAAAGGTCCCAGACTTGTGTTTCATTAAGTAGACATACCCATATCTACTCAAGTCATCAGTGAGAGTGAGAACATAACGATATCCTCCACGAGCCTCAACGCTCATTGGACCGCTTTTACATCGGTATGTATGATTTCCAACAAGTTGGTTGCTCGCTCCATTGTTCGGAGAAGCGGAGTCTTGGTCATTTGCCCATGAGGCATGGTTCGCATGTGTCAAATGATTCATAATCGAGAGACTCTAAAAGTCCATCAGCATGGAGCTTCTTCATGCGCTTGACACCAATGTGACCAAGGCGGCAGTGCCACAAGTATGTGGGACGACTATTGTTATCAACTTTACATCTTTTGGCATTCACACTATGAATATGTGTAATATTACGTTCGAGATTCATTAAGAATAAACCATTGACCATCGGGGCATGACCATAAAACACATCTCTCATATAAATAGAACAACCATTATTCTCGGATTTAAATGAGTAGCCATCTCGTATCAAATGAGATCCAGATACAATGTTCATGCTCAAACTTGGCACCAAATAACAATTATTAAGGTTTATAACTAATCCCGTAGGTAAATGTAGAGGTATCGTGCGACGGCGATCACATCGACCACGGAACCATTCCCGACGCGCATCGTCACCTCGCCCTTCGCCGATCTCCATTTATTCCGCAGCTCTGCTGTGAGTTACAAATATGAGCAACGGCACGGTATCAAATACCGGGAGTTACTACGAGTCTTGGTAAGGTACACATCAATTACATGTATATCAAATATACCTTTGGTGTTGCCGGCCTTCTTATCCGCTAAGTATTTGGGGCAGTTCCGCTTCGATGACCCTTCCCTTGCAATAAAAGCACTCGGTCTCGGGCTTGGGTCCATTCTTTGACTTCTTCGATGGCGGCTTATCGGGCGCTGCAACATCCTTGCCGTGTTTCTTGAAGTTCTTCTTGCCCTTGCCCTTCTTGAACTTAGTGGTCTTATTGACCATCAACACTTGATGTTCTTTCTTGATCTCAACCTCTGCTGACTTTGACATTGAAAATACTTCAGAATGGTCTTCACCATCCCCGCATATTGTAGTTCATCACAAAGCTCTTGTAGCTTGGTGGGAGCGATGAAGGATTCTTTCAATGACCGCCTCGTCGGGGAGGTTAATGTCCACTGGGTCGGCGGTTGTGCAACCCAGACATTTTGAGTGTGTGCTCCTTGTAACTGTTTTCCTCCATCTTACAACTATAGAACTTATCGGAGACTTCATATCTCTCGACCGGGCATGAGCTTGGAAAACTAGTTTCAGCTCCTCGAACATCTCATATGCTCATGATGCTCAAAAGCGCTTTTGGAGCCCGATTCTAAGTGTAAAGCATGCCGCCTTGAACGAGGGAGTAATCATCGGTAGCGAGACCGCCAAGCGTTCATAACGTCTTGGTTCTCAGGGACGGGGCGTCACCTAGGGTCCTTCTAGGACATATTGTTTCTGGCAGCTATGAGGATGATTCTCGGGTTCGGACCCGATCCGTATAGTTGCTGCCATCATCTTTCAGCTTGGTTTCTCTAGGAGCGCGTTGAAGTTCATGTTGACATGGCGTTGGCCATTTGATCTACAAGACATATTTGCAAAGGTTTTAGACTAAGTTCATGATAATTAAGTTCATCTAATCAAATTATTACAATGAACTCCCACTCAGATTAGACATCCCTCTAGTCATCTAAGTGTTACACGATCCGAGTTGACTAGGCCGTGTCCGATCATCACGTGAGACAGACTAGTCATCGTCGGTGAACATCTTCATGTTGATCGTATCTTCCATACGACTCGTGTTTGACCTTTCAGTCTCTGTGTTCCGAGGCCATGTTTGTACATGCTAGGCTCGTCAAGTTAACCCTAAGTGTTTTGCATGTGTAAAACTGTCTTACACCCGTTGTATGTGAACGTAAGGATCTATCACACCCGATCATCATGTGGTGCTCAAAGCAGCGAACTTTAGCAACGGTGCGCAGTTAGGGAGAACACTTCTTGAAATTGTTGTAAGGATCATCTTATTTACTACCGTCGTTCTAAGTAAACAAGATGCATAAACATAATAAACATCACATGCAATTATATAGTAGTGACATGATATGGCCAATATCATATAGCTCCATTGATCTCCATCTTGGGGCTCCATGATCATCTTGTCACCGGCATGACACCATGATCTCCATCATCATGATCTTCATCATCGTGTCTTCATGAAGTTGTCACGCCAGCGACTACTTCTACTTCTATGGCTCACGCGTTTAGCAATAAAGTAAAGTAATTTACATGGCGTTCTTCAATGACACGCAGGTCATACAAAAATAAAGACAACTCCTATGGCTCCTGCGGTTGTCATACTCATCGACATGCAAGTCGTGATTCCTATTACAAGAACATGATCTCATACATCACAATATATCATTCATCATTCATCACAACTTCTGGCCATATCACATCACATGACAATTGCTGCAAAAACAAGTTAGACGTCCTCTAATTGTTGTTGCATCTTTTACGTGGCTGCAATTGGGTTCTAGCAAGAACGTTTTCTTACCTACGAATAACCACAACATGATTTTGTCAACTTCTATTTACCCTTCATAAGGACCCTTTTCATCGAATCCGCTCCAACTAAAGTGGGAGAGACAGACACCCGCCAACCACCTTATGCAACTAGTGCATGTCCGTCGGTGGAACCGGTCTCACGTAAGCGTACGTGTAAGGTTGGTCCGGGCCGCTTCATCCCATAATACCGCTGAAGCAAGAAAAGACTAGTAGTGTCAAGCAAGTTGACAAGATCCACGCCCACAACAAAATTGTGTTCTACTCGTGCAATAGAGAACTACGCATAGACCTAGCTCATGATGCCACTGATGGGGAACGTTGCAGAAAATTAAAATTTTCCTACGGTTTCACCAAGATCCATCTATGAGTTCATCTAAGCAACGAGTCATGGAAGAGAGATTGCATCTACATACCACTTGTAGATCGAGTGCGGAAGCGTTCAAGGGAAGGGTGATGATGGAGTCGTACTCGCCGTGATTCAGATCACCGATGACCAAGTGCTGAACGGACAGCACCTCCACGTTCAACACACGTACGGGACGGACGACGTCTCCTCTGTCTTGATCCAGCAAGGAGGAAGGAGAGGTTGAGGAATATTGCTCCAACGGCAGCACGACGGCGTGGTGGTGTTGGTGCAACAGTACTCCGACAGGGCTTCGCCAAGCACGTAACGGAGGAGGAGAGGTGTTGGGGAGGGGAGGGGCTGCACCTTAGGTTGTGTCCAGCAGCCCTCCCTTCACCCCTCTATTTATAGGAGAAGGGGCAAGGAGGGCCGACCCCTCTAGATGGGATCTAGAGGGGGGCGGCAGCCAGGGAGGGGGGACTTGCCCCCCAAGCAAAGGGGGCGCCCCCCTTAGGGTTTCCCCCCAACCCTAGGCGCATGGGGCCCAAGGTGGGGGGCGCGCCCAGCCCTCCAGGGGCTGGTTCCCTGCCCCTTGCGGCCCATGTGGCCCTCCGAGAGGGGTGGCCCCTCCCGGTGGACCCCCGGAACCTCTCCGGTGGCCCCGGTACAATACCGATATGCCCCCCAAACTTTCCGGTGTCCGCATGACAACTTCCCATATATAAAATTTCACCTCCGGACCATTCCGGAACTCCTCGTGACGTCCGGGATCTCATCCGGAACTCCTAACAACATTCGGTAATCACACACAAGTCTTCCTAATAACCCTAGCGTCACCGAACCTTAAGTGTGTAGACCCTACGAGTTCGGGAGACATGCAGACATGACCGAGACGACTCTCCGGTCAATAACCAACAGCAGGATCTAGATACCCATGTTGGCTCCCACATGTTCCACGATGATTTCATCGAATGAACCACGATGTCGAGGATTCGATCAAACCCCGTATACAATTCCCTTTGTCAATCGGTACGTTACTTGCCCGAGACTCGATCGTCGGTATCCCAATACCTCGTTCAGTCTCGTTACCGGCAAGTCACTTTACTCGCATCCGTAATGCATGATCCGTGACCAACCACTTAGTCACTTTGAGCTCATTATGATGATGCATTACCGAGTGGGCCCAGAGATACCTCTCCGTCATACGGAGTGACAAATCGATCTCGATCCGTGTCAACCCAAGCAGACACTTTCGGAGATACATGTAGTGCACCTTTATAGTCACCCAGTTACGTTGTGAAGCTTGATACACCCAAAGCACTCCTACGGTATCCGGGAGTTACACGATCTCATGGTCTAAGGAAGAGATACTTGACATTGGGAAAGCTCTAGCAAACAAACTACACGATCTTGTGCTATGCTTAGGATTAGGTCTTGTCCATCACATCATTCTCCTAATGATGTGATCCCGTTATCGAAGACATCCAATGTCCATAGCCAGGAAACCATGACTATCTGTTGATCAACGAGCTAGTCAACTAGAGGCTTACTAGGGACATATTATGGTCTATGTATTCACACGTGTATTACGATTTCTGGATAATACAGTTATAGCATGAATAAAAGACAATTATCACGAATAAGGAAATATAATAATAATCCTTTTATTATTGCCTCTAGGGCATATTTCCAACAACATGTACATACCAATTGACAGTATCAAAGTTCGATAAGTGATCCCTATCAAAAGGGATAAGAACACATATTGTGTGGAGGAACAATAAGTGTTCATTGTTGGAAATATGCCCAGAGGCGATTGTGTGATGATAATATTCCCCTATGTATTCATGATGCACTTTTATTATCCTTGAACATCATCATTGATATGTATTAACAAGTACGTGAGTTGTCTGTGAGATTGTATATTATATATCATGATTTTTCGGATGGTCCTAGTTGATAAGGTTATATAGATACATATCTTTTGACTAGTATACGATTCGGTCGATGGTCATTTTTCATAGGTCACAGGCATATAGATGCTAACTCAATAGTATGGACTTGGGATTGGAGATCGTAGAGTCAGATAGATTCACTTTGAGACATAACGAGATATCATCCTCCATTCATCTCAAGTAGTCTCAAGTACCATGTATGCCGTATCCTAGACTTGAGGTATTCACATGTGCTCGGTTGGATTGACTTACTTAGGGTCTATCAAACACTATTCAATAAATAGAGGTAGCTTTCAGGCTAGTCATAAAACATGCCGTGAAACATGGTCGGCCAAGAAGGATTTGTCCGTCCAACGCAGAGAGATAACCTTCAGACCCTCTCGAGTGATCAAATTCAGAAAGCATGGTCATGCAACTTTAATTAGTTGTTAACCTAGTTCAGGAATATGCATCACCAGTTCGAGAAGAAAGGTCGAGCTACCAACAAGGGTGAAAGTGCCCACCTTGAGCTTGACAAAATATATCGTGAGGCAAAAGAAATGTCGCATATGACACATTGTCAAGGTTCGTCAATATGACTTTGCAGACACTTGAAAGTTGGCATGTTCTGCTAGGGGCTGCTACCAGTTGCGACTTGGGTCGTGCACATGTGTATCTGAACCTGTCGGGACGCACGCTTAAGGGACAGGAAACTACTCGAACTCAGATAGTAGTGGAATTTGTTGGAAATATGCCCTAGAGGCAATAATAAATTGGCTATTATCATATTTCATTGTTCATGATAAAGGTTTATTATTCATGCTAGAATTGTATTGATCGGAAACTTAAGTACAAGTGTGAATACATAAACAAATACTATGTCCCTAGTGAGCCTCTACTAGACTAGCTCGTTGATCAGAGATGGTTAAGGTTTCCTAACCATAGACATGAGTTGTCATTTGATAACGGGATCACATCATTAGGAGAATGATGTGATGGACAAGACCCAACCGTAAGCTTAGCATTCGATCATATCACTTGAGTTTATTTCTATAGCTTTCTTTATGTCAAGTATCTATTCCTAAGACCATGAGATCATGCAAATACCGGATACCGGAGGAATACCTCGTGTGTTCTCAAACATCACTTCATAACTGGGTAATCATAAAGATGCTCTACAAATATCTCCGAAGGTGTCTGTTGGGTTGGCATGTATCGAGACTAGGATTCACTCCGTGTGACGGAGAGATATCCCTGGGCCCTCTAAGTAATACAACATCATAAAGAGGGCTAATGAGTTAGTCACGAGACCTTGTATTACAGAACGAGTAAAGAGACTTGTTGGTAACGATATTGAACTAGGTATGGAGATACTGACGATCGAATCTCGGGCAAGTAACATATCACCCGACAAAGGGAATTGCATATGAGATTAACCGAATCCTTGACATCGTGGTTCAACCGATAAAAGATCTTCGTGGAATATGTAGGAACCAATATGGGCATCCAGGTTCCGCTATTGGTTACTAACTGGAGAGGTGTCTCGGTCATATCTACATGATTCCGCACGCTTAACGTTCGGTGACGCTAGAGTAATATTGGGATATGCATGTTGGTGACCGAATGTTGTTCGGAGTCCTCGTTGAGATCCCGGACACCGCGAGGATCTCCAGAATGGTCCAGAGGTAAAGATTTACATATGGAAAGTTGCTTTCAGGGTTTCGGAGAAAGTTTTTGTTTTTTCGGCATTGTACCGGGAAGCTTCCAGAAGGTTCCAAAAACTTACGGAGGAGTCTGGAAGTCCACCAAGGGTTCCACCATGTCCCAAGGGCCAGCATGGGCTGAGGGGAGGCGCCCTGGCCTTATTGGGCCAGGTGCACAAGTCCCTCAAGGCCCGTGTGGCTTAGGAGAGGTGGAAAGTCCACCTGTGTATGGAAAAGGAGGGAACTGGACTAGGAGTCAAACTCCTTCCCCTTGGTGCGCCCCTAGGGCTTGAAGGGCTGGCCACCACGCCCCTCCACCTATATATAGAGGGGAGGGGGAGCCCCCTAGAGGATACACAAGACCTTGGCCCCTCTCTCCCCCGTTAATTCGTAACTCCTCCGTCTTTGTTGTTTCAGTAGCACTCGGCGTAGCCCTGCCGGAATCACATCACCACCATCACCGTCATGCTGTCGTGCTGCAAGCAATCCCATCTACTTATCCTCCCTCGCTGGCTGGATCAAGGAGGAGGAGACGTCATCGAGCTGTATGTGTGCTGAATGCGGAGGTGCCATCCGTTCAGTACTTCATTGGTTTGGATCGCGATTGGATCGTGACAAGTATGAATACATCAACTGTGTGATATACGCTTCCGCTTAATGGTCTATGAGGGTACATATACACACTCTCCCTCTTGTTGCTATTCTTCTCCTAGATAGATCTTGGACGTTTGTAGGAATTTTTTTGATTTTCATGCTTCGTTCCCCATCAGTGGCATCAGAGCTAGGTCTATGCATAGATGTATATGCACAGGTAGAACACAAAGAGTTGTGGGCATTGATGCTCAAATTTCTTACCTCTCTTGTTTATTTGGATTCAGCAGTATTGTGGGATGAAGTGGCTCGGACCAACTTTACATGTCCTTGCACATGAGACCGGTTCCACCGACTGACATGCCAACTTGTTTGCATAAGGTGGCTAGCGGGTGTTTGTCTCTCCTACTTTAGTTGAATATAATTTGACGAAAGTGGTCCTTGTAGAAGGTTAAAAGGCAATTTGATTAGCATTGTTGTGGCTTTGCGTAGGTAAGAACGGTTCTTGTTAGTTGCCCATAGTAGCCACGTAAAATTTGCAACAACAAAGTAGAGGATGTCTAACTTGTTTTTGCAGGGCATGTTGTGATGTGGTATGGCCAAAAACATGATGTAATATATGTTGATGTATGAGATGATCATGTTTTGTAATAGGTTCACGACTTGCTTGTCTGATGAGTTCGGCAACCGGCATGAGCCATAGGGTTGTATTTAATTTATTAATCGCCATGTAATGATTTATTTTATCGCTATGCGTTAGCAATAGTTGTATAAGAAATAGTTGGCGAGACGAACATGTGACGACACGATGATGGAGATCATGGTGTCATGCCGGTGACGATGGAGATCATGTCGGTGCTTTGGAAATGGAGATCAAAGGCACAAGATGATAATGGCCATATCATGTCACATATTGATTGCATGTGATGTTTATCTTTTTATGCATCTTATTTTGCTTAGCACGACGGTAACATCATAAGATGATCCCTTGACTTAATTTCAAGAAATTGTGTTCTCCCTAAGTACGCACCGTTGCAAAAGTTCGTCATTTCGAAGCATCTCATGATGACCGGGTGTGATAGACTCTACATTCGCATAGAACGGGTATAAGCCAGTTTTACACATGTAGAACTAGCGGTGTTACCCGCGCATTTGCGCGGCTAGACTTGGATTCTATTTATTTCTGTTTGAAGTAATTACTTATGTTTTAAAACTTATATAACTTTGTATCAGCGACTTCAATATTGCTTACACTTTTCTACTCAAAAAAAGTTTTGTTTATCATTTATTTTGGTTGCTCCTTTCACCGTTTACCTCTAATTAGATTTTTTTAATATTGTATCCGATCGATGATTGTACTACTTTTGCTTCGTATGAAATATGAATGAATCGGATTGCACCAGATTGGTACATCACAATTATATATTTTTAAGTACGTGACATGTTGAGCACTTTGTTCACAACAATATCTATACTTGTTTATAATCGGTAAGAATGAACGTGATGGCTTGTTTGTTTTATGTTTTAATTAAATAATAGATAATGATTTTCTCACCTACTGTGGGTGGAAAAACCATGATTTTCCTTGTTCATATATTCACTTTGCTAACCTATTTCTTGCTGAACAAACAATTACCTTATAGAAACCACTTCTAGTGGTGTTATACCTGGTAATATTAATTCATATGTATAAGAAATCTTATATCTCCATAGATATATACTTTTTTATCCGTACATCCCTCCAACCATTTTCTTGGTACACCAAGCCATATAGAAAAGCAAAGCACATAGACAGTGGTAAAGGTCCCAGCGAGTGATTCAAAATGTTGGTAAGATCTTTCACTTTTACAACGGAGGTAAGATTTGCATTTTCTTTTAAAAGCAACACAGGGTACAACATGACAAATGTTACGATTTTCAGCTTTGAAGGAATCACATAGGGAGTAAATGTGCCCATATCTTCTGGTAAGGGTTCTGATAAGATGTTAAGATAAATATAAAAAAGGCTTATTAAGGCCGTTTATGAAATTGACATAAGAATCATGACGTACTGGTTCCACTTCACAATCTTATTATGTATAGAAATTTTTGAAACATCCTAATCATTTGCACTATATAGAAATAATAATTTGTTCACATGTTGTGGGTGGGAAAACCATGTTTTTCCATGTTCACTGTACTTCCATGTTTGAATGGCACACTCAATAACCTGAAACAATAAACACTTTCCATATATGCACTTTGTTATCAAATTATTAGCTGACAAACAATTACCTTATGGAAAAAGATATTAAATCAGTCCATATAAATAGTCTCCAGCCAAGCATATCTAACATGCAGAAAGTCTTCTTCATATGCAATTTTCTGCAGAATGTAAAGATGTTTCTAATAGTACTTCAAGTTATAATGGGAACTAATAGGATGTTTCATGGTAAGAATACAAAAAAAAAAATTAACTCTAACTGACAAAAAAATGCATCACTGCATTCAATAGTATTTGAATTAAGAAGCTTCCTCCAGCATGAATCATTTTGCCATCTACTGTAGTTGTCTGCTCTTCAAGGAAATCACAAATTCCATGTAGATATATCACTGAAAGTAGTAAAGATGGTTATTAGAAACCCGCAATTAGTAGCAGCAAAAGTTGATGGATCTTACACATGTGTTAGATACCCTAAAAGCTTGCAACAATTGTTTCTAGGCAATTAAAATAATCGCCAATATAGCTAATGCATGGATGGACTAATGCGTAAATTAAATGACTACATGGTTAGGTAATATTGAGAAGTTATCGAAGCAATATACTTTATTAGAAAACTTGTAAATGGCAAAACTATAATAAGACAATATATGTATGGAACAGAAACTCCTTTAATTATGGACTGATACTACAACCACAAAACTCCTCGCATCTTAGTTTGTCGTGCCTTTCTCTTGAGCTTACCAATAAACAAATATATTTTGTTGATAGCTCGAACACTGCTCTGAACGTGTTGGCATACTACAGAAAATTCAAGCTTACATAAATAAAGGACGTATAGAAAACTGGGAAGAAGAAATATAAGCTCCAATGGTTAACTTTTAAGTGTTCTGATGTATACTTGGTACTAACTCCAGTAGTAGAACAACAATTTTACTGTCGACAACAGCCTCTGAAATCAACATGTACATACAAATTAGAATCATCCTCAAGTGTTTTTCATGTTCTCATAACAAAACAGTTATACCAAGATGAATAATCAACATATTTATAGGTGCAAATAAGGGTACATGTGCTGACTCTATGAAGGCAATGTCATGGAATTGTGGCTCGTGTAGAACACTCGCTATAGTTTCTTTTTTGAAGGAAATATTTAGTATCTTTAACAGTTGATCACCCTGCCTTGCTACATACATGTGCTGATTCCTATGAAGGCAATGTCAAGGAATAGATGCTCCGGGAGAAATTATCATCCTCCTTGTCGTTGGTAAAGAATAAGGCGTAGGGTATGCATGCAAGTAATTATGAATCCAGCCAATAGAACCCTGCATCCCAGCCACAACTCTGATATGGAGGATATGATCATCGATAGAACCCTGCCTGAAATCTGATGTATAGGCTATGATCATTGGATAATCAAATAAGAGAATCTAATTGGAATAATACCACCGGAATGTGAGGACCTGCAGATCTCCTTCAGAGTAAAAACGCTGGTGAGCTGCATCAGGTTTTGGACAGTTGACCACGGCGACGAATACTCTTGAATCTTGTAGGACATGGATGTTATGTGCCCACGTTGTCTTATCGTCTCAGGTCCTCGTTGAGTTCTTGCAGTCCATGACCTTTTTTGCTCAGATGTATCCTGACTGGAGGCGTGACCTAGTCCTACCATGCAGTAGTCGGCATCTCCGACCTACAGGATTATGCTCTTGATATTGGGAGAGAAAACAGTGAGGCTGCAACCGCTCGTGATGCGAGACTGGCGTATGTGAGAGAAAGACTAATATGCATATTATCTCCCGTGAGGTTTTTTTTGTTGATTGAATTGGCATCTCCCATGAGTTACTGTCTCAAAAAAATTTATATGTTATAGACGTGTTTTTATGGACTATTGACGTGGTGGTGGCTTTGATTACGTTTCTGTTTCCTTTTTTATCGCCCTTTGCTTTTCTCTCGTGCCACGAATTGTACCTCTGGATGATTACCTTTTTTTTGAATATTGGCGTGGTTGCATTGATTACGTTTCCCTTTCCTTCTCGATCACTCTTTCCTTTGTTTTTCTATATGGTACCATGAATTGTATGTGAATCCATGAATCTCGAACCTGGCCCAAACTATTGATGCTAGCCATCTATGCATCCACGTGACAACACATAAGCGTTCAATATTATTGGTACATACATGTTAGCGTGTTACGTAAAAACATCAAATCTCAACCATTATTATTCTAATCATATGGTGTAAATAATATTAGTATATGTGGACGAACGTGGTGTCTTATTTGCCTCTTGTCTTAATTATATAATAGATAGATACTTGGGTTAAACTTGACAAGCCTAGCATGTATAGACATGGCCTCGGAACATGGGAGACCGAAAGGTCGAACATGAGTCATATAATAGATATGATCAACATGGAGATGTTCACCATTGATGACTACCCCATCTCACGTGATGATCGGACATGGGTTAGTTAATTTGGATCATGTATCACTTAGACAACTTGAGGGATGTTGATTTAAGTGGGGGGTTCATTAGTAATTTGATTAATTTAACTAATTATCATGAACTTAGTCTTAATTTTCTTTGCAAAATTTATGTTGTAGACTAATGGCCCGTGTTGTAGTTCCCTTGAATTTTAATGCGTTCCTAGAGAAAGCTAAGTTGGAAGATGATGGAAGCAACTATGCAGACTGGGTCCGTAACTTGAGGATTATCCTCATTGTTGCATAGAAGGCTTGTGTCCTTGATGCACCTCTAGGTGCCGCACCCCCTCCAGCGTCGTCTATCGATGTTGTGAATATCTGGCAGGCACGTTCTGAGGACTACTTCATAGTTTAGTGCACCATGCTTTATGGCTTAGAACCGGGGCTCTAAAGATATTTTGAGCACCATGGAGCATCTGAGATGTTCCGGGAGCTGAAATTGGTGTTTCAAGCTCAGGCCCGAGTTGAGAGGTATGAAACCTCCGACAAGTTCTTTAGCTGTAAGATGGAGGAGAACAATTCTATTAGTGAGCATATACTCAGAATGTCTGGGTTTCACAATCGCTTGACTCAGTTGGGAGTTAATCTTCCAGATGACACGGTCATTGGCAGAGTTCTCCAGTCAATGCCACCAAGGTATAAGGGCTTTGTGATGAACTATAATATGCAAGGGATGGAGAAAAACGATTTCCGAGCGCTTCGCGATGCTTAAGGCCGCAGAGGTAGAAATCAAGAAGGAGCATCAAGTGTTGATGGTTAGAAAGACCACTAGTTTCAAGAAAGGCAAGGGAAAGAAAGGGAACTTCAAGAAGAATGGTAAGACAGTCGCCGCTCTTGTAAAGAAACCCAAGGTTGGACCCAAACCTGAGACTGAATGCTTCTACTGCAAGGGGAATGGTCACTGAAAAGTGGAACTGCCCCAAGTACTTGGCAGATAAGAAGGCTGACAACGTCAACAAAGGTATATTTTATATACATGTTATTGATGTGTACCTTACTAGTACTCGTAGTAGCGCCTGGATATTTGATACTGGTTCAGTTGCTAATATTTGAAACTTGAAACAGGAGCTACGGAATAAACGAAGACTGGCTAAGGATGATGTGATCGTCGTCGGCACACTACCTCTACATCTACCTTCGGGATTAGTTTTAAAGCTTACAATTGTTATTTGGTGCCTGCATTAAGCATGGACATTATATTTGGATCTTGTTTATTGTGAGACGATTAATCATTTAAGTCATAGAATAATGGTTGTTCTATTTATATGAGTAATATCTTTTATGGTCATGCACCACTTGTGAATGGTTTATTCTTGTTGAATGTCGATCATAGTGACACACATATTCATAATATTGATGCCAAAAGATGCAAAGTTAATAATGATAGTACCACATATTTGTGGCACTACCGCTTAGGTCATATTGGTGTAAAGCGCATGAAGAAACTCCATGCTGATGGACTTTTGGAATCTCTTGATTATGAATCGTTTGAGATATGTGAACCATGCCTCATGGGCAAGATGACTAAAACTCCATTCTCTGGAACAATGGAGTGAGCTAGTGACTTATTGGAAATAATACATACCATTGTATACAGTCCGATGAGTGTTGAAGCACGCAGTGGACATTGTTATTTTCTTACCTTCACAGACGATTTGAGTGGATATGGGTATATTTACTTAATGAAACACAAGTCTGAAACATTTGAGAAGTTCAAGGAATTCCAGAGTGAACTGGAGAATCATCGTAATAAGAAAATAATGTTTTTTCGATCTGATCGTGGAGGTGAATATCTGAGTTACAAGTTTGGTATGCATTTAAGGCAATGTGGAATTGTTTCACAGCTCACGCCACCTGGAAAACCACAACGTAATGGTGTATCCGAACATCGTAATCGTACTCTATTAGATACAGTGCATTCTATGATGCCTTTTATCGATTTGCCACTATCATTTTGGTGTTATCCATTAGAGACAACCGCATTCACTTTAAGTAGGGCACCGTCTAAATCTGTTGAGATGACACCGTATGAGTTGTGGTTTGGTAAGAAACCTAAGTTGTCGTTTCTTAAAGTTTGGGGATGCGACGCTTATGTCAAGAGGCTTCCGCCTGATAATCTCGAACCCAAAGCAGAGAAATGCATCTTCATAGGATACTCTAAAAAGACCATTGGGTATACCTTCTACCACAAATCCGAGGGCAAGATCTTTGTTGCCAAGAATGGCTCCTTTCTAGAGAAGGAGTTTTTCTCGAAAGAAGTGAGTGGGAGGAAAGTAGAACTTGACGAGGTAATTGTACCTTCTCTCGAATTGGAAGCTAGAACATCACAGAAAGCAATTCCTGTGATGCCTACACCAATCGAAGAGGAAGCTAATGATGTTGATTATGAAACTTCGGATCAAGTTCCTACTGAACTTAGTAGGTCGACCAGGGTACGTTCCGCACGAGAGTGGTATGTTAATCCAGTCCCGGAAATCATCTTGTTATACAATGGCGAACCTAGGAACTATGAAGAAGCTATGATGAGCCCAAATTCCGACAAATGGCTTCAAGCCATGAAATTCGAGATAGGATCCATGTATGAGAACAAAGTATGGACTTTAGTGAACTTGCCCGATGATCGGCAAGCCATTGAGAATAAATGGATCTTTAAGAAGAAGACAAATGCTGATGGCAATGTCACCGTCTATAAAGCTCGACTTGTCGCAAAGGGTTTCCGACAAGTTCAAGGGGTTGACTACGATGAGACTTTCATACCCGTAACGATGCTTAAGTCTGTTAGAATTATGTTAGCTATGCCGCATTTTATGATTATGAGATCTGGCAAATGGACGTCAAAACAACACTCCTTAACGGGTTTCTTAAGGACAGTTGTATATGATGCAACCAGAAGGTTTTTTCAATCCTAAGGATGGTAACAAAGTATGCAAGCTCTAGTGATCCATCTATGGACTGGTGCAAGCATCTTGGAGTTGGAATATTTGCTTTGATGAGGTGATCAAAACTTTTGGTTTTATACAAACTTACGGGAAGCTTGTATTTACAAGGAAGTGAGTGGGAGCGATGTAGTATTTCTAATATTATATGTGGATGACATATTGTTGATTGGAAATGATATAGAATTTCTGGAGAGCATAAAAGGATATTTGAATAAGAGTTTTTCAATGAAAGACCTCGCTGAAGTTGCTTACATATTGGGCATCAAAATCTATAGAGATAGATAAAGACGCTTAATAGGACTTTCACAAAGCACATACCTTGAAAAAGTTTTGAAGAAGTTCAAAATGGATGAGTCAAAGAAAGGGTTCTTGCGTGTATTGCAAGGTGTGAAGTTCAGTCAGACTCAAAGCCCGACCACGACAGAAGAAAGAGAAAGGATGAAAGTCATTCCCTATGCCTCAGCCATAGGCTCTAATATATGGCATGCTGTGTACCAAACCTGATGTGTGCCTTGCCATAAGTCTGGCAGGGAGGTACCAAAGTGATCCAAGAGTAGATCACTGGATAGTGGTCAAGAAGATCTTGAAGTACCTGAAAAGCACTAAGAACATGTATCTCGTTTATGAAGTTGACAGAGAGCTCGTCGTAAAGGGTTACGTCGATGCTAGTTTCAACATAGATCCGGATGACTTGAAGTCACAAACCAGATACGTATTTATATTGAATGGTGGAGCGGTCAGTTGGTGCAGTTCTAAGCAGAGCGTTGTGGCGGGATCTACATGTGAAGCGGAGTATATAGATGCTACAGAAGCATCGCAAGGAGTCTGGATGAAGGAGTTCATATATGATCTGCATGTAATACCTAGTGCATCGGATCAATGACAATCTTTTGTGACAACACTGGAGCTGCCATTGCCAAGGAACCCAAGTTTCACAAAAGAACCAAGCACATCAAGCGCCGCTTCAACTCCATGCGTAACTATGTTAAGGATGGAGACATATAACTTTGCAAAGTACATACGGATCTGAATGTGGCAGACCTGTTGACTAAACCTCTTCCGCAGGCAAAACATGATCAGCACCAAGACTCCATGCCTATTAGATTCATAACTATGTAAACTAGATTATTGACTCAAGTGCAAGTGGGAGACGGATGGAAATATGCCCTAGAGGCAATAATAAATTGGTTCTTATCATATTTCCTTATTCATGATAAAGGTTTATTATTCATGTTATAATTGTATTGACAGGAAACTTAAATACAAGTGTGAATACATAAACAAATACCGTGTCCCTAGTGAGGCTCTACTAGACTAGCTCGTTGATCAAAGATGGTTAAGGTTTCCTAACCACAAACATGAGTTGTCATTTGATAATGGGATTACATCATTAGGAGAATGATGTGATGGACAAGACCCAACCGTAAGCTTAGCATTTGATCTTATCACTTGATTTTATTGTTACAACTTTCTTCATGTCAAGTATATATTCCAAATTACCATGAGATCATGCAACTTCTGGAGACCGGAGGAATACCTTGTGTGCTATCAAACATCACTTCATAACTGGGTGATCATAAAGATGCTCTACAGGTATCTCCGAAGGTGTCTGTTGGGTTGGCATCGATCAAGACTGGGATTTGTCACTCCGTGTGACGGAAAGATATCTCTAGGCCCTCTCGGTATTACAACATCGTAAAGAGCTTGCAAGCAATGTGGCTAATGAGTTAGTCAGAAGATCTTGTATTACAGAGTGAGTAAAGAGGCTTGTTGGTAACGAGATTGAACTAGGTATGGAGATACCGATGATCGAATCTCGGGCAAGTAACATATCGTCGGACAAAGGCTATTGCTACGAGATTAGCCAAATCCTTGACATCGTAGTTCAATCGATAAAAGATCTTCATGGAATATATTGGAACCAATATGGGCATCCTGATTCCGCTATTGGTTATTGACCAGAGAGGTGTCTCAGTCATGTCTACATGATTCTCGAACCCGTAGGGTCCGCACGCTTAACATTTGGTGACGCTAGAGTATATTATTGGGATATGCATGTTGGTGACCGAATGTTGTTGTTCGGAGTCTTGGATGAGATCCCGGATGTCGCGAGGAGCTGCAGAGGTAAAGATTTATATATGGAAAGTTGCTTTCACGGTTCTGGAAAAAAGTTCAGTTTTTTTGGTATTGTACCGGGAAGCTTACAGAAGGTTTCGGAAACTTCCGGAGGATTCTGAAAGTCAACCATGGGTTCCACCATGTCCCAAGTGCCATCATGGGCTGAGGAGAGGCACCCTGGCCTTATTGGGCCAGGTGCACAAGGCCCTCAAGGCCCATGTGGCTTGGGAGAGGTGGAAAGTCCACGTGTGTATGGAAAAGAAGGGAATTGGACTAGTAGTCCAACTTATCCCCCTTGGTGCGTCCCTAGGGCTTGAAGGGCTGGCTACCACGCCCCTCCACCTATATATAGAGGGGAGGGGTGCCCCCAAGAGGATACACAAGCCCTTGGCCCTCCTCTCTCTCCCGTTACCTCATAACTACTCCGTCTTCGTTGTTTCGGTAGCGCTCGGCGTAGCCCTGCTGGAATCACTCCACCACCATCACCGTTACGCCATCGTGCTGCCAGTGATCCCATCTACTTCTCCTCCCTCGCTTGCTAGATCAAGGAGGAGGAGACGTCATTGAGCCATACGTGCGCTGAACGCGTAGGTGTCGTCCGTTTGGTACTTCATCAGTTTGGATCGCGATTGGATCGTGACGAGAACGACTACATCAACCGCGTGATATACACTTCCGCTTAACAGTCTACGAGGGTACATAGACGCACTCTCCCCTCTCATTGCTATCCTTCTCCTAGATAGATCTTGGGTGTTCGCGGATATTTTTTTTGATTTTCATGCTTCGTTCCCCATTAGAATTCAGACATAGAGTCCTAATAGACCTCGAGGGATCATCTCGACACATCTATATAAGTGGAGGGATGAGACTATGAGAAGGGTTATACAGTCGCATGACTTGGCCGACTCCACTATCATGACCACGTAGTGTGATCGGATCTAGTAGTGGGTGGTATGACCTGCCTCCCTGTATGTACGGATGCCCCGAGGGCGTCGCACCTGTGATACGTGGACGAACCGTTCGTGGGAACTAAAAGGAACTATTCAAGGGATTTGCTAGGAGACAATAGACACGCTTCACTAACTCTTCTTCCAATGTCGTGAGTGTGCTTCTAATAGTAAAACCCAAAGCCGTGATCTCTAACCATAACATGTTTCTAGTTCACGCTGTAATTTTGTTTTTGCACTAATGTAGCATACCACACGTACCCCAACATTCACGGTGAAATTAAAAGACATGCCAGCCAGGAAGTCCTAGTCGTTGAGGAAATAATCGTTGTTGGGGAAGCAGTGTCCCGTAGCCACATGAGACAAGATGACAACAGTCGTGCTAGAGTGCTCCCCCAAAATATAATTGCTAATCACTCGTAGAGGATCACAAGAGGCGGGGTTCCAGAGCCCTGATGCTCCACTTTGCGGTGCAAACGAGGAAGAGAAATGAGAAAGACAAAGTCAACAATCCTCCATCAGATCCCAGGGGCACACAGAGTTTGCCAGGTGTTCCAAATCATTGTATGAATAGGTATTTCGGTGGAGCCTGTTAAATTCAACTCTCTACTAGGACTCCATGTTGCGTTTATTTGCAACTTGGACAGTGAACTATGACTTAATGTGTAATTTTTTGTGCCAAAAATCTTCACGCAAAGCCTTGACCTATACTAGGCCGCAAAAAAGTACTGCGAGGCCTCTTCAACATTTTACTAGAGAGTATCTACCTCTCATAGACTGTGACGTTAGAAGTCAAACTCACATAGGTGTGTTCTCTTAAGGTACTCCGTAGGATATCATCTCCCCTTAAACAAGCCACTCATAAAACATAAAAAGATAAAAAGGAAATCTGCTATAGATTAGGAGAGAATTGCATCTTTGTAGACCGAGTTTATATAAAAGAAATATTCTCCTCTCAGTTAACCAATAACTTGTCTCGCTAATTATATTTCATGGGATCTTCGATCACGCAGAATGTGTTGCCACTATGAATGAATTTATACCCATCTCCCTCGATGCATTGTCTATCATATTTCATGATAAACCCTTTGTGAAGGAATCTGCCAGATTCTTAGATGTTTGGATACAGTCTAACGTTATAATTCCAAAGTTCCACATTAGTATGACAGATTTCAATCACCTCGTCGCGTATCTTGGTGATAGCAAATTATTCTTGAAATTGTTTACCTTCAAAATCAAAGTTTGATTATTACAATACATAAGAATAACCGGTATGGTTTTTGCAACCATCGACAAGTCCATCAAGAATTCACGAAGTCAATCTGCTTCAATAGTCGTTGTGTCTAATGGTGTGAGTTATGCTTTCGTTATTAACCTCATTAATTAAGATGGTTTGCTTACAAGAATTTCAAGAAACAACGTCACCAACAAGTGTAACCTTAAGCTCATTAGCATCACCTGTATGTCCAGTTGAATCAACAAAGCCCTCCAGTACCTTGGGTACCCGACATTGTGAACCCCATAACTTGTAGTGCCTCTTAGATAGGGCACTAATCTCTTAAGAGAATGCCAATGACCCACTCCGGTCAAGGGTGATACTATCATCATAGGCGGGCCAGTCGACCGGTCAGTGATGTCTTATAACAATGACAGTCCAGCCGGACTGTGATGATTATCTCGAGGGCCTGTATGAGCAATACATCATTGAACGATCCATCGTCTGATGCCAGTCAGTGATGTTTGGTTGGCGATTGGCCACCTAGCTTGTTGCACTTCTACCAGCCCCTGTCTCACTACACCATTCACATTTATATACGTATATATTTGCATACCATAAATGTAAGAAATTAACATAATCACTACATAGGTTCCATATAAACACATACATGCATATATGATAGATCAACATTGCACACATCGGCACCTACATTAATTAATGACATAGGCAGAAAGTATACCTTTGTACCTTTATTCGGTCTCATGGAACAACTTTCCCAAGATTAGAAGGTACGTCATCCTGCAAATTTCATTTTAGTAAACCGTATTTATTATTAGATGACAATATAAGACATCAACACAAGTTATGCATTATCCACTAACTACAAAGTATTCTTATGAGTTTTCACAATACACACTATCTTTGAGCTTATAGGGAGATTATTGCTAATTCACCATGTGATCCACATTTGTAATAGATGGCTCCCTCAATGAAGAAGATGGCTTATTCCGAGCAGATGAATATTTGGCCGGACAAGATGGGCCCTCTGCCGGCTAAGATATAGTTGGTGTGTGCCACATTTGTATAGGGCCACCATAAAATGTACTCCCTCCTTCCCAATATGTTGGGCGTATTAGGAATTGCATGCAATTCCATAATATAAGGCGCACAGTTACGCTAACGATCGCTAGTTTCCAGGAAAAAAAGAATACGAAGACCACCCTCTCGTGCGGTTAGTTCCCACAATCGCTAGTTTCCAGGAAAAAAAGAAGCAGGGGGAGGAGAACGACGGGTGAGTGGGGATAGTTAACGATCGCTGGAGGCCTTCTCCTGAGCGATGTGAACGGGGGCTGAAGTAACGAACGACCTACGTTAATTATCGTGCTAGAACCTAATACGCCCTACATATTGGGAAGGAGGGAGTACTATCTCCGTCCGGAAATGCTTGTCATCAAAATTGATAAAAATGGGATGTATCTAGATTCTAGATCCCATTTTTATCAATTTTGATGATAAGTATTTTCGGACGGAGGGAGTACATGCTGGGCGCATCGACGCATTGTAAATGAAATGAGCCACGAGCTCTCTAATGCGGGCATGGTATTCATCATATTTGTGCAACATCAATCCCATATTCTTTTTGAAATGCTCCTGACTCTTCTCTAAGTTGTAGCCATGGACTAACTCGTCCACACCGGCATACACGTAAAAACCAGACATTGCGCTTCCCAATGGTGGTTGCAGTATCCTCACTGGCGGCAGAGAACACGTCGACACGATCGGGGGTGAAGGAGGCATCAGAGTGGGCCACGGCGGCAACCTCTTTTTCTTCAATGTTCGCCTCGTCGAGCGCCTTGCCTGCCGGAGTCGGCTTCCTCTTCTGCCTGCGGTCGGCCAAGCAACAAGAGAGCGGCCAATCTTCCCGGACAAGGCAAAATTGTAGCAAGTCAAATATAGAAAATAAAGATCGAGTCCACAACCGGTTGATAATAAGATTATATGGCACAAACAACTTATTTATTAACACTCCAGCCAAACCGGTTGAATTACCATCTCCAAACGCCTATATCCAAAGGCCATGTGGTCTTTAGCGTTCATACATTGAACTGACCACGTGGAGATCCGCACGGTAGCCGTGAAGTAACTATGCTGATTTTCTTTTTTCTTTTTTGCCAATCCACATAGTAGCCATGAAATAAGGTCCTAACCACGCGGATCCAGACATGTTCTGCCATCCAACACGTCTTTGTATCGGTCCACCGAGCAGTACAGACACACTTTTTCGTGCAAAATGGAAGCAAATTGGGGGGGGGGGGGGGCAGCCACGTAGGACTACGACACTCCCGGCCCTCTAAATCCCCCTTTCGGTCTCATTTTCTTCCAATCCGCCCCTTCCCCCTCCTACTTTGCATCCCCACCCTTCTCGCCCGCCGCCTGCGTTGTACCTCTGCGGCCGCCACACAGGCATAGCCAGGCCTTCGCAACCAGCACCGATGCGCCCACTCGCCTTTTACGACGGCATCGTCCGCTCAGGACCCGTCCATAGCCAGGTACACTCCTCCCCGGTCGATGACGTTCATGGCAGACACTATGCCCAACAAGTGTTCAGTCAATGACATTGAGCTAACTTTTGAATGCCATGTCATTTGTACAAAGGATGGCGGGGTACACGAGCATAAAGATGAGTTGTGGTTGGCCGTATTCACGAATTTTGTAGGTAGGCACAGAAGAGGGCTCTTTTAGCAGCGCGTGCATGATTCGTTTCACGTGCGGCACATTGCATCGTACGACATGCACATCATTCAACAATGCAATGTGAGGTCATTATCGTATCGATTGTACGTTATCCAGACCACCGTCACAAAGTTTTGTGGTGCGGTTGCTAGGCTAGAGGCAAGGTGGCCATTGTGCGCGGCATCAGAGAAGAACGTAAGTTTTGCTTTTTTTTTTTGCTCAACTTGTGATTGAATCATTCATTCACTCAATGTTGCTCTACACATTGTGTAGATCGTACGCGCTGCCGCGATGTATGATAGAGAGACGACCATTTAGGTGCATACACTATTGGATGAAGCTGAAGGGGCAATATGTGTAGGACAACATTATCCGATTAATCTCGTTGAATTTGAACTATTGTTGTTATAGACTTATTTGCATGCTATCTATGGATGATTTGTCCTATTTTATATCCGGACTTTCACGAATTCCGTCGGGTTTTCACGAATTTCGTACGATCTGTTGAAATGACGTTTCAATTATATGCGGGTAGCGTTGGATGGCTGGCTCCCGCATCCGTGTCCGCAGACTGGCCCCCTGTCGCCGGACAAATGCGGGAGCAAATTTACAGGTCAACGTTGGGATGCCCTAATGACACTTATTTTTGGAACGGAGGGAGTAGCAATTTTTTTAAAATTATTTGTTTGATTACTCCTATCTTATTCCTAGAATAATCTACTCCTATCAAAGAAACAGTCATTACAAGTGTGTATTTCGATAAAATAGCACATACACTCATAGGCAGAAACTCCACTCTGGAGCGTCAGCAAAAATACGAGTGTCAACAAAAATACATGCTCTTATTCATCCAAGCTTTCCGGGTTTATTTATTTTTTGTCCAGATAAAAGTTTATTAATAAACTGGGCTGCCATAAAATATCTGGTGCACAAAAATGTAAGCTTAGCATTCTCAGCGAATACAAGAAACTTATAGGGGGAAACTGCATTTTGACCCAAGGGAAATGCTTCATAGCTCTCGGCTGGAAAGAAAGGGAAGCAGGCAAAAAGAAACCAGGTGACACAATGGACAGGCATGTTGGAGAGGGAGGTGGCCGGCGAGGAGGGGTTGGCCGGAGAAGAAAAAGTGGCCGGGGAGGACGGAATGCCCGGGAGGCCCAGCGGAGAGCAGAGGGAGGTAGGTCCGGCGTGGACTCCCATGTGGGTGGTCCGGGTGGAGGAGAGGAAGGTGGAGGTGATGGCGGTGGAAGCAAAGGCGGGGACTTGTCTGGCGGCGAGCAACGCCAGATGAACCCATCCAGCAGCGAGGACGCTGCAGGCAAGCCCCAAGGCGGCGGAGGAGGAGTGGAGGGAAGCAAAGGCGGGGACTTGCCCGGCGGCGAGCAACGCCAGATGAATCCATCCAGCAGCGAGGACGCTGCAGCCAAGCCCCAAGGCGGCGGAGGAGGAGTGGAGGGAAGCAAAGGCGGGGACTTGCCCAGCGGCGAGCAACGCCAGATGAACCCATCCAGCAGCGAGGAGGCTGCGGCCAAGCCCCAAGGCGGCGGAGGAGGAGTGGAGGGAGGCAAAGGCGGGGATTTGCCCGGCGGCGGCGAGCAATGCCAGACGATCCCATCCAGCAGCGAGGAGGCTGCTGGCAAGCCCCAAGGCGGTGGAAGAGGACTGGATGGAAGCCAAGGCGGGAGCTTTACAGGCGGCGGCCAAAGCATGAATTCGCCTGCATCTCTCAAGGAAACCATCCTTGGTTGGGACGTCGATGACATCCTGGCTGATAATCAAACGGTACATCTTCTTGTCCTCGATCCCTGCGCATTCCACTTGTGCGCCTTCCCCTCCTGCCTGTCCCCCGCTGCTACCGGTGGCCGCTCGGGCTGGCCCCTCACGATCTAGTATGTACTACTAGTAGGAGTAGCACCGGCTTTAATGCATCAACGATTTGATTCTATGTAGTACTACTACTCGCGTTAAAATAGTTTCCTGATTTGGGCACCACACTAATTTAAGTGCGTAACTGAATGCAGATGAGTAAAGTGACTACTTTTTGTTTTTCTTAGGTTATCTTTGTAGATTTTAGCCTAGAACAGTTTGCAATTTGTGATTTTACTTCTTATTAGTCAGCTCATCGCCTATTATTGAGTTGGTGCCTGATTTTTATGCAGCTTCCAGAGGTACCAGATTTCAGTGACTCTGTCGAAGAATATATGAGTGCATACTCTGCTCTTTTGGTTCAGGAATGTAGGGCTGCTGTCAAGGATGCATTGCAGAACATTCATGAATCATCGCTACCTTACATTGTCAAAAATATTTTACCCACAAATTCAAAGTCAGAGATTTTCCTTGACGTCGACCTCAACCTAGATGCAAAGGGCAATTGGCATGTCGCAAGAGAGGGGGATCTTTTTCTGTTTAGTACTTACTCTCCTCAGCAAGAAGAGTTTAAGTATTCATACAAATACAGATCTTTTGGCATTGCATCTGATATCAGTCCGCACTCCAAATTTCATCGAGGCTTCAAAGCAGATTCTACCAAAAAGTTGAAGAATTTCAGATATGCAACATTTTTGATCAACCTGAATGGTTTTCTCAGTGCTTGGAAAGCAATGCAAGTGCAGGAAAATGGAAATAACTGTGCTGGAATTCGATCAATTATGAAATTGCCAAAATTGGTAATATGCATACCATTCAATATCGACTAGCTACATGCTTATTGTGTTATACTTCCTTCCTAATCTGTTCTCCCATCTTTTTCATCATTTTGCAGCCCAGCACTGATGATCCTTGCTGCCCTCAGTCAGTCTGTTTGAATAACACGGTGTTCGGAAATCTGAGTGGACATCAACGAATCATTGCCAGTTCTGTTGCTCGAGCATTCCAGTGCAAACACGGTAATATTGTAAAGCTTCTTTGGGGCCCTCCAGGGTCTGGAAAGACGCTGGTAATCACCAAGGTTCTCCGCTATTTGCAACAATTGTCTATGAGGATTTTTATATGTGTTCCTTCAGAAGACCATGTCCTTTCATTGCTAATGCTTCTTGAAGAATCAGAATATAAATTCAATGATCTCCTTGTTCTGGATAACTTAGAGGGTAGAGAAATCACCCAAAAAGTTCGTGAAACTTGCTTACAGGATAGGTCACTGGATTTTCTGTGTTGCATCAAAATGTATGGACAATTGGTTCATGAAATGATTTTGCTTCTGAACTTGGAAATGTTCTGTACTAAAAAATGTGATCATAAATCAGTGACTCGATGTGGCAAAACCAGCCTTCCTGTCTTCAAATTGCAGGCCTTTAAGAACAGCTTCAGTACTCTTGTTACTGGTATGCGGCAATGCTTGCTCGAGCTAAAAGGCAGATTCTCAGGAATGTGCTTGACAAATGAAAATGTGGAAAGCATTGGGAAATTGCTCAACACTTTGGAAGTTTTAGATAACCTACTGAACCATAAAATAAAAGATGAGAAGAGCGTGGATCAAGCTTTTGGATTGGTAACCTTGGCACCATCTGCTGCTGGATTTCATGAGTGCCCGTTTGCTGAAGAACTAAACGGTGCTAGATTGGCATGCTTAAGAGCAGTTGAAACTTTGAAACACTCAATTACGCTTCCAAAGCATTTTCGTGAGAGAAGAGATATTGAGAACTACTGTATTCAGAAATGTCAAGTGATTGTTAGTAGCACCTGTTCCAACAATCGTTTGCTTCAGTTGGACACACACCAAATCGATCTGCTGATAGTAGATGGTGCTGCTAATATTAAAGAGTATGATTTGATTGTTCCCTTGAGGCTTCCAATCAGACATGTTTGGATGTCGGGCACTGCGAACAAGCAACCAACAACAAATAAGGTACATTTTCTTTCCATGTTATATTCTATCTATTTGCACAAATTATGCTATCCGAGTCTCTGAGCTAATCTCCACTACTTATGTTTTATGATATAATTAGGTGGCCAAAAATGATGGGTTCTCCAATAATCTTTTCCAAAGACTATCTCAACTGGGGTTTCCAATGGATAGGCTCACGGAGCAATTTCTAATCAATCCAGCGGTTTTCCACTTCCCGAATGAGTATTTGTATGAAGGAAAGATTTTAGGTGCTCAAAATGATTGTTCTCCAAGCTACAGTAAAGAATTCGAAAGCCTAATTCTTCAAAATTATTTATTCATGGATGTCATCAAGACGGGTGCTAATGCTGACAATGACTTAACTGAGGAAAGCGCAATTCTTTACATCTTGCAGCAAGTGCTTTTCAAATGTATGTTCTTCACATAACTATCAAACAATCTTTTTCAGCAGTGTATAGGCATGTTTTACTGAATTTTCTTTTCTTATCTAATCAGCTTGGAAAGGTGTTAACAGAAAGCTCAATGTTGCTGTTGTGTGCCTACATAGTAGCCGTGCTGATGCAGTCAAAAGTCGCCTGATAAACCAACATGGCACTCAAGAGAAAATTAATTTACATGTGAAGTGTGCAAGCAGTTTGCAGGGAGAAATGTACGATGTCGTCATTATGTCAGCGCTTTCAACAGATAACAAGAAGTTTGTTCATGACCAGCATATCATCTCAACAATCACCCAAGCAAGGTTTGTGCATAGGATTGTAGTTAAATTTGATCTTGCTATAAATTTTACCACTGTTACTAAGTACTCTGGCCACAATTACATCCTGCAGATATTGCCTATGGACACTGGTTTATCTTCTTGACGCTCCTCAGCATGATGGAGTTTTCAGAAAACTTCTTATTGACGCTACTGAGCGGGGGTGTTTTGTAAAACTGTCACCTGTGGTCAGTGATCAGTTGGACAAAAAAGTATCTTTTGCTCATCTGTTTGGCGGTAACCCTGCTTCCAGAAAGGTAAACCTTTTATAGTAATGTTATCAGCTAATTTTGAAGTGCCTTTTTTTCCTTGAAAGAGGTTGGAAGGAACGAACCAGCAGTTAGGTCCTCGATGGAGCTATTTTAAGCCTGGGAGTAGAATTTTTCTTTACGATGAGAACTCTAAAGACCACTATAGGAATTCCTTTTTTTTTGTTCTTATTTGGACTTCTGAGAAGAACTATATACATATATATTTTTCATTTTGAGCAGCAACTCTAGTTGTGACCTGCAAGTATCAGTTAGTTGCATAGGTAAATAATAAGAATATTGAGTTTGAAGTTGTAGTCATGACCATCACAGAACATTGACAGGACTTGCATTCCCTTATCTTTGGGTTTGTCTATGTGAACTGGGGCATATTTCACACTATATTGTTTGGTATATGTTGTTTGTATTTAGTTGGTATAGCATATTAGCATGTCACATTTGTTTGTCTTTTGTAATGAATCATTGATAATGATATTGTGCATTGCTAATCTACAGCCTACTATTTTATCCTGTATTTTAGGTTACTATTGAATTCACTTGGAATGGCAGGCCTCACAACAGCAAATATATTTTAGCTGATTTGCGAGATCAGAAAAGTTCTGGTACGCATGACGTATTTTGAAATATTACCTGATCTTGGTTGTCTATTATATCCACAGGGATACTCTATTTGGTTGGATAATCTTACTTTTGTTCCATACAGGTACTTGCACGCTTCAATCTGCTTTGGCGGCGATGGAGTCCACGAAAAAATTCCAGTACTCAAAATTTAAACCACCAAAAGATTTTGAGTGGATTTTATCCGATGCTCATTTGAGGTTAGAATACAAGGCTACCACTAAGAAAGACATCGGAGAAGAAGTGGACATGTCTCAAAGGGGCTGCAAACGCCTTGACACTGGTCTACACATTCTCAAAGAGACTGGGGCCATAGCACACAAACCTCAGCAGCCCGAGGTGATATATACGCATTAGTTGTTCTATCATGTGGTTTGTTTCAATGAATGTGACTTACAAGAGGAGGGGGGGGGGGTAGTTTGCGTATTGCTTCTGTTATATTCCTGCAAAACTTTACAGTACAACCTCTGTAACTTAATATAAGACAATTGAACTGCAAAAACGTCTTATATAAGTTACGGAGGTAGTATTCTATATCGTAGTAAACGGGAATTTTTTAGTTACATGCCACCAGCCACTACATAAATATGACATTTAGAGATATAAGAACCCCGAAAAGAGCGATCAGTCATATACTGATTGTAATGTTGGGTTCTGTCACTGCCAGATGCTATGACATATGTCTTGCCATGTGTCTTAGTTGGCACCTATCTTGCATGCACAACAAGCAAATATTCCATCTCCTGACTACTAATTTCTAATCAATTTTTGCATTGGCTTATTGCTGCATAGGAAATTGATAGTAGTGTTTCAGACTTCAAGGGTGCCCTAGTTAGGTTTGGACTTTGAAGTCCCAATAGGATATTTATCTACTATTGCTAATTATCTTTCTAGTCAGTTTGTCTTCCAATAGTACATATTCGTTCCATTGCTGCAACGATAAAAAGTACAATTAGCAGGAACTAAGATCGTATTAATTGCATCTGTTTGTTTGTGGTTCTTGTTTAATTTCTGTGCGCTTGATAATAAGGGGTACAGGACTGAGGGCGTAGAGCTTCTCTTAGTTCTGAAGCTCTGTCGCTTCTGTCCATGAAACATATGTTTATTAGCATCATGACCATTTCTGTCATTTGTGGTCTAGCACCATTGCTGTAGTGGCAGTACATCTGCGCAATCATCTAGGATCTGCTAAGGCCGCATGAGTTCTTGGTATCTCAATAAGGTTACATGACTACAAAGCTTCAAGCAAACAAGCATGGGTGCCCAGTTAAGTCATGAGTTGTGTTTCTTGGGAGAGGCAAGAGCATAGGAGGAACTTGGAGGAAACACTGAGGATTGTGTTGACTGGTTTGGTTGGGGCATTTTATTTATTTGAAGAATTATGATGATGATGATAAGTAAATCATTATATGGCCATGCATTTTTTGGGTTGAAATAAAGAAGCTTTGTAGTTGTATGTTGGTAGAGCCAAAAGTCCTGTCCCTCCGGGAATATCTGAGGAAGACAAGGTTAAAATTCTAAATATCAGAATAGAAAATAAGCTTATAGTTTTTCTCATGAAGTAAGAATTAGCCCTGTCCAGAAAATAGGCTTTGAATGACCTAGAGTTGCTATAGGAATTTCTTATGCGGTTGGTTCTAAAAATTATAAAAAAAAAAATCTAGTTGATAATATCGACTAGTCTAGTTGTGAAGAATCATGCTCAAAAGTAGGTGATTTTATAAGGAGTCAAAATAGTTCAGTTTGTAGATTACAGTATTTGTGGAATGATGGTCAAGAGGGAAGTGGGGTTTGGGGTCTGATCTGGGCAGGGCAGGGCAGGACAATGGTACTGGGCAGCACTGGTCATGTTTAGTGGCAGAGTACAAATGCAATCCTGGGTTCTCGAATTGAATGTATGTGGAATGTTTTGAGGGTGTATAGGGTTATATATAGATTGTCTACTACTAAAAGGCCGGATGCCCTGAGGTGAATAGGCATGAGCTATAATATTTTTTGTTTATAGGGTCCTCGAATTGAATGCATTAGTTTTATGTGCATGAGGTATACTATCTTTTTGGAGATAAATTCTCTAGAGAAATCCAATAGTCTTGTGTTATAATTATAGTGTGTTTCCTTTTTGTCCGAGAGATTCATTAATATAAATTCATAATTAAGATTCTTCATTGAATCACTGTTTGTTTTTTAATGTATAATTTAACCTTAGCACAAACTCTATTGTGTATCTGCTCTTGCAGCAGGTGAGCCCACGCCGTTTCAAGCTTAAGTCGTATTCAAGACTGGAGATCAATGAAAATGGAGGCATGGGTGTTGCTGCCCGTGCTGTAGTTGATGGAACCTTCTTCTTGATGCATTTTAAAGTTTCGCGAAACTACTTCACGTTGAAGCCTGGAGAGGTTTATCACTTCGACGCCAACAATGCATACTTAAGCCCCTCATTTTCGATACCAGCATCTCATGCTGTGATGATGATTGGGTCAGGGGATACCCATATATACACAGAATTGCCGAGCGGAGACATACAGCATGAAAAAAGTGTCCATGTGAACTTTCAGAACAGCGCTGGAAAGCTGTTCGGTGATGACGGTTTTGGTAAAATTGGGTCGAGCTCTGTGCGGGGTCTATACCAGCTCACAATCTGAACACGCAGGACATTTTTGATCCCTGGTTTTGTAAAAACAAACTAACAGAGGACACCAACGTTAATTGAAACCCTGAATTTTATGCAGGGGTGAAAGTTTGGATGTTAATTGCCTACTTTCTGAATAACATCTTATACTATTACCAAATACTTTATGCACTGGTCATGTTAATCTTGGATGCTAGCTGCCTACTTATACTATTTGGTAAATATACTGAGAATTTCGGTAGCAAAATGGTACCTGTATGGCTGTATCTCACGGAGGGGTGACGCGCGGCCGGTTCTGGGGTTGTACTAGGACGTAAGAGATCAAGACCTCGAGGCGGCGCCCCCCGTGTCACCTTTGGCCTTCTCGTCGACGCATTCGCAGCGGCCAGCGGGCGTGCACGGCGTTGTGGTGTGGCTACTTGCCGGGAGAGATCGCCCAGATTGCTTTGGCTCCACATCATGATCCCGCTCTGCCGACCATTTGCACTGCTACGTGTCCAGGTGAGGAGGTGCAGGTGGGAGGTGGCCGGGCGTCGCCCTTCACCGGGGCGCCGGCCGTCGAAGGCCCCGCTTCCTCCGGTGCCGCGTGCCCCGGTCCATCTCGGCGACGCCTTCGACGCAACGGACTGGGGACAAAGGGCCGGCTGTGTTTTGGAAGGTGTCGGAACTGACGATGCGATCGTACGGAGGGACTGGGTACGCGCGTGATTTAGGGCAAGCCGATCCCCTAAAAACCTCCTAAAAACCTGTTTGGTAGGAGTGGATTTGGGAGGTTTGGGGAGGAGGGGATTTCAGAGGATTTGGTGAATCCCTTTGTTCCACCCAATCCCCTCAGATCCCCTTGAAACCCTCTAAACCTCTCTAGCCACAATCCCCTCCATATGAAAAACTTGTTTGGTAGGGAGGGATCCCCGTATTCAGATAAGATAGTGCAAATATGTAAAAAGGCGATCTTTAGAAGTAAAACATCATATTAAAAAGAACTTGCTACAGGAGGATAATTTTGCAGCAATTCTTCACAGCAACAACATAACTTTTGCCTGACTTTAGATCAATATCTCATCACAACCATATCAATTATATCACAGCAACAACATGATTTCTCATAAACAACATGACTTGGAATCAATAATATCTCATCCGTGATCTTTCACAGCAACACCATAATTTTGCAACAAACATAATGCAACACAGCGCACTTGTGCAATAGCTCACAATTAGTTATATTTTTACAGACCACTGAGAATGATGTTGTCATACATATGAATTGCTCTTGATGATGTCAGACCACTGAGAAAATTCTGTACTCCAACAAAAAAGGCTACTCTCATTACTCAATCAACAGAGTCAAAAATAAGTAGTTACTAGTACTTAGTATCAGTGCCACATATTGCAGGAATGAACCTCGACAATTAAACTAGGAAGAAACTGAATGAGTTCACAAAACATTCAGCTAATCCATATGAACCAACCAAACCATATATCCAGACTAGGAAATTCAAATAGGAGACTAGAGGCCTATTGACAGACTTGTGTACCACCACAGATCCAGATTCAGTTTAGTTCAGGTTTTCCATGTCTCAAGGTCTATAACATTGAAGCTCACACTTTAGCTCAGCTGCATCAATCAGGAAATTCTAGCCTTTGATTCAGATTATCACAGATGTACTACAACTACAGGGAACTGTTATTGAATGAATGGCGCCTATAAGTCTCCTCGCCAAACAGAACTGTTATTTTTCAGATGAACAAATCTGTCAAGTGGGCTAGCAGATTATCGCAGACAAACAAATGAGCAGAAGTCAAGTGGGCTATGCCTACCATTAGAATTAAACAATTAACTAATCAACTACGGACTCATTTTTGTTACAAAAATGAAACGGGGAAGGATGAACTCTTGACAGATGAACTCTGTCAAGCAGGAATGATTATTCACCATCCATGTAAAAAAAGACCACTACGTTGCTTTGTTGTGCTGATGCTTAGTAGTACCAGAATCTGCTAATTTATCCATCATACCATCACCATATGCTAATTTACTGAACCAGTACTACAATCTGCTAATTTATCCAGCACTACAATCTGCTGATCCAGTACAACCTATGTTCTAGTACTCCAGGTCTGATTGCCTTGGAACCTGATTATTACTCAAGGTAAAACACCAATGATCGATACTGACCAACAAGAACACGTCCTCAACACCCGGCTGGTGAAGGCAAATGGGTCGCTCACAGAAAAATTCAGGACATAATTTGCCTCTTGTTATAAAGATTTGAGGGAATGGCTAGACATGCTCTAACCACGCGGGCTTGCATCTAGCATTCTGGACAAAACATAGCCACGACAAGAACCAAATTCCGTTTAACAAACCGAAAGCCGATCAGCCATTTAGATCACTGTAGTCTCTATTCAGAAGGAAATGAATTAAAAGTGCACATTCATTCAGAAAGACACATCCACACCATTATCCATTCACTCAATTAGAAAGAAAGAAACAGGGTCTGAAGAAGAATGAATCCCTTCTCCATTAATTTTATTCACACGTGATTGACAAGTTCAGGTCATGATGAGCCATGAATTAAAGACAATTAGACATACAGTCACTAGATATATATATACAGGGACACGACCAATTAACAGTACGAGGAACAAAGCAGTATACACACAAGGACGCGATCAATTAACAGGAGAGCAGATGCAGATGCAAGGGAATTGCGCAGCAGCAGTATACACACAGGAAACTGATGCAGATCCCAGCAGCAGTATACAAAATTGAGCGCAAAGTTCAGAGAGCAAGGAGTTGTGGGAATTTTCAGGTAGAATTTAGAAGAAAAACAACACAGACAGCAAGGATTCACAGGATCAATTGCATCCATAGATAGAACAAGAGAATTTCCCATTACTACAGAAATCAGAGATACAATGTCAGGGACACAATTCATCTAACTAACCAAAACACAAAACTCCGGCACCTAGCTGCTAACTTGGACGCTGCTCCGTGCTGCTCCATAGAGGCAGAGGGATGTGGACGCTGCTCCGTGCTGCTCCACCTCTACTACAAGTCCGGCAACTCCAGCACCGAGCCATACATCATCGCCCACAACTTGGTGACGACTGGCACCTCGCAGACCGCGTCACCGGGGAGGAAGAGGCAGTAGCCATGGCCGATGGCAAACCCTAGACGACGAGGGGAAAGGAGGGGAGGCGAGGACATACCACCAGAGAGAAGTCCAGTACGCCGGAGGAGGTACGCCGGCGTCGAGGCGTCGGGCGGCGGCATCTTGGGGAGGTGCTGGATGGAGGAGTCTTGGAGAGGAGTCGGGCGACGGCGCCTTAGTCGAGCGGCGGCGACGCCAAATACTCGAGCCCCCCTCGAGCCTTCTGAACCGCGTGGAAACAAGTGGATCGAAGGGGAATCGAGGGTGTTGGGCTGTTGAAACCCCGTGTACCAAATGGGCCAACGGGGATTTCGGAGGATTCTGGGCCTCGCGAGGTTAATCCTCTGGAAACCCCGTCAACCCACGCCAAACAAACGAGGCCTTAGTGAGTACTCTCATCTAGATGTGCTATAAGTATTGCACATCTAAGTATATTAGTCTTGCTAAAACACATCTAGATGTGCCATAAGTATTGTACATCTAAGTATATCAGTTTTGCTAAAACACGTCTAGATGTGCCATAAGTATTGCACATCTAAGTCTTATGTCATAAATCTAATGCGGAGATTCGTGTGAGTATTTCGTTTTTCGTTCTTCATTTTCTTGCTATGCTTGATTAAGTCACTTAGATGTGCGATAACTAAGGCACATCTAGATGTGCCTTAAACACGCCCAAAGTATATTTACGTTGTTAACATTTGGCCGAATCTAGCTAATCCCCTAAATTTAATGGACTGTAATTTTATTTTCTTTAACTTATTCATTTCTACTAATTTACTGTTGAACTACATATTAGCATACATAGAGATGTTAGCATTGACACCGGAGATGATAACACAGTCGGCCCTTTGATGCCAGCGCACATTGACACTGGAGATGTTAGCACTGAAGAGTTGTGTTCTGATATGAAACACTCTGATGCTGAGATGGAGGGGCAACAATATATGAAACTGAGAGCTATTTTCTCATGAAGAAAAAGTGATAAAATCTGCTCACCAGCACTGAGCTGTGCGAAGCACTCTGTTGGAATAGGTGTGTTGAGAAGAAGAAGGAAAAAGAAAGAAGTCTAAATTTGCTTCTACAGAAAATAGAGTATCTTAGGAAGTTAATTTAATTACATAAAACTTAGATTCAGGAAATAATGAGAGGGATTTTCTGAAATGTAAGAGGATTGGGCCAAGACCATAAGAAGATATATGTGAGAGAGATGATAAATGGTCATAGATTAGACTTGTGGGGATTTCTGAAACCATTAAACATAACTTTTCTAAAAATGAATTACACAACTTGTGTGGTGGGAGGAACTATGAATGGTGTTGGAATGAACCTAGAGGGATGTCTGGGGGGATCTTAATGGGAGTGAATAAAGACAGGTTCAATGTGGAACATACAGAAGAAGGGGTGAATTTTCTTAGAATGCTAGTTTATGATAAAAATATCAAGATCTATTGGAATCAGATTACAATGTATGAAGATGCTCAGCTGGAAGGGAAAGCTAGCTTCCTAGCTGAGCTGGCTAGATTATATCATGACAACCCCCTGCCTTGTTTGGTAGGGGGGATTTCAATATTATTAGAAATGAGAAAGATAAAAAGAACCTGCTCAGACTGAGCAGTGGACTTTTATGTTTAATGCAATTATTGAGCAAGCTGGGCTGAGAGAACTGCCCCTAAATGGAAGACAATTTACTTGGGCTAACAATTTGGCTGATCCTACCTATGAAAAATTAAATAGGGTGTTAATGTGTCTAGCTTGAGAAGAAAATTATCCATTGACTATACAGCAAGCCTTTGCTAGGGAGGTATCAGACCACACTTCATTGTTTCTAGACACTGGGGAAGGACAGGCTGATAAACACATTTTCAGATATGAAAATGCATGGGCTTTAAGAGATGGATTTAAGAATTGGTATATAAAACTTGGAATGAGAGATATAATGGAGATATCTTCGGGAGGTATCAGACCACACTCCATTGTTTCTAGACACTAGGGAAGGACAGACTGATAAACACATTTTCAGATATGAAAATGCATGGGCTTTAAGAGATGGATTTAAAGAATTGGTATATAAAATTTGGAATGAGAGATATAATGAAGATAGAGAGGTGGCAGCTTAGATCGAGGAATTTGAGGAAGAAAACCAAAGGATGGAATAGAAATGTTGATGCATGGTATAAAAGGATTAAAATTGACATTATTAAAAATCTAGATGAGATTGATAAAAAAGCTGAGATTACAGGATTAACTTTTGTAGATAGAACAAATCTAAAAGAATTAGAGAGCTGCTGAAAAGAGTGATGATTCAGGAAGAAATGAAGTGGCTTCAGAGATATAAAGATAAGGAAATAACATATGGGGATGGTAACACCAGATATTAGCATGCAAAAGTGAATGGGAGAAGGAGAAAGAATATAGTTATTTCCTTAGAACAAGAAGGAATGGTAGAAGGGGAAGAAAACTTAATGAAGTATATTACAAACTTCTATAAAAAATTGTTTGGGCGCCCTGAAGTAACCTAGATTTCCATGAAAGATCTAGAGTTAAAGAAAATTACTGAAGAAGAAAAGAAAATTTTAATGGCACCCTTTTCTCTTGATGAGATTAAAGAGGTGATTTTTTGGGATGAAGAGAAATAAGAGTCCTGGACCAGATGGGTTCCCTGCTATTTTTTATCAGGAGTTTTTGGACTCGGTCAAATGGGACATTAAGGCTTTGGTGGAAGAATTTGCCAAAGGGAATATTGATATTTCTACACTTAACTATGGTATCATTACCCTAGTCCCAAAAACAGCTGATGCCAAACAAATTCAAAAGTTTAGACCAATCCGTCGAATCTCAAAGGTTTCCCTGATAGGTGGTGTGACTGGGTCATGGAAACAATGAGAGGGGGACATGTGGGGGTGAAGGTTATTGGTGAAATTGGACTGTATTTTAGGACATATAAAGGGCTCAGACAGGGAGATGCAATGTCCCCCCTCTTATTTGACTTAGCTATTGATGCCTTGGCTGTACTCACTGGAACATGATTTGGTGGGGGATGAAAGTAATAAAGGGTTTAACATGCTGCAATATGCAGATGATACAATTTTCCTAATTCAAGATGATATTGAAAGTGTAAAAAACCTTAAGTTTATCCTGGGAGCCTTTGAACAAATGTCAGGACTCAAAATTAATTTTCATAAAAGTGAACTGATGCTCTTTGGGAAAGCCAAGGAAAAGCAGGACATATATCACAAAATCCTTACCTGCAAAATGGGTATGGTGCCTATAAAAATACTTAGGGATGCCAGTATCTGACTCCGGAATTAGAAACACTCACTGGAAGTGTGTGACTGAAAAAATTGAGAAAAGATGTAGCTGTTGGCAAGGGAAATTCTTGGGTTCTATTACGGGAAGAATTACTTTTGTTCATGCTTGCCTAACAAATATACCCCTCTTAATGATGTACTTTTATCCTATGCCTAAAGGGGTGATCAAGAAAGCGGATTTTTACAGACCGGGTTGGTATGGCAAGAAGATGATAATATTAAAAAGTATCATTTAGTGAAATGGAAAACCTGTTGTACTACCGAAAGAGGTAGGGGGCTTGGGGATTTTAAACCCGGAACTAATGAATATTTCCTTATTAGCTAAATGGTTCTAAAAAATGGAAATAGAAGAAGGGACGTGGCAAGAGATAATTCATAGGAAATATGGAGGAGGGGTTGTTTTCTTTCTTTGGCTAGAAAAAACCTGGGGACTCCCAGTTTTGGTCCAGTTTGATGGATGCCAAAGAGGTTTTTTACAGATTTGCTAAAAAGAAGCTGGGAGATGGGGAAAATACTAGGTTTTGGGAAGATATATGGGTAGATGACAAAACACTGAAAGAAGCCTATCCCAGATTATATGACCTATGTTTTGAACCACAACATAACAATGGCAGAATCCATTCAGAAAGGATGGCAGGGGTTTAGGTTCAGAAGAACACTTTATGGGGATACTCTGAGGCTATGGAATAGTCTAAAGAGTAGGTGTGAGGAAATTGAAATGTGAGAGGGGAGATATAAGATAATCTGGACCCTTATTGCTAACAATTTTTTCCTGTTAAATCATTATATAGATGACTGGTGGCTGTTGATCTCAACTTCCCACGAAGTTCTTGTGGAAAGTCAAGGTTCCAGCTAAAATTAAGGTCTTCCTATGGCTAGTCAGCAGGAAGAGCATACTTACTAGAGACTCCCTCCTAAAGATATTATGGAAAGGAGAAAAGAATTGTGTGTTTTGTAGAAAAGATGAATCGGTAGATCACTTATTTTTTACATGTTCGGCTGCATCTGTGATATGGAGCTTGGTTAAATGCTCATTTGGGTTGGAAAAAACTCCTACATCAATTCATGAATGCTTGGGGGCGGTTGCTAATAAATTTAGGAGAAATCATAAGAAACTGGTTCTAGTGGGTACCTCTGCCTTATTTTGGGCTGTGTGGAAACGTAGGAACGGAATAATCTTCGATAATAAGAGAATTACTGATCCTATGAGTTTGATCAAACTAATGAGCCATTAGATGATGGATTTGTCAATTTTTCAGATAAAGGAGCAGAGAAAAAGGTGCTGGAGCTGGGAGCAAAATTACTAGAGCGAGTAGAAAGTGAGGTCTATGCAGCTTCGTAGGGGTGGAGAATCAACGTGGCGCGACTGGAAGGATGAAGCAAAAAAGCCTCCTCGTGCTGTAGCCAATAGTCTTCGTTTGGTTACTTGCTGTCTAGTGGTATATCTTTTGGAGTTTGATGGTCTTAGAATGGATGAATGTATTATAAGACTATGATGTGATAGCTGGTTGTTGACTCGCTTAACTCTAAACATTTCCCATCGGGGATGTGGCAGAGCGAGGGGGGAGGGGGGATCCGTCGCTCTCTTTAATTCTGTAGTTTGGAATGCTATGGTTTTCTATAATGAAAATCGGAAGGGGAGAGCCCTTGCTTTATAAAAAAACATATTAGCACACATATAAAAAGTAACCATAAATATGAAGGTTTAAGCAAATCATGAATAGAGTATTACAAACTGAATTATTCAAATTCAGACACACCGAATGGTTCAAATGTAGCAAATAGCCTGAGAAAGCACAACTAGGATGTCCTATGAAGTTGCCAGTGATGCTCAATAAGATTTTCTTGGAGCTGAGTATGAACTTGTCGGTTGTCGATCCCATGATGCTCTTCAAGGAATGCCTGGAGCCTATTCGGATGATACTCTTGCTCAACATGAGTCACGTTGGTGATGTACTAACAGTTCTCGGGTCTATCCTAATACGTCTCCAACGTATCTATAATTTATAAAGTATTCATGCTGTTATATTATCATTCCTGGATGTTTTACAATCATTTTATAGCAACTTTATATCATTTTTGGGACTAACCTATTGACACAGTGCCCAGTGCCAGTTGTTATTTTTGTTTGTTTTTTACATCGCAGAAAATCAATACCAAACAGAGTCCAAATGCAACGAAACTTTTTGGAGAATTTTTATGGACCAGAAGACACAACTTGGGCCAAAGAAGTACGGAGGGTGCCACGAGGGGTACAACCCACAGGCGTGCTCGGGGGCAGAGCATACTGGTGGGTTGTGCCCACCCAGTGGCCTCCCGCACCGCCTCTTCACCCTATAAATTCCCAAATATTCTAAAAATCCTAGGGGAGTCGATAGATCAGAAGTTTCGCCGCCTCAAGCCTCTGTAGCCATGAAAAACAAATCTAGACACCGTTCGGCACTCTGCCGGAGGGGGAAATCATCACCGGTGGCCATCTTCATCATCCCGGAAGCCACCATGATGGGGAGTGAGTAGTCCACCCTTGGGGCTGAGGGTTTGTACCAGTAGCTATGTGTTTAATATCTCTCCCTCTCTCTCTCTCTCTCTCGTGTTCTTGAGATGTCACAATGTTGATGTATCACGTGGTTTGTTAATATAATTGGATCATATGGTGTTTCCCCCTCTCTATCTTGTGATGAATTGAGTTTTCCCTTTGAGATTTTACTTTTATCGGATTGAATACTTCTATGGATTTGAGAACACTTAATGTATGTCTTGCTATGAATACCCGTGGTGACAACGGGGTATCATATTGATTTCACTTGATATGTCTTTTGGCACTCAACTCACGGATTCCTGAGGTGACATTAGGGTAATCTATGCTTAGGGGTTGATGCACGTTCTCGTCTTTGTTTCTCTGGTAGAAATCTTGGGGCACTCTTTGAGGTTCTTTGTGTTGGATTGAGTATTATGAATCTAAAATTGTTTGATGCATATCGTATAATCAACTCGCGGATACTCGCGGTGACATTGGAGTATCTAGGCGACATTAGAGTTTTTTGATGTGTATCATATGGTGTTATTTTAGTACAAACTCTTGGATAGACCGATCAGAAAGAATAGCTTGATGTTATTTTAGTACAAACTCTAGGATAGATTGATCAGAAAGAATAACTTTGAGGTGGTTCCTTACCCTACAAACAATTTCTTATTATGTTCTCCGCTAGATAAGAACTTTGGAGTGATTCTTCATCGCACGTTGAGGGATGGTTATATGATCCAATTATATTATCATTGTTGAGAGATTGCACTAGCGAAAGTACAGACCCTAGGCCTCATTTTCAAGCATTGCAATACCGTTTGTGCTCCGTTTTATCAATTGCTACCTTGCTTTTTTTATTGTTCCTATTACAAAAATCAATATCTACTATCATTACTACGCTTGTATCACCATCTCTTCACCGAACTACTCTACCGATACAAATTTCCATTGTATTTGGTGTGTTGGGGACACAAGAGAATTTTTATTATTTGGTTGCAGGGTTATTTGAGAGATACCATCTTCATCCTATGCCTCCCATGGATTGATAAACCTTAGGTTATCCACTTGAGGGAAAATTGCTACTGTCCTACAAAAATCTGTGCTTGGAGGCCCAACACAAGTCTACAAGAACAACTTGTGTAGTAGACATCAAGCTCTCTTCTTGCGCCATTGTCGGGGAGGTGAGTGCTTGAAGGTATATCTTTAGATCTTGCAATTGAATTTTTTAGTTTCTTGTTTTATCACTAGTTTGATTTATAAAAGAAAACAAAAAAAATGGAATTGAGGTGGCCTAATATTATTCGTCTTTATCATGTCTTTCTCGAAAATGATGGAAAGAAAAAATATGCTCTGATAGAAGAAGAATTCTATAAAATGTTTAACAAAAAATCTTTGAATGATGAGCATGATTACAATGTTGTTGATATGAACTCTTTGAATATCCATGATGCTAACGATATGCAAAGCTACAAGCTTGGGGATGCTATGTTCGATGAAGATGATATTTCTAGTTCCCAAGTTTTGATGAGAAAATTTATTATGATGATAGCATGCCTCCTATTTATGATGATTATAGTGATGAAAGTGTATTTAGAGAGACCATGACTTTAGTTAGTAATGAATGCACTATTTTGGAAGATGTTTCAATTGACTATGATAAAAAGTTCCTATCTATGATGATTATGGTGATGACATGTATGCTATAAAGAATAATGATAACCATGAAACTTGTCATCATGATTTTAATTTTCAATTGAATTATGCCAATCAAGTATCACATTATAGTTATTTTGTTGAATTTGCTCCCACTACTATTCATGAGAAGAAATTTGCTTATGGGGAGAGTAATAAAATTTCTATGCTTGTGGATCATGAAAAGAATGCTTTATCCGATAGTTATATTGTTGAATTCATTCATGATGCTACTGAAAATTATTATGAGAGGGGAACATATTCTTTCATATATTGCAATAATATCAAGTTTCCTCTCTATGTGTTGAAAATCTTGAAGTTTTGCTTGTTTTGCCTTCCTATGCTAGTTGATTCTTGTTCCCATAAGTTGTTTGCTCACAAAATCCCTATGCATAGGAAGTGGGTCAGACTTAAATGTGCTAGTCATATGCTTCATGATGCTCTCTTTGTGTTTCAATTCTTATGCGAGCATCATTGAAATCATCATGCCTAGCTAAAAGGGCATTAAAGAAAAGCGCTTGTTGGGAGACAACCCAACATTTACATTTACCACTACTATTTTTGTGTGTTCACGTGACTAAGATATTGTACTAATCATGTTTTATAACTTTTGTTTCAATAAAGTACCAAGTAAAGCCTTTGGGATAGTGGGGATGATAGTTGATTTGATCCTATTGAAAAACAGAAACTTTTGCGTCCAGCAGCAGAATTTCTAAAATTTACTGGAAGTGATAAAATTATGAGTTTTTGACACATGATTGATATAAAAATTTCCTATGTTGTTCTAATTTTTCAAAATATTTGGAGGAACATAAGTATGGTAGTTGTCCAGATCATTACAGACTGTTCTGGACAAATTCTGTTTTCAATGCATAGATTGCTTGCTCTCTAGTTTCTATGGCTTATATTGCTCAATATAAATTGTGTAAATGATAAGGTAAATTAGGAATTGTCTGAGAACAATTATGAATCATGTCTTTGACAGTACCAAAGTGAATGATTTGCTCTTTATCATACTAACCGATCTCACGAAGTTCCGTTAAGTTTTGTGTGATTGAAGTTTTCAAGTTTTTGGTGAGATATCGATATGAGGAGAATAAGGGGTGACAAGAGACTAAGGTTGGGGATTCCCAAGGCACCCCAAAGGTAAAATTCAAGTAATACCCAAGCAACTAAGCTTGGGGATGCCCCAGAAGGCACCCCCTCTTTCGTCTCCAACATTATCGGTAACCTCACTTGGAGCTATATTTTCGTTCGTCACATGATATGAGTTTTGCTTGGAGAGTAATTTTATTTTGCTTGGATTTTCTTTCTGTTATTTAGAATAGTGTTTTGCATCTTTCATTTCAATAAAAGTGGCAAGGATATCCTTCACCATGCTTAGTTTGCAAGTATATGAGTTGCTGTTTCAAAACAGAAAGTTTATCACTATTGCAAAAAATCCCGAGAAAAGTCGGAATGTGAGAAAATGTTGAATTTTCTTGAACAATAATATATGATAAATTTTCTATAGTGTGGTAAATTTTCAGAATTTTTTGAGTTACAGAAGTATGGATCTTCTTGCATCCTTTACAGACTGTCCTGTTTTGGCAGCTTGCTGTTATGTTTGCATTGTTTGCATATGTTTGCTTGTTTAATGATTCTATTTGAGGATAGGAGTATTAAATATGTAGAGGCATTTAGTATGCAATGTTGAATAATAATTTTTGTGATTTTCTACAGTAGAGAAATGATAAGGTTATTGCATTGATTTATACTAACTTATCTCATGAGTTCTTGTTGAATTTTGTGTGCATGAAGTTTTTAAGATTTAGGGAAACCATGATATAAAAGGAATGAAGGAGATACAAAAGATCAAGCTTGGGGATGCCCAAGGCATCCCAAGATAATATTTCAAGAAGTCTCAAGCATCTAAGCTTGGGGATGCCCGGTAGGCATCCCGCCTTTCTTCGTCAACAATTATCGGTTAGCCTCGGTTGAGCCTAAGGTTTTGCTTCTTCACATGATGTGTACTATTCTTGGAATGTCATTTTATTTTTTCCTTTGATGTTTTAATAAATACTTAGATCTGAAAGTTTTAAATAATAGAGAGTCCTCAGTTAGCTACCCATCTACTTAAGTACTCGGTTGATCTTCACTTATATCTTCTTGGAGTAGTTTCTCTTTTACTCTTGTGCTTCACTTATATCCTGTGAGTAAATTGTTGAATGAATTGAATATCATGAAGTTGAAATTATATGTTCATATTATGCCTAGTAGTAGCTTCACATTTGGTTTAGAAAGTGAAATCTTTTTAAGCTTGACAATCACAATATTGGTCATACAAGCAATTCATGAATGATTAGTATAAGGAAGAGAACTTTCACATGCAAATATATTATCTTGGAAATCTTCTATGATTGTGAATACCCATTAACTATTCTCAAACTTGAGAAAATTAGTTGAAGTTGGACAGGAAGACAACGTAATGAGTTATGGTTGTGTATATTTGCATAGAAGTTATATTGTCATCGATCGTCCAACATGTGGTGTTTGCCTAGTATCTTTTGCTAGCTAAAAATCCGTACGAAGTAGAAATACTACCTGTGCATTCGAAAACCATTAAACCCAGTTTCTTGCCATGAGTGTCCACTATACCTACCTATGGATTGAATAAGAATCTTAAAGTAAGTTGTCATCAGTGCATAAAGCAATAAAAATTGCTCCTAAATATGTTTGATTTTTATTGTAAGGGAAAATTAAGCATTGTACAAACTTGTGATGGCAAAGTAATAAAAGCGACAAACTTCATAATAAAGGGTGCTATCATAAGGGGCAATATAATGTGACGTTCCTTTGCATTAAGAGTTTGTGCATCCACATAAATAGCGCATGACAACCTCTGTTTCCCTCTGCGGAGGGCCTATCTTTTACTTTTCAGTATTTACTTTTATGCAAGAGTCAATAGTATGCATTCTCATTTCAACTTCAATTATCATCTAGTTGGCAAGCATCATGTGGTGGGGAAAGATCTAGGCACATATGGCCAGTAAAATATATCTGATCATGATTTATTATTGTTGTCAATTATCTCTATGATTAATGAGCTGGGAGGCGAAACATTAAGACCCCATCTTTATTTGTGTTCTATGGATGCCATTTGTTCTAAGAATATGCTTTGAGTACTAGCAATCATGGAAGACTATATGATGATTGAGTATGTGGAGCTCTTACTTAGATTGAATAAGTTGAATTGCAATTGTTTGGTGACTTACAGTATAGGTTGTTGAGTTTCAAGAGAATTCATTGTTTGAACCTTAACATGTGAATTGGTTGCTACTTTGTCATGATGAGTTTTATGAGAAATAGTTGCTGTTATGATGCTAGGAAAAGTGATTTAAATTATCATTGATCAAACTTATGCGCTTTTCTAGCATTCACACTTCATAAATTATTTCTTATTACCATTTACCTACTCGAGGACGAGTAGGAATTAAGCTTGGGGATGTTGATATGTCTCCAATGTATCTATAATTTATGAAGTATTCATGTTGTTATATTATCATTCCTGGATGTTTTACAATCATTTTATTAGCAACTTTATATCATTTTTGGGACTAACCTACTGACATAGTGCCCAGTGCCAGTTGTTGTTTTTGCTTATTTTTTACATCACAGAAAATCAATACCAAACGGAGTCCAAACGTAGCAAAACTTTTTGGAGAATTTTTATGGACCAGAAGACACAACTTGGGCCAAAGAAGTACCAGACGGGTGCTCTGAGGGGGGCACAACCCACCTGGGCGCGCCTGGGGACATAACCCACCCAGACGCGACCTGGTGGGTTGTTCCCACGTCGGTGGCCTCCCGACATTACGCCGCTATAGTCGTGTGAAAAAGGTGGACATCAACATTTAATATGTCGATATGTTTGTGATAGGTACGTTATCACACATGGTTCAAGAATGTAAAATGTGTGTGGTGCCTCTACTAACGCCAACGTGTCCATTTTGATAACTGTGTGCAATTGGTATTCCTATCACACACGCACACTGGTTAGAAACGTTTGCCATATTACCATGAATCGCACACGCATATGAGACAAAACCGTGTGTGCGTCCGTCGGGCATCGCAAACGTTTCACGTCAAAGAACCGTCTGTTCTCTTTTTTTCATCACACACATTGTTTTCTTTCTAACCGTGTGCACATTATTTTATTCGCTCCAGTATATTTTTATTTTTGCCTGTCATTTATTATTCAAATTGAAAATTTTGAAATACGAAACGTGCAATTCAAATTCTCAGCACAATGGTTCAACAAAGAATCCATAAATAAAATTGTCAGTACAATATGTTCAGTAATTACAGGATTAGACAGCAATTAACTATGATGAACCACAATATTTACAGGCGGTAAAGGTGAAGAGACAAGTGCAAATCATTTTGACTGCCGATGGTGTTGAAGAAGCGGAATGCCCATAATGTGCCTTCCTGCATGCCATAGGCACGAACAACTTTTGTCCAACCCCTTGTGACGATCGCCCACCCATCTTTCACCACCTTCAGGAAGACTTCTAGAGCATTATCATGGTAGCATGAATTATATACTTTAACCTTAGTTGCCTCCACTCCGGTCATGTAGTTTTCAAGGTAATCATCAGTAAATAGCTTCGAAAACCACTGTAAAGAGAAAAATATCAGATACTGAGGTCTAATAGAGTGACTTGTTATGGGCAGGGGGAACAGGCAACACATTACTTACCATCCTAAAGTTCATTGTTGTCTTGGACAAAGTGTAAATAAAGAGCTTAATTCCCATCACCCGTTTCTTTTGCCTAACAATCTTTCTTAGTTTCCTCACTTGATACTTGTTCATGAATATCTCATGGCCCCATACGCAAAAGCGATCGAAGCGTGGATCAATACCGCTCATATATGTACCTACAAGCAACCAGTAAATGTTAGAAGCTAAACTGAGATTGCACAGATGATGTAAAATACAACTACCTACGTTCCTAAGTCCAAGTACTTTTAGAGATTTCAATATGAACTACATACAGATGTATATAGAATTACAGATATAGTTTATATTAGAATGTAGATTCACTCATTTTTCTCATTATGTAGTCTATATTGGAATCTTTAAAAATACTTATATTTAGGAATAGATGGTGTATAAGACATGGGATGCAGCTAACCTCGACGGTAAACAACAAAATCACCCATTGTAGCCCTATGTAAGTACATGGAAAGCCAATGTTAACTACAACAGGGTTAACATCCACCAAACATAGCAAATGGTAATAAAACGGCAGCATCTGTAGTGATATCTTCATTGCGAAAGAGTAGCATGGTATCAAAGGGACATATTAAAAAATGGATACAACTGTTAATTGCAACATGCTTAACATCATCCTAATTCATGTTTTGTAAGTTTGTAGCCATTGAAATACAACTGTTTAAAAATGGATACAATTGTTAATTGCAACAGGCTTAATGGCCATTGAAATTGGTATTGATAAAAATGCAATTGGCAGAGTTAAACATCACAAGGCAGGTACTGCCAAAGCAGATAATAGCCCAGTTGTCTATAAAAAGGTAGGGAAAATAGCTGAAATGTGTTAGGCATGTTTAATACAACATGCTTAATACATTTATAGTACAAAACATAGCCATTAATTGCAACTGGTATTGGTAAGATTGAACTGGTGAGTACATACTTGGAAGTCCTGAGAGATAGTTGATGGGGAACTTCATCTTGGCCAGAGCCCGCCCAAAGTCAGCGGTGGCGAAGGCGAGCTATTCCTCCGGGTCGAAGCGTGGATCAGTGCCACTGACATGTGCACCTACAGGCAACCAGTAAATGGTAGAAGTTAAACTGCAATTGCACAAATGATGTGAAATACTGCAAGACATGGGATGCAGCTAACCTCGACGGCAAACAACAGCATCAGCCGTTATGACCCTGCGTAAGTACATGGACAAGCATGTTAAGTACAACATGGTTAGCATCCACCAAAAATAGAAAATGGGTAGCATCTCTAGTATATCCATTGTGGAGAGTAGCATGGTAGCAAAGGGACAGATTAAAAAATGGATACAACTATTAATTGCAACAGGATTAACAACATCCTAAGTCCTGTTTTGTAAGTTTGTAGCCATTGAAATACAACTATTTAAAAATGGATTCAACTGTTAATTGCAATAGGCTTAATAGCCATTGAAACCGGTACCGATAAAAATGCAATTGGCAGAGTTAAACATCACAAGGCAGGTGCTACCAGATTAGAGAATGGCCCAGTTGTCTATAAAAAGGTAGGGAAAGTAGCTAAAATGTGTTAGGCACATTTTCTAGAACATGCTTAATACATCAACCGTACAGAACATAGCCATTAATTGCAACCGGTATTGGTAAGATTGAACTGGTGAGTACATAGTTGGTAAGTCCCGAGAGGCAATTTCTGGCGCACTTCATCTTGGCCAGAGCTCGCCCAAAGTCAGCGGCGGCACAGGCGAGCTGTTCCTTCGGGTCGAAGCATGGATCAGTGCCACTGACATGTGTACCTACGGGCAACCAGTAAATGGTATAAGTTAAATTGCAAGTGCACAAATGATGTGAAATACTGTAAGACATGGGATGTAGCTAACCTCGACAGCAAACAACAGCATCGGCCGTGACGCTGCGTAAGTACATGGACAGGCATGTTAAGTACAATAGGGTTAGCATCCACCGAAAATAGCCAATGGGCAGCATCTCTAGTGATATCCTGAGTCATATATTGTAAGTTTGTTACTGGTATTGGTGAAATTGAGCTGGACAGTTAATACTTGAACATCACACAGTGTGCAGTACTAAAATAAACAAGGCACGAACATGCTTAATACATCATCCGTACAAAACATAGCCATTGCAAGTGGTATTGGTAATATTTAGCTGGTCAGATCATACCTGTTAAGTCCTGGGGGGTAGTCAATGGGGCACTTCATCTGGGCTAGAGCCTCCACCATGTCGTCGGCGACGCAGGTGAGGTGTTACTCCGGGTCAACACGCACATCAGCCATCGCGCCATGGATTGCCATCAGCTCCTCGAACTCCATGTGATATGTGGTTGGGCTTGCGCGGTGATGCTCTGGAGGTAGGTGAGGGAGTCCTGGATTAGGGGGTACTCAGGTGTCTGGTCTATTTGATATGGGCCAGACTGATGGGTCGTGAAGATACAAGCAGAAGACCTTCCCCCGTGTCAGGGTAGGACTCCCATATGCGTGGATGGCAAGATTAGTGTCGGGATATGTTATTTCCTTCCTCTACAAACCAACTCTGTACAACCCTAGGCCCCTCCGATGTGTATATAAACCGGATGGTTTAGTCTGTAGAGGCAATCAGAATTCCCATAGGCTAGACAACTAGGGTTTAGCCATTAAGATCTCGTGGTAGATCAACTCTTGTAACCCCTATACTCATTGAATACAATCAAGCAAGACGTAGGGTTTAACCTCCTTTAAGAGGGCCCGAACCTGGGTAAACATTGTGTCCCCATTGTCCCTTGTTACCATTGATCCTTAGACGCACAGTTTGGGACCCCCTACTCGAGATTTTCCGGTTTTGACACTGACATTGGTGCTTTCATTGAGAGTTCCACTGTGTCGTCGAAAGAAGGATTGATGGCTCATCTCGTCATCAGCTGTCGGCGCCCTGGACTTGGGGGTATCCAGTCCTACCTGCCTGCAGCCCACCGCGTGGCTCCATGGACGGCCTGGTACGGCCCAGCTTCAACACCAACGCAGCAAGACTCTCGCGAGGGGCCAAGCCTCATGAGGTAGACGACGCCAAGACCCCTGAAGGAGTTGGCCTCCTCAGGAGGGCTCCTGAGGGGCGGAGAGTTCTATGCAGCTAACTCATGAGGCTCATCTGACATGAGCCGTGACGACCAAGGTCAGGCGGGCGCCAGGCGGGTGCAGAGCGCAGGTTTCCTCTTCGGTGCAAGCGGGGAAAGCCTCAGGCGCGGAATCCCGAGGAATCAGCCAAAGGGTTCTATTCTGGTGCAACAAGACCAAGACCGCCAGGATGGCAGGATGGAGGTCATCACCGAGCCCACCGCAGCGTCACGACCAGAGGCTTTTCGCAGGCGAAGACTACTTTTGTCAGGATAGACTGTACCACTTGTCCGCATTCAAATCCTGACGTTGTGGAATCCCTTCTCGCTCATATTTGGGAGGAGGACCAAGGCCACTATATATAGGACTTAGCCACCACCATAGTGGGGGGAGAGATCCATTCCATCCCGAGCATCACACCAGCTCAAGAACACCTCACCTCCTGAGGCTTGTTCATCCTTTGTACTAGTTCACCCATAGCCCCTCGAGGCAATCCACCACACCACACTGGAGTAGGGTATTACACCACAACGGTGGCCCGAACCAGTATAAATCTCTGTGTCTCTGTGTCTCTGTGAGCTCGACACGGTAGACTAGGGAGGATCGCGAGTAGGCAGGCTGGACAGGTTGAGATCTCCACACGCACCCCAGAGTTTGAACCTCTCAAGGGTTGCCGGACCCCGAAATTCAACATTTGGCGCGCCAGGTAGGGGTGCATTGGAATCTTCTTCCTCGACCTCCAGATCGTGTCACCGACCCATATGGCAGGCACTCCTCCGTCGGCCTCGTCAACGCACGTTCCTAGAGAAGCGCCGGGGCTGCGCTGCTTCGCCCCCACCCTGCGGCAGGTGCAGTGGCCACCCAAGTTCCTACCGGAGATGCCACCGCGCTACGAAAGTGCGGCAGATCTAGCCCCTTTCTTCAGTCATACGAGGAGGCAGTTTGGGCGGCTGGCAGAGACGACAAGGTGAAGGCCAACTGGTTCCCCATGGCCCTCGTAGGTGTGCCACGCGCCTGGCTGCTCAACCAGCCGGCGTCTTCTGTGGCCTCTTGGGAGGGGTTGCGCGACCTCTTCCTTGCCCACTACGCGGTGCCGGCCCCCCCGGTCGTCGCAGCTCTCCTGGGCGGCTCACATGCGCCACCCTCCGACCGCCACGTCAAGCAGTTCTACCGACAGGTAGGCAACACTTAGGCGGGCTCAGGGGCTCCCCCCGGGCTGGGTGGCGCCCCAAGCTGACCTCGCCTTTGGCCCTGAGGATCACCCTGTCGCCACGACGGGAGCAGGCACGCTCCCGATGCTCTACACCCCCAACGTCTGTGTGGGGACCCCGACTCATAAGTCGTGATCACCGATTGCACATGTACAGTGATCCCAGAGATCAATGCTCACTGAACGCACAGAAGCTGAATAACAAGAGTCTTACATCCATACATACCGTATTACACAAGTAGGACCATTATGGTCGAGTCTTGAGTATAACATCGCAGCGAAAATCTTCGTCGATAACTTGGACCCATGCCATCTGCCTTAACCCTACATGCATTCTGACTGGGAAACGTCCTAGCTTGCATGTTCGTCGCCGAAGTATTCTTCATCATATCCTGTTCTTTCATGCCTGGCCAATAAAATAACCAGTGGCAAGCGAATGAGTACTTTGAATGTACTTGCAAGCAACCCAAGAGTGATAACAAAATAATTATGCAAAGCTCTACTGCTTAATTGGCATTGTTGCAAAAAGCTAGCTTTTCTCATGCAAGTATGATCAACATTTATCAAGGACAGGAATGCATCTGTAACAAGCATCAGGATGTTACAGACATCAACATCGAGAAAGAGTTATGAACAACTCATGCTCAAGCTCATCGTGACTTCCCCACGAGTCACATCATCAATATCACCAAACGGTGTTGTTTGTCAGAAACGTATGGACATAGTCTAAGCAGCACCGCCCAACTGTCCTTGACCGTGGACACGACTATTTGAATAGTTTTACACTCTGCAGAGGTTGCACACTGTACCCACAAGATCCGGGGAACTTCCGTGTCATCCACGACCCGCGATACCTCAAGTACCCGGGGTAAGCACCCGATCACTACCTTTCCCTAGACGACACTAACATGGAGTCCACTCGATTGGCAGTAACCCCTGTGCCCAACATTTTACATAACACTTTCATGGAGCCTTGCTCCCATAATTATCACATACCACTGGCACGGGGTGCCAACGGTGTGTCCGGTGCCCTGTGAAAACAGTCATGGCCACCCTACCTGGCACGACCCCGTCCCGAGAGAGAGCACCAACTCTCCCCCGTCACTAGTAATGCGGGCTCCAAGCTAGTATTGGCCTAGGTAATCAATAATGCCCTTTCCCATATAAGGGTAGAGTGGTTGCGCATGTAAGGTTGGGACAGTCGACAAATCTTAAATCTAATCCGTCTCTATAAACAACACTTTTATCAAGCCTCGGTACACTACTTCTCCACCAAGTAGTGACCTAGTTCATCATCATCTCCCAGGGGCATTAGTGGCACCCACTGGGGTTGTTTGAAAGTATGTCAAACCACACTTGTTCCTTTCCATGCATAACCCTAACCCACTTTGCGTAGCAACTACTTTAGCATCCTATCTACTCCCATCGGCATAACCCTCATAAGAAGGTAGGGTCATGCACAATGCAAGTATCAATGAGGAAGTAACAGAGGCAACCAATCAACATGGTCTACCATCTCATCATGATTCCGATGCAACAATAATAAAGAGTTATATGTCATGCATAAAAAGGGTTTCATGGACATGGTCAAAGGGCTGCTTGCCTGTTGTAACAAAGTCTTCGAGGTCTTCAAATGTCTCTGGCCCAACTCCGAGCATTCCGTCTACTTCGCCAACTATCATTGAAAGCAACCATAATAAGCAACACAACAAGGCAGGAAATAAAAGTGCTCTAAAAATATGAGTTGGACTTTTCTGGGATACCTCTGGTCATATGAGGGATGACCAAAGTGGTTTCATTAGGATTTGATCAATGGACATCTCTGAACATTTCAATATGATGGAATCAAGGGATTAATGGGTTTGCAAGAAGTGTACAGAAAGATATTTTTGAAAAATGAGCAAAGGCACCCTTTTAACAAAGGATGATTTTAGAAGCATCTAGGAATTAGTCTCACTAGATTTGGAGTTGAGATAATTTTCCTATGAATTTGCAAAGTTGGCTATATACAAAGAAATAGACCATTATTTGAGGTGATACAGAAAGTATTAGTAAAAATGTTCAAAAACTAAGTCTTGAACTTATAAACATCTAGGAATTTGAATCATTGCATTTGGATCAAATATGAGCTCTCTATAATATTCTAAAGTTCATCACAGAAATGGAAAAATGGGATTTTGATAAATATTTGTGAAGGAAATGATTCTGGAAAAATGTGAAAATAGCACCATGTGATAGGGAATGATTTTAGGAACTACTAGAAATTTGAACCACCCAATTTGGAGTTAATTTGGATTGTTTATGGATTTTACAAATTGTGCAGAAAAGAAAAAGGAGAAGCTTTTTACCCAAACAGGCTGGATCTGGGCGGCGGCGGCACGCACCGGGCGAGTTTTAGTAGCAGGGCGCCACTGGGCCTGGCCCAGCCACTCATGTGCGCTGGGAGGCCACGTCAAGGCGGCCATGGGTACGCCAGCAGGGAGGCGGATCCGGCCAAGTCGTTCCACTTAAACAATGGGCCCGCCCACCGGGTCACTGACGAGCAGGGCCCAGTGCTCAGGCCGTCTCCTACCTCCCTCTCGAACAGAGCAGAGGCAGGGGAGGCGAGGCCGAGCGGGCGCCGGCGCTCTCCCGGGCGGCACGGGCCACCTCCGGCGGTGCTCGGCACACCGGCGGACTCAGCGCGCCGCGACACACCCATCCAGGTGCTTCACGCCCGCGGGGGAGCCCGGGAAGAGGAGGAGCTTCGGGTGCGGCGGACTAGGCTGACGGCGGGGTTCGGCAAGGCGAGGGAGGCACGAGGAGGAGGGGATGGAGCACGGGGGGGAGTTGTAGGTGGTGATGAGAGGGTGCGGGAGTGTTCATGGGGACGAGAGAGGGGTCGAGGCCCATGAATTTAAGCGGCGGCCGGCGGCACTGCTCCGGCCATGGAGGTGCAAGGAGAGCACGAGAAGAGCAGTGGGTTGGTCCAGGGGGTCTCTGGGAGGGAGAGAGAGGCAAAGGAGTAGAGAGGAGGCTCGGGGGTGGCCTTAAATAGAAGGGGGCGAGGTGCACAGCGGGGCCGTGCGCCCGCGAGGCTGTTGCCATCGCTGCAAGCCACGGGGGCTCGTGTGGGCATGTCTGGGGTGTTCCTGGACGTCGACTACGTCGGGAGAGATAGAGAGAGGGAGTGGGGAGAGGTCAGAGACGCGCACGTGTGAGCCAAACCATTGGCGCGCTCGGGCGGCCTCTGTTTGCTAGCACGGAGGCGCGGGGAGGAGGAGAGAGGAGGGGGCCGACCGCGTAGCATGTTGCGGACGCCGAGGCACCTCGACTGGCGCGAGGGGGAGGCTCGAGTTGGACGGGAGTGCCGTGTCAATGGTCGGGAGCACGCTGACGTGCTCCAGAGCGCGTCTTTGGCCGACATGACATGCCTTTTTGCGGAATGGGCGCGGCCACTTGTGTCTGGAAGCTGCAGGGGGGAGTAAACAATGGGAAAGTGGCATTGGATGCCCTGGAACATGCCAGGAGTGAGAGAGAGATGAGAAAGGGAGGGGGAAGTGGCTGCCCAGAGAGGAAAAATGGGTCTCTGCCCCCCTTCATCATTGCCTCTCGGGCAGGGAAGAACACCAGAGGTAAAGGGGGACTAGGAGGGGATGTGGTAAAAAGGATAACTCATGGAGATTAGTGGAAGTGGCCAAAAACGGGATTTTGGTAAAGTGGCAGAAGGTGTTTGATGATGGTTTGGACAAGTAGATGATTTGCATCTGCCATGAGACTCCATAGGGTGAAATGACACATATAATTAGGGCCTTCCACCAATTTGGAGCTCATTTGAAGAAAGTTGACAATGCAACTTTGGTAAACCCTAGAAATTAGCAGAAATGAACTTGTGTAGATCTAGTTGAGCAAATCACTTCTCCTTGATGCACCACTTGGTGTAGTGTCATCATTTGAGGTTCTGAACATGCCCGGAAAAGTTGGGATCAAAAGGAGAAAGTTTCCAATGTAGAGTTGTTCAAATTTGGTTCTGGACAGAAAGGGTTTTGGGGCACTTTGATCAAGTTAACTTGTTCTCCAACCTGTGCCATTTGGTCTAGATGGATTATTAGACCATTTGAGCATGTTCACAAGGTTTGAGAACATTTGGACATGTTTGGCAGTGCAAAGTTGTTCAAACTTGAAAAAGGACAGAAGTGGTTTTGAGAGGGTTTCATGGGGTTATACTGTTCTCCATGATATGAGACTTGGCAAGACCATCAAACATGTCATACGTGACATGATAGAATTTTGTTGGAATTCTTGGAGAATATTCCCTTTGTAAATATTTCAAAAGCTTGAAATATCCAGAAAGGGTTTTTGAGGTATCTGACCAATATTTTTAACATGACCATGTGTTGAAACTCTTATATATGGACAATATATGTCCTATGAGTTTCCCTAAATTTTGTCAAATATTTTTGAAGCAATAAAGTAATTTTTCCCTATTAAAAACCATTTCTGTCCTTAAGAAAAAGCTTTTAAATAAAATAGGAAAATAGCCTTTAAAATTATATTTGTGTGGTTTCTGGGTATCCTATATCTAATAGGAGGCACATATATTTTTGGAAAGATTTTTACTGCCCTTAATTAAGTACTTGCAGTGCAAACCTCAATTCAGGGGTTTTTGGAGAACTAATTTTTGAAAATACTTTTTGGCCAAATTATTTTGTAAGAAAATACTATATTGCTCTATGCACATGGCATGATAGGTTTTGGATCAAGGAGATGAAGTATAGGAGTTGGGGGATTTATTTGATTTTTAGAGCACTTGCAAACAACACACGAAATCGAATCAAGGCAAGGTCCAAAACACTCAAAAGTTTTTGTCAAACCACATTTTATCATGATTTATTAGCTTAAGTGTTGTGGCATGAAAATCAGGGTGTGACAGTCTGCCACGTGGCGATCACCAAGACCCTCATCGATGGCGGGGCAGGTGCCGGTGTCAAAACCGGCGGATCTTTGGTAGGGGGTCCCGAACTGTGCATCTAAAGCTAATGGTAACAGGAGGCAGGGGACACATTGTTTACCCAGGTTCGGGCCCTCTTGATGGAGGTAATACCCTACTTCCTGCTTGATTGATCTTGATGATATGTATTACAAGAGTTGATCTACCACGAGATCGAAGAGGCTAAACCCTAGAAGCTAGCCTATAGTTGTGATTGTTCTTGTCCTATGGACTAAACCCTCCGATTTATATAGACATCGGAGGGGTCTAGGGTTACACAGAGTTGGTTACAGAGAAAGGAATCTTCATATCCAAATCGCCAAGCTTGCCTTCCATGCAAAGGGGAGCCCCTTCCGGACACGGGACGAAGTCTTCTGTTTTGTATCTTCATAGTCCAACAGTCTGGCTATCCGAGGACCCCTTAATCCAGGACTCCCTCGGTAGCCCCTGAACCAGGCTTCAATGACGATGAGTCCGGCATGTAGATTGTCTTCGGCATTGCAAGGCGGGTTCCTTCTCCGATTACTCCAAAGTAGATCTTGAACATAAGAATCGTGTCAGGCTCTGCAAAAAAAATTCCATGTACCACCATGGAGAGCATAATGTTTTCACGAGTCTAATCTGCTGATAACTTGTACAACACGACATTATGTCATCATCCAACCATTATTTTGAATCATTTTTTCGGCCTGCTGCTCCACGCTTTGCGAGGCGGTTTTATTGGCACGTTTTGTCGAAGCGGAGATCGTGTCCCCTTATTATGGGATTCTCATCAACACGGGCATGGGTAACCCAACCGTCCCGTTGGTATGATTCCTTGGGAATAGGCATGTTTTAAGGCCATGTAGGGGACGTTTGATATTCGTCATCTTTATAAGGAGGCCGATACCCGCCTTTCCCCTCTACGGTACTCCCTCCTCCTCTCACCTCGAGTTCCAACACCCAAGGCTTAACCAGTCGCTTCGAACCTCAGTCCATGTCCGGATCCAGCTTTAAAGGTCGGTGGACGGCTTCCTCTGTCACCGAGGAGGATATCACGAAGCTCAGGGAGGCGAGGTACTTGACCGTGGAAATCCTTCATAGATTTCCCGCACCAGGGCAGGTTATCCCTACTCTTAGGCCTAATGAGAGGGTCGTATTTATCCCTCACTTCCTTCGGGGGCTAGGTTTCTCCCTCAATCCCTTTGTTCGAGGGCTCATGTTTTACTACGGACTAGATTTCCATGATCTAGCTCTGGACTCACTGCTTCACATCTCATCATTTATTATCGTATGTGAGGCTTTCCCCCGTATCTCTCCACACTTAGGGTTGTGGCTCAAGACCTTTGATGTAAGGCCGAGGATAATAGACAGGAGACATGCAGAGTGCGCAGGTGCTCTGATAAGCAAATTGGCCGACGTCATCTGGCCAAAGGGTTCCTTCACCACAACTTCCGGCCTATGGCAATGGGAGTGGTTTTATATCATGGAGCCCCGCGGTACCAAGTGGGTGGCTTCGCCCGCCTTTCGATCTGGTCCTCTGCCACAGCTTGCATCGTGGATCAACAAGGAGCTGGATTGGGGATCGCTAGATGAAGTTCAAATACTGCAAAGCCGCATTTGAGACCTTATTAAGAAGGACATCAACCTCGCCAAGGTAATCCAAGTGATGTTAGTCCGTCGAGTCTTGCCATGTCAGCGCCGACCTCTCCGCATGTGGGAATTCAATCCGGAAGGACCACGAACCATTCAGCGCTTGTTCGGCACAACGCTCGAAGGGATGTATGAATTAGTCTTCGGGTCACGAAAAAGGTGTCCGGACACCGCAGAGGACGCATGCCTTGACTGCAACCATCCAGATTCCCTGGTAAGTACTCAATTTCCGAACGCGTTTTTAAGTTTCTCATAACAAACTGAGAAAACCATACTCTGCCAGGGCTGGGTAAAGAAGGCGGAAAGGATCAGATCTTCGGCCCCTCTTCCCGAAAACTCAGCGGACCCAGTGTTAACCAAGATGCTGGCTCCGGCACCCTATCAAGTGCCGTTAAGGGAAGAAAAGGAGAGGAGTGGAGATGCCCAAAGCGGCCTTCATACCGAAGGTGCGTCACGCACCATATCTGGGAAATCAGAACTCCCGTGTCGGAGGGTGAACAGTGAGGAGAATCTAACATTCCCTCTCCCCACGAGAAGAAAAGAGCCGCTCCTGTAGACCTGAAGGCAGAGGCTTCCAAGCGAGGGAAGAAATCCCTATCAGGGGGCCCGAATTCTGGAGGTGATATTGCCGCACAGTGCCTGTCGGTGTCAAAACCGGCGGATCTCGGGTAGGGGGTCTCGAACTGTGCGTCTAGGCGGATGGTAACAAGAGACAAGGGACACGATGTTTTTACCCAGGTTCGGGCCCTCTCGATGGAGGTAAAACCCTACTCCTACTTGATTGATATTGATGATATGGGTAGTACAAGAGTGGATCTACCACGAGATCAAGGAGGCTAAACCCTAGAAGCTAGCCTATGGTATGATTGTTGTAATGGTTGTTCGTCCTACGGACTAAAACCCTCCGGTTTATATAGACACCGGAGAGGGCTAGGGTTACATAGAGTCGGTTACAATGGTAGGAGATCTACATATCCATATCGCCAAGCTTGCCTTCCACGCCAAGGAAAGTCCCATCCGGACACGGGACGAAGTCTTCAATCTTGTATCTTCATAGTCTTGGAGTCCGGCCGACAATGATAGTCCGGCTATTCGGACACCCCCTAGTCCAGGACTCCCTCAGTAGCCCCCGAACCAAGCTTCAATGACGACGAGTCCAGCGCATATATTGTCTTTGGCGTTGCAAGGCGGGTTTTCCTTCAAATAATTCATAGAAGATTGCGAACACCAGAATAGTGTCCGGCTCTGCAAAATAAATTCCACATAGCACCGTAGAGAGAATAATATGTACACAAGTTCAATCTGCTGACGTATTTTGTGGCATGATATCACACCACCACCAAGCCTTTACTTGAATCGTTTTTATTATACCACCTCAGCGCGTTTAGCGAAGCGGTTTCCTTGGCACGTCTTGTTGAAGCAGAGATCGTGTTCCCCTTATTCCGGGATTCCCATCAATACGGACGTGGGTAACCCAACCGCGCCATTGATGGTGGCGCTTGGGAGATAAGTGAGTTTTACCAGGCCGGTGGGGACGCATAGTCTTCGTCCGCCCATATATAAGGGGATAAGGATCCACCTTTTTTACCTACGCCTTCTTCCTCCTTTGCTTATCCATCTCCGTGCACTCGAGCTCCAGTGCCCAAGTCCGCACATCTCGTCTCAACCTTCTCCAGCTATGTCCGGAGCGGGAGGCAAGTGGATGGCCTCCTACGTTATGGAGGGGCACATCGAGAAGCTGCGCGGCGCCGGATACCTCTCCAGTGACATCGCGCACCGGCTGCCCGACGAGGGGCAGCTCATCCCCACCCCCAGGCCTCATGAGAGGGTCGTATTCCTTCCCCACTTCCTCCGCAAACTGGGCTTCCCACTTCATCCCTTCGTCCGGGGGCTCTTGTACTATTACGGCATGGACTTCCACGATCTGGCGCCAAACTTCATCCTCAACATCTCGGCATTTATCGTCGTGTGCGAGGCCTTCCTCTGCATCCAGCCCCACTTCGGCTTGTGGCTAAAGACCTTCAATGTCAAGCCGAAGGTGGTGAAGGGCATTCAAGCGGAGTGCGGAGGCGCCATGGTGGGAAAAATGCCCAACGTCATTTGGCTCGAGGGCGCCTTTGTGGAATCCGTCAAGGGATGGCAATCGGGGTGGTTCTACATCACCGAGCCGCGTGACCCTAAATGGGCAGCGGCCCCCGAGTTCAGATCTGGTATCCCCATGCAGCTCACCTCCTGGAAAGAGAAGGGCTTGCTATGGGGTAGTTCGAGGAGCCGACAGACTCGACCTGTCTCCTGCACCCTGGTGAACAAGAAGCTTAAGCTTGTCAACATGATCCAGGTCATGCTCGTCCGCCGGATTCTCCCATGCCAGCAACGGGCCTTCAATTTGTGGGAGTTTGATCCGGCACAGCACCGGACCCTGAGCTGCCTGGAGGGTGCTGTTCAAGGGCGGAGAAGCCCCGCATCCGCAACTGAAGATCGCGGATTCAGCACCAAGTGCCCGGCCGGCGAGGTAAGCTTTGCTATCCTTTATGGGACACTTATTTCTTTCATAGTTTGACTCTATGTGGGATCTAAAACTCCAATGCCTTTAACAGGACTGGCAGAAGACGTCCGAATAGGTTGACTGTCTGGCTCCCCTTCCCGAAGACCCAGCGGACACCCGTTTGATGGGGCTGCTGGTCCTGGCCCTTTACCTGGTGCCGGAGAAGAAGGCCAAGAAGAAGGCCACGGGAACCCGAAGGAGTTCCCGGCGCCAGGTGGTATCGGACTCATCGTCCGATGGCTCAGAGGCGGACTCCTCCCCCGAAGACGAGGAGGAGAAAGAGGACTCTCCCCAGGAGGGGGGAGAGAGGAAGAGGAAGGCTTCCCCAGCGAGGGAGGCCGAAGGGTCCAAGAGGGGAAGGACCCTTCCTCCGGACAGCTCCGCCAACGCTGATGACAGCGACGAGGGGTGGCCCTCAAGGGCCAAGCCCCCGGCAAGATCGTAAGTATCCGGATTCCTGCATAATTTATAATTTCTCTATTTTTGCCACATGGTGTCCTTCTAATGCCGCATATAACCTGCAGTCCGGCCGAGGACAATTTTCCCGCTTCTTCGAGCGGGTCCTTGGCTCCGTCGGATGTGGATTCCATTTTGACCGCCTCCACCCCTCGCGACACCGAGGACGCCGAGGTGGGATCCCAGGAGGGACCCGCTAGGAGGGTGAGGCTCCGGAGGTGCCACAGGGCAACCTCCCGGACTTCCCACCGGACTCCGCACCGGAACCCGCAGTGGTTCCGGAGTCCGGCAGGCGGCCCCTTCGTAAGAAGGTCAAGACCGTGACACCGGCAGCCTCCGTCCAACCGGAGGCGCCGGACAACTTGTTGGAGGCGCTCAACAGCGCTTCCATCGAGGAAGAACACCGCACTATCATGAGTGCGGTTATTCAGAAGGTTCAGATTGCCAAGAGCGGGCTGACCGAAGCCTGCAGCAGCCTTCTAACAGGCTTTGAGGTAAGAAATTTTAAAATATTTAATGTAATACCGCATAGACAGTAGCCCCTGATGCTCGGTTCGGTGTTCGGAAAGAAAAGCCGGACTGAGGATCTAAAAAGATATACGAGGAGTTCTAAAATTATGTCAATATGGGATTGCAGCTGCTGTTGCCGACCTCTGCCGCATGGACCGAGGAGGTCGGTGTTTAAAGCGGGACCTCGAGCGGTCCGAGAATGAGCTCGGCCTTGCCAAGAAGCAGCTCGAGGACAAAGAAGGTGAGTAACACCGTATTAAATTTGTACCTTACAGAAAAGGATTTTGGTTGCAATAGAAATAACAGGTATAACGTGGGCACTGCAGGGGCCACGAACGAGGTGGCGACCCTAAAGGAGGCCGTGTCCACGGCCGAACGTAATGCGGCCGCGGAACGAGCGGAGCGAGAGAAGCAGGAGGCGCGAGTGGTGGAGGTGCGGCAAGAGCTCCAGGCTCTCATGGAAAAGCATGAGAGTTTGGAGCGCGACTCGAGGACTCGAGAGTCCGAGCTTGCCTCGGCTCTTGAGAGTGCCAAAGCTGCTAAGGCCGAGGCCCATAAGGCCCTCCAGGAGATTGAGGCGGTGAAGAAAATAGCGGCGGGTAAGGCATTTTTCATGCAAAGCAAGCATGTGAATGTGAATTACCTGTTACTTACCCGAATTCGGAGCTCTCCAGGAGCATTTGCAGATCTGCCTCGCAATGTGTCCGATGCCACTGCATTCTACCGGGCCGAGGAGGGGAGCTCAACGGAGAAGGTCTTCTGGTCTCAATATGCTGAGGCCGGACATCCGGTGCCCCTTAGCAACCAGCTAAAGCAGCTGGTCGAGCTCCACAAGGTAGCCGAGCAGGCCATGAAGGGCCTCATAGTCCGGTGTGGCTCAAGAGGCCATGCTGGGAGCTACTTGACCTCGTCTGGCGGCTGGTGGATGCATGCCCCAGGTGGAAGTCATCAAGCGCTCCGGCTGCATTGAAGGTGCCCGTCGGGCCCTTGCCCGCGCAAAGGTGCACTGGGGCAGGCTGGATGCTGAGAGGCATCTGACGGACGCGCTGCCGGCGGGCAAGGAGTATCGTACGCCCGAAATGTATTATAAGAGTGTCCTGAAGGGTGCCCGCAAGATTGCAGATGAGTGCTCCAAAGATGTAATATTTGAGTAGACTCGCAATGTGTTATCCAGTGCGCTGAAAACTTTGTTCATAGGCGCTAAGCAACGCTTATTAATTTAAAATATTACCTTCTGTGCGGCCGTTTATCAAATCTGAGAGATGGCAAGTCGTCGGCTTCGCACCCCATGCCACGAGTCTTTGGGGTGTTCGGGATAAACTTGAGCGCTCTTGTTCCCATTTTTGGGTCCATCTAGGGAGGCGCTCAACACAACGAACAAGGCAACCGGACTTATGATGCTTGAACACTCTCACTTAGCCATAGAATTCTATAATTTTAAATTTCGGCGAAGCCCCTAGTGTTCGGAAGATCGAGTTCGGGGCGCTATCCACGCCCGGGCCGGACGAAGCCAGTTCCTCGCTCTAAGCAGCATAAGTCTTTAGGGACTCGAAAAGACCTCTCGAACAGCGACCAGCTCTCGCTTTATCATGACGGTCAGTTTTAGCTTTCTCCACTGAGGCGCTCACCCAGCTCAACCGGGGTGCAATCGCAGTGGTTCTCCCAGTGCTACCTTAGCCGATATAACGGAACGTAAGGTACCAAAACATGGGAGCCGGGCAAACCCAACTATTGACCCAAGACATGATTCGGAGCAGATGCATATAGTGCTATAAGTTCGGGGTGCCGCACTTGTGAAAGTGTTCGGACTTATCATACCATAATGCGGGGAACATAAGCCCCTGGTGTATTCGGCCGTACCAAAGTGTACGGATGCAAAACGTCGTAAATGAACATATATGTAAAAAAGGAATGCAATTATAAGCGAAAAGTGATGCATTGTTTATTCAAGGAATTCTACCATGAGTGCAGAACAATACAAATAGTGCGGTAAGCAAGGGATTGGACTATTAGACATGTCCCCCTCCAGGAGTAGGCTGCAGAATGGTGTATTTAACAGATTTAATGCTCATAATGGAGACCACCTGAGTGTTCGTCGTAGCCTTTGTCCTTCCCTGGCTGTTGCATCGTGAGTTCGGCAGATTCACCGCCGGACAGGGTCTCTGGTGAGCGGAGTCCTGTGGATAAATAGAAAAAAAGGAAAAGAAAAAGAGCGACACACTTGGGAGCCCCTGGTGTGGTTGAGCCGCACTCTGGGCCTGTCGTGGTCGTGCCTCTCCCCCTATGCCCATGGTATCTCCAGAGCGTAATGATGTACGCGAAGAGCTAGTCTTGCAATCATGCAAGGGCTGGGGTTGGGGCCGCATTGCTACGCGTGCTCGGCACGTGCCAGGTGGTCTTGATGTATGTTACTCCGGGCGCGTTTGTCCATGTCCGGTCGTTTAACGACCGAACTCGAAAATTGCCTTAAGAGGCTGCTCTGTACTTCTACCGCGAGAGCTGCTGTGTGTTCCTCTGTTCGGAGGGAGCGTTCAGTGTTTCCGTTGACCGTGATGACTCCACGAGGGCCTGGCATCTTGAGCTTAAGGTATGCATAATGCGGCACCGCGTCGAACTTTGTAAACGCGGTTCGTTCGAGCAGAGCATGATAGCCACTGCGGAACAGGACTATGTCGAAAATTAACTCCTCGCTTCGGAAATTATCCGGGGATCCGAAGACCACTTCCAGTGTGACTGAGCCTGTACAATTGGCCTCGACACCTGGTATGACGCCTTTGAAGGTCGTCATTGTAGGTTTAATCCTTGAGGGGTCTATGCCCATCTTGCGGCGTATCACGATAAAGCAGGTTAGAGCTCTGCCGCCGTCCATCGGGACTCTAGTCGGTGAAATCCATCGGCGATTGGGTCTAAAACCAATGCGCGCGAATCCGCCATGGCGGATATGGTGGGTGGTCCTTTGATCGAAAGTGATCGGGCAAGAGGACCATGGATTGAACCAGGCGATGGCTCCATCGCATATACGTCCCTAAGTGCACGCTTCCGCTCCCTGTTGGGTATGTGGGTTGCGTATATCATGTTTACCGTCCACACTTGTGGGGGGAAACCCTTCTGTCTTCTGCTGTTCGGCGGCCGGGTCTCTTCCTCGTCATCGCTATGCAGCCCCTTGTCATTGTTTTCGGCAATTAACTTGCCTGCCTGCTTGAACACCCAACAATCCCTGTTGGTGTGATTAGCTAACTTTTCGAAGTGCCATGTATCTGGCAAGAGCGGTCGAGTATTCGGTACAAATTGGACGGACCCGGAGTAGTTCGTTTAAATGGCTTTTTCCGCTGACCGGGTTTAGAGCCTCTGAATCCGGCGTTGACTGCCGTATCCTCAGTGTTATCGCCATTAACGCGGCGTTTGTTTTTGTTACGACGCGACCTGCCATTGCGGTCCTTGTTGTCGGACCGCCGAATTTTTGCTTTGAGGTTGTTCTGCGGGCTAGCCAGCTGTCCTCCCCCGCACAGAAGCGGGTCATGAATGATGTGAGGGCTGCCATGGATTTCGGCTTTTCCTGTCCTAGGTGCCGGGCCAGCCACTCGTCGCGGATGTTATGTTTGAAGGCTGCGAGGGCCTCTGCATCCGGACAGTCGACAATTTGATCTTTCTTTGTTAAGAACCGTGTCCAAAACTGTCTGGCCGATTTGTCTGGCTGCTGAATTATGTGGCTTAGGTCATCGGCGTCTGGTGGTCGCACGTATGTGCCCTGGAAGTTGTCGAGAAATGCGGCTTCCAGGTCCTCCCAACACCCAATTGACTCTGCTGGCAAGCTGTTAAGCCAATGCCGAGCTGGTCCTTTAAGCTTGAGCGGGAGATACTTGATGGCGTGGAGATCGTCACCGCGGGCCATATGGATATGAAGGAGATAATCTTCGATCCAAACCGCGGGGTGTGTTGTGCCATCGTAGGATTCAATGTTCATGGGTTTAAACCCTTCGGGGATTTAATGATCCATTACTTCATCTGTGAAGCATAGTGGGTGTGCGGCGCCTCTATACTGGGCAATATCACGACGTAGCTCAAGAGAGCTTTGTCTGCTGTGTTTGGCCCGGCCAGAGTTGTTGTATCCGGCGCGATGGTAATCGTCGTGGATTGTGGGGCACCCACGTGATCCGTAGATGGATCTTGATTGTCTTGCCTTGTCCTCCAGTACGTCTCGCAAGTCTGGCGCATTCCCCCGTGGCTTCGCGCTTTTCGAGCGGTGCTGGGGTATGGTTCTGGTGGAGGGCCTAGATGCCTCTCTGTCGCGGCCGCGAGGTGGTCGGTCTGCCGTATTGTGCGCTGGTGATGAAGGTTTATGTGCTTCCTCCTCTAATCGGGGGAGCAACTTGCGTTTTGGGTAGATTTTGGAGGGGCGTTCGAGTTCATGCTCTTCGGCCACGAGGACCTCGGTCCATCTGTCGGCCACCAGGTCTTGATCAGCTCGAAGCTGTTGCTGCTTTTTCTTTAGGCTGTTCGCCGTGGCCATTAGCCTGCGTTTAAAACACTCTTGTTCGGCAGAATCCTCGGGCACGACGAATTCGTAGTCATTGAGGCTTGCCTCGTCTCCGGAGGGAGGCATGTAATTGTCATCCTCTATCTCCTCGTCTGCCGCTCTCTTTTGAGGGCTGGCTTCTCCGTCCTCCTATGCTGAATCTTGATGGAGGGGGTTGTCTTCAGCACTCTCTAGGGTGTTATTATCTCCGGTGCCGGAATCTCCATTCTTGCTGTGGCGGGATTTAGAGTGGCGCCGCTGACGTTGGCGCTTGGGCTGTTTCTTGGAGGAATCTGCCTCCGCTGCTTCTTCGCCGTCCCCATCCTTTGGGATGTCCACCATGTATATGTCGTATGACGAGGTGGTCTTCCAGTGCCCCGTAGGCGCTGGTTCTTGATCGTCTCCGGCATCGTCGTCCATACTATCGATGTCTTCGGAGTCGTAGTCTAGCATGTCGGTTAGGTCGTCGACAGTGGCTACAAAGTGGGTGGTGGGAGGGTTTTGAATTTCTTTGTTGTACGCATCCCAACCGTCCTGACCGCAGTCCGGCCAGGGCTCTCCTGATAACGAGAGATACTTTAGCGAATTCAGGATGTCGCCAAAGGGTGAGTGCTGAAAGATGTCCGCAGCGGTGAACTCCATGATCGGCGCCCAATCGGATTCGATTGGCAGGGGCGCAGGAGGTTCGGAGTCCGGCAAGGAGTCTGGCACCTCGGAGTCACGAGCTTTGCAAGGGACAAGGTCAGTATTCGTCTCCATCGCCGTAGATGTTGCAGCCCCCGAGGCGGCGTCCAGCCACCTGTCCTCGATCTGCACGGTCGGCTCCGAACTATGGGTCAGAGCGGACTCGTGTGCAGCCTCCAGGGCACTATCTGGTAGCAGAGCTAAATCATGCCCACCGTGACAATGCGGCACGCTCGGTTGTGGCTCGAATCCATCGAAGATCAAGTCTCCGCGGACGTCAGCCGTGAAGTTTAGGCTTCCAAACCTAACCTGATGGCCAGGGGCGTAGCTTTCGATCTGCTCCAGATGGCCAAGTGAATTAGCACGCAGTGCGAAGCTGCTGCACGAAGATCTGTCTAGGGAGAAAAGTCTCACCCTTGACTGCGTTGTTGTTGATTGAAGAAGCCATCAAGCCTATCGGTGATGACACAGAGGAACTCTCAATGAAAGCACCAATGTTGGTGTCAAAACCGGCGGATCTCGGGTAGGGGGTCCCGAACTGTGCGTCTAGGCGGATGGTAACAGGAGACAAGGGACACGATGTTTTACCCTGTGTTCGGGCCCTCTCGATGGAGGTAAAACCCTACTCCCGCTTGATTGATATTGATGATATGGGTAGTACAAGAGTGGATCTACCACGAGATCAAGGAGGCTAAACCCTAGAAGCTAGCCTATGGTATGATTGTTGTAATGGTTGTTCGTCCTACGGACTAAAACCCTCCGGTTTATATAGACACCGGAGAGGGCTAGGGTTACACAGAGTCGGTTACAATGGTAGGAGATCTACATATCCAGACGCCAAGCTTGCCTTCCACGCCAAGGAAAGTCCCATCCGGACACGGGACGAAGTCTTCAATCTTGTATCTTCATAGTCTTGGAGTCCGACCGACGATGATAGTCCGGCTATCCGGACACCCCCTAGTCCAGGACTCCCTCAGTGCCCACAGGGGGGCCAGCCTTTAGCCGAACCGTAAGTGAACAAAGGTGTTTAATAAGCATACCCCGTTCTTTTCCCATTCGTGAGGGTAATATTTTTAAATGTATGTTTTGCAGTTCGGGCTATAGCCTCCCTCAACAATCTTCGTCCTCGGGGGATCTTCTTCCGGAGATGATGGAGAGCGAAACGGTGCCTCATACTTCCCTGCCCCATAAGGCGGATGACCCCGAGGTGTCGTCCCGGAGGATTTATCCCGACCCACGAAGGAGCGCCAGGCCAGAAGATGGCTCTTCGGCCCCCCGAGGTCCGGGGTGTTCGGCTCCTAGAGAGACCAGCAACAAAAGTCCCGGGCCATCCGATATACAGCCGGACATATGGACGGTCTTCTGCGGCAAGCGCCTATCTCAGAAGAACATCGTACCTTAATGGGTATGGTGATTGAGAGAATTTCGTCCGCAAAAAGCGGATTGAATGAAGCTTTTACGAGCCTGCTAAGAGGCTTTGAGGTATGTAATGTAGCCTCTTGTTTTGTACCATAAACGCAATGTGCACCGTGTATAGATAGTAGCCCCTAAGACTCTGGTTGCCCACCGACTAGTGACATTCAGAGGATCAAAAGATAAATTTGCTCAGGTAATAATTTTGCTAATTTGCCCACAGGCGGCTGCAGCCCCGGACACTGCCCGGGCTGCCCAATTTGCCGAACTGAAGCAGCAACTTGATGTGGCGGATGATGACATCACGCTCGTGACCAAGAGGCTTGATGAGGCGCAAGGTATGTATTTTGGGCGGTCAGTGAGTATAAATAGGAGCATGATGCTAGAATTTATAGTATGCTTGAATGCAGATGGTGCTGCCGCCGTGGAGACCCTTTGGGCTGAGCTTTCCCGGGCCGAGGAGCAAGCCAGGATAAGCAACGAGGCTGCCGAGAAGGCAGTTGGTGAACTAAAAGCCAAGCAAGCTGCTCATTGCCTAAGTGAGGAGAAAGTATCCAACATGGCGCTTGAGCTAAGGGATGCCGCTAGCCAATATGCACTTCTCGAGAAAGAGACCAAAGAAAAAGCGGCTGACCTTGAGAAGGCCTTACAAGCGGCAAAGGAAACCCGGTCAGAGGCCAGAGTAGCACGGGAGGAGATCTGGCAAGCCGGGGAGATCGCGGCTGGGAAGCCCTTTTTATTATGAACTAAGTTCGGCGATCCGAAGTATGCCCCGCTTGATCAAATGTGGAGTTCTCCGGATGCATTTTTGGACTTGTTGAAGAGTGCTTCTGATGCGATGCAGTTTTTCCAGGCCTAAGAAGGCCATGAAGCGGAACGGCTTTTCTGGTCGCAGTTTAGCATGCCAAGGCGTCCGCTGCTGTTGAATGAGCAGATGGCCGAATGGGCCGAGCTCCACAGGATTTCCGGACTTGCCATGAAGGCTGTCGTGGACCGGCTGTGGCCTGGGGGATCGACTGCGAATAGTTACTTTGGTTTAGTGCAGGAATTTGTTTGTGCGGTGTCGCATATCAACACTGTCAAGCGGTTAAAGTGCATAGAAGGTGCACAGATGGCCCTTGCCCGTGTGAAGACGCATTGGGCGAAGATGAAGGCTGCCGATATTGCAATAGGGGGTCCGCCCTGGGGTAAGGACACACCAGATCAATATTTTGAAGAAGTATTAGAGGGTGCCCGCTTGATAGAGGGTCAGTTCTCGAAGAATATTATGTTCAAGTAACATGTATCCGAATTGTAAAAACAATGCTTACGATAATGAAAGCTGTGTTTATACTTTTGCCCTGAAAGTATTTTAGTGCCTCCTGTGCGGATGTTTATGTATATATGTATATAACCTAAAAGATTGGAGTCGTCGGCTTCAGCCCCCTCGCGTATAACGCGGGGGTGTTCGGAAAAGCACTTGATCACACTTGACCCAACGTCTTGGTCCGTTAAGGAGGTGTTAGTGCGGCGAACTAGGCAATCGGACTATAGAGCTTTAACACTTTCACTTAGCCATAGGAGTTTGACGGTGGGGCTACTATATAGCCCCTGGTATGTCCGCGTTTATCCGAATACAGTGTGTTTGCATACATGACCAGGAAACCGGTCCTTCGTTAATGCGGAGGAATCGCGAAGATTCCGCTGTGTCATCGAGTGGTTGACCAGCTCTCGCCTTATCATGACAGTCAATTTTCGGCTATCTCTACTGAGGTGCTCGTCCTAATGAACCAGGGCACAATCACAGTAGTTCTCCCTTGGCCGCCTTAGCCAATAGAACGGACCGTAAGGTAGCAAGCACAGGAGCCGGGCAAACCCAACTATTGACCCAAGACATGATTCGGAGTTGATGCATATAAGGCCAAAACTCGCGACGCCGAACACTCCCAAAGGTATTCGGACTTTTCAATATATACCGGGCTGGGTACAGCTCCCGGTAATGAACCCTGAATTCAAGGCACGTGCTACGACCCGGCGTGAGGAGAGAGCGCCTGTGGTGAGAATATAGTTCTCAAAGCACACTACTGGCTGCCTCTATAACATCCATTTTAGTACGGCGAATCGTAAGTTCATAAGTACTGCCGATATCTTTCCAGGGCGTTTTATATGCCAGGAGGGTATGAAACAACAAAAGATAATAATAAGAAAAAAAGGTTTACGCAGGGTCTTAATCTAAACAGAAACCTTCAAACGGGGCCCTGCTGCATGTCTGCGCCTTTGTCTTTGTTGTGCAGTGTCCTTGAAGGGTATATCATGATGGCCTATCTGTAAAAAAGAAAGAACTAGGTGAAAGAATCTGGTACGGCCGTGGGTATAGTTTGTTGGCTTTGATGAACCGTGAACTATAGCTTTGTGAGTCCAAATAGGGTCAAGCCAAACTATAGACTTCTTCCGTGTAGGGTGCCCCCAGCGCTATCCAGGGAATTTTGAGTGTATATTTATGTATACGGGAAAACAGGTACAGTCTTCTTATGGGGCGATCTATGGGGGCAGGGCTGCTAAATAAGCGCAGGTTTATTTGAGTTTTTACACGTAGGTGTGCACTGAACACGCTTGGCTATATCCACGGTCTTGAGGACCGATGAGCAGTCCGGCTTAAAAGGCTTCGGCTACTAGAGCCGCCACGTATTCTTCTGTACGAAGAGAACGCTCTGTGCTTCCGCTCACCGTGATAACGGCACACGGTCCAGGCATCTTCAGCTTAAGATAAGCGTAGTGCAGGACTGCATTGAAACGGGCGAAGGCCGTTTGTCCTAGTAGTGCATGATAACCACTTTAGAATGGAGCAATGTCGAAGATTAGCTCCTCGCTTCGAAAGTTGTCGGGAGAGCCAAAGACGACGTCCAATGTTAGGGTGCCCGTCCAGCGGGCTTCTACGCCTGGTATTACTCTTTTAAAGGTAGTGCTTCTTTGCTTGATTCTTGACGGGTCTATCCCCATCTTACGGACAGTGTCCTGATATATCAGATTGAGACTACTACCGCCGTCCATGATGACTCGGGTGAGGTGGTATCCGTAAATTATTGGGTCGAGCACTAAGGCAGCCGAGCCCCCGTGACGGATACTAGTCGGATGATCCCTGCAATCGAAGGTGATCGGATAGGCCGACCATGGGTTGAATTTGGGGGCGACAGGCTCTATAGCATACACATCTCGGAGTGCGCGTTTGCGCTCCCTCTTTGGGATATGAGTGACATAAATCATGTTCACTATTTTGACTTGCGGTGGAAATTTCTTTTGTCCCCCCATATTTGGTTGGCGAGATTCGTCCTCGTCTTCGCTTTGCGGTCCCTTCCCCTTGTGTTTGGCGTTGAGCTTGCCGGCCTGCTTGAAGACCCAACACTCTCTATTGGTATGATTAGCTGGTTTGTCGGGGGTGCCATGAACCTGGCAGGACCTTTCGAGAATTTTATCTAGGCTAGACGGACCATCTTTGCTGCCTTTAAGTGACTTTTTCCGTTGACCGGGTCTGGAGCCCCTGAATCTGGCGTTTACCGCTGTTTTGTCCGGGCTTTCTCCGTTGTTCCGACGTTTGTTTTTTTCGTCGTGGCTTTCCATTGCCATCCCTGACTTCGGATGTGCCAGGGTCGCTGGTGCTGCTACGAGCCAACCAGCTGTCCTCTCCCGTGCAAAAGCGGGTCATTAGTGTAGTTAAGGCTGCCATTGTCCTTAGCTTTTTTGTCCTCGGTGTCTGGCCAGCCATTCGTCCCGAACACTATGTTTGAAAGCTGCTAAGGCTTCAGCGTCCGGACAGTCGACGATTTGGTTCTTCTTAGTGAGAAACCGGCTCCAAAGCTTACGGGCTGACTCTCTGGGTTGTTGGGTTATGTGACTTAGATCGTCTACATCCGAAGGTCAGACATAGGTCCCTTGGAAATTTGCCCTGAAAGCATCCTCAAGTTCTTCCCAGCTTCCAACAGAATTTTCGGGGAGGCTTTTTATCCAGTGCCGAGCTGGTCCTTTTAGCTTGAGGGGTAGGTATTTGATGGCGTGGAGATCGTCTCCGCGAGCCATGTGTATGTGAAGAATAAAGTCTTCTATCTAGACCACAGGGTCTGTTGTTCCGTCGTATGCCTCGATATTCACGGGTTTAAACCCTTCTGGAAATTCATGATCCAGCACATCATCGGTGAAGCACGAGGGGTGTGCAACACCCCTGTATTTGGCTGTGTCGCGGCGCGGGCCCGACGGTTGCAGTGTTCGGTGTTGGTTCTGAACTAGTAAGTTACCTACATATTTGGTTTGATGGCCCTGATCCTGTGCGGGAATGCGTTCCCTGGATCCATAAATTGAACTGGTTCTGCCAACCCTTTTGTCCAGGTCTTCACGTAAATCGTGTTTCTGGTTTTGGGTTGCGACCTCCTTTCCTTTAAGTATAGGGGGTGCGGTTTTGTGTGCTATGTTGTTAGCCGCTCTGTCTCGACTACGAGTTGGTTGGCTTGGTTGATCGGCCGTATTGTTATTCGGCGGTATGGGCACAATAGCATCATCGTCGAATTCGGGCAGCAGTTTGCGTTTGGGGTAGCTATTTGTTTGGCGATTACTGCCGTATTTTCTCTCAGTGTCGAGCACTTCGTTCCATTTATTATTGAGCGTATCCTATGCGGCTTTAAGTTGTTGCTTCTGCATCTACAAGCTCCTCGTGGTGGCGATAAGTCTCTGGTGGAGGTTCTCTTGTTCCAATTGTTCTTCCGGGACAATGAATGCATCGTCATCCCGACTGCTCTCCTCTTCGGAGACAGGTTGATAATTGGAGTATTCGGCATTGGTATGATTAGACAGGGGGCCGGACTGTGTTCGCCGTCACCTTGCTCGTCATGCTCCATTGCTGGGTCCGCGGTTTCTTCATTGTCTTCGACGTCGTCCGGGGTGTTATTCCCTCTTGTGCCGGTATCGCTATTTTTACCATGGGGTGGTTTCGAGCGGCGCCCCGACGTCGGTGCATTGGCTGCCTTCCATGAGTTTTATCCTCAACTGGATCCTTTTTGTCATCACCATTGTCTTCCTTGGGTGTATTCACCATGTATATATCGTATGAGGAGGTGGCTGTCCAGCGCCCTGTGGGCGGTGGTTCCTGTTCTTCTCCGACATTGTCATCCATACCGTCGATGTCTTCGGAGTCGAAATCAAGCATGTCGGTGAAATCATCGACAGTGGCTATCAAGTGGGTGGTGGGTGGGCAATGAAGCTCTTCGTCTTCTGCTTCCCATTCAAGCCAGACATAGTTCGGCCAAGAATCTCCTGACAAGGAGAGGGACTGTAATGAGTTTAACACATCACCTAAGGGTGAGTGTTGGAAGATGTCCGTGGAGCTGAACTCTTAGGTTGGCTTCCGGTCGGATTCGATCGGTGTGGATATACGCGGTTCGGAGCCTATGGCCGGGGATGAGTCCGAGGTTCCGATGACATAGGCCTCGTTGGAGGTCAGATCTGTGTTTGGCTCTAGCGCTGCTGAGTCCGCGGCTTCCGTGGCGAGGTTGAGCCTCCTGTCCTCGGATGGCGTGCTCTGCTCTGGATCTAGGGCCAGTGCGATTACAGGTGCAATCTCCTGCACATAGTCTGATGACAGATTTAGGTCATGTTCATCGTGGCGGCAGGGTACGACTGTCATGGGCTCGAATCCGTCGAAGATCAAGTCTCCGCAGATGTCGGTGGTGTAGTTCAAGCTTCCAAACCTGACCTGACGGCCAGGGGCGTAGCTGTCGATCTGCTCCAGATGGCCAAACGAGTTGGCCCGCAGTGCGAAGCCGCCGAATACGAAGATTTGTCCGGGGAGAAAAACTTTGCCCTGGACTGCGTCGTTGATGATTGAAGGAGCCATCAAGCCTTATGGTGACGACACATTGGAACTCTCAATGAAAGCACCAATGTCGGTGTCAAAACCGGTGGATCTCGGGTAGGGGGTCCCGAATCAGCGCCTAAGGCTAATGGTAACAGGAGGCGGGGGACACAATGTTTACCCAGGTTCGGGCCCTCTCGATGGACGTAATACCCTACTTCCTTCTTGATTGATCTTGATGATATGAGTATTACAAGAGTTGATCTACCACGAGATCGAAGAGGCTAAACCCTAGAAGCTAGCCTATGGTTGTGATTGTTCTTGTCCTACGGACTAAGCCCTCTGGTTTATATAGACACCGGAGGGGGATAGGGTTACACAGAGTCGGTTATAGAGAAAGAATCTTCATATCCGAATCGCCAATCTTGCCTTCCACGCAAAGGAGAGTCCCATCCGGACACGGGACAAAGTCTTCTATCTTGTATCTTCATAGTGCAACAGTCCGGCATATGCATATAGTCCGGTGCTACGTCTTGAGGTTGTGTTGGTTTTCCTTGAAGAGGAAAGGGTGATGCAGCAATAGTAGTGTAAGTATTTCCCATAGTTTTTGAGAATAAAGGTATCGATCCAGTAGGAGGCTCCTCAAAAGTCCCACGCACCTACACAAACAAACAAAGAACTCGCAACCAACACAATAAAGGGGTTGTCAATCCCTTCACGGCCACTTGCGAAAGTGAGATCTGATAGAGATAGTATGATAAGATAAATATATTTTTGGTATTTTATAATATAGATGCAAAAAGTAAAGATGCAAATAAAAGTAGATTGAAAACTTATATGATAAAAGATAGACCCTGGGGCCATAGGTTTCACTAGTGGCTTCTCTCAAGATAGCATAAGTATTACGGTGGGTGAACAAATTACTGTCGAGCAATTGATAGAAAAGCGAATAATTATGAGATTATCTAGGCATGATCATGTATATAGGCATCACGTCTGTAACAAGTAGACCGACTCTTGCCTGCATCTACTACTATTACTCCACACATCGACCGACTCCTGCCTGCATCTAGAGTATTAAGTTCATAAAGAACAGAGTAACACATTAAGCAAGATGACATGATGTAGAGGGATAAACTCAAGCAATATGATATAAACCCCATCTTTTTATCCTCGATGGTAACAATACAATACGTGTTTTGTCGACCTCATCCTTTGGGAAAGGACACCACAAGATTGAACCCAAAGCTAAGCACTTCTCCCATGGCAAGAAAGATCAATTTAGTAGGCTAAACCAAACTGATAATTTGAAGAGACTTGCAAAGATAACTCAATCATACATAAAAGAATTCGGAGGAGACTCATATATTTCTGATAGATAAACTTGATCATAAACCCACAATTCATCGGATCTCAACAAACACACCGCAAAAAGAGTTTACATCGAATAGATCTCCACAAGAGAGGGGGAGAACATTGTATTGAGATCCAGAAAGAGCGAAGAAGCCATCTAGCTAATAACTATGGACCCGAAGGTCTGTGGTAAACTACTCACAACTCATCAGAAGGGCTATGGTGTTGATGTAGAAGCCCTCCATGGTCGATTCCCCCTCCGGCGGATACAGCAGGTTACGGCGGTGGAAATTGTGTTTCGTTGGCTCCCTGGATGTTTTCGGGGTACGTAGGTATATATAGGAGGAAGGAGTACGTCGGTGGCCGCCTGTGGGGCCCAGGAGATAGGGGGCGTGCCCAGAGGGGGTGGGCGCGCCCTCCTATCTCCTGGCCGCCTCGCAAGCTTCTTAACTTGCACTCCAAGTTCTCTGGATCACGTTTGTTCCAAAAATCACGCTCCCGAAGGTTTCATTCCGTTTGGACTCCTTTTGATATTCCTCTTCTTGGAAATACTGAAATAGGCAAAAAAACAGCAATACGGGCTGGGCCTCCGGTTAGTAGGTTAGTCCCAAAAATGATATAAATGTGTAAAATAAAGCCCATAAACATCCAAAAGTGGTAATATAATAGCATGGAACAATAAAAAAATTATAGATACGTTGGAGACGTATCATCCGGCTGTCCGAGGACCCCTTAATCCAGGACTCCCTCAGCAGGCCTCAACATGCTCTCCCCAGAGGCGTTCGGCCTGCTCCACGTACCGCTCAGCCGGCTCCGCCCCTCCAAGCCTTTCTCCAGAGTTGGAGACGGCTCCACCAGACCCCTGGGGCAGATCCGCCTCCCTGTCACCTTTGGGACCCGCGACAACTACAACACCGATCTCGTCGACTCCGACATCGCCAAGATCAACCTGCCATATATACAACGCTATTCTGGGATACCCAGCCTTGGTGCAGTTTATGGCTGCGACCCATCCCGCGTACAACCTCATGAAAATGCCGGGCAGCAACGGTGTCCTCATGGTGGCGGGGGACACCGAAGGCACGATGCAGGCCCTCAAGCTCGCCTTCAAGACAACCGCGACTGCGATACCCAGCGGGAAGGAGGATCAGGAGGCCCCAGAGGCAGCGCCTGCCAAGAAGAAGCAGTTGGTCTCCCAGGACCGGGCCAAGACGAAGCAACTGCCAGTTTGCGAGGATGGGACGGCCAGCGCCACCTTCACCATAGGGGTTGGCCTCCCACAGGATCAACAGGAGGCATTGATCAACTTTTTGCGAGCCAACAAGGATGTATTTGCCTGGGAACCCAAACACCTGGCCGGGGTCCCGAGGGGATAATCTAGCACCACCTGAGGGTATGCCCAAATGTGCGGCCTGTGAAGCAAAAGGCTCGCCGACAGTCCACCAAGAAGCAGGCCTTCATCGTCCAAGAAACCCGCAAGCTACAAGCCGCCGGGGTCATCAGAGAGGTGCGGTACCCGGAGTGGCTGGTGAACCCCGTCATCGTCCCCAATAAATGAGGGAAGGAGCGCATGTGTGTCGACTTCACCAACCTCAACAAGGCCTGCCCTCAAGATCCCTTTCCGCTCCCTCGCACCGACCAGATCGTCGACTCCACTGCCAAATGTGACCTGTTGTGCTTCCTGGATGCCTTCTCCAGCTACCACCAGATCAAGATGGCCGTGCAGGATGTGGAGAAGACGACATTCCTCACCCCATGCGGGTGTATCTATACTGCATGTTCTTCTGGCTGCGAATGCCGAGCAACCTTCCAGCGGTTGATGCACATCGCCCTGGGTTCGCAGCTCGGGAGAAACGCGGAAGCCTACGTCGATGATATAGTGGTGAAGTCTCGGGAGGCCAGGACTCTGATAGAAGATCTGGAGGAGACGTTTGCCAGCCTGCGCATGGTGGATCTTTGGCTTAACCCCGAGAAGTGTGTGTTGGGGGTCCCCTCCGGCAAGCTGCTAGGCTTCTTGGTATCGCACAGAGGGATCGAGGCTAACCCGGAAAAGGCCAAGGCAATAGAAGACATGAACCCCCCACAGACCCTGAAGGAGATGCAGAAGCTGGCTAGCTGCATAACCTCACTTGGACGCTTCATTTCCAAGCTGGGGAGCGCACCCTCCCTTTTTTAAGCTAATGAAGAGGAAGGAGCCATTCGAGTGGACCCCCGAGGCAGACGCAGCCTTCCAGGACCTCAAGAGATATCTGACCAGTCCGCCCGTGATGGTGGCACCGCGCCCTCTCGAGCCCTTGGTGCTCTATCTGGCAGCAACCCCACACTCAGCAAGCACCACCCTGGTGGCACTAAGGAAGAAGCGCCCGGTCAAGAAGCCACAACAGGATGTGCAACCAGCAAGCAAAGTGCAGCACACCCCGGGGAAGACATCTGAAGTCTCGGCCGGCGCAGCGGTTGACATTCCTCCTGAGACTACAAATGACCCCGTGGCCATCGAGGCTCCGGAGCGCAGGCCTCATGAGGCCAAAGGGGACCTGTGTCCTCGTGAAGAACAAGATTCTGCTGATGCCCCCCCTCGTTGAGCACCCCGTTTACTTCGTCAGCACAGTACTGAGGGAGGCCCGGGCATGCTACCCCATGTAGCAGAAGCTCTTGCTCGCACTTCTAGTCGCCTCCAGGAAGCTGTGCCAGCCACCCCATCAAAGTTGTCTCAGCGTACCCACTAGAGAGGGTGCTCCGGAGCCTGAATGCAGCCGGGCGAGTTGCTGAATGGAACATTGAGCTTCAAGCATTTGATCTCGAGTTCAGTACCATCAGGGTCATCAAGGGCGCGGCCCTCGCTGACTTTGTGACTGAGTGGACCGACACTCCAGATCACAGAGTAAGTGAGGACTGCTCCCTCTTGCCAGGAGATGAAGACCCGAACGGATGGATCATGTACTTCAACGGGGCGTTTGCTCGACAAGGCGCTGGGGTAGGTGCCATCCTCATCTCACCCACCAAGGACAAGCTTTGCTATGCAGTACAACTCTGCTTTTAGTGGGGCAAGAAGGTCTCCAACAACATCGCAGAATTCGAAGGCTTGCTCGTCGGGCTCAGGGCCGCGGCCGCGCTAGGGGTAAAGCGCCTCATCATCAAGGACGACTCTTAGCTTCTCGTCAATTTCCCCAACAAGGAATACACGCCTAAGGACGAACACATGGAGGCGTACCTAGAAGAGGTGCGCAAAATGGAGAAGTGGTTCATGGGCATAGAGCTGCAGCATGTACCGTGCGGGACGAACAAGGAAGCAGACAACATCGCCAAAAGAGCCTCTCGCAGACTCCCTCAGGAGCCAGGGGTGTTTGAGGAGCGGCTCTTCAAGCCATCTGCGGTCCCGCATGTCGCAACTCCAGCACTACCTCAGGAGGACTTGCCACTAGCACCAGAGACAGGCGCTCCAGCCTGCGGCCACCCCTCAGGAGCCCGCTTGCTGCTCGCGCTCGAGCCTCAGGAGGGGTGTTGGACAGAAGAGTTTAAGGCGTACTTACTTCATGGGACCCTGCCAGAGAAGGAAGAGGACGCCGTGCGCGTGGCCCATCAAGCCTCCGTGTACTGTATCAATGATGGTGAGTTATAGTGCAGGAGGCCCAATGATGTTTCGTTGCGGTGCATCTCTAGGGAACAGGGGCTTGAACTGCTGGCAGACATCCACAGTGGGGATTGCGGGCATCACTCCTCGTCACGCACCCTGGTGGGCAAGGTGTTCCGCAGCGGCTTCTACTGGACCACTGCGCTCAACGACGCTACGGAGCTGGTGCGCTCTTGTGAAGCATGCCAGTTTCATGCCAAGCAGATCCATCAGCCCGCGCAGGGGCCTCCAGACGATACCGCTCACGCGGTCGTTCGCGGTCTGGGGGCTGGACATCTTGGGACCATGCCCTCGGGCGCCAGGGGGCTACCGATACCTCTACGTTGCCATTGACAAGTTCACCAAGTGGGCGGAGGTAGAAGCCGTGCACACCATCCCAGCAGGATCAGCCGTCAAGTTCATCAAGGGAATTGTGAGCCGATTTGGGGTACCCATTCGTATCATCACCGACAATGGCTCGTAGTTCACCAGCAATATTTTCAAAACATGATGTGCTAACCTTGGAATGCAGATCTGCTACGCCTCAGTAGCACACCCACGGAGCAATGGACAGGCTGAGAGAGCCAATGCAGAGGTCCTGAGGGGCCTCAAGACTCGCACCTTCAAGAAGAAGCTCGAGGCCTGCAACAGGGGCTGGCTCAACGAGCTGCAGTCTGTGCTGTGGTCCATCCGCACCACCGCGACCAATCCAACAGGAGAAACACTTTTCTTCCTCGTCTACGGAGCAGAAGCGGTTCTCCCTCACGAGGTCAAGCATCGCTCCACGCGGGTCCCGGCATTGGATGAAACGCAGAAGGACGCCACGCGGAGGATGGATCTTGTGCTGGGGGAGGAACGCCGCCGTTAAGCCTCGCTCCGGGCAGCAAGGTACCAGCAGGCGCTGCAGCGGTACCACTGCCGCATCGTCTGCTCTAGGACGTTAGAGGTGGGCGATCTCGTCCTCGGGCGGGTGCTCTCCAGGGAGGGGCTGCATAAGCTCTCTCCCATGTGGGAGGGCCCGTTTAGGGTTGCCAGTGTCTCTAGGCCTGGCGTGGTGCGCCTGGAGACACAGGACAGGGTCCCCCCAGAACGCCTGGAACATCCAGCACCTCCAGAAGTTCTACCCCTGAAGAAAGGCTCCGGCCTGTGAAGCAAGGCTCTGACCTGTGAAGGTCTCCGCTCGTGACAGTCTCACATAATAATGAGTGGGGCTGTACACACCCAGGAGTCTCCTGAGAGTCGCCCTGGTGCCTCATAGGGGCTCCCTCCCACGTCCTAGTTGCAGCACTTAGCTCCGCGCTGGTGATAAGACTAGATTAGGTGCCGGACGCGGCTGTTCATTTGCTTTCTGAAGTTGCTTGTAGTTTTCTTAGTAATCTCTCAATGGATTTGGTATTCTCGAATGCTGGTTCCCCGAGTTGTGTTTTATCCTAAGTTGTTTTGGTCTAAGGACGTGAGGGAGGTGGCAGTCACCCGTCACTTCTCGTCATGCTCCTCGCGTGTGGGGCTAGGTAGGTGTGCGCGCCTAGGGCCTGCCTTTGCGCGCGCACCACGCTGAAACCCCGTCATTTCGGCTTCATCCTCGCGAGGATCCCTTGATCGAGCCCGCTGGCGATAGCACCCCTCATGTCCGTGCCCCTCGGGCAGCGCGACACGGTGCAACAGGTCCAAATCACCCTATGGCAGGGGGCTCGCGTAAGGGGGAATAAGTCACTTAACAAATTTTCTTTTTCTTCAAGGGATAGATCTGCCCTGCCGCACCTCCTGAGGGCACAAGGCGTATCTCCGGAGGGCACAGGGCACACGCCCTGGGGGCCCTGCCAAACCTAAGGTCAGGTCCTCACGAGGCAAAGGACGACTGCACATATCAAGCTAAGCCTTCCTACCCTGACCCGCTCAAATTATAGGCACTGCAACATAGCATCAAGGACAGCAATCATAACACAAAAGGCATAATAGCAGTAGTTCATTACACGCCCTCGCAGGGTACATTCTTCCTTTTTTTGATTTGCAGGAGAAAGGAAAGGCTAAACAAAGAAGGCCCGAAGGCGTGCATGCTTGGCACCAGCGCCGCATCCTCAAGCAGCGGCTCAAGGTAGCCCGGCGCTCCACCAGTTCTCCCACAGGAGATCTGGGGCCACCAGCCTTGAGCCCAAGTTCACCGGCCCCAGCTTCAGGCTGGGCTCCTCTCCTACTTCACTGGAGCACTGCAACGGGACGAGCCACCGGCGTCCTCGACACGAGCACGACGATGCGGAGGCCGGTCGTAGCCACTGCTGCTCAAGCTCTCATCCGAGGAGGAGCTGCCATCACGAGAGGAGGAGCGCGTGTCGCCAAGGCCAAGTTCGCTGTCGCCACCGTCGTCGTCGCTACTATTCTCCGGGCAACACCCCACGCGGCGGCTATCCCCCCAGAACACCCTCACATAGAGGGTCGCCAGGCCGTCGTACTTGAAGTGGAGGGTGCACCTTCTGCCCAGGCCACGCGTGCGGGCAAAAGTCTGCTAGCCGCGGGCCAGCACCTCGCTGCCAGAGGCGGAAACCTCGGTGCTGACCCATTAGACTCTGCTGCAGCACCTATCAGCCTGTAGCCAGAGGCCAGCAAGCCTCGAAGAAGGAAGCTCGCCGGAGAAGAAGTGAGGGAGCCGGAGCGAGGTGCCAGCCGGGCTCTCCGACCACACCACGAACTCGGGAAGCACTTCCAACAAAGAAAAGCGCGGCCGAGGCGGGCGCACGATCACGGCGCGCCTCCCTTCATCATGGGGGCTGCTCCAGGACCGGTAGCCCCAGTTGCGGGAGGAGGTGCCAACACGGGCGCGCGGAGCAACGCTGCTTTTGGGGGGTGCGTGCCTGCGCCCCCTGGATGCTGCCGGAGGGACCACAGGGTGCTTGCGGGGATGGCCACGGCCCCTCTTGGGTGGAGGAGAGGCTGGCCCCTCCTTGGGAGCCTTCCATTTCTCGGCCGCTAAGAACCTCTTCAGCGACGATATGGGAACAAGACGAAGGAAAGAAGTAGGCGGGAGCAAGACGGAGGAAAGATGGACGGGGGGCTCCGCCTCCTCACATTTATAGCCAAGGGAGGCCAACCGCCGGGCTCCACGACCTCGCGCCATCATGACCTCTGATAACCCACAAGTATAGGGGATAGTTGTACCCTGTTTCGATAAGTAAGAGTGTCGAACCCAACGAGGAGCTAAAGGTAGAACAAATACTCTCTCAAGTCCTATCGGCCACTGATACGACTCTACGCACGCTTGACGTTCGCTTTACCTAGAACAAGTATGAAACTAGAAGTACTTTGTTGGTGTGAAAGGGTATGTTTGCAAGATAATAAAGAGCACGTAAATATAAACTAGGGGCTGTTTAGATAAAGAAGCAATAAAGTAAGTATTAGTAGAGAGCTTTTTGTTACGAGAAAGTTATTTGTCCAAGGCAATCGATAACTAGACCGGTTGAAGGAAATATGCCCTAGAGGCAATAATAAAGTTATTATTTATTTCCTCATATCATGATAAATGTTTATTATTCATGCTAGAATTGTATTAACCGGAAACATGATACATGTGTGAATACATAGACAAACATATAGTCACTAGTATGCCTCTACTTGACTAGCTCATTAATCAAAGATGGTTATGTTTCCTAACCATAAGACATGTGTTGTCATTTGATTAATGAGATCACATCATTAGGAGAATGATGTGATTGACATGACCCATTTCGTTAGCCTAGCACTTGATCGTTTAGTATACTGCTATTGCTTTCTTCATGACTTATACAAGTTCCTGCAACTATGAGATTATGCAACTCCCATTTACCGGAAGAACACTTTGTGTGCTACCAAACGTCACAACGAATCGGGTGATTATAAAAGTGCTCTCTGTGTGTTTCCAAGGTACATGTTGGGTTGGCATAATTCGAGATTAGGTTTTGTCACTCCGATTGTCGGAGAGGTATCTCTGGGCCCTCTCGGTAATACTCATCACCTAAGCCTTGCAAGCATTGTAACTAATGAGTTAGTTATGAGATGATGTATTACAGATTGAGTAAAGAGACTTGCTGGCAACGAGATTGAACTAGGTATTGGATACCGACGATCAAATCTCGGGCAAGTAACATACCGATGACAAAGGGAACAACGTATGTTGTTATGCGGTTTGACCGATAAAGATCTTCGTAGAATATGTAGGAACCAATATGGGCATCCAGGTCTCGCTATTGGTTATTGACCGAGAATGGTTCTAGGTCATGTATACATAGTTCTCGAACACGTAGGGTCCGCACGCTTAACGTTACAATGACAGTTTTATTATGAGTTTATAAGTTTTGATGTACCAAAGTTTGTTCGGAGTCCCGGATGTGATCACGGACATGACGAGGAGTCTCAAATGGTCGAGACATAAAGATTGATATATTGACGACTATATTCGACACCGAATTGTTCCGGTGATTTTGGAGAAAATCGAGTGCCGGGGTTACCGAACCCCCGGAGAGTATTGGGCCTTATGGGCCTTAGGGAAAGGAGAGAGGGCGGCCAGCATGGGCCGCGCCCCCCCTTCTGGTCCGAATTGACTAGGAGGGGGGGGGGGCGCCCTTCCTTCCCCTCCTCCTTCCTTCCCCTCCTAGTAGGAGTAGGAAAGGAGGAGTCCTACTCTACTAGGAGGAGGATTCCTCCTCCCTTGGCCCGCCCAAGGCCGGCCGCCTCCCCTTGCTCCTTTATATACGGGGCGGGGGCACCCCATAGACACACAAGTTGATCTATGGATCGTTCCTTAGCTGCAGCGGTGCCCCCTCCACCATATTCCACCTCGGTCATATCGTCATGAGTTTAGGCGAAGCCTCGCGCCGTAGAACATCATCATCGCCACCACGCCGTCAGGTCGATTTAAACTCATCTCCGAGCTTCGCTGGATCGGAGGCCGGAGATCGCCATCGAGCTGAACGTGTGCTGAACTCGGAGGCCCCGTGACGCTCGAGCTTGGATCGGTCGGATCGTGAAGACGACGACAACATCGATCGCTTGCAGTTAACGCCCGCCACGGTCTCACGAGGGTACGTGGACTAACACTCTCCCCTCTTGCTATGCCATCACCATGATCTTGCGTGCGATAGGAATTTTTTGAAATTACTACGCTCCCCAATAGTGGCATCCGAGCCTAGGTTTTATGCGCTGATGTTATATGCACGAGTAGAACACAAGTGAGTTGTGGGCGATATAAGTCATACCGCTTACCAAAGATGTCATACTTTGGTTTGGCGGTATTGTGAGATGATGCGCCCGACCGACATTACGCCAGACGCTTACGCGAGACTGGTTTCACCGCTATGAGCATTCGTGCTTAAAGGTGGCTGGCGGGTGTCTGCTCTCTCACTTTAGCTGAATCGAAAGTGGCTACGCCCGGTCCTTGCGAAGGTTAAAACAGCACCAACTTGACGAACTATCGCTGTGGTTTTGATGCGAGGTAAGAACGGTTCTTGCTAAAGCCCGTAGCAGCCACGTAAAATTTGCAACAACAAAGTAGAGGACGCCTAACTTGTTTTTGCAGGCATGTTGTGATGTGATATGGCCAAGACGTGATGCTATATTTTATTGTATGAGATGATCATGTTTTGTAACCGAAGTTATCGGCAATCGGCAGGAGCCATATGGTTGTCGCTTATTGTATGAAATGCAAACGCTCTGTAATTGCTTTACTTTATCACTAAGCGGTAGCGATAGTCGAGAAGTAATAGATGGCGAACGACAACGACGCTACGATGGAGATCAAGGTGTCGCTACCGGTGACGATGGTGATCATGACGGTGCTTCAAGATGGAGATCACAAGCACAAGATGATGATGGCCATATCATATCACTTATATTGATTGCATGTGATGTTTATCCTTTATGCATCTTATCTTTCTTTGATCGACGGTAGCATTTTAAGATGATCTCTCACTAAAATTATCAAGTAGTGTTCTCCCGAGTATGCACCGCTGCCAAAGTTCGTCGTGCCCGCACACCACGTGATGATCGGTGTGATAAGCTCTCACGTCCATCTACAACGGGTGCAAGCCAGTTTTGCACACGCGAATACTAAAGTTAAACTTGACGAGCCTAGCATATGAAGATATGGCCTCGGAATACGGAGACCGAAAGGTCGAGCGTGAACCATATAGTAGATATGATCAACATAATGATGTTCACCATTGAAAACTACTCCATCTCACGTGATGATCGGTTATGGTTTAATTGATTTGGATCACGTAATCACTTAGATGACTAGAGAGATGTCTGTCTAAGTGGGAGTTCTTAAGTAATATGATTAATTGAACTTAAATTTATCATGAACTTAGTACCTGATAGTATTTTGCTTGTCTATGTTTGTTTGTAGATAGATGGCTCGTGCTTTGTTGTTCCGTTGAATTTTAATGCGTTCCTTGAGAAAGCAAAGTTGAAAGATGATGGTAGCAATTACACGGATCGGGTCCTTAACCTAAGGATTATCCTCATTGCTGCACGTAAAAGTTACGCCCCGAAGCACCGCTGGTGCTGTGCCTGCTTGCCGATGTACAATGACGACGTTAAGAACGTCGCGAGCAAAGCTGATGACTACTCTATAGTTCAGCGTGCCATGCTTTACGCCTTAGAACCGGCCTTCAACGACGTTTTGAACGTCATGGAGCATATGAGATGTTCCAGAGTTGAAGTTAGTATTTCAAGCAAATGCCCGGATTGAGAGATATGAAGTCTCCAATAAGTTCTATAGCTGCAAGATGGAGGAGAATAGTTCTGTCAATGAGCATATACTCAAAATGTCTGGGTATAATAATCACTTGATTCAACTGGGAGTTAATCTTCCGGATGATAGCGTCATTGACAGAATTCTCCAATCACTGCCACCAAGCTACAAGAGCTTTGTGATGAACTATAATATGCAAGGGATGAACAAGACTATTCCCGAGCTCTTCGCAATGCTAAAAGCTGCGGAGGTAGAAATCAAGAAGGAGCATCAAGTGTTGATGGTCAACAAGACCACTAGTTTCAAGAAAAAGGGCAAAGGGAAGAAGAAGGGGAACTTCAAGAAGAACAACAAGCAAGTTGCTGCTCAAGAGAAGAAACCCAAGTCTGGACCTAAGCCTGAAACTGAGTGCTTCTACTGCAAGCAGACTGGTCACTGGAAGCGGAACTGCCCCAAGTATTTGGCGGATAAGAAGGATGGCAAAGTAAGCAAAGGTATATGTGATATACATATTATAGATGTGTACCTAACTAGAGCTCGTAGTAGCACCTGGGTATTTAATACTGGTTTCTGCTAATATTTGCAACTCAAACAGGACTACGGAATAAGCGAGCATCGCCAAGGACGAGGTGACAATGCGCTGGGAACGGTTCCAAAGTCGATGTGATCGCGGTCGCACGCTACCTATACATCTACCTTCGGGATTAGTTTTAGACCTGAATAATTGTTATTTGGTGCCGCGCTGAGCATGAACATTATATCTGGATCTTGTTTGATGCGAGACGGTTATTCATTTAAATCGAGAATAATGGTTGTTCTATTTATATGAGTAATATCTTTTATGGTCATGCACCCTTGAAGAGTGGTCTATTTTTATTGAATCTCGATCATAGTGATACACATATTCATAATGTTGAAACCAAAAGATGCAGAGTTGATAATGATAGTGCAACTTACTTGTGGTAATCGCCGCTTGGGTCATATCGAGTAAAGCGCATGAAGAAACTCCATACCGATGGACTTTTGGAATCACTTGATTATGAATCACTTGGTACTTATGAACCGTGCCTTATGGGCAAGATGACTAAAACGCCGTTCTCCGAACTATGGAGCGAGCAACTGATTTGTTGGAAATCATACATACTGATGTTTGTGGTCCAATGAATGTTGAGGCTCATGGCGGTATCGTTATTTTCTCACCTTCACAGATGATTTGAGCAGATATGGGTATATCTACTTAATGAAACACAAGTCTCAAACATTTGAAAAGTTCAAAGAATTTCAGAGTGAAGTGGAAAATCATCGTAACAAGAAAATAAAATTTCGCGATCTGATCGTGGAGGAGAATATTTGAGTTACGAGTTTGGTCTACACTTGAAACAATGTGGAATAGTTTCGAACTTACGCCACCGGAACACCACAACGAAATGGTGTGTCCGAACGTCAGAATCGCATTTTTACTTGATATGGTGCGATCTATGATGTCTCTACTGATTTGACGCTATCGCTTTGGGGTTATGATTTAGAGATGGCCGATTCACGCTAAATAGGGCACCATGAAAATCCGCTGAGACGACGCCTTATGAACTATGGTTTGGCAAGAAACCAAAGTTGTCGTTTTTAAAGTTTGGGGCTGCGATGCTTATGTGAAGAAACTTCAACCGATAAGCTCGAACCCAAATCGAGAAATGTGTCTTCATAGGATACCCAAAAGAGACTGTTGGGTACACCTTCTATCACAGATCCAAGGCAAGACATTCGTTGTTAAGAATGGATCCTTTCTAGAGAAGGAGTTTCTCTCGAAAGAAGTAAGTGGGAGGAAAGTAGAACTTGATGAGATAATCAGATCTACTCCCTTATTGGAAAGTGGTTCATCACGAGAACCGGTTCCGTGACAACTACACCAATTAGTGAGGAAGCTAATGATAATGATCATGAAACTTCAGATCAAGTTTCTATCGAACCTCGAGGTCTACAGAGTAAGATCCGCACTGAGTGGTACGGTAATCCTATTCTCGAAGTCATGTTACTTGACCATAATGAACCTACGAACTATGAGGAAGCGATGATGAGCCTAGATTCCGCAAAATGGCTAGAAGCCATGAAATCTGAGATGTTTTTAAGAAAAAGACTGACGCTGATTGTAATGTAACTGTCTATAAAGCTCGACTTGTTGCAAAAGGTTTTCGACAAGTTCAAGGGGTTGACTACGATGAGACTTTCTCACCCATAGCGATGCTTAAGTCTGTCCGAATCATGTTAGTTGTTGCTGCATTTCATGATTATGAAATTTGGCAAATGGATGTCAAGACCGCATTCTTGAATGGATTTCTAGAAGAAGAGTTGTATATGATGCAGCCGGAAGGTTTTGTTGATCCAAAAGGTGTCGATAAAGTGTGCAAGCTCCATTGCTCCATTTATGGACTGGTGCAAGCATCTCGAGTTGAATAAACGCTTTGATAGTGTGATCAAAGATATGGTTTTATATGAGACTTTTGGAGAAGCCTCAGATTTACAAGAAAGTGAGTGGGAGCTCAGAGCATTTCTAATTTTATATGTAGATGACATCTTATTAATTGGAAATGATATAGAATTTCTGGATAGCATAAAGGGATATTTGAATAAAAGTTTTTCAATGAAAGACCTCGGTGAAGCTGCTTACATATTGGGCATCAAGATCTATAGAGATAGATTAAGACGCTTAATAGGACTTTCACAAAGCACATACCTTGACAAAATTTTGAAAAAGTTCAAAATGGATCAGGCAAAGAAAGGATTCTTGCCTGTGCTACAAGGTGTGAAGTTGAGTCAAACTCAATGCCCGACCACAGCAGAAGATAGAGAGAAAATGAAAAATGTTCCCTATGCTTAGCCATAGGCTCTATCATGTATGCAATGTTGTGTACCAGACCTGACGTATGCTTAGCAATAAGCTTGGCAGGAAGGTACCAAAGTAATCCAGGAGTGGATCACTAGACAACGGTCAAGAACATCCTGAAATACCTGAAAAGGACTAAGGATATGTTTCTCGTATATGGAGGTGACAAAGAGCTAGTCGTAAACGGTTACATCGATGCAAGCTTTGACACTGATCCGGACGATTCTAAATCACAAACCGGATACATGTTTTTATTAAACGGTGGAGCTGTAAGTTGGTGCAGTTCTAAACAAAGAGTCGTGGTGGGATCTACATGTGAAGCGGAGTACATAGCTGCTTCTGAAGCAGCAAATGAAGGAGTCTGGATGAAGGAGTTCATTTCTGATCTAGGTGTCATACCTAGTGCATCGGGACCAATGAAGATCTTTCGTGACAATATCGTGCAATTGCCTTGGCAAAGGAATCTAGATTTCACAAGAGGACCAAGCACATCAAGAGACGCTCAATTCCATTCGGGACCAAGTCCAAGTGGGGACATAGAGATTTGCAAGATACATACGGATCTGAATGTTGCGCACTGCTGACTAAGCCTCTCTCACGAGCTTAAACATGATCAGCACCAAGACTCCATGGGTGTTAAAGTCATTACTATGTAATCTAGATTATTGACTCTAGTGCAAGTGGGAGATCAAGGAAATATGCCCTAGAGGCAATAATAAAGTTATTATTTATTTCCTCATATCATGATAAATGTTTATTATTCATGCTAGAATTGTATTAACCGGAAACATGATACATGTGTGAATACATAGACAAACATATAGTCACTAGTATGCCTCTACTTTACTAGCTCATTAATCAAAGATGGCTATGTTTCCTAACCATAAGACATGTGTTGTCATTTGATTAATGAGATCACATCATTAGGAGAATGATGTGATTGACATGACCCATTCCGTTAGCCTAGCACTTGATCGTTTAGTATACTGCTATTGCTTTCTTCATGATTTATACAAGTTCCTGCAACTATGAGATTATGCAACTCCCATTTACCGGAAGAACACTTTGTGTGCTACCAAATGTCACAACGTAACTGGGTGATTATAAAGGTGCTCTACAGGTGTTTCCGAAGGTACATGTTGGGTTGGCATAATTCGAGATTAGGTTTTGTCACTCCGATTGTCGGAGAGGTATCTCTGGGCCCTCTCGGTAATACTCATCACCTAAGCCTTGCAAGCATTATAACTAATGAGTTAGTTATGAGATGATGTATTACATAACGAGTAAAGAGACTTCCCGGCAACGAGATTGAACTAGGTATTGGATACCGACGATCAAATCTCGGGCAAGTAACATACCGATGACAAAGGGAACAACTTATGTTGTTATGCGGTTTGACCGATAAAGATCTTCGTAGAATATGTAGGAACCAATATGGGCATCCAGGTCCCGCTATTGGTTATTGACCGAGAATGGTTCTAGGTCATGTCTACATAGTTCTCGAACCCGTAGGGTCCGCACGCTTAACGTTATGATGACAGTTTTATTATGAGTTTATAAGTTTTTATGTACCGAAGTTTGTTCGGAGTCCCGGATGTGATCACGGACATGACGAGGAGTCTCAAATGGTCGAGACATAAAGATTGATATATTGATGACTATATTCGACACCGGAATTGTTCCGGTGATTTCGGAGAAAACCGGAGTGCCGGGGGGTTATCGGAATCCCCAGAGAGTATTGGGCCTTATGGGCCTTAGGGGAAAGGAGAGAGGGCGGCCAGCATGGGCGCGCGCCTCCCCCTTCGGGTCCGATTGACTAGGAGGGGGGGCGCCTTCCTTCCCCCTCCTCCTTCCTTCCCTCCTAGTAGGAGTAGGAAAGGAGGAGTCCTACTCCTACTAGGAGGAGGATTCTCCTCCCTTGGCGCGCCTAAGGGCCGGCCGCCTCCCCCTTGCTCCTTTATATACGGGGCGTGGGGCACCCCATAGACACACAAGTTGATCTACGGATCGCTCCTTAGCCGTGCGGTGCCCCTCCACCATATTCCACCTCGGTCATATCGTCATGAGTTTAGGCGAAGCCCTGCACCGTAGAACATCATCATTGTCACCACGCCATCGCGGTCGACGGAACTCATCTCCGGAGCTTTGCTGGATCGGAGGCCGGAGATCGCCATCGAGCTGAACGTGTCTGAACTCGGAGGCCCCGTGACGCTCGAGCTTGGATCGGTCGGATCGTGAAGACGACGACTACATCAACCGCTAGCAGTTAACGCTCGCCACGGTCTATGAGGGTACGTGGACGAACACTCTCCCCTCTCGTTGCTATGCCATCACCCTGATCTTGCGTGTGCGTAGGAATTTTTTTGAAATTACTACGTTCCCCAACACCGGTAATCACTATTGCAATTCTATTTGAGGGAGAGGCATAAGCTAACATACTTTCTCTACTTGGATCATATGCACTTATGATTGGAACTCTAGCAAGCATCCGCAAATACTAAAGATTCATTAAGGCAAAACCCAACCATAGCATTAAAGTATCAAGTCCCCTTTTATCCCATACGCAAACAACCTACTTACTCGGGTCTGTGCTTCTGTCACTCACGCCATCCACCATAAGCAAATCATAAACATATTGCAAACCCTACAGCGGGAACCCTCACGCTTGCACGACACGGAGAGCACCATAGGACAGCACCAATAATAAAACATGCAATTCAAACCAATCACGATCATCAATTAACCCATAGGACAAAACGGATCTACTCAAACATCATAAGATAGCCATACATCATTGGGAAATAATACATAGCGTTGAGCACCATGTTTAAGTAGATATTATAGCGGGTAATAGAGAGGTTACACCGATGCATAGAGGGAGGAAGAGTTGGTGATGAAGGCGGTGAAGTTGTTGGTGAAGATCGCGGTGATGATGATGGCCCCCGGCGGCATTCCGGCGCCACCGGAAGCAAGGGGGAGAGAGCCCCCCTTCTTCTTCTCCTTCCTTGACCTCCTCCCTAGATGGAGAAGGGTTTCCCCTCTGGTCCTTGGCTCCCATGGCTTGGGAGGGGCGGGAGCCCCTCCGAGATTGGATCTATCTCTCTGCTTCTGCGCCTGCTCGCCTGCTTCACCGCTTTGTATATATGGAGATCCAAAATTCGGATTGGCTTGAAACCTTCGCCGTGATTTTCCCCGAATATTAGCTTTTTTGCGGCAAAAGTAGAGCATCAACCGCCTTACGGTGGGCTCACGAGGGTAGGGGCGTGCTCAGGGGGGTCAGGCGCCCCCCAACCTCGTGACCACCTCGGGCACCGTCTCGTGTGGATTTTTCTTCCGTAATTTTCCATATTTTCCCAAAATAAGCTCCGTCCGTTTTTATCCCGTTTGGACTCCGTTTGATATGGATATTCTGCCAAACATAAAACATGCAATGCATGTGAACCGCACCGGCAATCGGATCAATAAGTTAGTCCCAAAATAATTGAAAAGTTGCCAAAAGTATATGAAAGTGAATAATATTGGCATGGAACAATCAAAATTATAGATCTGACGAAGACGATCAGCATCCCCAAGCTTAATTCCTGCTCGTCCTTGAGTAGGTAAATGATAAAAAAGAATAATTTTTGATGTGGAATGCTACCTAGCATAATCTTGATCATATGTCTAATGATGGCATGAATATTAAGACACGTGTGAATATTAAGACATGAGCGTACCAATAAAGCAATCATGTCTTTTCAAAACAACATGGCCAAAGAAAGTTATCCCTACAAAATCATATAGTCTGGCTGTTGCTTTATCTTCATCACACAAAGTACTTAATCATGCACAACCCCAATGACAAGCCAAGCAATTGTTTCATACTTTAATAATCTCAAACTTTTTCAACTTTCATGCAATACATGAGCGTGAGCCATGGATATAGCACTATAGGTGGAATAGAAAATGATGGTGGGGGTTATGTGGAGAAGACAAAAAGGGAGAAAGTCTCACATCAACTAGGCGTAACAACAGGCTATGGAGATGCCCATCAATAGATATCAATGTGAGCGAGTAGGGATTGCCATGCAACGGATGCACTAGAGCTATAAGTGTATGAAAGCTCAAACTGAAACTAAGTGGGTGTGCATCCAACTTGCTTGCTCATGAAGACCTCGGGCACTTGAGGAAGCCCATCATCGGAATATACAAGCCAAGTTCTATAATGAAAATTCCCACTAGTATATGAAAGTGAAAGCATAGGAGGCTCTCTCTATGAAGAACATGGTGCTACTCTGAAGCACAAGTGTGGTAAAAGGATAGTAACATTGCCCCTTCTCTCTTTTTCTCTCATCTTTTTATTTTCTTTTTCTTTTTATTTTTTTGGTAGGCTTCTTTGGCCTCTTTTTTTGTAAAGTATGGAGTCTCATCCCGACTTGTGGGGGAATCATTGTCTCCATTATCCTTTCCTCACTGGGCAATGCTCTAATAATGATGATCATCACACTTTTATTTACTTCCAACTCAATATCTAGAACAAAGATATGACTCTATATGAATGCCTCTGGCGGTGTACCAGGATGTGCAATGATCTAGCATAGCAATGACATCAAAAAATGGACAAGCCATGAAAATATCATGCTAGCTATCTTACGATCATGCAGGGGAATATGAGAATGAATGCTCAAGTCATGTATATGATGATGATGGAAGTTGCATGGCAATATATCTCGGAATGGCTATGGAAACGCCATGATAGGTAGGTATGGTGGCTGTTTTGAGGAAGATATATGGTGGGTCTATAGTACCGGCGAAGTTCGCACCAACTCTCGAGGTGAGAAAGGGCAATGCACAGTACCGAAGAGGCTAGCAATGATGGAAGGGTGAGAGTGCGTATAATCCCTGGACTCAACATTAGTCATAAAGAACTTATATAATTATTGCAAAAATCTACAAGCCATTGAAAACAAAGTACTACGCGCATGCTCCTAGGGGGATAGATTTGTAGGAAAAGACCATCGCTCGTCCCCGACCGCCAATCATAAGGAAGACATGTGACACCCCAAAATTTTAACCTTGTTTTGATAATTAAAATTTTGCCAGGAAATTAAAACTTTTATTTTCTGGGCTTCCTTTTGATTTTTTGAATCTTTTTCTCCCTTGCTATTATGGAGTTTTCCCCAAGTGAAAACTTTTTAAATATGTTATTGGACTTGTTTACCCTTTGAAGAAAAACTTTTCTTTTATTAGTAGAACTAATTACATAATTAATTTTCTTGATCTTTATTTTCTTGAAAAATGGTTTTTCCAAGGTTATATGGCCATATTTGAACTACAACCATTTCATAAATTCACTTAAAATTCCAACCAAAAATTGGGGATATCAAGTGATGTTTCTAAATCACTTTTATGCAAAAATATCTTTTATTCATGAAATATTTTGAGCTCTACCCCCAATTTTCTTCTCTGGTCCAGTGGGCAATTTTGCACTACAACTCATTTAAATACTTCTTTCTAGCCTCCACCAAAATTATGGGATGCTGGTAGTAGCTTATGATTCAACTTTATGCAAAAACCCAGTAATGTTCTTTGAATGATTTGAGTGAATCATCCTCATCTTCATTCTGGTGCAACTTGGTGATTTGTACTGCAACCACCTTCTAACTTGCTCCTTTACCCTTGAGCTTTCTCCTGATTGTAGTGCACTTTGCCAAACCCTTAAGTCCAGGAGAGTGGACCCATTGGATGATTCGAAGTGCTTGTAATCATGCCCTCTCCTTTTTGTCAAAACTGAAGTTTTGCACAACTTGCACTAACAAGTTTTTTGCTTTTGTCAAACTAGCTTCACCACCCCCTTATCCATCCAAAGAGACACTGATCTGGAGAATTTGGCCACCCCAATTATTGCCTAGATGCCCTTGGCATATTGACAAACACCCTGAGTGCATAGCCAGATTTGGCATGATTTCAAGTTTACATTATGAACTTGATCCCCTGACCAAACCAACATGTCCCATGGTTTTGCCCTAACCTACAACCCCAACCTGCTAATTCTCTCGTGGTTTAGAGCCCCCTAGCATGCATTAGCATTCCGTCGAACACGTCCCGTGCGTGCTCTGGGCGCGAGCAAAGCACGCGTTTTGCACGTGCCGCGCCCGATCCGAAGCGTTGCGCCCCTGGTTTGCCACCACCACAGAGCCGCGCCATGCACTCTCCCTCTCACCGCAACACGCCAAGCAGCCCTGGTGCCCTGCAGCACCGCCGTCAGAGCCCTTGGTGGCATGCCGGCGTCCGCAACGCGTTTCTGCCTGGTCGGTGCCGCCCAAGCCTCAGCTGCTCGCCACCTGCCCCTGGAACAGCTCAGGCACATCCTCTCGCGTGTCCTCTAGCTCTCGTCGCCGCCATGACACCCTGCTGCTACAGGGAGGCGGTCCGCCGGCGAACTTATCCACGGCCGCTGCAAACCAACCTCGTTGCACTATAAAAAGAGGCCCCGAGCACGTTCCGTTCGCGAGGTAGCCTCAGCATGCTCCCCTAGTTCTTCCGTGGCAGCCAATCGACTCGGGAAGGTCTTCTTCCCCACCTCCGGCGACTGCAGCCGCCGCCACTGCCCTGGCCATTCCGGCGCCACCAGAGCCTCCCCCTCTCCACTCTCTTCACCAGGAACAACCTCTCCCCCTAGTGAAACCATCCCCCTGCTCGATTTTGATCGGGACTCGCCGCGGGAGAAAAATCACTTTGCACGACGACCACCGTCCATTTGTGAAGCTTCGCCGCCGCAGCTCCTGGCCCACCCTGAGATTGTAACGACTACCGAGTGACCGCCGATCCTCGAGCCCACGGGCGACCTCCGCTTTAACGTGCCGCCGGACAGGGGAATAGGAGGGTGGTCGCCTAGTCAAACCTGACCAGTGGGTCCCCCGGGCCCACTGTCAGTGACTCACGTGCCGTCCACGCTGGAGTAAGTGGAAGCGTAGATTCCAAAGTACGTCTTCGACGTGTACCGTTTCCTTTTTCTTTTGTTTTATTTAAAAACCAGTTTTGACCACAACTTTGACTGCCTATAACTTTTTAATTATAGCTCGAAATGAGTTGATTCTTTTTCCTACCTCTCTCAAATATTGTCTAGTTTATTTTAAGATTTATTTGAAAAAATTTCAGACAACTTTTTGTGCTGTTTTGGAATTGTGTGTTAATTCAAGTTTATTCACAATAGGATTTTTGGGAGAGAAAGAAAGAGGCTTTCAGAAGTTTTGGAGTGCACCCTGCCTTTCCACACCTTGAAGGCAAGCATTCTGAACCTCGGCATAATATTTTGGTTTGTTCGTTGACACGTTTATAACACCGCCTTACTTCGGAGAACTTGTTATTTCATGCGATATGATCATTTGCATGGATGCATATTAGTGATTTCCTTGCTGTTGGAAATGAATATACTTGTGATGGTAATCACCCTCATGTGCCTTGCATGCATGCCGGAAAGGAATCCGGGAAAACCTCTGCCTTGGGTAGGCATGAGTTTGTCGCCGGTCTCCGTCGGGACGGTTATGTCCGGTATGGCATAGTAAGGTATAATGGGTGGTGATTTTGTTGTTTGAAATATATTTGTTATACATGTCATGCAGGGAATTTATAAACCTCCTGAGTCGACCGTAGATTGAGTCTTGTTCCAGTAACCCCCATACTTGTCTCGTACTACCACTTGTCCCTACCACAAGTAGGGTACGGTTCAGTAAGTCGTCAACCCCTTTCTAGCACACACCGTACAGAGAGGCCATGGTGGAAGATATTGGTTGTAGCCGGTAGGCAGGCCACCTGGTTCGGGGGCATGGGTGTTTCCGGTTGGGACCGAGAGGGGAGGCCACCCCTTAGAGCGCGTGATATAAATTTGATCCCATGCTACGCGAGGTTGTAGCCTCCCCACTTAGAGTTTTGCTTGACAGGTGTCGTGGGTGATTCCAGACACCGGTGAGTTAAGCTGGTGTGTGCAAGTTAGGTGTGTTTTCAATTAAAAGACCGTAGACGGAATTAGTCTTGATGGACTAAAGGAATCTGTTGTTCGTGGGTAAAGAGTACACCCTCTGCAGAGATTAAATCTATTCGAATAGCCGTGTCCATGGTTAAGGACTATAGTCTGGGATGGGTCAAGTGTCAGTCCTAGTGTCGGTCTTCGGAAGAGAAATTGTTAAACCAGAACTTGGATTGTGATTTGTGACTTGTGATGATTATGATTATTATTATTATGGACTAACCCATTATATCATTGAGTATCCCTGGGACGGTTCTACCTCCTGGATATTCATTGTGATTTTTTATTTTATAAGCCCTTTATGTGGTGTCGCTGAGACGCCCGACTGTGGCATTGCTTGTTATTTATTTACTTTATAAGCCCTTTATGTGGTGTCGCTGAGACGCCCGACTGTGGCATTGCTTGTTATTTATTTACTTTATAAGCCCCTTTATGTGGTGTCGCTGAGACGCCCGACTATGGCATTTCTTGTTATTTATTTAATAAGCCCTTTATGTGGTGTCGCTGAGACGCCCGACTGTGGCATTGCTTGTTATTTATTTACTTTATAAGCCTTTATGCGGTGTCGCTGAGACGCCCGACTGTGGCATTGCTTGTTATTTATTTTATAAGCCCTTTATGTGGTGTCGCTGAGACGCCCGACTGTGGCATTGCTTGTTATTTATTTACTTTATAAGCCCTTTATGTGGTGTCGCTGAGACGCCCGACTATGGCATTGCTTGTTATTTATTTACTTTATAAGCCCTTTATGTGGTGTCGCTGAGACGCCCGACTGTGGCATTGCTTGTTATTTATTTACATTATAAGCCCTTTATGTGGTGTCGCAAAGACGCCCGACTGTGGCATTTTACTTCCACTCCATTATTGCTTATTCGTGTTGTATATAAATAACCTGCTTGCATGCATAAAAGATTTTTATTTATGACCGATTTATGTGATCATAGAATATTTCAAAGGCATGATTATCATTTATGTTATCCCAAGTGTTCATAATGTTTGCAGTACATTCAAAGTACTCACCGGCTTGTCCCTCGCTATTGTCTTGGTCAGATTTCTTGCTTGAGAGGAGCGCTATGACGACAGCCCCGAACCTAAGAAGTGGTGGTAGCAGCCTCAAGATAGGAGTTAACTGGTCATCTGTTCGTGGGAAATGGAGTCCCATAGACACTAATGATCCACAAACCGCTCCGCCTCAACCACTAGAAACCTTTTGTTGTACTCATAGGCCGTAATGGTCTTGTACTACATATTCAGATTTTGCTTGGAATTTCAGATCAAGTTGGTGCCTCATCACCTAACAAGAATCCTGGGCTGGTGAGCACAACGCCATTTTCTGGAAATTAATACCCGGAAAACCGGTCGCGACAGACTTGGTATCCGAGCCAAGCTGACCATTGGCTAATCCTAGCTTAGCCAGGTTGGAAAAAAAAACTTAGGCAAACCAAACCATCAGACCATAACCTGACCCCAGCCAAGCTTCTCGTGCAAGATAGCCACACAGTGAACCGACACCTTTTGGCAGTCGGTGCCCAACCTATCAACCTAGCCTGTCTATCGCACACCAGTGACCAGCACCCCAAGATGTCCCATTCGCAAGCGTGCGCAGGAAGATTCCATCCCCTTTTCCCTATAAAAAGGGCACGCTAGCCCCAACCCAGCAGCACAGCCGCTACCACAAACCGAGCCACAATGCCTGGCCCCGTCGTGCACAATGAGACCACAGCAACCAACCTTGGAGGCTTTGTGACCATACTGCAAACCTCACCCGTCGTGTTTATGCGTTAGAAGAGCCCCCAGAATATGTTGTGTACCAAGGACCCATGAGCGGTGAAAGCCGTCAATTCTGGGCCACTGTACACATCTATGGTAGGGGTCTAGCGCCCGGGCGCCGCTACAGGTTCACCGGAAGGACAACTTCCTTTGAGCCACAAGCCATCCAACTAGCTGCTTGAGAGGCTATAGTTCATCTCCGGCACTTGTCGCCCAGAGTTAACTGTCGCTCGTTCCACTACTATCCCAGACATGAAGGGTACGGTAGAACACCCCAAGTTGCCAACGGAGATCACGAGACACATCCTGCATTGTTGCACCTAGTGCGCTATGTAGGTGCACTAGAGGAACTGTTCGATCAAATAACCATTGATCTGATCGCAGCTCATGGAGAGCTGGTTCGTCGAGCCCCGGCGAGAGAAGGAAACGAGCCCGATGCCGACAACCCAGTCGTGCTGTTCGGACACCCGATCGAGTCCCTGAGGTCTGCCCCAGCTGTCGGCCAAGGCGCTTTGATGACCCCAGAAGCACTTCGTCGCCTCTTGGGAGCACACTCCAACGGGGTTGTGGCCAACAATCCCCAAGATGGTCATCATCGCTACCCCGAGCCTGCAGCCCCTCAACCCTCTCCAGCTAATTCCGACGGTGAGAACCGTGGAGAAGCCCCGACATCCACAAGGCACCCCCGCTTGGATGTAATAGAGGTAGACTAAGTCACTCGAGTAGTGTCGAGTCCCAGTGTATCCTCGCTTTGTAATCGTGTGACCTTGTAAATAAAGGCAGCCTATCATCGTGCCTCTGTTTTAAATAGTAGCCTTGCATGTATATATCAGCATGCGGTATAAATTTCTATCCTGTGCACAGCTTCCAAAAACCACCCGACAATCCCCACAAAGGATACGCCACTTTGGTGAGATATGTATCTATGGCTTTGACCTCACCCTTGGAGCTGAGTGGCAAATTCATTACCTTTTTCCACGGTAAATGACCCAGCTCCGTGTATATAAAAGGCCACCGCGTGACCTGCCAAGCACCCTCACCTTGTGCACCCTCCTCACAACCATTTCTTGCCATGCCAAGCCCTAGTATTTATCTGAGAACTCCAGATGCAACCCCAGGTAGTTTTGTCAAAATATTGTGGGATTTTACCTGCAGTACCATGGGCGCTACCCAGCCACCCCAGTACGAGCTGTTCAAATCAAGAATCACCCCTTCCACCTCGAGATATTGGGCAAAAGTGCACATCCCTCCCGTAAACCCAAACCAAGACCCAACGGAGGTCTCCTTCATGGGGAAATCTATGTCAACCCCACATATGGCCGTAGAAGCTGCTGCATATGAAGCGCTTGCTCACCTTCGATTCGCGGTACCCTATGCCACCGAACGAGGGTATTATTACTTCTCGAGCCATGCAGCGCCCGAAGGAGTAACATCTTTTCCCGATGGACGAATTGAGAGAGACCCAGTCCTGGCCAACCTTGTCCAGTACGTCATCGCTCAATAACGTTCAACCCAACGTGTGATGGGTTATCTCCAGAACCTCCCGGATTTAAACACTGAGATTGCCATCGGCAGATCACTGAGGCCCGACCAGGAGAGACACATTCATCGACTGGTCAATCCACTTTCCCCGATAGAAGAAGAGTGTGTGCCAGTACCAGAGACGTTTTCTCGGGATGCCGTCCAGTTACCGTTCCCAATTTAGACGTTGCTGCTGTGTTTATTATTGCAACTTTTATTTATGTGTTGTAACTTATGCGTGGTACCTTGAGTTTGTGCGACAAGTCAATTATTTGGCTTCTCCTAATGTGTGTAGTTTTTGTCATGGTTTATTTTCCTTTAAAATTAACCGATTTTCCCTCGCGAAAAATCCTGGAGTAAGATTTCTTTTCCCGGAGCTGCTGCATCGTATGCCTTCTCACGACATGGGATTTTTCTTATTCACGCTGCACCACGGCAGAAGACTCACAACCACAACCATTCGAACACATACACTACTCACTAGACCTTGCAACGGCGTTACATCTAACTGAGCACCTCCCGACAACAGTCAGCACCCGACACACCCCACCTGCTCCTCGTGATCACCACCACCACGGAGAGCCAACACTAGAGCAGCAGCATCACGACGATCATCGAGGATCATCGCACACAGGAGCACGGAGAGCCCCAGCACCGCTGCCAGCCCTCCGCACAACAGGACGACGTACCAGTCCGGCACCATCGCCGCCATTAGAGCCTCGCCTCGAGCTTCGGCAGACGGAAACAGAGGAGAAAGAAGGAGAAGGAGGAGCGAGGCCAGGTGTGAGGAAGGAGAGAAGAACACCTCGGCCGTTTTATAGCTCTAGCTCGGTGTACGGTGGACGAGGTCCACCAGCGCCGCCCGTCGCCCGATCGCCGGTGTTCGGAGGCGAATCCGCAAGCAGTGCCGACAGCGCACTGGCCCGCGAGGTGAGTGCACGCTGCACCGGCAACTAGCACGCCGCGCACTACCGTAGTACGGCCTAGATGCCCTACGCGCTAGGCGTCGCCGGTGGAGAAGCGCGGGAAAGCGCGCGGGAGAGAGGAAGAAAAAAGAGCCAGAGGAAGAAGAAGAGGATGACAGTGGGCCCCGGGTCCACTTGTCAGCCAGAGGGAGCACTGTGCTCTCGGGTACAACCAGCATATTTTAAGATTTAGGAATCTCTCGTTTTTGCTCCTAACCATGGATTTTTCCACGCAGCGCCAGTGTTCCACACTGTATTTTTACACCACTTATTGCCCTCTCACTGTAGCCACTTTTGTTTTAATGCCTATTTATTTTTATTAAAACAGCTTTTAGCAAATCTCGAGGACGAGATTTTTCTTAAGGGGGGTAGTGTTGTGACACCCCAAAATTTTAACCTTGTTTTGATAATTAAAATTTCGCCAGGAAATTAAAACTTTTATTTTCCGCGCTCCCTTTTGATTTTTTGAATCTTTTTCTCCCTTGCTATTATGGAGTTTTCCCCAACTGAAAACTTTTTAAATATGTTATTGGACTTGTTTAACCTCTCAAGAAAAACTTTTCTTTTATTAGTAGAACTAATTACATAATTAATTTGCTTGATCTTTATTTTCTTGAAAAATGGTTTTTCCAAGGTTATATGGCCATATTTGAACTACAACCATTTGATAAATTCACTTAAAATTCCAACAAAAAATTGGGGATATCAAGTGATGTTTCTAAATCACTTTTATGCAAAAATATCTTTTATTCATGAAATATTTTGAGCTCTACCCCCAATTTTCTTCTCTGGTCCAGTGGGCAATTTTGCACTACAAATCATTTAAATACTTCTTTCTAGCCTCCACCAAAATTATGGGATGCTGGTAGTAGCTTATGATTCAACTTTATGCAAAAACCCAGTAATGTTCTTTGAATGATTTGAGTGAATCATCCTCATCTTCATTCCGTGCAACTTGGTGATTTGTACCGCAACCACCTTCTAACTTGCTCCTTTACCCTTGAGCTTTCTCCTGATTGTAGTGCACTTTGCCAAACCCTTAAGTCCAGGAGAGTGGACCCATTGGATGATTCTAAGTGCTTGCAATCATGCCCTCTTCTTTCTGTCAAAAACCGAAGTTTTGCATAACTTGCACTAACAAGTTTTTGCTTTGTCAAACTAGCTTCACCACCCCCTTGTCCATCCAAAGAGACACTGATCTGGAGAATTTGGCCACCCCAAGTATTGCGTAGATGCGCTTGGCATATTGACAAACACCCTGAGTGCATAGCCAGATTTGGCATGATTTCAAGTTTACATTATGAACTTGATCCCCTGACCAAACCAACATGTCCCATGGTTTTTCCCTAACCTACAACCCCACCCTGCTAATTCTCTCGTGGTTTAGAGCCCCCTAGGATGCATTAGCATTCCGTCAACACGCCCCTGCGGCGTGTTTCTAGGCGCGAAAGCAGAGCACGCGTTCGCGACGTACACGCCTGAAACCGACGCTGTCGCGCCCTAGTTTGCCACCACCACAGAGCCGCGCCACGCACTCTCCCTCTCACCGCAACATGCCAAGCAGCCCTGGTGCCCTGCAGCACCGCCGTCAGAGCCCTTGGTGGCACGCCGGCGTCCGCAGCGCATTTCTGCCAGGTCGGTGCCGCCCAAGCCTCAGCTGCTCGCCACCTGCCCCTGGAACAGCTCAGCCTTATCCTCTCACGTGTCCTCTAGCTCTCGTCGCCGCCACGGCACCCTGCCGCTACAGGGAGGCGGTCCGCCGGCGAACTTATCCACGACCGCCGCAAACCGACCTCGTTGCACTATAAAAAGAGGCCCCAAGCACATTCCGTTCGCGAGGTAGCCTCAGCATGCTCCCCTAGTACTTCCGTGGCAGCCAATCGACCCGGGAAGGTCTTCTTCCCCACCTCCGGCGACTGCAGCCGCCGCCACTGTCCCGGCCATTCCGGCGCCACCAGAGCCTCCCCATCTCCACTTTATTCACCAGGAACTCCCTCTCCCCCTAGTGAAACCATCCCCCTGCTCGATTTTGATCGGGACACGCCGCGGGAGAAAAATCACTTTGCCCGACGGCCACCATCCGCTGCGAAGCTCGCCGCCGGCAGCTCCGTCCACCCCAGAGATTGTAACGACTACCGAAGTGACCGCCTCGATCCCCTGAGCCTGCGGGCGACCTCCGTTTCCCGAACGGTGCCGCCGTTCGCCGGCGAGCATCGCCGGAGTCCCGCCTCCGCTCGGGGCAGAGGAAGAGGAGGGTGGTCGCCTAGTCAAACCTGACCAGTGGGTCCTCCGGGCCCACTGTCAGTGACTCACGCGCCGTCCACGCTGGAGTAAGTGGAAGCGTAGATTCCAAAGTACGTCTTCGACGTGTACCATTTCCTTTTTCTTTTGTTTTATTTAAAAACCAGTTTTGACCACAACTTTGACTGCCTATAACTTTTTAATTATAGCTCCAAATGAGTTGATTCTTTTTCCTACCTCTCTCAAATATTGTTTAGTTTATTTTAAGATTTATTTGAAAAAATTTCAGACAACTTTTTGTGCTGTTTTGAAATTGTGTGTTAATTCAAGTTTATTCACAATAGGATTATTGGGAGAGAAAGAAAGAGGCTTTCAGAAGTTTTGGAGTGCACCCTGCCTTTCCACACCTTGAAGGCAAGCATTCTGAACCTCGGCATAATATTTTGGTGTGTTCGTTGACACGTTTATAACACCACCTTACTTCGGAGAACTTGTTATTTCATGTGATATGATCATTTGCATGGATGCATATTAGTGATTTCCTTGCTGTTGGAAATGAATATACTTGTGATGGTAATCACCCTCATGTGCCTTGCATGCATGCCGGAAAGGAATCCGGGAAAACCTCTGCCTTGGGTAGGCATGAGTTTGTCGCCGGTCTCCGTCGGGACGGTTATGTCCGGTATGGCATAGTAAGGTATAATGGGTGGTGATTTTGTTGTTTGAAATATATTTGTTATACATGTCATGCAGGAATTTATAAACCTCCCGAGTCCATCAGAGATCGAGTCTTGTTCCAGTAACCCCCATACTTGTCTCGTACTACCACTTGTCCCTACCACAAGTAGGGTACAGTTCAGTAAGTCGTCAACCCCTTTCTAGCACACACCGTACAGAGAGGCCATGGTGGAAGATATTGGTTGTAGCCGGTAGGCAGGCCACCTGGTCCGGGGGCATGGGTGTTTCGGTTAGACCGAGAGGGAGGCCACCCTTAGAGCGCGTGATATAAATTTGATCCCATGCTACGCGAGGTTGTAGCCTCCCACTTAGAGTTTTGCTTGACAGTGTCGTGGGTGATTCCTGCACACCGTGAGTTAAGCTGGTGTGTGCAAGTCGTGTGTTTTCAATTAAAAGATCGAGACGGAATTAGTCTTGATGGACTAAAGGAATCTGCTGCTGTGGGTAAAGAGTACACCCTCTGCAGAGATTAAATCTATTCGAATAGCCGTGTCCATGGTTAAGGACTACAGTCTGGGATGGGTCAAGTGTCGGTCCTAGTGTCGGTCTTCGGAGTAGAAATTGTTAAACCAGAACATGGATTGTGATTTGTGACTTGTGATGATTATGATTATTATTATTATGGACTAACCCATTATATCATTGAGTATCCCTGGGACGGTTCGACCTCCTGGATATTCATTGTGATTGTTTATTTATAAGCCCTTTATGTGGTGTCGCTGAGACGCCTGAACGTGGCACATGCTCGTTATTTATTTACTTTATAAGCCCTTTATGTGGTGTCGCCGAGACGCCTCGACTGTGGCATTGCTTGTTATTTATTTACTTTATAAGCCCCTTTATGTGGTGTCGCTGAGACGCCCAACTGTGGCATTGCTTGTTATTTATTTTATAAGCCGTTTATGTGGTGTCGCTGAGACGCCCGACTGTGGCATTGCTTGTTATTTATTTACTTTATAAGCCCTTTATGTGGTGTCGCTGAGACGCCCGACTGTGGCATTGCTTGTTATTTATTTTATAAGCCCTTTATGTGGTGTCACTGAGACGCCCGACTGTGGCATTGCTTGTTATTTATTTACTTTATATGCCCTTTATGTGGTGTCGTTGAGACGCCCGACTGTGGCATTGCTTGTTATTTATTTTCTTTATAAGCCCTTTATGTGGTGTCGCTGAGATGCCCGACTGTGGCATTGCTTGTTATTTATTTACATTATAAGCCCTTTATGTGGTGTCACACAGACGCCCGACTGTGGCATTTTACTTCCACTCCATTATTGCTTATTCGTGTTGCATATAAATAACCTACTTGCATGCATAAAAGATTTTTATTTATGACTGACGATGTGATCATAGAATATATTTCAGTGCATGATTATCATTTATGTTATCCCAGTGTTCATAATGTTTGCGAGTACATTCAAAGTACTCACTAGCTTGTCCCTGGCTATTGTCTTGGCCAGATTTCTTGCTTGGAGAGGAGCGTTGCGACGACAGCCCCGGAACCTAAGCAGTGGTGGTAGCAACCTCGCGAAGATAGGAGTTAACCTAGTCAGCTATTCCTGTGGGAAATGGAGTCCCATAGACACTGATGATCCACAAACCGCCTCCGCCCTCAACCACTAGAAACCATTTGTTGTACTCACAGGCCAGAATGGTCTTGTACTACATATTTTGTATTTTGCTTGGAATTTCTGTATCAAGTTGGTGCCTCATCAGCTAACAGTAATCCTGGGGCTGGTGAGCACAACGGCCATTTTCTGGAAATTAATACCCGGAAAACCGGTCGCGACAAGACAATCAATAAATAAAATTTTGCTCCAACTTCATCTCAAAGCGGTTAACCATACGTGCATGCTACGGGAATCACAAACCTCAACACAAGTATTTCTACTAATCCACAACCACCCACTAGCTTGACTCTAACATCACCATCTTTATATCGCAAAACTATTGCAAGGAATCATATCATATTCAGCGATCTACAAGTTTATGTAGGATTTTATGACTAACCATGTGAATGACCAATTCCTGTCATCCCTATAAATAGATATAAGTGAAGCAAGAGAGTTTAATTCTTTCTACAAAAGATATGCCCATGCTCTAACAAGTATAAGTGAAGCAAAAGAGCATTCTACAAATGGCGGTTGTCTATATAAAGAGAAACAGGCAATCCAACTTCAAACGATATAAGTGAAGCACATGAAGCATTCTATAAAGCCACACTCAAAAGATTTAAGTGAAGTGCAATGAGCATTCTATAAATCAACCAAGGACTATCTCATACCAGCATGGTGCATAAAAGAAAAATAAAAACCTAATTGCAAAAGACGCTCCAAGACTTGCACATAATGCATGAACGAAACGAATCCGAAACATACCGATACTTGTTGAAGAAAGAGGGGATGCCTCCCCAGCATCCCCAAGCTTAGACGCTTGAGTCTCCTTGAATATTTACTTGGGGTGCCTAGGGCATCCCCAAGCTTGAGCTCTTGCCTCTCTTCCTTCTTCTCACATAGAAACATCCTCGATTAGACACTACATCCACACAAAACTTCAACAGAAAACTCGGTAAGATCCGTTAGTATAATAAAGCAAATCACCACTCTAAGTACTGTTGCAAACCAATTCATATTTTGTTTTTGCATTGTGTATACTGTAATATAACTTTTTCATGGCTTAATCCACTGATATAAATTGACAGATTCATCAAAACAAGCAAACTATGCATCAAAAACAGAATCTGTCAAAAACAGAACAGTCTGTAGCAATCTGAACATTCACCATACTTCTGGTACCCCAAAAATTCTACCAAAATTAGGAAAAATAAACAAGTTGTATATAAAGAAAGTTCAAAAATAATCAGAACCAATTGACATTCCAGTTAAAAATGTAAAATCGCGCACTACATCCAAAGTTTCTGTCCTGCACCGTACAAACCAACAAGCATTGTAAACATCCTAAAGGCAAACCTTGGCACATTATTTTTATAATACAATGGAATTGTACAAGGGGATAATTATTTTTATTGAAAAGTTTCTGTAATTAAGATTCACAAAGTTCCCAAGGGCATGAACAAAGTTCAAGGACGTCCCCCACTTTCACAATGCTCGTCTCTCTCACTTTCACTTCTCTTTTTGAAAAGTTTTGGGTTCCCCTATTTATTTTTTTTGTTTTTAAACTATATGAAAGCACTCAACAGAAATAAATGACTCTCTAAAACTTCCGGGTTATCTCCCTGGTAGCGCTTTCTTTAAAGCCATTAAGCTAGGCATTTAGTGCTTAAGTAATGGATCCACCCGGATCCCAAGGTATATCAAAGCCTATTTTAATTAACAATGATTTGTAATTTAGTACTGAGCACAAAGTAACATAAATGATGTAATGACGAAGTCTAACTCTCTTCCTATGCATCGACATGTCATAAAAGAACAATTTATGCACACATAGTAAAGGCCAATGCATAGTATAAACAGTTTCTTGCAATTTTATCGTGTGGGAAACATAGAGAGGTGGAGATATAGTTCCTCTCTCATAATAATTGCAAGTAGGAGCAGCAAGCACATGCATATTATATTCATCAAAATCATCATGTGTAGTAGTAAAAGGCAACCCATCAATATAATCCTTAATAAGTGCAAGCTTCTCCGATATAGTGTAGTCGGGAGAATTCAAAAAGATAATAGGACTATCATGCGTGGGTGCAATAGCAACAATTTCATGTTTAACATAAGGAACTATAGCAAGTTCATCTCCATAAGCATAATTCATATTGGCATCTTGGCCACAAGCATAGCAATCATCATCAAAAAGGGATATTTCAAGAGAATCAACGGGATCATAGCAATCATCATAGCAATCATCCTTCGGTAAGCATGAAGGGGAATTAAAAAATGTATGAGTTGAAGAGTTACTCTCATTAGAAGGTGGGCACGGGTGATCAATCCGCTCTTCCTCCGTTTGTTCTTCGCTCTCCTCATCCTCTTTTTCATCCAATGAGCTCACAGTTTCATCAATTTCCTCTTCCATAGGCTCCTGCAAAATATTAGTCTCTTCTTGGACAGCGGGGTAAGCCTCGATATATTGTTTAACATAGGCATTAGAAGCATAATTCTCATAGCAATATTCTAGTATGGCAAAATTTTCAGATTCGTAGAGAGTAGCATCATACTTTTCAATCAAAGAAGCAATTTCAGAAGCACCCTTAAAAGCAACAAATTCTTCAATTTGTTGAACATCATAGTAACTATAAACACCCTTAGCATACGAAGATAAGATCCCATTATCAATAAACTCACATTGGTAGGGAAGGTGTTTTTTAGGGTTTTCAGAACAACAAGTAAAATCATATTCCCAACATAAATTCCAAGCATAGCATTGTAAACGTTGAATTTGATCCCATAATAGTTTCCCCTTTTTAGATATACGGTGGTTCACATAACAAGCATGCTCATCTAAAGATTTGCCCTCAACTAAGCTCGTTGGGGTTTCAGCACGAGCACATAGGGATCGAAGATGATCCAAGTAAAAAGCTTCAGTAGTGTGATAGATTTTGAGTGGTTCTTCAACCATTGGAGCAGTAGGTACAACTAATTTTTTTGGTATTTTGTTTTCCATATCCATAACTAAAGATAGAGAACAACTAAGAACAGCAAATAAAAATTACTTAGTGATAAAGCAAACAAGCACACACGAGAATATTCACCCCACGCTATGACTCAAGAACGGCGCTTAAAAAGGTCTTGATAACCCACAAGTATAGGGGATAGTTGTAGCCTCTTTCGATAAGTAAGAGTGTCGAATCCAACGAGGAGCTAAAGGTAGAACAAATACTCTCTCAAGTCCTATCGGCCACTGATACGACTCTACGCACACTTGACGTTCGCTTTACCTAGAACAAGTATGAAACTAGAAGTACTTTGTAGGTGCGAAAGGGTAAGTTTGCAAGATAATAAAGAGCACGTAAATATAAACTAGGGCTGTTTAGATAAAGAAGCAATAAAGTAAGTATTACTAGAGAGCTTTTTGTTATGAGAAAGTTATTTGTCCAAGGCAATTGATAATTAGACCGGTAATCACTATTGCAATTCTATTTGAGGGAGAGGCATAAGCTAACATACTTTCTCTACTAGGATCATATGCACTTATGATTGGAACTCTAGCAAGCATCCGCAACTAATAAAGATTCATTAAGGTAAAACCCAACCATAGCATTAAAGTATCAAGTCCCCTTTTATCCCATACGCAAACAACCTACTTACTCGGGTCTCAGGCTTCACACCACGCCACCCACCATAAGCAAATCATAAACATATTGCAAACCCTACAGCAGGAATCCCTCATGCATGAGCGACACGGAGAGCACCATAGGACAACACCAATAATAAAACATGCAACTCAAACCAATCACGATCATCAATTAACCCATAGGAAAAAACGGATCTACTCAAACATCATAAGATAACCATACATCATTGGGAAATAATATATAGCATTGAGCACCATCTTTAAGTAGAGATTACAGCGGGTAAGACAGAGGTTACACCACTGCATAGAGGGAGGAAGAGTTGGTGATGAAGGCGGTGAAGTTGTTGGTGAAGATCGCTATGATGATGATGGCCCCCAGCGGCGTTCCGGCGCCACCGGAAGCAAGGGGGGGAGAGCCCCCCTTCTTCTTCTTCTTCCTTGACTTCCTCCCTAGATGGGAGAAGGGTTTCCCCTCTGGTCCTTGGCTCCCATGGCTTGGGAGGGGCGAGAGCCCCTCCGAGATTGGATCTATTTCTCTGTTTCGCGTGCTCGCTCGCCTGCTTCACCACCGCTTGTATATATGGAGATCCGTAACTCCGATTGGCCTGAAACCTTCGCCGTGATTTTTCCCGAATATTAGCTTTCTTGCGGGAAAAGAAGAGCATCAAATGCCTTACAGTGGGCTCACGAGGGTAGGGGGCACGCCCCCTACCTCGTGACCACCTCGGGCACCGTCTCACGTGGATTTTTCTTCCGTAATTTTCCATATTTTCCAAAAATAAGCTCTGTCCGTTTTTATCCCGTTTGGACTCCATTTGATATGGATATTCTGCGAAACATAAAAAATGCAATAGACAGGAACTGGCACTGGGCACTGGATCAATAAGTTAGTCCCAAAAATAATACAAAAAGTTGCCAAAAAGTATATGAAAGTGAATAATATTGGCATGGAACAATGAAAGATTATAGATACGACGGAGACACATCAACCTCCTGCATGCCGCGTCGACCAGTCAAGTCGAGCAGTTGCCGAGGCAGCATGGGGAAGCGGAGTCTCCCTCGTCCAATCAATCACCACACGTCATCAAGGCCGCAGGCAGTTAGGGCCCGCGGCGTTCCGCACTTGCCCTTTGGCTTCGCCTGGAAGCCAAGTTCGAGCGCGCCTTGGGCCCAGGGGCTACCGTCGGTGTCCTGGACTTGGAGGTATCCAGTCCTGCCTACCTGTGGCCCACCGCATGGCTCCATCAACGGCCTGGTACGACCCAGCTTCAGCACCAACATAGCAAGACCCTCGCGAGGGGCCAAGCCTCACGAGGCGGACGACGCCAAGACCCCTGAAGGAGTTGGCCTCGTCAGGAGGGCTCCTGAGGGGCGGAGAGTTCTATGCAGCTACCTCATGTGGCTCGGCTGAAGTGAGCCATGACGACCAAGGTCAGGCGGGCGCTAGGAGGGTGCAGAGCACAAGTTTCCTCTTCGGTGCAAGCGGGGCAAGCCTCTGGTGCGGAATCCCGAGGAATCTGCCAAAGGTTTCCATTCTGGTGCAACAAGACCAAGACCGCCAGGACGGCAGGACAGAGGTCATCACCGTGCCCACCGCAGCATCACGACTAGAGGCTTTTCACAGGGAAGACTACTTTTGTCAGGATAGACTGTACTACTTGTCCCCTTTCAAATCCCACCGTTGTGGAATCCCTTCCCGCTCATATTTGGGAGGAGGACCAAGGCCACTATATATAGGACTTAGCCACCACCATAGTGGGGGGAGAGATTCATTCCATCCCGAGCATCACACCAGCTCAAGAACACCTCACCTCTTGAGGCTTGTTCATCCTTTGTACTAGTTCATCCATAGCCCCTCGAGGCAATCCACCACACCACACTGGAGTAGCGTATTACACCACAACGGTGGCCTTAACCAGTATAAATCTCTGTGTCTATGTGTCTCTGTGAGCTCGACGTGCTAGGCTAGGGAGGATCGCGAGTAGGCAGGCTAGGCAGGTTGAGATCTCCGCACGCACCCCAGAGTTCGAACCTCTCAAGGGTTACCGGATCCCAAAATCCGACATCAACGACGATGCTGTTTCCAGGGAGACTTTTCACCCTCGTCAAGTCTTTGTGTTTGGCAGCTTCTCTCCACGTGCCAATTCAACTAGTCACCTCGAGCAGATCGATAGCTACGCCCCTGGTCATTAGATCAGGGTTGGAAGCTTGAATTACATCGCGGATATACGAGGAGACCTGGTCTTTGAAGGGTTCTCGGCCTCAGCCTCTGCTCCTTATCTGCATGAAGGCAGCCCGTCGGATCCACCATCAGATTTCTCTCAAGGATCGACTCTCATGCCTGCCCTGGCCTTAGATCCAGAGCAAACCACTCTATTCGAAGACGGGAGGATAAACCCCTCCGGACTGTCTCCCATTATGGAGCTTCCCATCGGAGACCTAGAGGTGACCACGCTGCCAGCGGGCCCGGAGTCAAAGAGGTCTCTCCCTATCATCAGGAAGCCGGACTCATCTCTGGATGTCAACTCTGAACGCTCGAGGTCTCCGTCTACCGAGCTCGGTCAGGCGGTGATTACCGGACCCAGCTCCGCAGGTCCTCATACACCTGTCTAGCTTTCGCTCCTGAACGAGGCGATGGACCTAATGCGATCTCTCGCCATCACGGAAGTATTACTTTCGAACTACGCCCAACCTGAACTGGGGGCTGAGAGCGGGGAATTTTACGTCTGACCCACCACCCACTAAAACTGTCGAGGACCTAACCGACATGCTAGACTACGCCTCCGAAGACATCGACGGTATGGACGACGGAGCCAGAGCCAAACCAGGCCAAAACCAGCCTATAAATGGGCGTTGGACGACCACTTCTACCTACGACGTATACATGGTGGATACACCCAAGAAGAAGGACGACGATGGCACTCAAGATCCGATTGAGGACAAGCCCGTCGAGGCGCCACCAAAGCGCTGATATCAGCGGCGCCGCTCACGTTGACGTCGGGAAAATGAAAGCAATCCCGACACCGGAGATAATGATACCCCGGATAATGCCGAAGTCTCCGACCACCCCGTCAAGCATGCGTTCGAGCAGGATGAGAGGGAAGAGGGACAAGTCAACCCCGACGAACTCGTTGATAATGAAGATTCAAAGGATAGTAATTATCTACCGGCCTCCGAGGAGGATGTTAGCCTCGGTAACAAAGATTTCATCATGCCAGAGGAACCTCTCGAACAAGAACACTTCAAGCGACAGCTCATCGCCACCGCGAGGAGCCTAAAAAAGAAACAACAACAGCTTCAAGCCGAACATGATACGCTCAACGAGAGATGGACCAAGGTCCTGGCTGCCGAAGAATACGACCTCGAGCGCCAGACAAAGAGCTACCCCAAGCGTAGGTTGTTACCACAATTCGACGACGAGGCTCTTGAGCCAGTACCGTCAAGATACAATCACGCTGATCCACCGGATCGACCACCGCATGGACGGGATGAGGCGACACCACCTTGCCGTAGAGGGAAAGAGGTAGCGGCTTCGGGCTACACCTACAACTTACGTCAGAACCTGGACAATAGAGCCGGCCAGACTAGATCAATCTATGGATCAAGGGGACGTGCTCCAACACGAGACGACGGCCATCAAGCCTGGTATGACAAGCATAACCAAGTTCAGGCTGAGAACCGAACACGGATGGTATCCGAACTCCGTCATGATGTTGCCCGATATAGAGGCGCCGCACACCCCATGTTCTTACCAATGAGGTAATGCACTACCAGTTTCTGGAAAGGTTTAAACTCGTAAACATCAAGGCATATGATGGAATGACAGATCCCGCTGTATGGATTGAAGATTTTCTTCTCCACATTTATGTGGCTTGGGGTGATGATCTCCACGCCATCAAATACCTCCCCTTAAAGTTAAAAGGACCAGCATGACACTGGTTGAGTAGCCTCCCAGAGAACTCCATTGGCAGTTGGGAGGACTTGGAGGATGCTTTTCGAAACAACTTCCAAGGCAGTTATGTTCGGCCACCGGACGCATGACCTTAGTCACATAGTCCAGCAACCCGGAGAGTCAGCCCGCAAACTCTGGACTCGGTTCCTAATCAAAAAGAACCAAATCGTCGACTGCCCGGACGCCGAAGCCTTAGCGGCCTTTAAACACAGCGTCCATGACGAATGGCTCGCCCGACACCTTAGTCAGGAAAAGCCAAAAACTATGGCAGCTCTTACTACTCTTATGACCCGCTTTTGTGCAGGCAAAGATAGCTGGTTGGCTCGTAGAAGCAACAACACCAGTGACCCCGGCACCTCTGAAGCCAGGGATGGCAATGGAAGGCCACGATGTAACAAAAATAAGCATCGGAACAACAACAAAGAGACGGAGGATATGGCGGTAAACGTCGGATTCAGTGGCTCCAAACCTGACCAGCGGAAGAAGCCATTCAAAGGAAATAGAGATGGTCCATCTAAGTTGGACAAAATATTAGACAGGCCTTGCCAGATTCATGGCACCCCTGACAAGCCTGCTAACCACACCAACAGAAACCGTCGGGTTTTTAAATAGGACGGTAAAGTAAATATCGAACATAAGGGGAAAGGACCTCAAAGGGAGGACGATGATGAACCCCGCCCTCCGAACACAGGGGGACAGAAGAAGTTTCCCCCGAGGTGAAAATGGTGAACAAGATATATTTCACACACATCCCAAAGAGGGAATACAAGCGCGCACTACAGGACGTCTACGCCATAGAGCTTGTCGCCCCAAAATTCAACCCATGGTCGGCTTGTCCGATCATCTTCGATCGCAGGGACCACCCAACTAGTATCCGTCACGGAGGTTCGGCGGCCCTGGTACTCGATCCCATCATCGAAGGATACCATCTCACTAGAGTCCTTATGGATGGCGGCAGGAGTCTCAACTTGATTTACCAAGACACTGTCCGTAAGATGGGTATTGACCCATCAAGAATCAAGCCTAGTAACACTACCTTTAAAGGAGTGATACCTAGCGTAGAGGCCCACTGCACGGGCTCCTTAACATTGGAAGTAGTCTTCGGTTCTCCAGACAACTTCCAAAGCGAAGACTTGATCTTCGATATCATCCCTTTCTGTAGTGGATATCACGCGCTACTTGCATGAACGGCTTTTGCCCGCTTTTATGCATTCCCATGTTATGCTTATTTAAAGCTCAAAATGCCCACACCACGCGGCGTCATCACAGTAAATGGAAACATGGAGCGCTCCCTCCGTACTGAGGAGCAGACGGCGGCCCTAGAAGTGGAGGTACAGAACGGCCTCATCAAGCCGAACAACTCATTGGTCATCAAGACCTCTGACATTGCTAAGCGTGTTCGATCCACATTACAGCATGACAACTCGGAGGATCCAGAGCTTGAATAGCTACTCAGCCTCTGCCGATCGACCCATAAGGTTGTGTTGTACGTACTGCGAGTGCATAATTACGCACTTAAAATACCTTGGGAAGCGCCGGAGGCATACTGCGGAAAAGGTCTATAGCACAGCCAGACCCTATTCGGATCTTAAACCCGTTTCTCTTTTTATTTTCGTACTACAGGTTCATTAAAACCTACCTACCCTACGATAAAGGGCTCTTTTCGAAGCTCCCCTTTCTTATTGACGACCATCGACTTCTCCTCTCAAAGGAGTTTTCACCAAGGAGAAAGGGCATAGACGTGCGGCAGGGCACCACTAGGATCTTCAAAACCACTGCTTTTAGGCCCTGTATAAAACTTTCCCTTGTGTAAACTCTTGGCATGTAAAATAGCCTCGATATTCATGGCATCATCTGTAATAGCACATTTTGACATATTAAATAGGACATAAAGGAAACAGTTGATCACCACTTTCGCTTGGTACTAATTTACTTTGCCATCTGTATTCCCTCCTTACTTTAGATTGCCACACGTGCTTTGGTCCAGCCTTAACACTAGGGGCTGTATTCGGCTTCGCACATTTTCAAGTTCGAACACCTATAGGGTACTCTTTGGCGTCCCGAATATTGCACTATATGCATCGGTTCCGAATCATGTCTTTGGTCAATAGTTGGGTTGCTTGGCTCCTGTGCTTACCATGTTATGTTCCACTAGTTCGGCTAAGGTACTAAAGGGAGAACTACTACGATTGTATTTCTGGTTCATCTGGTCAAGTACGTTAGTAGAGAAAGCTGAAAACTGACTGTCATGATAAACAAGAGATGGTCGGTGATGCGACGACTTACTCTTATACTACAAATTGTTGGCGATTCATTCGTGTTATACGAGGGGCTGGTCTTCGTCCAGCCACGCGAAAAAGGCACCTTAGTTCGGATTGCCGCACACGCACACCGGGCTAGTACTTAGCCCCACTGTCGGTGTCAAAACCAGCGGATCTCGGGTAGGGGGTCCCAATCTGTGCGTCAAGGCTGATGGTAACAGGAAGCAAGGGACACAGATGTTTACCCAGGTTCGGGCCCTCTCGATGGAGGTAAAACCCTACTTCCTGCTTTATTAATATTGATGATATGGGTAGTACAAGAGTAGATCTACCACGAGATCATAGAGGCTAAACCCTAAGAGCTAGCCTATGATGGTATGATTGTAATTGTGATCGGCCTTCTAAGGACCAACCTCTCCGGTTTATATAGACACCGGAGAGGGCTAGGGTTTACATGGAGTTGGTTACAAGAAAGGAAACACAATATCCGGATCGCCAAGCTTGCCTTCCACGCAAAGGAGAGTCCTATCCGTACACGGGCCGAAGTCTTGAGTCTTGTATCTTCACGCTTCAATAGTCCGGCCAAAGTATATAGTATGGCTGTTTGGATACCCCCTAATCCAGGATTCCCTTAGTAGCCCCTGAACCAGGCTTCAATGACGATGAATCCGGCAGGCAGTATTATCTTCGGCATTGCAAGGCGGGTTCCTTCCCCGAGTACTCCAAAATAATTACCAAACACTTGAATCGTGTCCGGATCCACAGAACGATCCTTACACACCACTGTAGAGAGAATGATACTTCACAAGCGCAATCTGCTGACAAGTTTTCCTGATGACGTGGCATGTTATTACGGTCGGATCATTATTCGAACCGTTTTCCCACAACCAGCTACAGCGCATATTGCGAGGCGGTTTCTTTGACACGTCTTGTCAAAGCAGAGATCGTGTCCCCTTATCACGGGATTCTCATCAATACGGGTATGGGTAATCCCACCACGCCATCAATCATGGCGCTTGGGAAACAAGCGATTCCCAACGGGCAAGTGGGGAGGCGCACCGCTTTCGGTGGCTCTATAAAGGGATAAGATTTCCCTATTTTCGCCCATGCCTTCTTCCTTCTTTGCCCACTCTTGCCCCCTCGAGCTCCAGCGCCCAAGCCCAAGTCTTCTCCGCACAGCTAAACATGTCCGGAGCAGGAGGCAAGTGGGTGGCTTCCACCATCAAGGAGAAGCACATCACAAATCTTCGGGCGGCCGGATACTTGGCCGCGGACATAGCGCACCGGCTACCAGACGCCAGGCAGGTCATTCCGACCCCAGGACCCCACGAGAGGGTCGTATTCGTCACCCACTTCGTCCGTGGACTGGGATTTCCACTCCATCCCTTTGTCCGTGGGCTCAAGTTCTACTACGGGCTATATTTCCATGATCTAGCCCCGAACTTCATCCTCAACATCTCGGCGTTCATCGTCGTATGAGAGGCCTTCCTCCGCATCAGGCCTCATTTTGGCCTATGGCTGCAAACCTTCTGCGTGAAGCCAAAGATTGTAAGCGGCCAGCAAGCAGAGTGCGGAGGGGCCATGGTGGGCAAGATGCCTAACGTCACCTGGCTGGGCGGTTCCTTCGTGGAGACCGTAAAAAGATGGCAATCGGGGTGGTTCTACATCACCGAGCCGTGCGGCGCCAAATGGGCAGCGGCCCCCGAGTTCCGATCCGGAGCCCCCATGCGGCTCACCTCCTGGGAAAAGAAGGGCCTGTCCTGGGGCGATTCTACGGAGCTGACCAGACTCCAGACATGCATCAAAAGCATGAAGGACAAGAACATCAAGCTTGTCACCGTGATCCAGGTCATGCTCGTTCGCCGGATCCTGCCCTGCCAAAGGCGGGCAGTCAATCTGTGGGAGTTCATCCCGGACGAACACTAGACGCTCCGGAAGCTCTACGACATGACGCACAAAGGCGCATGGAAGGTGATGTTCAAGGCCTCTGAAGTACCTCCTCCCACATCCAAGGACCGCGGGCTTCACGCTGCGCGGGCTCCTAGTCAGGTGAGTTCTCAGACTACCACCAGACCCGGTTCTTCCCAATATATTCATGGGAGAGCCTTAAGTAGTTATGCATGTTTGCTTCAGGATTATGTGGAGACAGCGGAGCAGGTTTACTGTCCGGCTGCGCTGCCAGAAGGTCCAGCTGATGCTCTCCTACCGGAGATGCTGGTCCCGGCACCGTACAAGGTGCCGGAGAAGAAGGCCGAGAAGAAGGCTCCAGGGACCCGAAAGGGTCCCCAGCGTAAGGTTATGCCAGACGCCTCATCCAAAGACGACGAGGCAGAATCCTCCCACGAAGGGGAGGAGGAGGAAGAAGAAGACGCCCCATCCGGAAAGGATAAGGGGCCCGGGGAGGCAGACCAGGGGGCTGGAAAAGGCCCTCGGTGCAAGGCCGTCATACCCCTATCGTCTGGTGACGACAAGACAGATTCCTCCCGTGGAGGCGGGGGGAATCAAGAAGAAATTCCACCTCCCCGCACTGGGGGGGAGAAGAAGAGAAAAACCGCCCCGGAGGGGGAGGCTGGGGTGTCCAAGAAGGGGAAGGTGTCCCTTCCGGACTACTCCGCCCCGGCCGCTCATAGTGAGGAGGGGTGGCTTCCCAGGGGGAAGCCCCCAGTGCGATCGTAAGTGTACGCACTCCATCATAACTTCACTCTATAGCTTTTGTCTAACACCGGACATATATGCAGTCCGGATAGGGATCACCCCGAAGTGTCTTCCTCCGAGTCCCTGTGTGATTCGGAGATCAATTCGCTTCTGACAACCACTACTCCTCAACCCGCGGATGACACAGAGGTGTTGTCCCGAAGGCTCCCAGAGCGTAGGGAGGTGACTCTGGAGACGCCCCGAGGTGGGGTCCCAGACGTCGGACACGCGGGGTTCAAGATCCCCGCGGATTGTGTCGATCAGAGCCACAATAGGCCGGGCTCTTAGCCCAACACGGTCCCGAAACCTTCAATGGTTCCGAACTCAGGCGGACAGCCCCTCGTTAGGGAGGGCGATCCGTCTACATCGAGGACTTCCGATGCACATGAGGCGTCGGATTGTCTGCTAGAAGCGCTTCGCGGCGCTTCCATAGATGAGGAGCACCGTACTCTTATGAGTTCGGTGATTCGGAAGGTTTCGTCCGCCAAGAGCGGACTAACCGAAGCTTGCACCAGCCTCTTGACAGGCTTTGAGGTAAGTAATAAATATGTGTAAAATCACCACCCGATAGGTAGTAGCCCCTGATACTCTGTTTGGTGTTCGGAAAGAAAAACCAAACGGAGGGTCAATTATAATCTGCAAGAGTCTAACAATAAATATTCGTGTATATAAGCAGGCTATGTTGCGTGCTGCTGCTTCTCGTACTGCCAAGGTTGCCGAACTGAAGCGGGACCTGGAGCGGGCGCAGGGAGAGCTCGGCCTCACGAAGAGGCAGCTCGAGGAGAGTAAAGGTAAGCGATTCCCCGCTCGCATGTATTTAAATATAGGCAAAATTGGCTAGTCTAACGCCAACGCGTCATGACTGTGTAACAGAGGCCACCGCCGAAGTGGCGTCTGATGTCTACTACATAACCTTCTTCTTGTAGACGTTGTTGGGCCTGCAAGTGCACAGGTTTGTAGGACAGTAGCAAATTTCCCTCAAGTGGATGACCTAAGGTTTATCAATCCGTGGGAGGCGTAGGATGAAGATGGTCTCTCTCAAACAACCCTGCAACCAAACAACAAAGAGTCTCTTCTGTCCCCAACACACCCAATACAATGGTAAATTGTATAGGTGCACTAGTTCGGCGAAGAAATATTGATACAAGTGCAATATGGATGGTAGATATAGGTTTTTGTAATCTGAAAATATAAAAAGAGCAAGGTAACTAATGGTAAAAGTGAGCGTAAACGGTATTGCAATGATAGGAAACAAGGCCTAGGTTCATACTTTAACTAGTGCAAGTTCTCTCAACAATAATAACATAGATAGATAATATAACAAGCCCTCAACATGCAACAAAGAGTCACTCCAAAGCCACTAATAGCGGAGAACAAACGTAGAGATTATGGTAGGGTACGAAACCACCTCAAAGTTATTGTTTCGGATCAATCTATAAAAGAGTTCGTACTAGAATAACACCTTAAGATACAAATCAACCAAAACCCTAATGTCACCTAGATACTTCATTGTCACCTCAAGTATCCGTGGGCATGATTATACGACATGCATCACACAATCTCAGATTCATCCAACCAACATAAAAGTACTTCAAAGAGTGCCCCAAAGTTTCTATCGGAGAGTCAAGAACGTGTTCCAACCCCTATGCATAGGTTCCCAATGTCACGAAACCCGCAAGTTGATCACCAAAACATACGTCAAGTGGCACATGATATCCCATTGTCACCACCGATAATCACGGCAAGACATACATCAAGTGTTCTCATAAAAGACTCAATCCGATAAGATAACTTCAAAGGGGAAACTCAATTCATCACAAGAGAGTAGAGGGGGAGAAACATCATAAGATCCAACTACAATAGCAAAGCTCGGAATACATCAAGATCGTGCCATAGATGGAACACGAGAGAGAGAGATCAAACACACAGCTACTGGTACATACCCTCAACCCCGAGGGTGAACTACTCCCTCCTCGTCATGGATAGCGCCGGGATGATGAAGATGGCCACCGGTGATGGGATCCCCCTCCGGCAGGGCGCCGGAAAGGGCTCCCGAGAGGTTTTTGGTGGCTACAGAGGCTTGCGGCGGCGGAACTCCCGATCTATCTTCTGTTCTGGAAGTTTTGGGGTACGAGAGTATATATGGGTGCAGGGGGTGCGTCGGAGGAGCTACGGGGGCCCCACGAGGCCGGGGCGCGGGGGGTGGGCGCGCTGCCACCCTCGTGGGCAGCCCAGATCTCCCCGACGTGCACTCCTAGTTCCCTCGGTTGCTTTCCTTCCAAAAATAACTTCTCCAGTTGATTTCGTTCCGTTTTGACTCCGTCTGATATTCCTTTTCCTCGAAACACTGAAATAGGCATAAATCAGCAAATCTGGGTTGGGCCTCTAGTTAATAGGTTAGTCCCAAAAATAATATAAAAGTGGATAATAAAGCCCAATATTGCCTAAAACAGTAGATAAAGTAGCATGGAGCAATCAAAAATTATAGATACGTTGGAGACGTATCAAGCATCCCCAAGCTTAATTCCTGCTCGTCCTCGAGTAGGTAAATGATAAAAAAGAATTTTTGATGCGGAGTGATACTTAGCATAATTTCAATGTAATTCTTCTTACTTGTGATATGAATATTAAGATCCGAAAGATTCAAGAAAAAAGTTCATATTGACATAAAAATAATAATACTTCAAGCATACTAATAAAGCAATCATGTCTTCTCAAAATAACATGGCAAAAGAAAGTTCATCCCTACAAAATCATATAGTTAGGCTATGCTTCATTTTCGTAACACAAAGATGTTCCCAACTTCTATACCCTCGATGACAAGCCAAGCAATTATTTCATACTCAAAAAATCTCAAACTTTTTCAACCTTCACGCAGTTCATGAGCGCGAGCCATGGATATAGCACTATGGGTGGAATAGAATATGAAGATGGCGATTGTGTGGAGAAGACAAAAAAGGAGAAAGTCTCACATTGACGAGGATAATCAACGGGCTATGGAGATGCCCATCAATTGATGTCAACATGAGGAGTAGGGATTGCCATGCAACGGATGCACTAGAGCTATGAATGCTCAACAAAAGAAAACTAGTGGGTGTGCATCCAACTCGCTTGCTCATGAAGACCTAGGGCATTTGAGGAAGCCCATCGTAGGAATATACAAGCCAAGTTCTATAATGAAAAGTTCCCACTAGTATAAAAAGACAACTTATGAGACTTACTACATGAAGAACAAGGTGCTACTTTGAAGCACAATATATGAGACTCACTACATGAAGAAGAAGGTGCTACTTTGAAGCTCAAGTGTGGAAAAAGAGATAGTAGCATTGCCCTTTTTATTTATTTTCTTTTTTGGGCCTTTTTTTGGCCTCCCCCCTTTTTTTGGGCAATTCTCTAATAATGATGATCATCACACTTCTATTGATTACAACATAAGGATTACAACTCGAAACTTAGAATAAGATATGACTCTATTGAATGCCTCCGATGGTGTACCGGGATGGTGCAATGAATCAAGAGTGACATGTATGAAAAATAATGCATGGTGGCCTTGCCACAAATACGATGTCAACGACATGATCATGGAATGGCAATATGACAAAAGTAATGTATGTCATGATGATGATGATGGAAGTTGCATGGCAATATATCTCGGAATGGCTATGGAAATGCCATAATAGGTAGGTATGGTGGCTGTTTTGAGGAAGATATAAGGAGGTTTATTTTTGATAGAGCGATCGTATCACGGGTTTGATGCACCGTGAAGTTTGCACCAACTCTCAAGGTGAGAAAGGGCAATGCACGGCATCAAGAGGCTAGCAAAGGCGGAAAGGTGAACGTGCGTATAATCCATGGACTCAACATTAGTCAAAAGAACTCATATACTTATTGTAAAAATTTAGAAGCCATCAAAAATCAAGTACTACACACATGCTCCTAGGGGGATAGATTGGTAGGAAAAGACCATCGTTCATCCCCGACCGCCACCCATAAGGGTGCACAAGCCAGGTACACTTCATGTTTCAAATTTGTTACACAACTTTAACCATACGTGCATGCTACGGGACTTGCTAACTTCAACACAAGCATTCTTTAAATTCATAATCACCCAACTAGCATGACTTTAATATCACTACCTCCATATCTCAAAACAATTATCAAGCATCAAACTTTTCTTAGTATTCAACACACTCATAAGAATTCTTACAAATCTTCTATGCTTAGCATATTAGGATTTTAAGAAAATTACCATGATATTTAAGACTCTCAAAATAATCCAAGTGAAGTATGAGAGATCATCTATCTATTCAAAATAAAACTACCACCATGCTCTAAAAGATATAAGTGAAGTACTAGAGCAATAACAAAAACTACTCCGAAAGATATAAGTGAAGATCAATGAGTAGCTAAATAATTATGCAACTATGCGAAGAATCTCTCTCATTTAATAATTTTAGATCTTGATACTTTATTCAAACATCAAGCAAAGCTAAAGAAAATGACATGACGCTCCAAGCAAAACACATATCATGTGGTGAACAAAAATATAGCTCCAAGTAAAGTTACCGATGAACGAAGACGAAAGAGGGGATGCCTTCCGGGGCATCCCCAAGCTTAGGCTCTTGGTTATCCTTGAATATCTTGGGGTGCCTTGGGCATCCCCAAGCTTAGGCTCTTGCAACTCCTTATTCCATAGTCCATCGAACCTTTACCCAAAACTTGAAAACTTCACAACACAAAACTCAACAGGAAATCTTATAAGCTCCGTTAGTGAAAGAAAACAAAACCTCCACATTGGTACTGTAATTAACTTATTCTAAATTCATATTGGTGTAATAACTACTGTACTCCAACTTATCTATGGTTCATACCCTCCGATACTACTCATAGATTCATCAAAATAAGCAAACAACACATAGAAAACAGAATCTGTCGAAAACAGAACAGTCTGTAGTAATCTGTATCAAACGTATACTTCTGGAACTCTAAAAATCCTACAACATTAGGAAGGCCTAAGCATTTCATGTACTAATCCAGAGAAGAAAGAACTAGATCAGAAGCACATTTCTGTGAATTAACACAACTAATTTACTGGGTGCAGAAGTTTCTGATTTTCAGCAGGATTAACACAACTATCACCGTAAGCCATCCTAAAGGTCTTACTTGGCACTTTATTGAAACAAAAGCTATAAAACATGATTACTACAGTAGCATGAACACACAAACACAGTAAAGATAAGTATTGGGTTGTCTCCCAACAAGCACTTTTCTTTTAATGACTTTCTAGCTAGGCATGATAATGCTCACATAAAAGATAAGAATTGAAACATAACGGGAGCATCATGAAGCATATGACTAGCACTTTTAAGTCTAACCCACTTCCAATGCATAGGGATTTTGTGAGCAAATAACTTATGGGAACAATAATCAACAAGCATAGGAAGGTAAAACAAGCATAGCTTCAAGATTTTAAGCACATAGAGAGGAAACTTGATATTATTGCAATTCCTACAAGCATATGTTCCTCCCTCATAATAATTTTCAGTAGCATCATGAATGAATTCAACAATATAACCAGCACCTAAAGCATTCTTTTCATGATCTACAAGCATAGAAAATTTACTACTCTCCACATAAGCAAATTTCTCCTCATGAATAATAGTGGGAGCAAACTCAACAAAATAACTATCATGTGGTTGAAATTTAAGATCAAGATGACAAGTTTCATGGTTATCATTATTCCTTAAAGCATACGTGTCATCACAGTAATCATCATTGATAGGAGGCATGCTTTCATCATAGTAAATTTGCTCATCAAAGCTTGGGGGACAAAAAATATCATCTTCATCAAACATAGCTTCCCCAAGCTTGTGGCTTTGCATATATTAGCATCATGGATATTCAAGGAATTCGTACTAACAACATTGCAATCATGCTCATCATTCACATATTTAGTGCCAAACAATTTAGAGATTTCTTCTTCTAGCACTTGAGCACAATTATCCTTTCCATCATACTCATGAAAGATATTCAAAAGGTGAAGTGTATGAGACAAACTCAATTCCATTTTTTGTAATTTTTCTTTTATAGACTAACTAGTGCTAAAACAAGAAACAAAAAGATTCGATTGCAAGATCTAAAGATATGCCTTCAAGCACTCACCTCCCCGGCAACGGCGCCAGAAAAGAGCTTGATGTCTACTACACAACCTTCTTCTTGTAGACGTTGTTGGACCTGCAAGTGCACGGGTTTGTAGGACAGTAGCAAATTTCCCTCAAGTGGATGACCTAAGGTTTATCAATCCGTGGGAGGCGTAGGATGAAGATGGTCTCTCTCAAACAACCCTGCAACCAAATAACAAAGAGTCTCTTGTGTCCCCAACACATCCAATACAATGGTAAATTGTATAGGTGCACTAGTTCAGCGAAGAGATAGTGATACAAGTGCAATATGGATGGTAGATATAGGTTTTTGTAATCTGAAAATATAAAAACAGCAAGGTAACTAACGGTAAAAGTGAGCGTAAACGGTATTGCAATGATAGGAAACAAGGCCTAGGGTTCATACTTTCACTAGTGCAAGTTTTCTCAACAATAATAACATAGATAGATAATATAACAAGCCCTCAACATGCAACAAAGAGTCACTCCAAAGCCACTAATAGTGGAGAACAAAGTAGAGATTATGGTAGGGTACGAAACCACCTCAAAGTTATTCTTTCGGATCAATCTATAAAACAGTTTGTACTAGAATAACACCTTAAGATACAAATCAACCAAAACCCTAATGTCACCTAGATACTCCATTGTCACCTCAAGTATCCGTGGGCATGATTATACGATATGCATCACACAATCTCAGATTCATCCAACCAACATAAAAGTACTTCAAAGAGTGCCCCAAAGTTTCTATCGGAGAGTCAAGAACGTGTGCCAACCCCTATGCATAGGTTCCCAATGTCACGAAACCCGCAAGTTGATCACCAAAACATACATCAAGTGGCACATGATATCCCATTGTCACCACAGATAATCACGACAAGACATACATCAAGTGTTCTCATAAAAGATTCAATCCGATAAGATAACTTCAAAGGTGAAACTCAATTCATCACAAGAGAGTAGAGGTGGAGAAACATCATAAGATCCAACTACAATAGCAAAGCTCGGGATACATCAAGATCATGCCATAGATGGAACACGAGAGAGAACACGAGAGAGAGAGAGAGATAAAACACATAGCTACTGGTACATACCCTCAGCCCCGAGGGTGAACTACTCCCTCCTCATCATGGATAGCGCCGGGATGATGAAGATGGCCACCGATGATGGGATCCCCCTCCGGCAGGGCGCCGGAAAGGGCTCCCGAGAGGTTTTTTGGTGGCTACAGAGGCTTGCGGCGGCAGAACTCTCGATCTATCTTCTGTTCTGGAAGTTTTGGGGTACGAGAGTATATATGGGTGCAGGGGGTGCGTCGGAGGAGCTACGGGGGCCCCACGAGGCAGGGGGGGTGCGGGGGGGGTGGCGCGCCACCCTCGTGGGCAACCCGTATCTCCCCTGACGTGCACTCCTAGTTCCCTGGGTTGCTTTCCTTCCAAAAATAACTTCTCCTGTTGATTTTGTTCCGTTTTGACTCCGTCTGATATTCCTTTTCCTCGAAACACTGAAATAGGCATAAAACAACAAATCTGCGCTGGCCTCCGGTTTATAGGTTAGTCCCAAAAATAATATAAAAGTGGATAATAAAGCCCAATATTGCCTAAAACAGTATATAAAGTAGGATGGAGCAATAAAAAATTATAGATACGTTGGAGACGTATCAGCGTCCCTGAAGAAAGCGCTGTCCGAGGCCGAAGACAAAGCGGCCTTGGAATGCAAGGAGCGTGGAAAGCAAAGTGCTAGAGTGGGCGAGGTACAGCAAGAGCTCCAGGACCTCGGCAAGAAGTGCGAGTCCGTGGAGCATGATCTGAAGATGAAAGAGGCCGAGCTTGCAAAGGCCCTTGTAAATTTGAAAGACGCCAAGGCCGAAGCCGAGAAACCACAGCAGGAGATCCAGGAGGCCAAAAAGATAGCAGCGGGTAAGAAGTTCTTTATGCAAAGCAAACATGTGGAGGAGGCATTTCTTTTACTTACTCGAATTCGGAGCTCTCCAGGGGCATTCACAGATCTGCCACACAGCGTATCAGACACTACGGAGTTCTACCGTGCACAGGAGGGGAGCTCAACGGAGAAGCTGTTCTGGGCCCAATATGCCGGGGCCGAACAGCCGATGCCTTTGAGTGACCAACTGAAGCAGTTGGTCGAACTCCACAGGGTGGCCGAACTGGCTATGAAAGGTTTCATAGTCCGGATGTGGCATGGTGAGCTCCTACCCTCTAGCTACTTTGGCCTGATCAAGCGGATGGTGGATGCCTGTCCGCGACTTGACGTGATCAAGCGATCCGTTTGCATCGAGGGTGCCCGCCGGGCCTTTGCCTGTGTCAAGGTGCATTGGGGCAAGCTGGATGCGGAGAAGTTGGTCAAGGACGGGCCGCTGGAGGGCAAGGCGCATCGCCATCCTGAAATGTACTATGATGGCGTTATGAAGGGTGCTCGTCTCGTGGCCGATGAGTGTACCAAGGACACCATTTTTGAATGAATTCACTTCTGTCATGTTTGTAATTTAAAGACGAAGCTACTTGCGCTATGTAGCGCTTTTGTTATTTAAAATATTACCTTCTATGCAGCTGTTTATAAGATTCAGAATGTAGGCCAGTCGTCGGCTTCCACCCCCACGTAACTAGTACTGAGGTGTTCGTGGAAAACCTGGACACTCTTTATCCAAATGTTTGGTCCATTAAGAAGGTGTCCGGCGCAGCGAACAAGGCAATCGGACTATGCGGCTTTATAACTTTCACTTAGCCATAGAAGTCTACAATTTTAAATTTCGGCGAAGCCCCTAGAATTCAGAAGGCCGAACTGGGGCGCTATACACGCCTAGATCGGACAAAGCTGATTTATCGCCTAAAGCAGAAAATCTTTAAGGATTTTAGGACCTCTCAAATGGCGACCAGCTCTCGCCACATCATGCCGGTCAGTTTTCAGCTTTCTCTACTGAGGTGCTCGTCCGGAAGAACCGGGACACAATCGCAGTAGTTCTCCCGGCGCTACCTTAGCCGATATAACAGAACATAAGGTACCAAAACAAGGGAGCCGGGCTATCCCAACTGTAGACCCAAGACATGATTCAGAGCTGATGCATATAGGGCTATAAGTTCGGGGTTCCGCACTGTGGAAAGTGTTCGGACTTTACTTGCCATATTACAAGGCGCCATGAGAAGCCCCTGGCAAACCAACCGTACCAAGGTGTACGGATGCGATACCAACTGAACATTTATAAGAGAAAAAAATGCTCAAATAAGAATAATAAGCTGACGCTATATGTGATCTCCCATTAACGAATAATACGTGTAAGCGTATGTTTACAATGGATGCATTAAGCGGAGATAAATAGGACTATTTGACATGTCCTATCCAGGGGCGGGCTGTGTACAGATAGATAAAGCAGGTATAATGATCGTAAATAGATTCCACCTGGGTATTTCCTTCTACGCACAACGTCTGTTGCCTCCTTGGATGTCTCTCCCATGTAAGTACGGCAATTCGGCTCTTCTAAGGATGCTGCACTAGCGCGGTGTCCTGAAAGGTAAGAGGGAAATATTATGAAGGTATTTTGGCGGTTACCCGCACTATTGACTGAGTCGTTGATGCGCCTCCGCCTATGCCCATGGTATCTTTAGTGCGTAATTGTGTACGCGTGGCACGAATGCTACTTTGGTGGGGCGTGAGCGGAGGCCGGACTGGTAATCATGCTGTTGGCATTCCTGATGATCCTGTTGTAGGGTGCTCCGGACTCGCTTGACTGTGCTCGAAGTTGTCGCCGGATTAGTTTGACGAAGTAGGCTGCATTGTACTTCTGCCGCGAGGGCTGTCGTATGCTCTTCTATTCGAAGGGAGCGGTCCATATTTCCATTGACAGTGATGACCCCGCGCGGTCCTGGCATTTTGAGCTTGAGGTATTCATAATGTGGCACCGCATTGAATCTAGCGAATGCGGTTTGTCCGAGCAGTGCGTGGTAACCACTACGAAAAGGGACGATATCGAAGATTAATTCTTCGCTCCGGAAGTTGTCCGGGGTTCCGAAGACCACTTCCAGTGTTATAGAGCCCATGCAGCGGGCCTCTACTCCAGGAATTACACCTTTAAAGGTGGTTTTGGTGGGTGATGTCTACTACACAACCTTCTTCTTGTAGACGTTGTTGGGCCTGCAAATGCACAGGTTTCAAGGACAGTAGGAAATTTCCCTCAAGTGGATGACCTAAGGTTTATCAATCCGTAGGAGGCGTAGGATGAAGATGGTCTCTTTCAAGCAACCCTGCAACCAAATAACAAAGAGTCTCTTGTGTCCCCAACACACCCAATACAATGGTAAATTGTGTAGGTGCACTAGTTCGGCGAAGAGATGGTGATAAAAGTGCAATATGGATGGTAGATATAGGTTTTTGTAATCTAAAATAATAAAAACAGCAAGGTAACAAGTGGTAAAAGTGAGCGTAAATGGTATTGCAATGGTAGGAAACAAGGCCTAGGGTTCATACTTTCACTAGTGCAAGTTCTCTCAACAATAATAACATAGATAGATCATATAACAAGCCCTCAACATGCAACAAAGAGTCACTCCAAAGCCACTAATAGCGGAGAAAAAACGTAGGGATTATGGTAGGGTACGAAACCACCTCAAAGTTTTTCTTTCGGATCGATCTATAAAAGAGTTCTCATAAAAGACTCAATTCGATAAGATAACTTCAAAGGTGAAACTCAATTCATCACAAGAGAGTAGAGGGGGAGAAACATCATAAGATCCAACTACATTAGCAAAGCTCGGGATACATCAAGATCATGCCATAGATGGAACATGAGAGAGAACACGAGAGAGAGAGAGATCAAACACATAGCTACTAGTACATACCCTCAGCCCCGAGGGTGAACTACTCCCTCCTCGTCATGGATAGCGCCGGGATGATGAAGATGGCCACCGGTGACGGGATCCCCCTCCGGCAGGGTGCCGAAACGGGCTCCCGAGAGGTTTTTGGTGGCTACAAAGGCTTGCGGCGGTGGAACTCCCGATCTATCTTCTGTCTGGAAGATTTTTGCGTATATTGGTATATATATAAGAGGAAAAAATACGTCAGGAGAGCCACGAGGGCCCCACGAGGGTGGAAGGCGCACCCAGGGGGGTGGGCGCGCCCCCCTACCTCGTGCCTTCGTCGTTTCTTTCTTGACGTGGAGTCCAAGTCTCCCGGGTTGCTTTCCTTCCAAAAATAACCTCTCCAGTTGATTTCGTTCCGTTTCGACTCCGTCATATATTCCTTTTCTTCGAAATACTGAAACAGGCATAAAACAGCAAATCTGGGCTGGGCCTCCGGTTAATAGGTTAGTCCCAAAAATAATATAAAAGTGGATAATAAAGCCCAATATTGCCCAAAACAGTAGATAAAGTAGCATGGAGCAATCAAAAATTATAGATACGTTGGAGACGTATCAAGCATCCCCAAGCTTAATTCCTGCTCGTCCTCGAGTAGGTAAATGATAAAAAAGAATTTCTGATGTGGAGTGATACATTGGCATAATTTCAATGTAATTCTTCTTACTTGTGACATGAATATTCAGGTCCGAAAGATTCAAGACAAAAGTTCATATTGACACAAAAATAATAATACTTCAAGGATACTAATCAAAGCAATCATGTATTTCTCAAAATAGCATGGCAAAAGAAAGTTCATCCCTACAAAATCATATAGTTAGGCTATGCTTCATTTTCGTAACACAAAGATGTTCCCAACTTCTATACCCTCGATGACAAGCCAAGCAATTATTTCATACTCAAAAAATCTCAAACTTTTTCAACCTTCACGCAGTTCATGAGCGCGAGCCATGGATATAGCACTATGGGTGGAATAGAATATGAAGATGGCGATTGTGTGGAGAAGACAAAAAAGGAGAAAGTCTCACATTGACGAGGATAATCAACGGGCTATGGAGATGCCCATCAATTGATGTCAACATGAGGAGTAGGGATTGCCATGCAACGGATGCACTAGAGCTATGAATGCTCAACAAAAGAAAACTAGTGGGTGTGCATCCAACTCGCTTGCTCATGAAGACCTAGGGCATTTGAGGAAGCCCATCGTAGGAATATACAAGCCAAGTTCTATAATGAAAAATTCCCACTAGTATAAAAAGACAACTTATGAGACTCACTACATGAGGAACAAGGTGCTACTTTGAAGCACAACATATGAGACTCACTACATGAAGAACAAGGTGCTACTTTGAAGCACAAGTGTGGAAAAAGAGATAGTAGCATTGCCCTTTTTTTAAAAAAATTTGGGCCTTTCTTTTTTTGGCCTTTTTATTTACTTATTTGGGCAATGCTCTAATAATGATGATCATCACACTTCTATTGATTACAACACAATGATTACAACTCGAAACTTAGAACAAGATATGACTCTATATGAATGCCTCCGGCGGTGTACTGGGATGGTGCAATGAATCAAGAGTGACATATATGGAAAATAATGCATGGTGGCTTTGCCGCAAATACGATGTCAACTACATGATCATGCAGTGGTAATATGACAAAAGTAATGTATGTCATGATGATGATGATGGAAGTTGCATGACAATATATCTCGGAATGGCTATGTAAATGCCATGATAGGTAGGTATGGTGTCTGTTTTGAGGAAGATATAAGGAGGTTTATGTGTGATAGAGCGATCGTATCACGGGGTTTGATGCACCAATGAAGTTTGCACCAACTCTCAAGGTGAGAAAGGGCAATGCACGGCATCAAGAGGCTAGCAAAGGCGGAAAGGTGAGAGTGCGTATAATCCATGGACTCAAAATTAGTCAAAAGAACTCATATACTTATTGCAAAAATTTAGAAGTCATCAAAAATTCAAGTACTACGCGCATGCTCCTAGGGGGATAGATTGGTAGGAAAAGACCATCGCTCGTCCCCGACCGCCACTCATAAGGATGCACAAGGCAGGTACACTTCATGTTTCAAATTTGTTGCACAACTTTAACCATACGTGCATGCTACGGGACTTGCAAACTTCAACACGAGCATTTCTCAAATTCACAATTACACAACTAGCATGACTTTGATATTATCACCTCCATATCTCAAAACAATTATCAAGCATCAAACTTATCTTAGTATTCAACGCACTCAAAAGAAAGTTTCACATATCGTGAATACAAAGTATATTAATATTAAGAAAATTACCATGCTATTAACGACTCTCAAAATAATCTAAGTGAAGCATGAGAGTTCATCTATTTCTTCAAAATAAAACTACCACCATGCTCTAAAAAGGAATAAGTGATGCACTAGAGCAAATGACAAACTACTCCGAAAGATATAAGTGAAGGTCAATGAGTAGCTAAATAATTATGCAACTATGCGAAGACACTCTCTCATTTAATAATTTCAGATCTTAATAATTTATTCAAACAGCAAGCAAAGCTAAACAAAACTACAATGCAAGGATAGCATAACTCATGTGAAGAAGCAAAAAACTTAGACTCAACCGATACTAACCGATAGTTGTTGAAGAAGAAAGGTGGGATGCCTACTGGGGCATCCCCAAGCCTAGATGCTTGAGACTTCTTGAAATATTATCTTGGGGTGCCTTGGGAATCCCCAAGCTTGAACTTTTGTGTCTCCTTAATTCCTCTCATATCATGGTTTCTCTTTTTATCAAAAGCTTCATTCACAACAAACTCAACAAGAACTCGTGAGATAGGTTAGTATAAACCAATGCAAAACCTTATCATTTTCTACTGTAACAAATAACTAAAATTATTATTCAACATTGAATACTAAATGCCTCTGCATATTTAATACTCCTATCTTCAAATGGAATCATTAAACAAGCAAACATATGCAAACAATGCAACCATAACAGCAATCTGCCAAAACAGTACAGTCTGTAAAGAATGCAAGAGTCATCATACTTCCCTAACTCCAAAAATTATGAAATAAAATTCCCACTGTATTAAATTTATCATAGCTCAATATGCAAAAAGGTTCAACAGTATACCACTCTCTGACTTTTCTAGGGAATTTTTGCAACAGCGGTAAACTTTCTGTTTTCAAACAGCAACATGTATATTAGCAAAATAAGCATGGCAAAGGCTATGCTTGACTTCTTTATTGAAACTAAAGATGCAAAACACTATTATAACTAACAGAAATCAAAAATAACAAAAGGAAATGACGCTCCAAGCAAAACACTTATCATGTGGTGAATAAAAATATAGCTCCCAGTAAAGTTACCGATGGTACGAAGACGAAAGAGGGGATGCCTTCCGGGGCATCCCCAAGCTTAGGCTCTTGGTTTTCCTTGAATATCTTGGGGTGCCATGGGAATCCCTAAGCTTAGGCTCTTTGCCACTCCTTATTCCATAGTCCATCGAATCTTTACCCAAAACTTGAAAACTTCACAACACAAAACTCAATAGAAAACTCGTAAGCTCCGTTAGTATAAGAAAAAAAAGACCACTTCAAGGTACTGTAATGAACTCATTCTTTATTCATATTGGTGTAATATCTACTGTACTCCAACTTATCTATGGCCCATACTCTCCGATACTACTCATAGATTCATCAAAATAAGCAAACAACACATAGAAAACAGAATCTGTCAAAAACAGAACATGCTGAAGTAATCTGTATCTAACGTATACTTCTGGAACTCCAAAAATCCTACCAAATTAGGAAGTCCTCAACAATGCGTGTACAAATCCAGAGAAAAAATATTCAGATCATAAGCACGTTTTTGTGAATTAACAAAACTAATTTACTGGGTGCAAAAGTTTCTGATTTTCAGCAGGATCAACACAACTATCACCGTAAGCCATCCTAAAGGTCTTACTTGGCACTTTATTGAAACAAAAGCTATAAAACATGATTACTACAGTAGCATAATCATGTGGACACACAAAAACAGTAAGGATAAATATTGGGTTGTCTCCCAACAAGCGCTTTTCTTTAATGCCTTTCTAGCTAGGCAGGATGATGACAATGATGCTCACATAAAAGATAAGAATTGAAACATAACTCGAGCATCATGAAGCTTATGACTAGCACATTTTAAGTCTAACCCACTTCCTATGCATAGGGATTTTGTGAGCAAACAACTTATGGGAACAATAATCAACTTGCATAGGAAGGTAACAGAAGCATAGCTTCAAGAATTTAAGCACATAGAGAGGAAACTTGACATTATTGCAATTCCTACAAGCATATGTTCCTCCCTCATAATAATTTTCAGTAGCATCATGAATGAATTCAACAATATAACCAGCACCTAAAGCATTCTTTTCATGATCTACTAGCATAGAAATTTTACTACTCTCCACATAAGCAAACTTCTTCTTTATGGCATACATATCATCACAATAATCATCATAGATAGGAGGCATGCTTTCATCATAGTAAATTTGCTCATCAAAGCTTGGGGGACAAAAAAATATCATCTTTATCAAACATAGCTTCCCCAAGCTTGTGGCTTTGCATATCATTAGCATCATGGATATTCAAGGAATTCGTACTAACAACATTGCAATCATGCTCATAATTCAAATATTTAGTGCCAAACAATTTAGAGATTTCTTCTTCTAGCACTTGAGCACAATTATCCTTTCCATCATACTCATGAAAGATATTAAAAAGGTGAAGCGTATGAGACAAACTTAACTCCATTTTTTTTGCAATTTTCTTTTATAAACTACACTAGTGCTAAAACAAGAAACAAAAAGATTCGATTGCAAGATCTAAAGATATACCTTCAAGCACTCACCTCCCCGGCAACGGCGCCAGAAAAGAGCTTGATGTCTACTACACAATCTTCTTCTTGTAGACGTTGTTGGGCCTGAAAGTGCATAGGTTTGTAGGGCACTAGCAAATTTCCCTCAAGTGGATGATGTCTGATTTTGGGTTCCGGCAGACCCTTGAGGTTCGAAAACTGGGGTGCGCGCGGAGGTTTCGCCCTCTACCTACCTGTTCCTCGCTGGGTCGCTGGGATCTAAACTACGAAAGGAACAACACAAGAGAAACAGAGTTTATACTGGTTCAGGCCACCATTGTGGTGTAATACCATACTCCAGTGTGTGGTGCAGTGGATTGCCTCTTGGGCTGTTGATGAACAATACAAGGAAGAACAACCTCGCGAGGGTCTGTTCTTGGCTGGTGCGATGAACTGCTAGGAGGAGTTCAGTCGCTCTATCTCTCTACTGGTTTCTTGGCGAGGATCTTGTGCATTCCAGATGCCTCTCTAGATGCCTCTACCTTGTGGTGGCTAGTCCTATTTATAGGCAAAGGCCCTGGGCCTCTTCCCAAATATTGAGCGGGAAGGGCGCCAACAATTGGCCATTTTGAAGGGGAACATCGGGTACACTTATCCTGACTAAAGTTGGTCCTCGCCTGTCAAAGGCTCTGGTGGTGACGCCTGCTTGGGCTCCACAATGACTTCCTCCCTGCCGTTGGGCTGGTCTTGGTCTTGTTGCAACGAAATGGATGCCTTTGCTTGATGCTCTCCCCTGCGCTTGCACCCTTTGCACCAAAGAGGAAAGGAGGACACTGCGCGGGCTGGCGCCCGATTGGCGCCCTTGGTCGTCATGGCTTGCGTCATGGGCACCTCGCGAGGTACCCCGCCTTGATCTCTCCGCCTCCTCATGAGCTAGCCTGAGGAGGCCATGCCTGAGGAAGCTCCTGGTCGTCCGCCCCGCGAGGCTTGGCCCCTCGCGAGGGTATTGAGCTTGTGTTGATGAAGATGGGTCGTTGTCGGTGTCAAAACTGGCGGATCTCGGGTAGGGGGTCCCGAACTGTGCGTCTAGGCGGATGATAACAGGAGACAAGGGACACAATGTTTTTACCCAGGTTCGGGCCCTCTCGATGGAGGTAAAACCCTACTCCTGCTTGATTGATATTGATGATATGGGTAGTACAAGAGTGGATCTACCACGAGATCAAGGAGGCTAAATCCTAGAAGCTAGCCTACGGTATGATTGTTGTTCGTCCTATGGACTAAAACCCTCCGGTTTATATAGATACCGGAGAGGGCTAGGATTACACAGAGTCGGTTACAATGGTAGGAGATCTACACATCCGTATTGCCAAGCTTGCCTTCCACGCCAAGGAAAGTCCCATCCGGACACGGGACGAAGTCTTCAATCTTGTATCTTCATAGTCTTGGAGTCCGCCGATGATGATAGTCCGCTATCCGGACACCCCAAGTCCAGACTCCTCAAGAGCCCTTGAACCAAGCTTCAATGACGACGAGTCCGGCGCGCATATTGTCTTCGGCATTGCAAGGCGGGTTCCTCCTCTGAATAATTCATAGAAGATTGTGAACGCCAGGATAGTGTCCGGCTCTGCAAAATAAATTCCACATTCCACCGTAGAAAGAATAATATGTACACAAGTTCAATCTCCGACGATTTTGTATGTGACGTCACACCACTCCCAAGCCTTTACTTGAATCGTTTTTATTATACCACCTCAGCGCGTTTAGCGAAGCGGTTTCCTTGGCACGTCTTGTCGAAGCAGAGATCGTGTTCCCCTTATTCCGGGATTCCCATCAATACGGACGTGGGTAACCCAACCGTGTCCGTTGCCACGCCTCCTCCATCGAAGGTGAGTTCCAAACGGTCACGGGGACGGCTCTTGGTATTCTCCCTCTTTATAAGGAGACCAAGGGTCGTTTCTTTTCTTCAATCCTCAATCGAATCCGCCACTCGCCCCGAGTTCCAACACTCAGAGCTCCAGATTCGAGCGCTTCAAACCTTTGACAATGTCCGGCTCCGTCCCACAGGGCCGGGGAGGACGTGCTAAAGCTGAGAGAAGCCAGGTACTTAACCTACGAGATATCGCATAGGCTGCCTGCCCACGGGGAAGTCATTCCCACTCTCGAGCCTGGCGAGAGCATCGTGTTCGTGTCTCACCTCCTTCGGGGTTTAGGCTTCCCAATGGATCCCTTTGTGAGAGGGCTCATGTTTTACTATGGGCTGGAATTCCATGACTTGGCTCCGGAGTCCATCCTCCATATCTCATCATTTATTGTCGTCTGCGAAGCCTTCCTCCGCACTACCCCTCACTTCGGTTTGTGGCTCAAAACCTTTAACGTGGAGTCGAAGATGATTGAGGGGCGCCAAGCAGAGTGCGGTGGGGCGATTATAAGCAAGAGGGCCGATGCTCCATGGCCCGAAGGCTCATTTCAGGAGGAGCTTGGTTTGTGGCAGCAGGAGTGGTTCTATATTACCGCTCCCAGGGGCAGCAGGCAGAGGCCGCCGCCCATCTTTGGCCCAGGTCCTCCACAGCGGCTGACGTCATGGGTCAGCAAAGGGCTTGACTGGGGGCCGTCCAAGAACGTACCCCTATTGCAGGGCCGGATTTGAGACCTCCAAGAGAGGGAGATCAATCTGGTCGTGGTGACGCAGGTTATGCTGATTAGGCGTCTTCTGCCCTGCAAACGTCGCCCTCTCCGCCTGTGGGAATTCAACCCGGAGGGACCATGAGCTCTCCAACACTTCATGAGTACAACACCCGTGGAGATGTACAAATTGTTTTCAGATCACAAGAGGTGTGTCCGGAATTGACCGAGGACGCCGGCCTAAGCTGCAATTGCCCGGATACTCAAGTAAGTAGCCCTGTGTCCGGACATACTGTTCGTTTGCATATCTTGGATTTGCCTTTTAACCAATCGCACTTTGAATAGGAGTGGATAGCGCAAGCAATACTGATACGGTGTCCGGCCCCCCTCCCGGAGACCGCGCCAGATCCCGTCTTGTTCAGGATGCTGGAGGTTGCGCCTTCAGAGGAAGGGTAAGGGGAAAACAGAGAAATACTGCCTCTACCAAGGAGGCTTTCGAGAGAAGGGGATCAAGAATCCCTCCTTCCAGGGGGAGAAGAGGACCGCTTCCGAAGACCGGGAGGCTAAGGCCTCAAAGCGGGGGAAGAAATCTTCACCAGAGGGTGCTGCGCCGGGGGAAGTCCCGGCCGCACTATCTCACCTCGGAAATCAGCCCTCCAGCGAGCCGTAAGTAGAAAAAGGGGAGTTTTGTAATAAGGGACATCCCTATTTTTGCTTTTGAGGATAACCGAAGTTTTTAACTTGTAGTTCGAATCTCCGTCCTTCTCAGCGGAGCTCGTCTTTGGGGGACCCACTACAAGAAATACGCTCAATTATGACTCCCCATTTTGGTCGTTAATTGGTCATTGCTTTCGTTTCTTGACCTTTTTTTGACCAAATTCAGAAGGTCAACAGTTGACCGTCAAGAACAAAGAAACGTGACCTTTTCTGGCATTTCGGTCATGGCCGCCCTTGACCTAAATTTTGGTCGTTAAATCTTTGACAAAAATTATGGTCATTACTAATTAGCGTAGACCACGTAGGATCTGATGTGGCCAAGCCAACATGGCGATGTCCACGTGGAACATGTGATGACATGGCAAAAATGATGATGTGGATGACATGCAGGATCAGTCAAAATGAGTTGTTTCAATGGGCCAAGCCCAATATAGCCCATTTTCAGATTTACTTTTGGGCCACAACTATGGGCCAAGCCCTTAATTCGGTCCATTTTTAGATTTACTTTTGGGCCACAACCATGGGACTGGCCCAACACATCAGCCTGTTAATGTTTGTTCTTGGGCTGAGGCAATGTACAACCCATTTTTTAATTGAGACAACCCTTTTCTCTAAACGGTCCAGCCCGCTCACACAATTTAGTAGTTTCAGTCCAACCCTTATTCAGGGGAGATCCACATTTGATTGGACAATTTGGTATTCAACCAAAAGCACAGGAGAATATAATGGTAATAATAATATAATTCTCAAAATAACACAGCAATATAATTACACCACAGGATCTCAATAACACAGTAGAATGAACATAGAGCACATCATTTCACTATATATTTGGTGTGTCAATGTTCCTATGTGATGGCCAATGTAGTTTCTCGCCACACGACGATGACAAAATGGTGGTTGTGTTCAGTTCGAAATCGTATATACCATCCATTTTTCATTGTATGGTGTAGTCTCGATCAAGGCTTGGCAGTTGCATGCTACTGTTTTGTGTTTTCTTTCTTTGGCCTTCCCGAAATTATAAGGACAAATGCATGATTAGTATTATGGAATAACAAGGATGGGGCACTCTTAAGTTTGAAACATTTCAAATCAAGAAATGAGAATGTATATAGAGCATCGAGTTTACAAACTAAAGCAGACAAAGAGTAACTTCGTGAGACACTGAAATTCTAGAATACCAGGATATAGTAGATTTACTTTCCTTTTAGCTCTTGAAAAAACAAACAGTTTACTAAGATAGGACGTGGCGGAAATACTAATCAAGTTACTCAATCACAAGGAATGTGAGCAGGATCGATGAGTATGGCATGAAACACTAACAATGTGAAACTGGAACTACAGGAAGAAAAAACCAGAGTAGAAATGTTTAAGAAAGGGAAAATGGGCACCTTCGTCACATCTGGTCAAGATATTTCCTTGGAAATATCATCATAACCGCAAGGAACAATGTGCATCGACAAGAATCACAAGAGATAAAGCATCAAGACAAACTGAATATGGTGTCCACGCTACAACATCATCATCGGATTAGAACAACATATGGATACTCAGTGCTCGATGAGACCATATACAACACCACTACAACAAAATAGGCCGCCGCATGCACAATTGTTGCAAAATAATTGTTGCAAAATTGGACCAAATCATTTTTCTAAAATACTAGGCCATATTTAATGCACAATTGACAAAATGGTTGGGTGTCAAAAGTTTTGATCCACCTCTGGTGAAAGAGACAAATTCCCGCCGATTCAGCTGGAAGCGGGTCAAATTTGAACTGCAAGTGCCTCATAGTTTGCTATTTATTTTTTCCAAAAATCATTTCTAGGTACATAAGTACCTATTTAATCATAGAAACACCAAAAAAATTCAAAGATTCAACCACTAGCTAGGAACGGTCATTCCTACCGCTTTTGACCGCATTTTGAAACGGGCATAAAAATTCAAAAAATTCAAAAATTGGGAAACCTTTGCATTGTGTCATTATATGTGGCCAAGTTCCTGTGAAAAATAACAAACTTGTAATACGGCAATTATTTTAAAAAGTGTTCTCTAAACGAGCTATCACGTGTGGAGATCAATGGCTTTCAAGCCAAATGATCAATCTTATGGCCACATTCATGGCATAGTTTGTTCAAATGATCTCATATTGTGCACAAGGGTACATCTTGGAGTTCCAAACAATGTTGCCTAAGGAAGTTTTCATTTTCTTTGCACGGAAAATTCATTTTTCATTTTTCGAGTGCCCAAAAGGAGGTTTTTTTGTGAAGGAACTACCAAATAATTGTTGCAAAAATGGACCAAATCATTTTTCTAAAATACTAGGCCATATTTAATGCACAATTGACAAAATGGTTGGGTGAAAAAAGTTTTGATCCACCTCTGGTGAAAAAGACAAATTGCCGTCGATTCAGCTGGAAACGGTCAAATTTGAACTGCAGCTGCCTCATAGTTTGCTCTTTATTTTTTCCAAAAATCATTTCTAGGTAAATAAGTATCTATTTAATCATAAATACATGGTTTGATGGCGAGACATCGAGGTTTGGACGGTGGTCGAGGGCCCCAACTCTAGAGCTGCCAGAAGCTCAAGATGCTCGCCGCATGGTCACCAGCGTGACCGTGGCGTTACCATGTGTGTTCGGGCGGCCTAGGCCTGTCTAGTGGGTTGGGCACTCCCAACGTAGGTGCTAGGAACAAAATCACAACATAAGATTCTCACGAGGAGACCGATCGATGCTCAAACATGAATAAGCAGCCAAGTGTTTGATTTGCAGTACGGAAATGCACATGGCTAATGGCCGTGAGTTTTGGTGAGGATGATCAGCCATTATGAAGACCGTCTTCACAAATTTTCACCTCAAAGGAGGAGCCTAGGTGGTACTTGCTTTACAAAGTACCACACTAGACATAAATCTGAATGTTGAAGCTGGGCTCAAAATAATGAATGGATTGAGCTAGCATTTGGTGGAGGATGGTTATTTGGGCATAGGAAAGCATCAGAGAAAATGGATACCATTTGACATGCCAAAGTGGTACTTCCTTCACAAAGTGTCTCTGAATAGAATAGGAAAATGAATATTTTGAATTATTTTGAACTAGACAAGGAATGTTTTTGACATATTTGATGAAGATATGATCCAAAACATTTATGACAATTTTTGGGAATTTTTGAATAATAGAAATATAGGTTGCTTCACAACCTAGGGCAAAACTGCCACATGGACATGACACATAGGCAAAATCGATGAGGTGGCGCCTAGTCATCACAACCCACCACAATCTACAAGGCTATGACCATCTATATTGGTCATTAACAACTAGAAATAAGGCAGCGGACTAGCACTGCTTGCTTTGTGACCATTTCATGTAAGCAAATTACGACCTTTCCGACCAAAATGGTCACAATGGTTTAGGGTTTGGAGCCCCCCGAACAGCTTTTGACCAATTGGTCTGAAATGGTCATAGATCTATGACCAATTCTTCCAGGGTCACTGACAAAAGGTCACTAATTGACATATTTCTTGTAGTGACCTTCAGACGCCTCCATCTGCCGCACCGTCAGGCAAGGCGGACGACCCTGAGGTGTCGTCGCGGAGGGTATCCCCGAGTCCGGCAGGGCCGGAGAGTTCGGCACCAATTGGTGTACGGCCGGGGGAGCTGAAGGATCTGCTCGAGAGGGCGTCTATCTCAGAAGGTCACCATACATTACTGAGTATGGTGATTGAAAGAATTTCATCCGCTGAGGTCGGGTTGCATGATGCCGTCGGAAGTTTGCTGGCGGGGTTTGAGGTACGTAAAAATGACATACCTTTTGACAGCTTTTACATAAAGTGCACCTCAGATAGATAGTAGCCCCGAGACTCGGTATGTTGTCGAAAGCGGCAGCGTCGAGGATCATAATCTCGTATTAATTTCACCTTTCCTATGCGGTGGCGGATAGTTCGGTGGCACCTGGGTGATGGAGTTGACGAACTAAAGCGGCAACTCGACGTTGCGGATGCGGACATCGCGCTGGTCAATAAACGACTTGACGAGTCACAAGGCAGGTTGTTTCTCCGTGGTCACCTAGTTAGGGGGCTGATGCCCACTCCTTACAGCATGTATGCTTAATGCAGATAGTGCCGCTGCTGTGGAGGAACTTCGGGCAGAGCTTGCTCGAGCCAAGGGGCAGGCCAGAAGGAGGGATGCGGCTGCCTCGAAGGCAGCCGAAGAACTAGAAGCCGAAAGGGCTGCGCACTACCGAAGCAGGGAGGAGATGGCCGGAATGGCCGTGAAGCTGAAGGATGTTACCGACCGCTATGAGGTTCTTGAGAAAGAACGCCGAGCGGAGCAAGAGGACCTGAAGAAGGCCACCGCCGAAGCCAAGGATGCCCATTCTGCAATGAGGGCTATAAAGGAGGAGCTGCGTCAGGCCGGAGACATTGCGGCTGGTAAGCCCTTTCTGCTGCGCAGGAGGTTCACAGATCAGAAGTATGCTCAGCTTGGCCAGCGGTGGGGTGCGGAGGATCCTTATCTGGATTTGGCGGCGAGTGCGGCGGATGCGGTTGTGCACTTCCGAGAACAAAAGGATCACGAGATGGAAGAGCTTTTTGGTCTCAATTCCACAGTCCGGAGCGTTCACTTCCGTTGACCGATCGGTTGGCTGAGTGGGCTGAGCTGAATAGATTGTCCGAATTTGCCATGACGGATGTAGTGGCTCATATTTGGCCGGATAGGCCCAAGCCAAAGAATTATTTTGGCTTATTACAGCAATTCCTTGGGGCGGTGCCGCATATCAAGGCAATGAAGCGGTTGGCATGCATAGAGGGTGCACGGATGGCTCTCGCCCGTGTGAAGACATACTGGAAGGAGATGGATGCCACCGATGTTGCAACCCGGGGATCGGACGAGAGCCGGTTACCCGCCGAGCACTATTTTGGGGAAGTCTTGCAGGGCGCTCGTGTAATAGCTAGAGTCACAGTGCTCGAAAAATGTTATGTTCAAATGACTTGTATGAATTGTAAAACGATATTCATAATATAAGTGCTTTTTATACTTGTGCGTTCAAGTATGGAAATATCTCCTGTGCGGCCGTTAATGTATACGTGTATATAACCTGAAAGATGGTAGTCTTGACCCCACGCACATGGTGCCGGGGTGTTTGCAAAATAGCGATTTTCACACTTAATCCAACGTCTTGGTCCTGTAAAGGAGGTGGTAGCGTAGCAAACTAGGCAACCGGACTATAATGCTTTATCACTTTCACTTAGCCATAGGAGTTCAAGGTGGGCTACGATATAGCCCTAGGGGAACCGCGCTCTCGAATTGGGCGCAGATGTACTGACCGAAACGGTCCTTCGTCAAAGCAGAGGAATTCTAGACATTCCGGTAGTCGATCGAGTGGTTGACCGGTCTCTCCTATATCATGACATGATCGGTTTTGGGCTTTCATCGAGGTTCTCGCCGATCGAATCGGGCACAATCGCAGAGTTCTCCGGTGCGCGTTAGCCGATGATACGGAACGTAAGGCGAAAAACACAGGAGCCGGGCAAACCCAACATTTGACCAAAGACATGATTCGGAGCTGATGCATATAAGGCCTAACTCGAGGCGCCGAACACTCCCTGAGGTATTCGGTCTTTACGATAATGGGCAGATCAATGCCCTAAGCCCCTAGTGTCCAAGTACGCGCGAAATCTTCTGACGCGGCCGATGCCAAAACGTCAGCCTCTTCCCTGGTTATGGTAAGAAACCAGGGGATGTATAGCAACAAGAGACAGTAAAAAAGGTTCACGCAGGGTCTTAATCTGAAAAGAATCCTTGTAACGGGTCCCTACTGCACGTATGCGCCTGTGTCTCTATTGTGCTGTATCCTGGACGGGTGTAGCACGATGTTCATCTGTAAAAGAGAAGAACTTAGTTTGAAAAGGTATCGTGCAGAAGATATATTTAAAATAGAGTATGATTTAAAAAATGAAATAAGGTTGAGCTTTATTGGCTTTCATTGTCGTGCTTGCAGCCCCTTGTAAAGGGGTATGCGGCTAGTAAGCCCCTAGTTCATTATGCCGGACTCGTCTAGCCGTGTCCGGGGTCTGCACGATCCGTCTTGTAGGGGCTTTGATTAGCAAGGCCCGTTTAGTGTGTGGCTATCAAGGTAGTCTCACGATCTTCTGTGGTCGAGGAACACTCGAAGTTACCTTTTAATGAGATGATGCCGCGCGGACCGGGCATTTTAAGTGTAAGAGACGCGTAATGCGGTATTGCGTTAAAGCAGGCGAAAGCTTCACGTCCCAATAGTGCTTGATGGCTACTTTTAAATGGGGCGACATGGAAGATTAGCTTTTCGTGACGGAAGTTGTCGGGTGAACCGAACACAACTTCTAGTAGTAAGGAGCCCGTGCACTTGGCGTAAGGGCCTGGCGTCACTCCTTTGAAGGAAGTGCGGCTATGGCGAATTTTAGTAGGGTCTATCCCCAACTTGCGGATTGTGTCCGGATATAGCAGGTTTAAATCGCTGCCGCCATCCATTAGGACTTGTGTAAATTGTAGTCCGTCGATTATAGGATCCAATATCAAAGCAGTCCATCCTGCGTTTCGAATACTTCTGGAGTAATCCAGGTGGTCGAAAGTAATTGGTTTTGACATCCAATCTCGGGATTCCGCTGGGGTGGACCGTGCGACGCGTACTTTAGCGGGTGCCGCACTATTGTTCTGTATTATCACATGAAGTCTTTTGTTTTTCGGCGCTCTGCTTGTGGGGTTCGTCATCGTCCTTGCTTGGCGTGTCGAGCCCCTTGTGTTCGGCGTGGAGTCGGCCGGACTGCTTGAAGACCCAACAATCTCGGTGGGTGTGGTTTGCAGGCTTCCCGGGGGTACTGTGGATTTGACATATCCGATCCAAAATTTTGTTTAGGTCGGATAGCTCGTCACTGTTGTCCTTAAGAGGCAGTGTTTTGTTGTTCGGCCGAGAGCTTTTGAATCCGGCGTTGACCGCCGTGTTCTTTCGGCCATTTTCTTTATTTCGGCGTTGATCTTTTCTGCGTCGTGATTTCCCATTTCCATCTCTGACCTCGGATGTACTTGGGTCGCTGGTGCTGCATCTTGCCAGCCAGCTATCTTCTCCCGCGCAAAAGCGGGTCATGAGGCTCGTTAGCGCCGCCATTGTTCTTGGTTTTTCCTGGCCGAGGTGTCTGGCGAGCCATTCGTCTCAGACATTATGTTTAAAAGCTGCTAAGTCTTCGGCGTCCGGACAGTCGACTATTTGGTTCTTTTAGTGAGGAACCTGTTCGAGACTTTTGTACCGACTCTCCGGGCTGTTGAGTTATGTGACATAAATCGCTCAGATCCGGAGGGCGGACATAAGTCCCTAAAATTTGCTCTAAACGCATCCTCGAGCTCTTCCCAACTTCCAATGGTATTTTCTCGGGAGGCTTTGAGCCAATGCCGAGCTGGCCCTTTGAGCTTGAGGGTAGGTATTTTATGGCATGGAGATCGTCTCCTCTAGCCATATGTATGTGTAGGATGTAATCCTCAATCCAGACTCTGTGGTCTGTTGTTCCGTCAGATGCCTCTATGTTTACGGGCTTAAAACCCTTTGAAATTCATGATCCAAGACCTCATCGGTGAAACATAGTGGGTGTCTTGGCGCCTGTATTTAGGTGTGTCGTTATCTTCGAACACTCGGCGTGTTGTGTTGCTTCCTGGGGCCCTCATTTTTGGCCCATAAATGGACCTGACCGGGCCATCCTTTTTGCGAGGATCTTTATGTGTGTCATGTGCTGGCTTATGTGCGGTGCCACTTGCCGCTCTTAGCCTGTCATCTGGTCGTCTATCCGGCCAGGCGGCCTCTTTGCTTTTTGATTGTGGTGGCTCTAAGGCCTCCTTGTCGAATTCGAGCAACAGCTTGCGCTTCGGGTGGCTCTTTGCTTGGTAACTATTGCCGTATTTGTCTGCGGTCTTGAGTACTTTGCTCCATCTCATTCTGAGTACGTCTTCCACTGTTTTGAGCTTCCGTTTCTGCTTCTTCAAACTTCTTGCGGTGGCGACAAGCCTTTTGTGAAGGTTCTTATGCTCCGGTGATGTGTCCGGCGTGAGATCGTCTGGACTGTTGTTTTCGCCGGGGATGGGTTGCTTGTCCGATTCATCCTGTTCGGATGGTTGCTTGGTTGCATGTTCGTCGTCCACTGGTTTGCCCTGCTCTACGGCTGGGTCATTATGGGTGCTGTTGTTATCGAGGCGGGACTTCGGGCGGCGCTTGCGTCGCCGTTTTGGTTGTTTTGCAGAGGAATTATCCTTCGCCGCGTCCCGTTGTCCCTCGTTATCGCTTCCTTTTGGTGTATCCACCATGTATATGTCATGAGTTGAGGTGGCTTTCCAGTGCCCAGTAGGCGCTGGTTCTTGGTCGTCTCCGGCATCGTCGTCCATACCGTCGATGTCTTCGGAGTCGAAGTCTAGCATGTCGGTTAAATCATCGACAGTTGCTATAAAGTGGGTGGTGGGTGGGCTTTGAATTTCTTCGTCGTCCGCATCCCAACCGTCCTGACCGTAGTTCGGCCAGGGCTCTCCTCATAACGAGAGATACTTTAGCGAATTCAGGACATCACCAAAAGGTGAGTGTTGAAAGATGTCCGCGGTGGTGAACTCCATGATCGGCGCCCGATCGGATTCGATTGGAGGGGGCGCGGGAGGTTCGGAGTCCGGAGAGGAGTCTGGCACCTCGGAGTCACGAGCTTTACAAGGGACAAGGTCAGTATTTGGCTCCATCACCGTACGGGTAGCAGCCCCCGAGGCGGTGTCTAGTCACCCGTCCTCGATCTGGGCAGCCGACTCCGAATTGAGGATCAGAGCGGACTCGCGGCGCGCCTCCAGACACTATCCGTAGCGAGCTAAATCTTGCTCGTCGTGACAGTGCGGCGCGCTCGGTTGTGGCTCGAATCCGTCGAAGATCAAGTCTTCGCAGATGTCTGCCGTGAAGTTCGGGCTTCCAAATCTGACACAGTGGCTGGGGCGTAGCTTTAATCTGCTCCAGATGGCCTGCGAATTGGCTGCAGTGCAAAGCCGCCGAATCTGAAGATCTGTCCGGGAGAGAAGTCTCACCCGACCGCGTCGTTGTTGATGATCGAAGGAGCCATCAAGCCTATCGCTGACGGATACGAGGAACTCTCAATGAAAGCACCAATGTCGTGTCAAACCGGCGGATCTCGGTAGGGTGTCCCGGCTGTGCGCCTAGGCGGATGGTAACATGAGACAAGGGACACGATGTTTTACCTGTGTTGGGCCCTCTCGATGGAGGTAAAACCCTACTCCCGCTTGATTGATATTGATGATATGGGTAGTACCAGAGTGGATCTACCACGAGATCAAGGAGGCTAAACCCTAGAAGCTAGCCTACGTATGATTGTTGTTTGTCCTATGGACTAAAACCCTCCGGTTTATATAGACACCGGAGAGGGCTAGGGTTACACAGAGTCGGTTACAATGGTAGGAGATCTACACATCCGTATTGCCAAGCTTGCCTTCCACGCTAAGGAAAGTCCCATCCGGACACGGGACGAAGTCTTCAATCTTGTATCTTCATTGTCTTGGAGTCCGGCCGATGATGATAGTCCGGCTATCCGGACACCCCGTAGTCCAGGACTCCCTATGCCGTGCTGGGCCCCCCTTTGAGCCACGCCACAGGCCACAGGCAGGCAAGTCTGGGGACCCCCATTCCCAGAACGCCGACAGTAGCCCCCGGGCCCAAGGCGTGCCCGGACTTGGACGAGCAGAGAGGCGAAAGGGCAAGTGCGAAGCGCCGCGGGCCCTAATAGCCTGCGGCCTTGGGCACCGCATGGCGGTTGATTGGACGTGGCGACACTGTTCCCCCATGCCTCCTTATTTTGTGCCATGCTAGGCGGACTCGCAGTCGCACACAGCCGCTCCCCTTTTCGTCGCCCGCGCGTCCTCTGCCCTTCCTCCTCTTGAACTCCAACTTCCGCCCTCAATCCAATCTCGAACCTTCCCTCCCCCCTTCTATTGCCATGGCTCTGCTGAAGAAGGGAAGAGGGAAGAAACCCATGCCGCCGCCTCGCTCACCGTCGTTGCCGGCCCCCGCCGTCGATCGGTCGATCATAATCAATCAAGAGGGCTTCGGCAAGGTCAGCTCGGCTCTGGCCACCATCTTCAACGAATGCGGGAGGACGACGGCCTGGCCCGCGTCCCACTTCTCCATCGACAAGATAGCCACTGAGGTCCGGTATTTCATCGACGCCCTGTGGGCGGGACTGGTTCCCTCCTTTTCCGATTTCTTCAACGCCGTGCTCTCCCACTATCAGATCCACATGATGCATCTGGGTCCTGAATCCATCACTCTTCTTGCGGTCTTCGCCTTCGTTTGTGAGGCAATGATGGGCATCCTTCCTTCGGTTGCCTTGCTGCACCACTTCTTCACTCTGCGCCTCGTCGATCCCACCCAATGCTCGGGATGCGTGAGCTTCATTGCTTCACCTGAGACAGCGGCTTCAGGGATCGACTTCAGTCTTCCTCCGCCCGCACCTGGGTTTCGCGAGCGGTGGCTGTATGTGGATGTAGGGGTGCCCAGCCCCCTGCTGTCGGAGCCATCTTTGCCTGCTGTCCCCAAGTCGGGCTGGGGCAGAGACGCCACGAAGTTCCCGGCTTGTTCGCTAAATGCTGCCGCCCGCGTTCTTGAGGACGCTCGGAGTGACGGCACCCATGGTGGTGAAGGAGTTCCTGCTACGCCGTGTTGCCCCTCTCCAACGCCATTCTCACCGGATGTGGGCCTTCAGTGGGCGTGAGGATCGTATGAGGCTCCAGGAAGAGGACCTGACACCTGAAGCGCTGAGGAAGGTGCTCTTGGTCTTGACTGGGGACCCCTCCCCCGGCAGCATCCGGCAAGGGGGGCCTTGCTGTACCTCTGCCCTAATAGAAGCGACGTTGTGAATCAGATGCCCATCTTCAACGAATGGGGGCTACACCCGCTGGCCTCCAGGGGCCTCGCGAGAACCCGGTGGTGGTGGCTACCCTTGCGGTCGGCCAAGGCGAATCTTCCTCAGGTGGCGGAGCAGGGAGGCATGAGCCTCCGGAGGCCGGGGCGGCCCCCACTGAGGTGACAGCGCTGGGCGGCGCTCACAAGGGAGCAGCCCCTGAGGCCCATGCTGCTGCGGCTGAGAGCGGCGAGCAGCTGCCCGCAGCACCTGCGGTTGAGGCCCGTGAGGCCCCAGCTACTCTTCTTGGTGAGGCGACCGACAACGCGCATCAGGCAGACGCCACTGACGCGGGTCGTCTTGACGCTTCTTTCCCGTCGCAGGCTGACCCCTGCGCTCGACTCTTGGGTCACTTCCGCATGGACTTCGAGGCCCTCCAGAAGAGAAGGGAGGCCCTGGGTGACGATTACCCTTGTCGCCTGCTGAAGCGTAGGAAGTACTTCGCCACCGATGAGTAAGCCTTCTCCCTTCCCAGCTCCTGATCCTTCCGTTGCTTTTCCTGATTCTTGCTCCGCGGGGCCCTTCCCACCGAGGTCACGGAGATGACTGAGGAGCCATCTCCCTTGTTTCCGCCCTCTCCACCGTCTTCGAGCACTCCGAGCAGTAGAGCCCTTGTGGTGAGGCCGGTTGGAGAGACGAACCATCCTGAGGCGCATCGCGACCCTGCGCGCCTCACGACCTTTTTTCGCGAGCCTTCTCGTGGCATAGCCAGCCTGCCGTGGACTTCTCGTCTGGTCGTGGACCGTGATTGGCTGGGGTACTCCCTTCGCTCTTCATTTGGGTGTGGACTGGCTCCAGGCCGGGCTTCTGGCGAGGCGTGCCTGGTTGCCTCGAGGGCGCCAGCCCCCAGCCCCCTGCCCGGAGGGGGAGTGTTGATTCGTGCCCCCCGGCGCTCGCTTGGGGCGGATGATGGTGTGGAAGACGTACTTGAGCGCACCCGGGAGAGTCGCGCTCTTCGCCAAGGGTTTCTTTGGAGGGCGGCTGACGCGGTGAGCCTGCTTGGTGAAGAGCTCGCTGATGAGGACGCACGCCTTGAGGCCGAGGGCCTGCGCCTGGTTGCAGAGAGGCGTGAGCTGGAGGCGGCTGTCGCCCTCGCGCGCTATCAGCGCGATCTTGGCGATGAGGAGGCCAAGGCGTCACTGGCGGCCTCTCAGGAGGTCCGTTCCCGGGTCATCGAGGAGGCCCGGGAAGCTGACCAGCGGCGAGAGGCGATAGAGGAGCGGGCGCGGGAACTCCTGGCCCGGTGCCGCTCACTGGAGGAGCAGGTGGAGCTGCACGAGGCGGCCCTTGCATCGATGAAGGTGGCTTCAGGTGACCCAGCGGAGCTCCAGAAGCGTGAGGAGGCGCTGACACTGGAAGCTGCTGAACGCGCACGCGAGTATGAATGCCTGGATACAAGGGAGCGCTTGGTGACACGGGCGGAGGATGATGTCGCTGCGCGGGAAGCCCGTGTCCTGGAGGAGGTCGGACGTCGGGTGGCGACGGCGCGCTTGAACCTCGAGCGCGAGTTTGAGGAGAGGCTGGGGTTGATCCGGACCGAGGCTGAAGGTAGGACCACTGTCTTGAGGGTCAAGCTAGAGGAAGCGACGCGGCGGGTCGATGCCTTGTGGGCCGCACTTGAGGTGGCGCAGGGGGAGTCAACTACCTCCCATGCCGAGGTGCTCCTCCTTCGCCAACGGGTGGACGAGGCTGAGGCCGTCGTGCACCAGAATGCGGACGAGATACGCAAGCGGCGGCTCCTGGAGCATGAGCACGGCCCCATGCTCACCACGCTTCGGGAGAGAGCCAACACGGCCTTGGGTAACATCTGCGAGGCGGCTGTTGGCGAGCCGCACGCAGTTAACTATGCCGGCAACCTTCAGTTCTTCACCGACGTGGTGACGCAGCTGGAGGCGCGGCCGGTCAGAGCCAACAGGTTGGTGGAGGAGAGGAGCCGCGCCCTGCTCGGGCACGCCTTTTCCTGCGTCTTCAGCCATCTCCGAAACATGGATCCCCACTTCGACTTCGACGCTGCCATCGCCGCAGTCCCCCAGGCCGTCCGGGACGACCTGGCGCACTGGATGGAAGATAACGTGGACGCTCTCGTCAGGGCCTTCGCTTCAGATAACGACGACGCGATCGTGGCCGCCGATGAGGGTGGCGTGGTGAACGGTCCTGATGCCGCTGATGACAACACAGAGGGTGATGGCGAGGCCAGCGACGCCAGCGACAGTTCGGGCGGTGCTCCAAAGGATGCATTGGGGGATTTATCCGACTAACCGCGCATCGCTCCTGTTTCCTTACCCTGCATGAATAGAACTCAGGTTTCGACCTGATGGTTGTAAGAGCATTTTGGGAGGGGGTGCCCCTCGTGTAAAACTCATGTTCAGCGTACTTAGTGGATGCTACATCACCCGTAGGCCCGCGCCAAGTGGTTGGCTAGGCGACGAGCCGGCTGGCTATTTTACCTGTGTCTCGTGTGGGCCCTGCGATAGCTTGTGGGAGGCTGTGGTGTCTCGAGTGTCTCCTGATCGAATCCGTAGGATCTGCAGTAGAAGCCTCCTGAGAGGATACGACGGCGGCAGTCTGGGCTGCACGCAAGCTAGGCCAGGCCCGGCTCGCGAGGGGCTCACGAAGGGAGGCAGCTGAAGCGAAGAGGTAACCGAAACGTGAGAGATTGCTCGAACGAGACTAGGCACCCCTTCCCCAAACACACGCAAATCTCAAATTCGAGTCCAACTTTAATCCAGCGGGGGAAAGCGACAACCAAGGGAAAAGCAATGAAAGCAGAAAAAGGCCGCATCCGGCACCTAGTCTAGTCTTGGACGTCTTCCCACCAGCGCGGAGCTAAGTGCTGCCACTGGGCGTGGGAGGGAGCCCCAGGGCCTGAGGACGGCACCCCTGAGACTCCGGGGCGTGTACAGCCCCACTCATTATTATGTGAGAGTGTCACGGGGCGGCGAGCTTCACAGGCACTGGGCCTTCTTCACAGGTACCGGCCTTGCTTCATATTGCCAGATGAGGGCCCCGCCTTGCGCCACACTCTAGTGCCATCAACGACGAACGGAAACCAGGCCGCCGCCGATGGGGTAGAGCGGTCGCCAGCGGTTCCCCGACGACCACGGGTCCTCCGCCAGGGGCAGGCCCTGGGGCACCTCCTCAGCGGAGGGCCTACCTCCTGAGAACGCCTTGCTCCGAATGCCGCGGTGGTGATGCCGGATCCCGACCCCTCTCCTGCAGCCCCCGACGCCCTCCTCCTGAGGGGTAGGAGACCGTGGGAGTGGGGCAGTTGCTCGCTGCGGCGACCTGCACCTCCTGCGATCCATGATTAGCGTATGCCTGCTCCTGAGAAATTAGTGGTACCCGATAATCGTCGCTTCCTGCGTGGCCGGTGGCGCCGTCCCGGGGCTCCTGGAAGAGCTCAGCTTCTCGCGCCTCGTCCCCCCAGCTTGGGCTGAGGAGCGAGCCTTGTTCGCCCTCATGCGGGTGCCCTTGGTCCATCATGTGGGGCACGTATTCTTCTAGGGCCGCCATCCCGAAGGCCGTGCCATAGCGCTCCGCGTGCCATGTAGCTCTGCTTGATGTGCCCACCTGGGGGTGGTAGCGTGGCGGCCCACTGGGGCCGTGGGTCGCGACGAGTCCTTCTTCGGTGACCGGGGGCGAAGTCAGCACTGCCGCCGGCCCGGTGCTGACAGCTTCGCTGGTGTTGGAGCAGCCTGGGAGCCCGCGGGCGCGCGTGTAGCCCCCACGCGGGCCACCCTGGGCCTGAGACGGGAGCTGGGTGTAGAAGGGGTGAGCCCCCCGAGGCAGCAAAGCCCAGGAGCTCTGCCACCCGCTTTAGCAGCACGTCGCGGCCGCCTTCCATCAGCCTGCACTGCAGCAGCTCTCGGCCACTGTGAGCGCGGCCCTTGAGTTCGCCTGCTCCCGGCAGGTGTACAGCGTCGTGGCCGCGGCGTGGTTGGGGGCCCTTGCTGCCGACTGTGCCTGCCGCGGTGTGAGAGATGTCGGAGTCTGTCCGCGTCGCCCACGACCCGCAGCGCCCTGCGGACCGCGAGCTGCCTGGGGCATGGGGTCGCCCTGGGCGAGCGGCTCTGCACGGGCGGGCCAAGCCGCCCATGGATCAGGGTTGCCCGCCTGGTCGCCGGACATGGTGATGACGATGCGGCGGCACGCGAAGTGGCAGAAGGTGGATCCCGGCGCACCCCTACCTGGCGCACCAAATGTCGGATTTCAGGTTCCGGCACACCCTTGAGGTTCGAACACTGGGGTGCGCACGGAGATTTCGCCCTCTACCTACCTGTTCCTCGCCGGGTCACAGGGATCTAAACTACGAAAGGAACAACACAAGAGACATAGAGTTTATACTGGTTCAGGCCACCATTGTGGTGTAATACCCTACTCCAGTGTGTGGTGCGGTGGATTGCCTCTTGGGCTGTTGATGAACAATACAAGGAAGAACAACCTCGCGAGGGTCTGTTCTTGGCTGGTGCGATGAACTGCTAGGAGGAGTTCAGTCGCTCTCTCTCTCTCTCTACTGGTTTCTTGGCGAGGATCTTGTGCATTCCAGATGCCTCTCTAGATGCCTCTACCTTGTGGTGGCTAGTCCTATTTATAGGCAAAGGCCCTGGGCCTCTTCCCAAATATTGAGCGGGAAGGGCGCCAACAATTGGCCATTTTGAAGGGGAACATCGGGTACACTTATCCTGACTAAAGTTGGTCCTCGCTTGTCAAAGGCTCTGGTGGTGATGCCTGCTTGGGCTCCACAATGACTTCCTCCCTGCTGTTGGGCTGGTCTTGGTCTTGTTGCACCGTAATAGATGCCTTTGCTTGATGCTCTCCCCTACGCTTGCTCCCTTTGCACCAAAGAGGAAAGGAGGACACTGCGCGGGCTGGCGCCCGACTGGCGCAATTGGTCGTCATGGCTTGCGTCATGGGCACCTTGCGAGGTACCCCGCCTTAATCTCTCCGCCTTCTCGCGAGCTAGCCTGAGGAGGCCGTGCCTAAGGAAGCTCCTGGTCGTCCGCCCCGCGAGGCTTTGCCCCTCGCGAGGGTCTTGAGCTTGTGTTAATGAAGAAGGGCCGTGCTGGGCCCCCCTTTGAGCCACGCCGCTGGCCGCAGGCAGGCAAGTCTGGGGACCCCCGTTCCCAGAACACCGACAGATGACCTAAGGTTTATCAATCCGTAGGAGGCGTAGGATGAAGATGGTCTCTCTCAAGCAACCCTGCAACCAAATAACAAAGAGTCTCTTGTGTCCCCAACACACCCAATACAATGGTAAATTGTATAGGTGCACTAGTTCGGCGAAGAGATGGTGATACAAGTGCAATATGGATGGTAGATATAGGTTTTTGTAATCTGAAATAATAAAAACAGCAAGGTAACAAGTGGTAAAGTGAGCGTAAACGGTATTGCAATGGTAGGAAACAAGGCCCAGGGTTCATACTTTCACAAGTGCAAGTTTTCTCAACAATAATAACATAGATAGATCATATAACAAGCCCTCAACATGCAACAAAGAGTCACTCCAAAGCCACTAATAGCGGAGAACAAATGTAGAGATTATGGTAGGGTATGAAACCACCTCAAAGTTATTCTTTCGGATCGATCTATAAAAGAGTTCGTACTAGAATAACACCTTAAGATACAAATCAACCAAAACCCTAATGTCACCTAGATACTCCATTGTCACCTCAAGTATCTGTGGGCATCACACAATCTCAGATTCATCCAACCAACACAAAGTACTTCAAGGAGTGCCCCAAAGTTTTTATCGGAGAGTCAAGAACGTGTGCCAACCCCTATGCATAGGTTCCCAATGTCACGAAACCTGCAAGTTGATCACCAAAACATACATCAAGTGGCACATGATATCCCATTGTCACCACAGATAATCATGGCAAGAAATACATCAACTGTTCTCATAAAAGACTCAATTCGATAAGATAACATCAAAGGGGAAACTCAATTCATCACAAGAGAGTAGAGGGGGAGAAACATCATAAGATCCAACTACAATAGCAAAGCTCGGGATACATTAAGATCGTGCCATAGATGGAACACGACAGAGAACACGAGAGAGAGAGAGATCAAACACATAGCTACTGGTACATACCCTCAGCCCCGAGGGTGAACTACTCCCTCCTCGTCATGGATTGCGCCGGGATGATGAAGATGGCCACCGGTGATGGGATCCCCCTCCGGCAGGGTGCCGGAACGGGCTCCCCAGAGGTTTTTTGGTGGCAACAGAGGCTTGCGGCGGCAGAACTCCCGATCTATCTTCTGTTCTGGAAGTTTTTTGGGTATATTGGTATATATAGGAGGAAGAAATACGTCAGGAGAGCCACGAGGGCCCCACGAGGGTGGAGGGCGCGCCCAGTGGGGGTGGGCGTGCCCCCTACCTCGTGCCTTCCTCGTTTCTTTCTTGACATGGACTCCAAGTCTCCCGGGTTGCTTTCCTTCCAAAAATAACTTCTCCAGTTGATTTCATTCAGTTTCGACTCCGTCTGATATTCCTTTTCTTCGAAATACTAAAACAGGCATAAAACAACAAATCTGGGCTGGGCCTCCGGTTAATAGGTTTGTCCCAAAAATAATATAAAAGTGGATAATAAAGCCCAATATTGCCCAAAACAGTAGATAAAGTAGCATGGAGCAATCTAAAATTATAGATACGTTGGAGACGTATCACTGGGCTTGATCCTTGAAGGGTCGATGCCCATTTTGCGCATTGTGTCTTGATAAAGCAGGTTCAGGCTGCTGCCGCCGTCCATGAGGACTCGCGTGAGGTGGAATCCATCGATGATTGGGTCTAAGACCAATGCAGCTGAGCTGCCATGACGGATGCTAGTAGGATGATCCCTACGATCTAATGTTATCGGACAAGCTGAGCATGGATTGAATTTGGGGGCGACTGGCTCCATCACGTAAACGTCCCGTAGCGCCCTCTTTCGTTCCCGCTTGGGGATGAGAGTGGCGTAGATCATATTGAATGTTTTCACCTGGGGGGAATATCTTTTGTCCCCCCGTGTTCAGACGCCGAGGCTCTTCGTCATCGTCGCTGTGCAGCCCCTTGTCCTTGTTTTCGGTGTTTATTTTGCTGGCCTGTTTGAACACCCAGCAGTCCCTATTAGTGTGGTTGGCTGGTTTGTCCGGTGTGCCATGAATTTGGCACGAGCTCTCTAGTATGCGGTCCAGACTGGACGGTTCCTGATTATTTCTTTTGAATGGCTTTTTCCGCTGACCGGACTTAGACCCGCTGAATTCGGCGTTAACCGCCGTGTCTTCAATGCTGTCACCATTGTTCCGTCTCTTATGTCTATTGCGCCGTGGCTTGCTGTTAGTATCGCGGCCATCCGAAGTGCCGGAGTGTGGTGTGGTGCCGCTGCGGGCCAACCAGCTGTCCTCACCCGTGCAAAAGCGGGTCATTAGTGTTGTGAGGGCTGCCATGGACTTGGGTTTTTCTTGGCCGAGGTGTCAAGCAAGCCATTCATCACGGATATTATGCTTAAAAGCCGCCAGGGCTTCGGCGTCCGGACAGTCGACTATTTGGTTCTTTTTAGTTAGGAACCGAGTCCAGAATTTCCTGGCTGACTCTCCGGGCTGTTGAGTAATGTGGCTCAGGTCATCAGTCTCCGGTGGTCGCACATATGTTCCCTGGAAGTTGTCGAGGAATGTGTCTTCCAGGTTTTCCCAACTGCCAATGGAATTTGCTGGCAGGCTATTTAACCAGTGCCGGGCTAGTCCTTTGGGCTTAAGGGGAAGATACTTGATGGCGTGTAGATCATCTCGGCGGGCCATGTGAATGTGGAGAAGGAAATCTTCGATCCATACTGCGGGGTCTGTTGTGCCATCGTACGATTCGATGTTTACGGGTTTGAACCCTTCTAGGAATTCATGATCCATCACTTTGTCAGTGAAGCAGAGGGGGTGTGCGGCACCTCTGTGCCGGGCTATGTGGCTGCGCAGCTTGAATTGGTCTAGATTGCTGTGTTTGGCCTGGCCGGACTTGTTGATGATGTATCAGGCGTGACGATCATCCTCGCGCACTGGGGCACGCCCCCGCGATCTGTTGATCGATCTTGGCTGTCCTGCTTTATTTTCCAGGATATCTTGTAGGTCTTGCCTATTGCCCTGGGCCGTAGTGTATCGGCGTGGGGGTGCGGGCTGGTATTCGGGCTGATATCCCGTTTTGTCCCGGCCATGGGGTGGCCGGTCAGCCGTTTGGCGCTCGAGTCCATATTCCTCGGCTGCCAGGACTTCAGTCCATCTATCTGTGAGCAGGTCTTGATCAACTTGGTGTTGCTGCTGCTTCTTCTTCAGGCTCCCCGCAGTGGCTATAAGCCTATGCTTGAAGCGCTCCCGCTCCACGGGATTCTCAGGCACGCCGAACTCGTCATCGCTGAGGCTAATATCGTCTTCGGAGGGGGGCATGTAATTGTCCTCCTCTGGGTATCCGTCCGTTGCCTGTTCTTCTGGGCTGACCTGCTCATCTTCCTGTTCGGCCTGCTCGAAGGCGGGTTGGTCAGGGTCATATTCCTCTTCGGCGCCATCCAGATTACTCTCGTCTCCAGGGCCGGTATTGCTGTGGCGGGGCTTGGAGTGGAGCAGATGACGCCCATGCTTTGCTTTTCTTCTCGGTGGGTTATCCTCCGTTGCCTCGTTGCCATTAGTTTCCTTCGAAGTGTCCACCATATATATATCGTATGACGAGGTGGCCGTCCACTGCCTTGTGAGTGGTGGTTCCTGTGATTCTCCTGCATCGTTGTCCATACCGTCGATGTCTTCGGAGTCAAAGTCAAGCACGTCGGTTAAATCACCCATCGTGGCAATGAAGTGGGTGGTGGGTGGGTAGCGAGTTCCCTCGTCGCCTGCCTCCCACTCGAGCCGGACATAGTTTAGCCCGGAGCCTCCTGACAGAGAGAGAGACTTTAATGAGTTCAGCATGTCGCCAAAGGGCGAGTGTTGAAAGATGTCCGCAGTGGTGAACTCCATTACCGGAGCCCAACCAGGTTCGGCGAGCTCGGGAACGCGCGCAGACCGGAACCAACAACCGGATGAGAGTCCGGGGATCCGGTGTCATAGGCTTCCTCAAAAGTGAAGCTTGTGTTCGGCTCCATCGCCGATGGGGGTACGGCCTGCGGGGCGGGGTCCAGCCCTCCGTCCTTGGGCAACACAACCTACCCCGGATTTACATCCGAGGTTTCTGCCGGGGTGATATCCCGAGCATTGTCTGACAGCAGGTCTAAGCCGTGCTCATCGTGACTGTTCGGCGCTCTTGGGGCAGGCCCGAATCCGTCGAAGATCAAGTCTCCGCGAATATCCACCGTGTAGTTCAAGTTTCCAAACCTGACTCGATGGATGGGGCGAGCTGCCGATCTGCTCGGAGATGGCTGTTTAATTGGCCCAAGACGGCCGCCGGACACGAGAATCTGTCTGGGAAGGAAAGTCTCACCCTGGACCGTGTCGTTGACGATGATTGAAGGAGCCGTCGAGCTTTGCGGCGACGTCACAGAGGAACTCTCAATGAAAGCACCAATGTCGGTGTCAAAACCGGCGGATCTCAGGTAGGGGGTCCCGATCTGTGCGTCAAGGCTGATGGTAACAGGAAGCAAGGGACACAGATGTTTACCAGTGTTCGCCCTCTCGATGGAGGTAAACCCTACTTCCGCTTGATTAATATTGATGATATGCGTAGTACAAGAGTAGATCTACCACGAGATCGTAGAGGCTAAACCCTAAGAGCTAGCCTATGATGGTATGATTGTAATTGTGATCGGTCTTCTAAGGACCAACCTCTCCGGTTTATATAAACACCGGAGAGGGCTAGGGTTTACATGGAGTCGGTTACAAGAAAGGAAACACAATATCCGGATCGCCAAGCTTGCCTTCCACGCAAAGGAGAGTCCCATCCGGACACGGGCCAAAGTCTTGAGTCTTGTATCTTCACGCTTCAATAGTCCGGCCAAAGTATATAGTCCGGCTGTCCAGATACCCCTTAATCCAGGATTCCCTCACCCACCGACAAACTCCTATGGCTAAGCGAAAGTAATAAAGCCGCATAGTCTGATTGCCCGATTCACTTCGCTGACACCTCCTTCACGGATGAAGACGTTGGATAAGGTATGGTCACGCGCGATGCCGAACACCCCCATAGCATCTTTGTGGGGGCTAAAGCCGATGACTGGCAACTTTCAGAATTGAATGGATGCACGAGAGGAAAATCTCTTAAAGGCGCATATATATTACAAGCATGGGATCATAACATCATTTTTACTAACCTGCTCACATCTAATCAAATATCACGTCCTTAGAACACTGGCCCTCTACTATTCAGGCCCCGACCAGGACGTCTTCAAAGTATCTCTCCAGTTTGCAGTGGTCCTTGCCTTCGAGCGGGCCTACGCTCGCCACATTGGTGGCCTTCATCTTTGCCCAGTGCATCTTGACATGGACAAAGGCCATCCGGGCACCTTCTATGCAGACCGAGCTCTTCACATCATCAATTCGGGGCAGCGCGTCGCTGAGCCACTTCACTAAACCGAAGTAGCAACTGTGAATTGGTTCGGCTAGCCAAAGCCGGACTATGAGATCCTTCATGGCAAAACTGGACACCCTATGTAGCTCCATCAGCCGCTTCAGCTGGTCGTTCAGGGGCGTCGGGTGCTCCGGTGCAAGAAACTGCGACCAGAACAGCTTCTCGGTCGAGTTCCCCTCCTGAGCTCGGAAGAACTGTGCGGCATCGGCGGCACTCCTTGGAAGATCCACACACGCGTCTGGAGAACTCCACACTCGAGTGAGAAAAGCATATCTTTGACCTCCAAAAATACTCTGCAAAAGAAAGGCCTTACCGGCCGCTATCTGCTTGACCCGACGGATCTCTTCGCGAGCACTCCGGGACTTGACCGCGCCTCTTTAGCCTCCTGGAGGGCTTTGGCGAGTTTGGACGATTGGACCGAAGTCTTCTCCTCCAACTCCTCGCATTTGAGGATGGCGTCCTTCAGCTCCTGCCTGACTTCGGCCACCCCGAGCTTTGTGTTGGTGATAACCCACAAGTATAGGGGATCGCAACAGTTTTCGAGGGTAAGTATTTAACCCAAATATATAGATTCGACACAAGGGGAGCCAAAGAATATTTGAAGGTATTAGCAGCTGAGTTGTCATTTCAACCACACCTGGAGATTAATTATCTGCAACAAAGTGATTAGTAGCATAGTAGTACGATAGTTTTGATGATAGCAGCAGTAGTAACGGTAACAGTAACAGTGGTAGTAGTGATATTGTAGCAGTAATGATAGCAGTAGAAATAGTTGTAACTTAGCAAGAACATTATATGATAAATTCGTAGGCATTGGATCGGTGACTTGTTGGATGATATTCATCATGTGACAGTTATAGCCTAGGGCGATACTAGCTCCAGTTCATCGATATAATGTAGGCATGTATTCCGTAAATAGTCATACATGCTTTATTAAAAGAACTCGCATCACATCTTTTGTCCTACCCTCCCGTAGCAGCGGGGTCCATATTGGAAACTAAGGGATATTAAGGCCTCCTTTTAATAGAGAACCGGAACAAAGCATTAGCACATAGTGAATACATGAACTCCTCAAACTACGGCCATCATCGAGAGTGGGCCCGGTTGTTGTCACTCCGGGGTTGTCGGATCATAACCGTAGTAGGTGACTATAACTTGCAAGATCGGATCTAAAACATGGATATAATGATGAATTCATAAAAGGTTCAGATATGAGTTCATGGCACCCGGGCCCAACGTGATAAGAATTAAGCATAGCAAAGTCATAGCAACGTCAATCTAAGAACATAGTGGATACTAGGGATCAGGCCCTAACAAAACTAACTCGATTACATGATGAATCTCATCCAACTCCTCACCGACCAGCGAGCCTACGAAGGAATTACTCACTTCCGGTGTGGAGCATCATGGAATTGGCGATGGAGATGGGTTGGTGATGACGAAGAACGAAGACCCCCCTCTCCGAAGCCCCAAACGGACTCCGGATCTGCCCTCCTGAGGAAGAACATGGCTTGGCGGCGGCTCCGTCTCGTGGATTGTGATAATTCTTTCTCCTTGTTTTTTATGGAAATATGTGATTTTATAGTAATAGGGGGTCGTTTGCGGGGCCAGCAGGTGGGTACAACCCACCTTGGCGCGCCAGGAGAGGGGGGTGCACTTTGGTGGCTGGTGCCCAACCAGATGCCCCTCTCCTGCAGTTCTTGGCTCCAGAATTTCTTATTATTGATTTAAAAAATCCTCGCAAAGTTTCGTTCCATTCCGAGAACTTTTATTTCTGCACAAAAATAACACCATAGTAGTTCTGCTGAAAACAGCTTCAGTCCGGGGTTAGTTTCATTCAAATCATGCAAACTAGAGCCAAAACAAGAGGAAAAGCATGAGAAAAATTCGATATGTTGGAGACGTATCAACTCCCCCAAGCTTAAACCTTTGCTTGTCCTCAAGCAATTCAGTTGATAAACTGAAAGTGAGAAAGAAAAACTTTTACGAACTCTTTTGCTCTTGTTTGCATAAATAAGCTTAAACAACACCCTAGTTTTCAACCAACATTATAACTAACCATGTCAACAATGGCATTTAAAGATTATAATAACTCATATCAATGACATAATTAGCTAGCGAGCAATAATAAAATGTCTCAAACAACAACACGTTGTCAAAACAACCATGATATAATATGACAATAGTGGTATCTCGCTAGCCCTTTATGAGACCGCAAAACATAAGTGCAGAGCACCTCCAAAGTTCAAGCAGCGACTAAACATTGTAATTCATGGTAGAAAAGATCCAGTCATGATGCACCCAACATTAGCTACACATAATACATAAATCATGACACCTGTGCTCTACTCAGTTTCTCGCGCTTGTGTGGGGACACAACATAAAAGTAAATAGATAGTCCCTTCGCAGAGAGAAGCAGCGATTTGCAGAGGTGCCAGAGCTCAATTTTTAAAATAGAGATAAATGATATTTTGAGACTTGCACCCTTCTTATTCACTTCACGACCATCAGTTATCAATATCTTCCATGCTAAGCATGCTAGTGGCGGTTCCCACGCGATAAAAGTAAAGATTTACTCCCCCTCCACTATCAATCACACTCCATGGCTTGTCCGAAACATCGGGTGCCGTCCATACCAACATTAGTCCCGGGGGAGTTTTGTTTAATTATTTGCATTTTTGAGTTTGGGACTGGGAATCCCTATTACCGCCAATTTTCTCGTGCGATGGCGAGTGAATAAACACTCGACCAGAGAATAACCCGCTTAGCATGGAAGATACCGACCACCTCCTGTCGTTCCACGAACAATCCAGCCACACAAAAAGGATAATTTTTAGAAGTTTTCAGAGTTGGCACATGCAAATTTACTTAGGATGGCAGGGTAATACCGCATATAGGTAGGTATGGTGGACTCATCTGGAATAACTTTGGGTTCAAGGTTTTTGATGTACAAGCAGAATTCCCACTTAGTACTATAACATCCCAATTTTCAATTTGGATGTTATACATAGATCATCATATGCATATCATATTTTATTCTTGCATTTTGCTGTGATCCAAATCTTATGCCACTCAAGGACCCAAGGAGAGAGTTGGAGGTTTCACAAAAATCATATTTGAATTTATTTCAAATTTAAAGAAAGGATCAATTTGATTTTATTATTTTGCTCTCCAATTATTTCCAATATTGAAATAAATGAGAGAAGATAATATGACTTCTTCAAATTAAGAGAAATATTGGAGAAAGAATTTTAAAATCAAATTATGATTCATTTGGTATTTTGTTTGAATTAGAAAAATATGCATTTTTGAAAATTATATTTTTAGGCTGAAAAATGTTCACTCTGTTCTAAATATTTTATTTAGATGGTGAAAATTGTTTTTGGAATTTTCGAATTATTTATATTTTATAAGGAATTTTTTCTTTTCGGTGAAATTATTTTAAAAAGAAGAGATTCTCGGACCGACGGGGCCGAAGCCCAGCTTCGCCGCCTAGCCCAAATTGCCAACTGCTCAGATCGAGTCCCGAAGGCCATTGTCACTGTTCGCGGATGGAGTCCGAGCCGGACTCCTCTCCTGCGCCGCCGTTGCGCGCCCCCTTCCTCAAGTCGAGGCCGGCCCCCCTCTCCTTATAAGCCGCCGCCCCGCCTCCTCTTGCCTCGCCAATCCCCGCCGCCTCTGCCACCGAGCGCCGCCGCCACTACCGCCCGCACCGTCGCTCGCCGCCGCCGACACGCCGCCATCAACCGTCGCCGACGAGCCGGTACGAACCGGTCAAACCCCGTTTTTTTGGTTTTATGGTTCGATTTAGTTTTCAGTTTTATTATTTATCGAATGTCCGTTCGTTCATTCGTTTTAACGAACACTTTTCGCCGGTTAAGTTCAGATAGCGAACGTCCGCGCCGTAGGTTTTTCTTTTTATATTATTTTCGGCTAGGGACCCATCTGTGATTATTTTTATCGCAATTTAGTCCCTGATCTTTGAACTACTATAACGTTTTACTCGCTTGTCCAAATTACATGAAACCTGTGCCAAAATCTTCGTATCCTTCTGTTAATCCAATTAAACAACTTGAACATGATTTTGGTACTGTAAAATTTGAGTTTAGTCTAGATTAGTAAACCATGTTGTTTCATTCATGTTTTGTGTTTCGTTGCTCCGTTTGAGTTGAATCTTTTTGCAAATCGTAGCTAATCACATGTACCTACTGCTAAGATCTAATTCACATGTTAATAATGCTGTTAGGTTTTGACTCTTGTTAGTTTAAGCCGTTTGCTTGTTTCATGTTTGATTTGGATCTTTTCTCGGATTTTCTCGTGTTTCGTTTGAGTGATTACTTATGTATGCTAATGTCTGTCTATGCTAGATTACCCGGAGTGCAAAGCTTGTTACTACGAATCTCTAGAGTTTGCAGATCGTCAGCAAGGCAAGTTACACTTTGATCTTACTTTTTATACCCAGTTTTTACTATGCATTAGTATTGCCCCTCAAATAATTGCATGAGTAGGATTGGGAACATGTGGTTTTGGTTGTAGTGCTTGAGGTACGAACCTAATGCCTTTTGATCACCCCGAGAATATACGTTGTGCTTATTGTTGCTTAGCCATGCTCATAGACGGGGATTGGATCATGATTCACACATGGAAGTTTGAGAGTTATTTAATCATGGATAACATTAAGGTGGAAACTTTAATATACCTCTGGGTGGAATGGTTGAGGCACCTGGGGAACCCAGTGTTGCCTGTTTTTGGAAATCATGGAGTACCCGTGTGATTATCCTATGGAATGCCACCCAGGATCAAAGGGATCATAAGATTATTCATGCTAGAAACTTCCGTGTGCAGCCACAAGCCATTATGGGCTTTGGCATAGTTGAGTAAGTTGCGTGAGCTCTTGAAGAGGTAGACTAGCAGATGTAAGGTTGTAGGTGGTACTGTCTACCCGAAGTTGAGAGTGAATGCTTCAGAAAGGCTATGTCTCGACCATCCGATCATGAATGCAGTCGAGTCTTGTGGGAAAAAGTGTGCAAACCTCTACAGAGTGTATAAACTAATCATGGTTAGCCGTGTCCTCGGTTATGGACATCTTGAGTATCTAGTACTTGAATCTATTGATGTGATCTAAACACGAGCCTTTCAAGAAGGCGACTTAGTGCTTCGGCTCATCCAGGATTAGACCGATATGCACAAGTTATCCCCACCTTGGGATGGACCTTTTGTGGTCAGCAAAAATCTGCACAACGGATCATACTACCTCATTGACGTTCGAGAAGACTCACGTAGTTCTGAGGAGGAGACCAGGCGGCCATGGAACATAGCTCTCCTTCGGCCTTACTACACTTGAGCCATAGGCTTTCCTTATGTACATATTATGACAATGTATATATTATGATCAATATAATAAACCGGCATCCCCGCTATAAGCAGGGCCTCTACCGTTCTTCCAATATTTCTGGATTACAAGGGGGCTTATGCTCTCTAAGTGATGACTCACCTTATCCATTAAACCGGCTATCATGCCACAACATAGCTTGGGAGCTTCACACCCAAGGGGCCAAAGAGAGTCTGGATGTTATACACAGCTCAAACATAGGCACCCATTGAGCACAACTCACAAAGTTACTTGGGGGCTCTTTTGTGCAAAAGCCACAAAGAGCTTGAAGGGACCCTTGTAATTGAGTATCGACCCATGGCTTGGAAGCTTGGTGTATTCACCTAAAACCCCGGGTTAACCTGCCTTCATCAAGTAAGCCACTCCTATCCAGGTAATCCTGGCTCAACCCGTCGAACGTTTGACAAGTCAATCTTATACAAACCCTGAACTTGTAAAGTTAAAACGATGATTGTTTAGTTGGAGGCCCATCTTAAAAGGCTTTGCAAAATGGTTTAACTCAGTGGCCTGGCAGCCCATGAAAAGCCTTGAATTTGGGCCTGGCCGCCCTTGAAAAGCCTTGTTTACATGGTTTCTTGTTTGCTTTTCTTGCTAAGTTTTCACCCTTTTTGATGACTTTGTTTTAAGCCGGTGTTCTTTTGACCCGGTGTGGCTTTACAGTCATGATGCTAACCCGGTGTTTGTTAACCCAGCTTGGCTTTCAGCTATAAGTTGTCAGACCATCTCATCACACTAGTGTTTGTTAAACCGGCCTGGCTTTGACTATAGGTCGCCAGTATGATCATCTGGTGTTCATTATAAACCGGCATGACTTATTCATCCTATCATTATAGGGTAAGGGTCTTAATAGCTCAAAAATTTGGGCTTCCACCCTTATTAAGTGATTCCATATCACAAGGTATGAGTTACTTCATATTTATTCCGCTTTGGTTATTAGCCAAGCTATCTTGGGCATTATGACCCGTCCAGTGGTAAACCGCCAGGATAGCTCTTTTACATGCAGACATAGGGATTCCATAAATATTGTAAAGATATATAAGCCAGCATTGAAATCGGCATGGCGGATCAAGCAAAGTATATCACAGTGCATGATGGCAGGAGATCAAAGTATTTTAACTAGCCTATTACAAGGCGCTTCAAGGCCCAAAATATGGACTTGTTTCTATCAATAGATCAAAGTTCATGACACATCAATCAGATTGCCGGATCAGGGTTCATCACCATGTTGACGTGATGTTGATGGATCATCTGGCGTCGGTTCAGCCTCCTCTTCTTCATCCAGTAGCTGGAAGTCAGTGGTGGTCAAGTCAATCCAGGTTAAAGCCTGAAAGACAACCTCTTCACTTATAAGTTCAGCCGGATCAACATCAGGAGCGTAAGTGTGCTTACGGATTGGCGGAATGAGATTTTGCACCTCCTGTATGACAGTCTCAACCCGTTTGTTGTTGGCATCGTAGAAAGACCAGTGAACCATCAAGTTAGCTTCTTCTGCTAGTTGACTTGCCAGAGGGCGCATCTCCCTTGTCACAGCTTTGAGGGCTTCGTTATCAAATTATGCCCCATTCTCTTGTTCACTGGGGAAGCCCTTGGCAATATCCACAGAATCAAGGTCAGCTATCCATGCTTTGGCTCGGGTAAGTGCCAACAAAGTGCCAGCCCTGGCAGCAGATCGATTCATCTCTTCTATCTGCGCCAGCGTTATGGATAACTTTGCCAGAGTATCCTTGATCAAAGTGGGGGCCGGATTGTTGTATGAAGCTGCACAGATAACCCGTTGGGCACCGGTATATAGTTGTTCAATCAGAGTGTACGCTGCCTTCAGCTTCATTCGCATATCAGAACCCAGATGAGCAATGCGGCTACCTACAATAGTTTAAGAATTTCATGTTAAACCGGCAAATTACAAGCATGGTCATTCAAGAAGTCTTAGCAAAACTACTTACCAAACACTGCAGAAGTCATGGCATTCACTTGGCACTTCAACCCAATTAGCTCTTCTGTCACCGGTTTAAGAGCTGACTCGGCGTCTTCCGCCCGCTTCAGCAATGCATCCTTCTCAGTCTCCTAGTTGGCACGCTCTGTCTTGAACCCTTCTTTGAGTTGCTCCATGGCTGCTAAAGCGGTTTTGAGTTCATCCTTAGCCTTGGAAGTTTCTGTTTGCTGAGACTTGATGTTCTCTTGAAGATCGGCAATTTGAGTGCCTTGGCGGTTTATATCAGCCTGTTACAGACAGAGGAGGAGCATGTAAATATTGTCAAAGTCCCAAGCATATAACCAGTTATACACTTGGCACTTGGGGGCTAATGCGGATTGCTTCTTTACTACTAATTATTTAAAAAGCCCCAAGGATTAATACAAGTTTTAATCTTGGCACTTGGGGGCTAATGTGTGTTTGATCCAAGGTACAGTATGGAATATAAAAGACCCGGTTTGTCTTCACAAGACAAACCGACCCTTGGGGGCTACGAGGTCACAGTGTTCTTTATCTTTAAAGACTCAGTTTACCTTTAAGAGATAAACCAACCTTTGGGGACTACAATACAGTGAATGTGCAGAAATAAGATGGTGTTCGGAAGATTACCTCATAATGTTCCTTCATCAGATTCACCAAACCGGCCTCATAATCTCGGCTGGTGTAAAGCCGGTTCAGGAATCCGGAATGAATATCCTGAGAAGAAAGGTTAACATAGTCTGACAAATCGGTCTTCCCCTTCCCCTTGCTCATAGCAGCAAATTCGTCCTTGGCAGTGTGCTTTGATAAAGCAATTGGATTGCCCGGGGCGGTATAAGCAGTACCAGTGACAACAACGTCATCATCATCCTTGGCTGGGCTCGGTGGATTGACCTTGTCTTTGGCTGGGCTTGGCGGTTTGATAGCAGTGCTTGGCGGATTGGCAGAAGGACTTGGCGGATTAGAAGCTGAACCCAGCGGATCAGTAATTGGACTTGGAGGCGTGGCATGCGGACTTGATGTGTCAACATGTGTTTCCGGATCAGCCTCCGGCGGATTGGCATCAGCAGCAGGATCTTGTGGAGCGGACTCATCCATGACATTATCAGGATCTTCACCAGCATTATTTGGGGTCTTCTCCGGGTCAACATCGTCAGAGGGACCGCTAGTCTTGGCTTTCTTGCTCAATCGAGCCTTGGCACTGCAACATCAAAATAAAGATTAGTATGATAAACCGATGCAGGAAGAGACAAACCAAAAAATAATGCACTTACCCAGCGACGGTCTTGAGGGGAGGCAGTTGTGTGGTTGATGAACCGTCAGATGAATTGGAAGACGCCTCGTAATTCTGATCAGACGGATTAACTGGGTATCGGAAGAAACCCTTCAAAGGATAATGTTTTTCGGGAGAGCAAGTAACCTCTGGACGACGCTTCCGGGTTGGGTTATCTGGTAAACCGGAAAAAGTGACCTGCTGGCCATTGTGTCGGGTTGTGCGGCACCCTTCAGGTTGTTGTTTCTTTAAAGAAAATTTTGGATCCAAATAAGCAAGAGGGTGAGAGCGTTTGACTTTCCAAACTGCACGGCGAAATCTTTGAACCGACACAAGATCTGAACCGGAGGAAAGAGAGATTACCTCAACATGGTCCGCACGGCTGACATCCACATCATCCTGATGATAGTCATTGTTAATAAGATGCATGAAAAATAAGCCAAGGGAGTCAAGTTCTACCTCTTGATCCGACTCTTCAGCATCTTCGGGCGGACCAGTAGCTTTGCCGGTTTTCTTCTTGGCTGCTTTCTAGACAGCTTTACTCTTGGCACGAGGAGCTCTTGTCGGTTTCTCTGAAGCCTTCTTTTCCAAAAGGAGCTGTCGACAGGAAAGTTAAACAAAGGATTATTAGAACAATGTTAAAGTGGAGGCGGATCAAGAAAATACAAGGTTAAAAGACTTACTGCTGGCGGTTTGTTGGCGGCGTAAAAAGGAGCCAGCCCGGTTTGACTGCATATGGCGATGGGTTCGTCTAACACCTTCTTTACTGATTCGGTGACTTCGTCATCGGTCACCTTTATTTCAGTAAACCGTTGAGGATCGTTGGAGTTGCCGGTATACTCATGCATTAATCCAGAGCGGCGACTTAAGGGCAAAATGTGCCATTTAACCCAGCAGCGAACAAGATCAACGCCAGTTAATCCATTGGCCATGAGAGCCCGGAGCTTGGCGAGTTGAGGAGCATAAGTTTGCCTCTCTTTGGCAGTTAATCGTCGAGGTAACTGGTGGCCATTGCTAAGCCGATGAGGGCGGTAACCCGGTAAGGGATTCTCTTCAGCAGGGGCAGTGTTTTGACAGTAAAACCAAGTTTGGTTCCAATCTTTGGGATGACTGTGGTGTGATGCATGTGGGAAATCAACCTCCTTCCTCTTCTGGATTGATACCCTGCCAAGTTCTGTGTTAGGGCCATCAGAAAACTTGGTTCGACAGTTTAAGTGGAAGAAGTCCCGGAACAGCTCGACAGATGGTTCTTCTTGAAGGTAAACTTCACAAAAAACTTGAAAGTTGCATATGTTTGACACGGAATTTTGTCCAATGTCTTTCAGATGGAGTTGAAAGCTGGCAAGGACATCCTGGAAATTTTTTGAACCGGGAGGGCTGAAGCCCCAGTCTGCTGCATAAAAATGATGACTTCTCCATCCTGAGGCTCAAGAGGGCACTTAGGGCCAGGAACTCGCCAGTGAAGGACATTCTTTGAAGCTAAAGCGCCTGTCACTACATATCCATTGATCTACGTTTCCATGATCCGGGATGGAACCCAGTTGCAAGTAGCGAATTGTTTGGTCATCTTGAACAACAAACTGTAAAAGTAAAATGAAGGACGGTTTACGATTGACGGTTCAAGAAGTCTTAGTTGGTGTTAAACCAAAAAATCTGATCAAGGCATATGTGTGAGATAAACCGGAACTGCTATGCAGATCAAAATGGCGGCTTAAAGCGAGGGCTAATGATAGGTGGCGGATTACCGACTGCTAAAAGTTTAAACCGCCCTTTGGCGGAGGAGACAGAGATGAAATTTTGCTAAGTGTTGACAGAAACAGGTTCCACACAATGATGAAATTTATTTGGATCTACCACACTTCAGTAAAGAAAAGTTACTGCGACTTATAATGGCATTAAGCAGGACAGGGAAGGTCGTGCGCTCTACAAAAGAAAGGCAAGATCTACTAGTACTAAAAATGGATGCGGATTAACTACCGCACAAGATCTACACTACTATTGGATCAAATCAACCACGGCAAAAGGAAAAACAAAGAACTGAGAAGGAAAAACGAAGAACTGTACAGACGAACTCGTGAACCCTAGCATAGATCTAAAGATGCGGGAAAGAGAAAACTTACCAGTGCAGATCTACTCTGGAGGGATGCCGCAAACTCTGGTCCATTTCAGGTTGATGCAGCGGCCTTTGTCGATGCAGTTCTCAAGGGTCGAAGGCGGCGGCGGAGCTTCAGAGCTTGGGCGTTACGAGGAAGAAGAAGGCATGGAAGGGGAAGAAAGAAGAGGACCCTCGGGCTGTATTTTAAGGGGGAAAGGATAAAGGGCAGGCGCAAGAATCGAGGAGCCTGAAGCGGCAGAGAGGGCGCGCCTGTTGCCCTAATTTTCGGGATACCATTAATGAGGGGAATCCTTTTAAATCTTTTTTATGCAGAGATGATGTCATGATGAGCCGTTGTTGTGTCCAGAGGATGACGTCATGGCGGTTTCACAAAATTTACAAGAAGCGAACATGGCGGTTTACGAGAGTATAAGGAGATGTTCATAAGATTTCTTTTAAGTGTTGAAGACTGACATGAACAGGTTCAAATCAATCTGGGGCCTAATGTTGGGGATACAACTAATGAGTGTAAACCGGCCAGGAGGGCCCGGTTCACCCTCGACTACGTTGAAGCCCACGAAGATTCAGAAGATGGCGTTTACTAATAAAGCTCAGAGGCTTAGATCCCAAGGGCGGATTAAGGCGCATAGTAGTAAACCGACATGGTTATGTAACTTGTAATGTAAATTAGGAAAGGAGAGACCGAGCCGGACACTTTGTATGAGTCGGCCTCGGGGCTCTGTAGACCGGCTGGGCGTCAACCTATGTATATAAAGGGGCAACCCAACAGCAGTTCAGGGACGAGAAACAACAACTCGAGACTCAGGCAAGGCGTATTTTCTCCCTGGTCATCGAAACCCAATCAATCCCATCACAACTAGACGCAGGCTTTTACCTTCATTGAAGGGGCCGAACTAGTATAAACATCATGTGTCTCTTGTCCGGTTTAACCCCTTCAAGCTAACCCGTCGCGATGGCTCCATGACTAAGTCCTTCTATGAGGACATCTGACGTGTTAATTCCACGACAGTTACCTTCTCAAATAATGGGCAACTTGGGAGTAGTTAAATAAATTTATTCCTTTGTTGTAGGGAAAAACTAGCTTTATGCAAAATCATAAACTTACAGCCTTCACCAGCCAAATATTGCATGTAGATATAGTTCTTGCATTTCATTGCTTTACAGTGTAACTCTGCCAGCATATTCCATGTGCTGACCCGTTTCGGGCTGCAACGTTTCATGTTGCAGACTACTCAGACGATGAATAAGGTGCGATAGGTCGTTGTTTTGCACTCAGCTATCCCGTTGGAGCTGATGGACTCATTTACCTTCGAAGCTTCCGCAGTTATCTAGTTTAGATGGCCTTCAGCCATGATATTTTTTGTGTAATCATACTCTTTATGAGGAGTCGATGTAATAAGTGTGTGATTGAAACTTTGTTATAATTCCTCAAGTACTGCGCGTGTTAGAATTACCGATGCAGGGATGACACCGATGCACAGAGACTTGACCATTTGAGGTCTGGTCTCTACAAGTACAGGCGAAGGCTAGCAATTTAGATTGAGAAGCGGCCAGCTAGAGAGCAATAACGATCGTAACCATGCAATTTGCATAAGTAACATTGGACACTAGCATGAGTAGGATATGAACACCATGAACGTAAATATCATAGAGGCTATGTTGGTTTTGATTCAACTACATGCATGAACATGTGCCAAGTGAAGCCACTCGAACATTCAGAGGAGGATACCATATCATCATACTACATCACAATAATTTTAACTCTATGTTGATATCCAAGATAAATTATTATCAACTCCCAGCTACTAATGCATGGCATGAGAAACTATAATCTCAAATTGTCATTGCAAACATGTTTAATCATAATGGGCTGAATAATGGATACTAGGTTAAACATATTTACAAAAACAGAACAAGTCGAGTTCATACCAGTTTCTCCCTGCCACGGTCAGTTCATCGGATGTCGTCATTATTGCCTTTCACTTGCACGACCGAATGATATGAAAATAATAATAGTGCAAGAGCGCCATGGACTAAGCTGGAATCTGCAAGACATTTTATTCCACAGGAGAAGACACGGTAAAATGTGCTCTTGTTAGTTCAACAATTATTCATATGAGAGCCACTCAACGTTTTCATCGTGGTCTTCTCCTTAGTACAACTCTAATAAAAGGAAAATAAATTCAAAGAAACACTCTTAATTATTTTTGGAGTTTTTGGTTTTCGAGAATGGGCAAATAAAAGGGAAAAGCAAAAACGAGAAAAACTATTTACACGGGGAAGCTCCCAACAAGCAAAAGAAGAACAAGGAAATATTTTTGGATTTCCTTTTTAATTTTATTACGAAGCATGCAAAGAAAGCTCGCGATACATCAAGATCGTGCCATATCAAGAACACGAGAGGGATAGAGATCAAACACATAGCTACTAGTACATACCCTCAGCCCCGAGGATAAACTACTCCCTCCTCGTCATGGAGAGCGCCGGGATGATGAAGATTGCCACTGGTGATGATTCCCCACTCCGGCAGGGTGCTGGAAAAGGGTCCCGATTGGTTTTTGGTGGCTACAGAGGCTTGCGGTGGTGGAACTCCCGATCTTGGTTTCTTTTCAGGGGTTTCTATATTTATAGGAATTTTTGGCGTCGGTCTCATGTCAGGGGGTGTCTGAGTCATCCACGAGGAAGGGGGCATGCCCAGGGGGTAGGGCGCGCCTTCCACCCTCGTGGATGGCTCGGGACTCTTCTGGCCCAACTCTTTTACTTCGGGGGCTTCTTTTGGTCCATGACTCCGTTTGGTATTTCTTTTCTGTAGAACTCAAAAACAAGGAAAACAGAAACTGGCACTAGGCTCTAGGTTAATAGGTTAGTTCCAAAAATTATATAAAATAACATACAAATGCACATAAAACATCCAAGATGGATAATATAACAGCATGGCACAATCAAAAATTATAGATACGTTGGAGACGTATCTCCGTGATCAAGCTACTTCCAGTGGATAGTTGTGGTTGTTGGCCCTCTGCCTCTTAAAGTGTGCTAGCTGTTACTATCACTACTTTAGGAAGATGCTAACGCGACACTACGATCAGAGACCCTTTGACAAAACTGTGTGCGATGCATTAATCGCAGACAATGGTGTAAAAGAACCGTCAAAAAGGTGCAAAACGTTTGTGATGGCGGAGCCATCAAACACGGTTCAGATTTTAGTTACGTGTGCGATGTAGGGCACACGGTTAGTCCATTTGAACTGTCTGCGATGAGGCAGAACAACAGAAACGGGCAGCCATATAAATGTGTGTGCGATATATGGCATACAGTTTGCTCCGATGAACTGTTTTCTATTAGGGAGTACAACAGAAACGATTAGATAGATTAAGGTGTGTGTGATATACGGCATACGGTTCACTCAGATGAACTGTTTTCGATTAAGGAACACAACAGAAACAGTTCAACTTAACAATATGTGTGTGATATGCGGCATACAGTTCACATAGATGAACTGTTTGTGATGAGCCAAAAGAATAAAAATGAGTCCTGTAAACAAGATGTGTGTGATACGTGTCAAATAGATGACTCAGATGAACTGTTTGCGATGAGAAATTACAACACAGATGGTTAATACAGTAAGTTCGTGTGCGATTCTATGTGTGCAAAAAACTTCGAAAAATGCAAACTAGTTGCTTGCGGTGGCTAGGAGTATCGCACACGATGCGTCTGCGAGTACTCATGTGCGATGATTAGTAAGTTACACATATGTTTCCTTATGTTAACATGTGTGTGAATTTTCAATATGGACAGTTAATATGCAAATGCCTTCTGGACATCGGGCACACGCTTAAACTCAAAGAACTGTGTATGATACTAATACTTTCCATGGAAGTTTAAGAACTTGGCTAATAGCATTTGAGTAACATATATATATATATATATATATATATATATATATATATATATATATATATATATATATATATATATATATATATATATAGTGGTTACACTATTTGGCAAAGGGGATCTCCGTAACACGGTTTTGACAACCATATGGTCCATATCTAGATACTTAACATAGTAACAACTATCACATTTTAAGAGGATAACGGACAACAACCATATGGTCCATATCTACATACTTAACATAGTAACAACTAGCACATTTTAAGTGGCTGAGGGCCAACAACCACAACTATCCGCTGGAAGCAGCTTGATCATGGCGACTCGGCATCTCGTCAATGAAAAGGAAGAGCCCTCCTGTGCCTTGGTAGAGCATGAGTAGAACAGTGTCTCCAATTTTCCAATATGGATGCATTGCCACGACAAGCGAGAACTTGTTAATTTGAGTGGTTCCATTTCTACGGGAAATGCAGTACCTGGCAATCACTTTGGCGTTATTAGCAGGAACAAGTGTAATTCAACCACGCCGGGAAATCGAACCAGGAACTGCTACAGTGGGCAATTTCTGTTGAAATGTAGAATAAAAACCAATTGTAACATATCGTTGAAGATATATATAGTTTATGAGCATCAACATTAAAATAAGACTTTTTACCAGCGTTTTGTGCATAGAATTGGTATTGTTCAATGTGTGCACCATAGGTATAATTAATCCCATCCAAAATCCAGCATTCATACACTGTGCTATCTCTGTCAGATTATCAACAAAGTTTACACTACAAAAAAAGACACATCCGTGACATTTTGGGCCGAACGATTTTTCTTTCCTGTCATACATATGACACTTCTATGACAATAATTGTGACAAAACCCGGTACCATGATAGATGTGGTGGGCTCCTACTTCTATGAATAAAAATCATGACAGAAAATGGGCTTTTCATCCTGGGCGGGCCGGAGACGCAGCTGCATGACATTCTTTGGGCCGTCCATGACGGAAAAAACTGTGGTAGAAGCGAGGGCGAGGAAAATTTCGGGGAGTTCCCAGTTATGGTGGGCGGTCGGGGGCCGAGCGATGCGCGTTTCTCGTACACGATACGCAGCGTGTGTGCGGCGTTAGCTAAGCGAACCCGGCGACAGACCTGCGCAGCTACGCGTTATTGAACCCGAGCGATCGATTGATGGCTGTTAACTAAACCCGATCGAGCGATTCCTTCGCTATTGTTGCTAACTGAAGCCGATCGATGCTGCCTCTCTGGATGAACAAGTGAGCGTTGCGGGGGGGGGGGGGGTTGGCTGAAAAGTGAGCCGTGGGGGTGGATGACTAGGACCCCGTGGTGTTGCCTCGATCAAGCCGGTTGGGGCTGGATGAACAGGACCCCGTGGAGGGCTGGATGAATAGGACGACCCCGTGGAGGGCTGGATGAACAGTAGATGGTGGAGGGGTGCCCGTGGAGGGGTGGTTGAACCGTAGCCGGTGGAATAGCGCGCGGTGGGGGCTGGATGAACAGGAGCTCGTGGAGGCTGCAGGAGGTCGGCAGTAGGCTGTGGAGGCTAGAGGAGGTCGACAGTGGAGATGAACAGTATCCCGTGGAGTCCCGTTTTGCGGTATGCCACACCCAATAGGACCCCCGTTTCGACCGTAGTGCTCCAACACAAGTCCGTTTCGTCCGTTTTGCTGTACGCCACACCCCTCCCGATGAATATGACCCCTGTTTCGACCGTAGCGCTCCAAGACAAGTCTGTTTCGTCCGTTTTGCGGTATGCCACACCCCTCCCGATCAACAGGACCCCTGTTTCGACCGTAGGAGGTCCGCTTCCTCCGTTTTGTGGTACGTCAGACCCCTACCGATGAACAGGATCCCGTTTTGAACGTGGCCGGTCTAACACAAGGCCGTTTCCTCCGTTCTGTGGTATTCCAGGCCTCGTTTCCATCGCCTGTTCCGTCCAAGCCCTCCCGATGAACACGACGACGCATTCCATTCCGACCCAGCCGTTTGGCTCCCCATGAACATGACGATGACGCTATTTCTCCGTTCCGACCCAGCCATGTACATGAGCCCTGGCCGTACGTATGCACGAGTAGGCGTTCGAGACCCCGCCCGTATGTACACATATGTGGCCGTATTTTCTTTCTTGCACACTAGCCGATGTATGTACGTGTACATGCTACGTGTGCGCCTCTACTACGACACGTACGCGCCTCTACTAAGACACGTGTGCACCTCTACATCCACCAGTATATATGTACGTACACGTTCGCCACCATAATGACAACGCTACGTACGCTTTGACCAGGTAGGTCCCGACTGTCAGGCACTTCCTTGCGTGCGAAGATGTAGCTGGTGGGTCCCAGCAGTCAGGGGGGCGAATCGTTTTTTTCCCGGACGCACTTCCTTGTGTCCAAAGATGTAGCTGGTGGGTCCCAGTAGTCAGGGGGAAACATTTTTTCGCGAAATAGAGTGGCCCGTCCGGTGGGTCCCTGCTGTCAGGTGGAGGTATCATTATTTTCCGTGTAATAAGGAGGCACTTCCTTGCTGCGGTCGTGGACCCAGCTGTCAGCCTCTCCACATACAGTCCACGTCCGATGGAAGTCGTTCCTTGACCACGTTGACCACGCCGCGCCGAGAGCACCAGGGCGGTGGACGACGGCGAGGCCCAGGAAGGGGACGACGTGGAGCCGGGGAAGACGTGACAGTGGATGCCCACGCGGAGAGGAGTACAAGGGTCCACTGGTCCGGCTGCGGTGTGAGGCTGCCGTCGCCGCAGAATAACAGGGGGTGAGGGAGTCCTAGACTAGGGGGTGTCCGGATAGCCGAACTATCATCATTGGCCGGACTCCAAGACTACGAAGATACAAGATTGAAGACTTCATCCCGTGTCCGGAGGGGACTTTCCTTGGCGTGAAAGGCAAGCTTGGCAATACGGATATGTAGATCTCCTACCATTGTAACCGACTCTGTGTAACCCTAGCCCTCTCCGGTGTCTATATAAACCGGAGGGTTTTAGTCCGTAGGACGAACAACAATCAGACCATAGGCTAGCTTCTAGGGTTTAGCCTCCTTGATCTCGTGGTAGATCTACTCTTGTACTACCCATATCATCAATATTAATCAAGCAGGAGTAGGGTTTTACCTCCATCGACAGGGCCCAATCCTGGGTAAAAACATCGTGTCCCTTGTCTCCTATTACCATCCGCCTAGATGCACAGTTCGGTACCCCCTACCCAAGATCTGCTGGTTTTGACACCGACATTGGTGCTTTCATTGAGAGTTCCTCTGTGTCGTCGCTCATAGGCCCGATGGCTCCTTCGATCATCAACAACGGCGCGATCGGGAGACTTTTCTCCCCAGACAGATCTTAGATTCGGTGGCTTTGCTGCGGGCAATTAAGCAGCCATCTAGAGCGGATCGAAGCTAGGCCCAGCCATCGAGTCAGATTTGGAAGTTTGAATTATCGACCGACATCGCGGAGACTTGATCTTCGACGGATTCGAGCCTTAGCCGAAAGTCGCCCGCCTTTATCACGATGGGCATGATTTAGCTCTGCTGCGGACGGTGCCTCGAGGCCGCCGAGAGTCCGCTCGACCCTTAACTTCCGGGCCGATGCGCCGATCGAGGATGGGTGGCTAGACACGCCTCGGGGCTGCTACCTCTGGCGATGGATCCGAATACCGACCTGTCCCTTGCGGCTTCGTGACTCAGTGCGGACTCCGCCGGACTCCGAACCTTCCGCGCTCCTGCCAATCAAATCTGATTGGGCGCCGATCATGGAGTTCACCGCTGAGGACATCTTTCAGCACTCACCTTTCGCCGACATCCTGAATTCGCTAAAGTACCTCTCTTTACCAGGAGAGCCTTGGCCGGATTATGGCCAGGACGGTTGGGATGTGGATGACGAAGAAATTCAAAGCCCACCCACCACCCACTTCATAGCCACTGTCGATGACTTAACCGACATGCCAGACTTCGACTCCGAAGATATCGGCGGTATGGGCGGCGATGCGGAGCGACCAAAACCAGCACCCACAGGCAATCGGAAAGCCACCTCAACTCACGATGTATATATGGTGGATACACCAAAAGGAAGCGATAACGAGGAACAACGGGACGCTGCGAAGGATAATTCCCCCGAATAACAGCCGAAACGGCGCCGCAAGCGCTGCCCAAAGTCCCGCCTCGACAACGACAGCTGTAGAGCAGGGCGAACCAGTGGACGACGAACATGCCACCAAGCAACCATCCGAACAGGATGAATTGGATAAACAACCCATCCCCGGCGAAAACAACAGTCCAGATGATCTCACGCGGGACACATTGTTGGAGCATTAAAGGCTCGTCACCACTGCACGAAGTCTGAAGAAGCAGAAGCGGAAGCTCAAAACAGCGAAAGACGTACTCAGAATGAGATGGAGCAAAGTACTCAAGACCGCAGACAAATACGGCGATAGCCACCAAGCAAAGAGCTACCCGAAGCGCAAACTATTGCCCGAATTCGACGAGGAGGCTGTAGAGCCCCCACAATCAAAAAACAAAGAGGCCGCCCGGTCGGATAGACGACCACATGACAAACAAAGAGCGACAAGTGGCGCCACACACAAGCCGGCACGCGATCCACATAAGGATCCTCGCAAAAAGGATGGCCCGGTCAGGTCCATCTATGGGCCAAGAAAGAAAGCTCCAGAAAGCAACACAACACGTATAGTATTCGAAAATCACGGTACACCCAAATACAGGGGCGCCGCACACCCCCTATGTTTCACCGATGAGGTACTGGATCATGAATTTCCAGCGGGATTCAAGCCCATAAACATAGAGGCATACGACGGAACAACAGACCCCGGAGTCTGGATTGAGGATTACATCCTACACATACATATGGCTAGAGGAGATGACCTCCATGCCATAAAATACTTACCCCTCAAGCTCAAAGGGCCAGCCCGGCATTGGCTAAAAAGCCACCCAGAAAATACTATTGGAAGTTGGGAAGAGCTCGAGGATGCGTTTCGGGCAAATTTCCAGGGGACTTATGTCCGCCCTCCGGATGCAGACGATTTAAGTCACATAACTCAACAGCCCGGAGAGTCAGCCCGCAAATTCTGGAACAGGTTCCTCACGAAAAAGAACCAAATAGTCGACTGTCCGGACGCCGAAGCCTTAGCAGCCTTCAAACATAAGGTCCAAGACGAATGGCTCGCCAGACACCTCAGCCAGGAAAAGCCAAGGACAATGGCCGCACTAACAAGCCTCATGACCCGCTTTTGCGCGGGAGAAGATAGTTGGCTGGCAAGATGCAGCACCAGCGACCCGAGTACATTCGAGGTCAGGGATGGAAATGGGAAACCACGACATAGAAAAGACTAGCTCGGACTAAGGAAAATGGCATAAAGAGCACGACAGTCAACGCCGGGTTCAAAAGCTCTAGGCAGAACAACAAAACACTGCCTCTCAAGGACAACAACGACGAGCTATCCAACCTAAACAAAATCTTGGACAAGATATGTCAAATCCACAGTACCCCCGGGAAGCCCGCAAACCATACCCACATAGATTGTTGGGTCTTCAAGCAATCCGGCCGACTTAACGCCGAACACAAGGGGCTCGACACACCAAGTGAGGACGATGATGAACCCCACAAGCCGAGCGCCGGAAAACAAAAGAATTTCCCACAAGAGGTTAAAACAGTGAATTCACTTCAAGTGATAACCAGGAAAAATAGAGCGGCGCCCACTAAAGTACGCGCCGCATGGTCCACCCCAGCGGAGTCCCGAAACTGGATGTCAACACCAATAACTCTCGACCATCATGATTACTCCGGAAGTATCCGAAACGCAGGATGGACTGCTTTGATATTGGATCCTACAATCGACGGACTACAATTTACACAAGTCCTAATGGACGGCGGCAGTGATCTAAACCTGCTATACCAGGACACAATCCATGAGAATGGGGATAGACCCAACAAAATTCGCCATAGCAACACTTCCTTTAAAGGAGTGGCCAGGCCCATATGCCAATTATGCGGGCTCCCTACTACTAGAAGTTGTGTTCGGTTCACCCGACAACTTCCGTCGCGAAAAATTAATCTTCCATATCGCCCCATTTAAAAGTAGCCATCAAGCACTATTGGGACGCAAAGCTTTCACCCGCTTTAACGCAATACCGCATTCTGCGTCTCTTACACTTAAAATGCCGGTCCACGGCATCATCTCATTAAAGGGTAACCGAGTGTTCTCGACATGAAAAACGTGAGACTGCCTTGACAGCCACACACTAATCTGGCATTGCTGATCAAAGCCCCTAAAACAGGTCATTCAGACCCCGGACACGGTTAGGCGAGTCCGGTATAAATAAACAAGGGGCTTACTAGCCGCGTGCCCCTTTACAAGGGGCTGCTCGCATGAACAATGAGAGCCAATAAAGCTCAACTTTATTCATTTTTTGAATCATACTCTGTTTTAAATACATTTTTTGCACGATCCTTTTTTTTTCAAACTAAGTTCTTCTCTTTTACAGATGAACAACGTGCTACACCCGTCTAGGATGCGGCACAACGGAGACACAGGCGCAGACGTGCAGTAGGGACCCGTTGCAAGGATTCTTTTCAGATTAAGACCCTGCGTAAACCTTTTTTACTGTCTCTTGTTGACACACATCCCTCGGTTTCTTACCATAACCGAGGAGGAGGCTGGCGTTTTGGCATCGGCCGCGTCAGAAGTTCTCGCGCATACCTGGACACTAGGGGCTTAGGGCATCGTTCTGCCATTTTCATAAAGACCGAATACCTCAGGGAGTGTTCGACGTCTCGAGTTAGGCCTTATATGCATCAGCTCCGAATCATGTCTTTGGTCAAATGTTGGGTTTGCGGCTCACGTGTTTTGCTGCCTTACGTTCCGTTCTATCGCTAACGGCACCGGAGAACTACTAGGATTGTGCCCGGTTCGGCCGGAGAGCACCTCGATGAAAGCGGCCTTTGTCATGATATAGCAAGAGACTGGTCAACCACTCGATCGACCACCGGAATGTTTAGAATTCCTCCGCTTTGACGAAGGACCGTTTCCCGGTCAGGCACACATGCGCCCTGAATTCGGAGAGCGCGGTGCCCCTAGGGGCTATATAGTAGCCCCACCATCGAACTCCTATGGCTAAGTGGAAGTGATAAAGCATTATAGTCCGGTTGCCTAGTTTCCTACACTAACACCTCCTTCATAGGACCAAGACGTTGGATTAAGTGTGAAAATGTGCTTTTTTGCAAACACCCCCGCACTATGTGTGTGGGGGCTGAAGCCGAAGACTGCCATCTTTCAGGTTATATATACACATATACATTAACGGCCGCACAGGTGGTATTTCAATACTTGAACGCACAAGTATAAAAATCCCTTATATTATATTTGAAACATGGTTTCACAAATCATACATGTCATTTGAACATAACATTTTTCGAGCACTGCGACACTATTAAGCGAGCGCCCTGCAGGACTTCCTCAAAATAGTGCTCGGCGGGTAATCGGCTTCTGTCCGAATCCCGGGTTGCAACGTCGGTGGCCTCCATATCTGCCCAGTATGTTTTGACACGGGCGAGAGCCATCCGTGCACCCTCTATGCATGCCGACCGCTTCATCGCCTTGATATGCGGCACCACATCAAGGAACTGCTGCACCAAGCCAAAATAACTCTTCGGCTCGGGCCTTTTCGGCCACAGATAAGCCACGACATCCTTCATGGCAAGTCCGGACAACCTGTTCAGCTCAGCCCACTCAGCCAACCGATCGGTTAACGGAAGTGGACGCTCCGGATTATGGAATTGAGACCAAAAAAGCTCTTCCATTCCGTGATCCTTTTGGCCTCGGAAGTGCACGACTGCGTCCGCCGCACTCGCTGCCAAATTTAGATAAGCATCCTCCGCACCCCACAACTGGCCCAACTGAACATACTTCGGATCCATGAACTTCCTACGCAGCAGAAAGGGCTTTTCAGCCGCAATATACCCGGCCTGACGCAGCTCCTCCTTTATAGCCCTCATCGCGGAGCGGGCATCCTTGGCTTCGGCGGTGGCCTTGTTTAGGTCCTCTTGCTCCGCTCAGCTTTCTCTTTCAAGAAACTCATAGCGGTCGGTAGCATCCTTTAGCTTCACGGCCATTTTGGCCAGTTCCTCCCTGCTTCGGCAGTGAGCAGCCTGTTCGGCTTTTAGCTCTTCGGCCGCCTTCAAAGCATCCGCATCACTTTTTCTGGCTTGCTCCTTGGCTTGGGCAAGCTCCGCCCGAAGGTCCTCCATAGCAGCGGCGCCATCTGCATCAAGCATACCTGTTGTAAGGCACGAGCATCAAGCTCCCTTACAAGGTGTCCGCGGAGAAGCCACATACCTTGTGACTCGTCAAGTCGTTTATTGACCAGCGCGATGTCCACATCTGCAACGTCAAGTTGCCGCTTCAGTTCGGCAACTCTATCAGTCCGGCTGGCCACCGAACGTTCCGCCACCTGAATAGGAAGGGCAACATCTTATAACTGAGATTATGATCCTCGGCACGCTGTTGCTTTTGACAATGTACCGAGTCTCAGGGGCTACTATCTATACAGGGCGCACTCTATGTGCAAAACTGTCAAAAGGTATATCATTTTTATGTACCTCAAACCCCGTTAGTAAACTTCTGACGGCCTCATGCAACTCGCTCTCAGTGGTGAAATCCTTTCAATCACCGTACTCATCAACATACGGTGATCTTCTGAGATAGATGCCCGCCCGAGGAGATCCTTCAGCTCCTTCGGCCGTACACTAGTTGGTGTCGAACTCTCCGGTCCCGCCGGACTCGGGGAGACCCTCCGCGACGACACCTCAGGGTCGTACGCCCCGCCTGACGGTGCGGCAGATGGAGGCGTTTCGCTCTCCATCATCTCCGGACGAAGATCCCCCGAAGACGAGCTCTGCTGAGAAGGGCTGAGATCCGAACTACAAGGTAAAAACTTCGGTTATCCTCAGAAATAAAAACAGGGATATCCCTTATTACAAAACTCCCCTTTCTACTTACAGCTTGCTGGAGGGCTGATTCCCTTGGGGAAATAGTGCGGCCGGGGCTTCTCCTAGCGCAAGACCCTCTGGTGAAGATTTCTTCCCTCGCTTTGAGGCCTTGGCCTCCGGATCTTCGGAAGCGGTCCTCTTCTCCCCCTGGAGGGAGGGATTCTCGATCCCCCTTTCTTGAGAGCCTCTTTAGCGGAGGCAGTAGTCTTCCTGTTTTCCCCTTCGCCCTCTTCCGAAGGCGTAGCCTCCAGCATCTTGACTAACACGGGATCCGGCGTGGTCTGAGGTTGGGGGGCCGGACACCGTATCAGTTTTGCTTTTGCTATCCACTCCTGTCCAAGGGATAGCTGGTTAAGGGGCAAGTCTATGATAAATGAACGGACAGTATGTCTGGACACAGGACTACTTACTTGAGTATCCTGGCGATTGCAGCTCAGGCCTGCATCCTCGGTCAAGTCTGGACACATCTCTTGTGATCCGAAGAACAGTTTATACATCTCCACGGGCATCGCACCCATGAAGTGTTGAAGAGCTCGCGGTCCCTCCGGATTGAATTCCCACAGGCGGAGGGGGCGATGTTTGTAGGGTAGAAGGCGTCGAATCAGCATGACCTGCGCCACTATAACCAGATTGATCTCCCTCTCTTGGAGGTCTCGAATGCGGCCGTGCAATAGTGGCACGTCCTTGGACGGCCCCCAGTCAAGCCCGAGCGAAAGGCAGGCGGCGCCACCCATCTGGTGCCCCTGGGAGCGGTGATGTAGAACCACTCCTGTTGCCACAAACCGAGCTCCTTTTGAAAATAGCCCTCGGGCCACGGAGCGTCAGCTCTCTTGCTTATAACTGCCCCTCTGCACTATGCCTGCCGCTCCTCGATCATCTTCGGCTCCATGTTGAAGGTCTTGAGCCACAATCCGATGTGACGAGTGGTGTGGAGGAAGGCTTCGCATACAACAATGAACGATGAGATGTGGAGGGTGGACTCCGGATCCAAGTCATGGAATTCCAGCCCATAATAAAACATGAGCCCCCTCATGAAGGGGTCCATCGGGAAGCCTAAACCCCGACGGAAGTGAGACAGGAACGCCACGCTCTCGCCAGGCTCGGGAGTGGGAATAACTTGCCCTTGGGCGGGCAGCCTATGCAAAATCTCGCCGGTTAGATACCTGGCGTCTCTCAGCGCTAGCACATCTTCTTCCGTGACGGAAGAGGGCACCCACCGGCCCTGAAGGTTAGAGCCGGACATTGTCGAAGGTCTGAAGCACCTGAATCTGGAGCCTTGGGTGTTGGAACTCGGGGTGAGGGGCGGATTCGATTGAGGATTGAAGAAAAGGAACATGCCTTGGTCTCGTTATAAATGGGGTTGAATACCAAGAGCCGTCCCCGTAACCGTTTGGGACTCGCCTTCGACGGAGGGGGCGAGCCAACAGGCGCGTTTGGGTTACCCAAGTCCGCATTGATGAGAATCCCGAAATAAGGGGACATGATCTCTGCATCAACAAGACGTGCCAAGGAAACCGCTTCGCTAAATGCGCTAAGGTGGAATAATAAAAACGATTCGAGTAAAGGCTTGGCCGTGGTGTGACGTCATGCTACGAAATACGTCAGCAGATTGAACTTGTGTAAATATTATTCTCTCTACGGTGGTATGTGGAATTTATTTTGCAGAGCCGGACACTATCCTGATGTTCACAATCTTCTATGAGTTATTCGGAGGAGGAACCCGCCTTGCAATGCGAAGACAATATCGCGCCGGACTAAATCGTCATTGAAGCCTGGTTCGGGAGACTCTTGAGGAGTCTGGACTAGGGGTGTCCGGATAGCGAACTATCATCATTGGCGGACTCCAAGACTATGAAGATACAAGATTGAAGACTTCGTCCGTGTCCGGAGGGGATTTTCCTTGGCGTAGAAGGCAAGCTTGGCAATACGGATATGTAGATATCCTACCATTGTAACTGACTCTGTGTAACCCTAGACCTCTCCGGTGTCTATATAAACCGGAGGGTTTTAGTCTGTAGGACGAACAACAATCAGACCATAGGCTAGCTTCTAGGGTTTAGCCTCCTTGATCTCGTGGTAGATCTACTCTTGTACTACCCATATCATCAATATTAATCAAGCAGGAGTAGGGTTTTACCTCCATCGAGAGGGCCCGAACCTGGGTAAAAACATCGTGTCCCTTGTCTCCTGTTACCATCCGCCTAGACAAATAGTTCGGGACCCCCTACCTGAGATCCGCCGGTTTTGACACCGACAGGGGGTGTGGGTGAGTAGAGGGATGGCCTGGCCAGCGGTGGGAGTAGTAGGAGGCGGTGAGGCCTCTGCGGCATCACAGCCGACCACGGGAGGCAGGAGCATGCTTGACACCCACGCCGCTGCTTTGGCGGCTGGAGCAAGAAGACCAGAGGTTCAAGAAGCACTCTGCCGTTGGATGGACATCGTCTGGTCCTTTGGAGCTAGAATCGTTCATATTGACTAAAGTTTACAAAGGCCCCGTCGATCAACTTAGTAGGCCCAAGTCAGCCTCCCACCATGGTGGGTCCCAGCTAGCGTGGGGTATTCATTTTTGTGCGTAATAAGGAGGCATTTCCGGTGGGTCCGAGTGACAGCGGGGGAACATTTTTTCATGAAATCGGTGGTCCGTCGGTGGGTCCCAGAGTCGGGGAAATGTTTTTTTGCGAAATCTGGTGGCCCGTCCGGTGGGTCCCAGCAGTCGTGGGGAAGCGTTGCGGAAATGAAATCTTGGTGGCCCGCCCGATGGGTCCTTCTTTGTCGGTGGAGGAATAATTATTTTCCGCGTAATAAGGAGGCCCTTCCTTGCGGCTGCCGTGGACCCAGCTGTCAGCCTCTCCATGTACAGTACTCTTCCAATGGAATTCGGTCGTTGACCACATTGACCATGCCACGCCGAGAGCACCACGGTGGTTGACGACGGCGAGGCCTAGGAAGGCGAGGACACGGGGCCAGGGAAGACGCAGCAGTGGATGCCCACTCAGAGAGGAGTACGAGGGTTCACTGGTTCGGCTGCGCTGCCGTCACTGCAGAAAAACAGGAGGTGTGGGTGAGTGGAGTGGAGGGATGGCCTGGCCAGCGGTGGGAGTAGTATGGGGCGGGTGAGGCCTCCACGGCAGCATAGCCGGCCACGGGAGGCAGGAGCAGGCGACACGACCGGCGCTGCTTTGGGCGGCTGGAGCAAGAAGACCAGAGGTTGAAGAAACACTATGGCCGTTGGATGGACATCGTACGGTCAGTCGAGCTAGAATCGTGCATATTAACTAAGTTGACAAAGCCCTTCATCCCTATCAACTAAGTAGGCCCACTATACTGTGTCCCAGCTAGCAGGGGGAGTATTCATTTTTTTGTGCGTAATAAGGAGGCACTTCCTTGTGTGCGAAGATATAGCTGGTGGGTCCGAGCTGTCGTGATGGTAACATTTTTCCATGAAATCTGAGGCCCTTCGGTGGGTCCCGGATGTCGGTGGAGGAATCATTATTTTGCGGCGTAATAAGGAGGCATTTCCTTGCATGCGGCCATGGACCCGGTATCGGCCTCTCCACGTCTGATCCGCCGGATGCATGTCGGTCATTGACCACGTTACGACGCCACGCCCGCGAGACCGGGCGGTGGGCGGCGGTGAGGCCTAACAAGTTAACGACGGAGCCGGGAAGACCCGATAGTTGTTTCCCGCAGAGGGGAATCTGTTATCTGTGAGTTTCTTGGTTCGCTCGCCATCGCGGAGAATAACAAAGAAAAGTGTGGACTGTGGGTGAGTAGAGGGATGGCTAGGCCAGCGATGGGAGTACGATGGAGCGGTGAGGCCTGCGCGGCAGCACAGCCAGCCGTGGGGAGGAGGGAGCAGGCAGTCCTGTCGGCGCTTGTTTGAGCGGTTGGAGCAGGAAGAGCAGAGATTGAAGAAGCACGACGACCGTTGGATGGACATCCAACAGTCATTGCTTGTGCGTCAACCTTTTTTTAGGAAAGCCTCAAATCTGTGGAAAACAGCATACATGCTATCTGCCATTATTTCAAATAATTTATAGCTCATTTGCTAATTCTTACGGGTTTTTTGGAGCCCATATTATTTTTGTTAGCATTACAGCCCATATTGTGGCCATGGTTAAAAAATTATACGAAATTTTGCATATGTCGGTGCGGTCTGAACTGTTTTTAATCCCGAAATTTCGAGTCACATTCAGACTGATTTAAAAAATAAATGTATATCAATATAAAATCCAGTAAATTGTCCACACATAAAAATCAATGCAATTTAAAATCTCGAAATGAAAAAAAAAAGATATTTGAAACTAATTGCCGGTTTGATGTGTTTTAACAACCCATTTCTCATTACTGATAGGCCATTTTCTCGGCCAGCCAAATGAAGCTCTCCTCGTCTTGAAAGATTTGCAGCCCAACAGGCCTGATAAAAGCGACTTACTTAACAAATCACAAAAAAACTGGGCTAGCCATTTTCAGAAAGATAAAAAACTACTGGGTTGGTCTGTGGTAAACATAAAAGAAAAGGTTGTCTAGACAGGACAAAGTGTACTGCACAGCCCAGTTGACACCCTGCTTCCGTCTCAAAAACAAATTAGATAAATGCCACTCCAACTATGGCCATTCATAAAAATGCCACTACAATTTCGAAACTTTGAAAAATGCCACTGCAATTTTTGCAAACTTTGAAAAACACCACTGCAGTTTGCAAACTTTGAAAAATGCCACTCCAGACTTCGAAAAATGCCACTAGAAATGGCATTTTTCAAAGTTTGGAAATTGCAGTGGCATTTCTCGGATAAACAAGATTTGGAGTGGCATTTATCAAATTAACCCAAAACAAAAATAATTGGGCGAGTTGCTGGGTCCCTGGTGTCAGCCGCTCATTGTGCAATTCTCTCATTTATTGACTACGTTGACAATGGCATGGGACCCAGATGTCAGAAATCCACTAGGAGGAGCCATTTTTTAATTGGCTCCATGACCTTGGCGGGTCCCTGCTGTCATCCTCTCCATGTACAATCATCCCCTGATTGTGTACGCGTCAACTTGGTAGGCCCACAAGTCAGCCTCTAAACCCGTGGAGGACAAATACAACCCATTTAAAAAAATAACAGCCCATTCCATACGTTCAAACGGAAAGTTCAACATTCAGAACAAAGCAACAGGTCTGATCCGCATATAGAGTACTGAACTTCCACGTGGACAACCATCATAGCCAAGTTAACTATCTACTCCCACTAATACTCTAGTAGCGTACAAGTACTAACTTACTCTTAGCTAACTAGACGATGCCGTCCGCCATCTGTGGTACATGCTAAACGTCGGCACCGGCGTCCTGCGCCTCCCCTCGGACTTGCAAGAGGTGCGATAGGGCGTGTTGCTCACGCGTGTTGGCCCTTTCCATGCCGGCGTGGTCCACCGAATCTTCGGCTTCCAAGCGGGAAACCCACTTGACGAGCTGGTAGGAAAAATCGGTGTTGTGAACGCGTGCGTGCCCGATAGACTCCAGGGCTATTTGCCGGGTGCCAGCCTCCACGTAGTCGGCCCAGTTGCGGGCGCTTTGCTCGCGACTCAGAGCGTTGGTGCGCTGCTGCTCCATGTCCCGCTGGCGGCGCAAATCAGCGATATGCTGCTCCTCCGCCAGGCGGTCGTGCTCCAACAACTCCTCGATCTCCGCATTGCCATCTAAAGACAGATAGAATGCCTCCTCCCTTCGTCTGTGTTCTAGTGAAAAACTGAACACTAGTTCCGGCGGTGACCGCCTCCGGCGTCGCCTACCACGGATGGGCGGGGGCATGGCGGACGTGGCGTGCGATGTCGGGCCGGTGGGGGCTTATGAGGATATGGCGAGTTGGGTCACGGTGCCACCGGAGAAGGCCGGGAAACAGAACTTATAGGCGGAAGGTAGCACAACGATCATCGGAATTCAATGCATAATTGCTTAGTGCGCCAGCTTGCCGTGGAAAACTAGAGAAACTGATATTATGACTGTGTCGTCCCGTCCCGTCTGGGTCGCACGCCGGCATGGCGGTCAAATGAGTGCACTCGAATCATCTCCCTCCTTGTCAATAATGATTCCACGGATTTAAAAAGCCCACAGCAATTAAAGCGCATCTTTTTCGCATCAGTTACCTGCCTTAATTACGGTCGGCTGCATGCAGGCACTCAGAACCACTTGCAGCTAGTACGCGGAGCAGCATGCAACGAGTCACAGCCGAGGGCATGCATACAGCCACTTAAATCACTGGAATTAATTAGGCTTAAACTTCTGCATGCCATTAATTATTGCCATGCCTTGGTCTTGCTGCTTTGCTCACGGGACTAATAAACCCGGACGGAGGGAGTACCTTGGTTGGTGAGAGGTTTGAATTAAGCCCTGCAAACCGGAAACGAGGTACTAGTACGTGCGTGATCCGCTATTTATTCATGTAGGATCGAGTAGGTCGTTTCTTGAATTGAGCCCTGCAAACCGGAAAGGAGGTAGTACGTGCGCGATCTGCTATTTATCCTTGTAGGATCGAGTAGGTAGGATAGTGTAGCTTGTGAGTTTCTTCAGAGGTAGGCATTTTTATCCAAAAAACTGCCACTTCGTATCTTGTGGCGCAAATAAAACTGGCAGGAGCGCATTAGTAGGCTAGCTAGTGATCGATCAGTAACTTGTAAACACCAAGCAAACAGAAATAAGTAACTGCTAATGCATCTCAATGATTCACGGATCATATACAAATATGTAGCTCCAAAAGCAAAGATTAGCCACTTCGGATCTTGCATCGCAACTAAAACTAACTAGTACGATTCCCATACATAAGATCAACATGTTAATGCATCTCAATGATTCACATATCATATACAAATATGTAGCTCCTAAAGCAAAGATCTAGAAAAAACATCTGTTCTTCCTACTAACATGGATGCTTCTCTTTGCCAACATTCAGTATAGACTGAAAGACAAATTTGTTTGTGAAGTCTACAATTCCTCTTGCAACCGTAAGTGGTTTCACCAACAGCTGGAACAATGAGAATGATCCACTGCAATATGATTTGGTCTTCTCTCGATCACACCGCGATACTATTCTAGAAATACAAACTTTAACTTCGGCAAAATGATGCCCATTCTATAGTCAGACCAAAGCAATGAAGCACCTAGTGTTGGCCAATAAATAGTACAGTACTACTTTTCTGCAGTCCATGAAGTGACTATCCAATCTTTCGGTGTCTATTTTCAAATGGCACTGCATGCAGTGACTATACTATTCTCTTGTGCAGTTCAACCAAAATTGCGGACACTTTGTTTGTTTGCCAAATAGCAATGGGCAGACATCGCTGTCTGCACAAATATCAAGCAGCTAGTAAACATATACCGCACCATGTATTTTCAGTTTAAACATGTCTCTTCCGCTTAGCATCTGTCATGCTCTGCACTGGACAATCTGATACAGTTATGTTTTGCCTTGGACAATTTCATACTGAATTGATTTGCTGGTTCAGAGCAGAAATATAGCACGTATTCTTCATCAGACCAAGGATATCCATGTTCACAGTGATGGAAGAGGTGAAATTGATACAACCGAAATTGAGCATCCAATCATTGAATCATGTCCTGCACCTCCAATGTAGGTTCACCCTGCCAATAAATTCACATGCAAACCACTATATTACTATCTAATGACAGTACAAAAAGAGTAGCAAGATAGTAGCAAACCATGTACCTTCATAATGAATAGCTCATAGTACCACCAATTGGATTTGAAAAAAAAACATGCTCCTAATGTTGAACCAGTTGTACTTTTTGTGCAGTTCCACTAAAATCGAGCATCCCTGTTTGCATAGATATTGAAAGTGTGATTACTATCAAAGTGGCACTAGTTGAAGATAGACTCACAAATATAAGCATTCCAATTTCTTAATGGGAAAAGGTAGCAAGACTGTTTCTAACCTCCTGTATGAAGGAATAAATAAAGCAACAACGGCTGATGTCAGGAAGGCATACATAGTTTTTTCTAAAAAATTGAGCCATGCCTAACCTTTCCTCTTCTTTTCAGCATATTTTGTGCAGTTCAACTAAAATAAAATGCCATCACCGCCTTGACAATTCAGTGACACTGTACAAAAGGAAATGACTTAACATTACATCATGATGTCAGGTATGTAGTCGACAGGCATTAGAGACAAACACACAGACCTCCTCCGATAACATAATGAACATTAATTTTAACAAAGGTGTGACTAGCTTTACCGGGATAATTTGAGTGAATTCTACACCCTCTATTCCTTAATATAAGACATTTTCGCAGTTCAATTTAGAGTACCCAAACGTCTAGTATTTAGAAAACAGGTAGTAGTTTTCTTGAGCACATATCTGGTAAAGTTTGCCACACTTTATTTATGTCCATACACTAATGCAACACCATTCGAATACTACAAATATACACTAGTCCAATGGCTAGTGCAACAGTAGAGTCGTTAGTTTATTATAGGGTACAGTATAATGGTTTTACTGAACATATTTCAATAAACTCTAGCACTGGAAGATTTCTATAAGAATTAACAATACAAAATGTAAAGGTAACAAGTTTCAGCATTGGTATACTAGCTGTGTATGAGCATTAAACCAAATGCAAAAGTCTGAAGGTAACTAGCATTATGAACTAATGAAAATATAAAAAAATAGCAAACCATGTACCTCCAAGGTAAATATCATTTCGAACTCGGGGGGACCTTACATAGTGCTATCCCAATCTTGATAATCGATCAAACATAAAAACTTGATCGAACGAATCAAAAGAACAGCCGGAGGAGGAGGTGCCCACTCTTGACCATTCCTCTTGTCTTCATAATTTTTTGTGCAGTTTAACCAAAATAAAATGACATCAGCGCCTTGGCATTTTGGTGACACTGTACAAAAAAATTAACTTATCTCATGAAAGTGAGGTATGTAATCTATAAGCATTAACAGTGCAAAAATCTGAAGGTAGTAACAAGTTTCATCGTTGGTATACTGGCTGTGCAACAACATTAGAATGCCTTAGCTGAAAAATCTTTAATACATCCACAATCAACAGCTAACCCTGAAATAATCTAGGGACATTAAATGGCATTGCTTAAATTTATCGGTGGCATTAGACTGAGAGCGGCATTAGTTAAATGTGACATCACTTTAGCAGTAGCATTGCTTGACTTGACTGCTGGTGTTATACTAACAGCAAAAAAGTGGCAATAAGAGCATGGGAGGCCCATTCGGACAGTGGGCACACCAGTACGATGTACCTCCACGAACGCAGAGTGGTGAGGGAGGTATGGTTGCCTAGAGCAACAAATATCCAGGCAGCATATGTGGATTACGTCCCATTTTGTTCTCTTTAGCCACCTTTTTCCTATGTGAGGATAACAAACTGATCGACCTGGTCATTCTCTATTGTGTTGTCATGCCTTTCTACCCTTCTTCAACCAAGAGACACGAGACTCGTTCCTTAGCTACTGATTTTCCCCTTTTCAACCTAGATGCGGGTTCAATGCCTACTCTCTTGGACAGTACAGTCTCCCTTCCTTTCCTTATTCAACCCAGACATGGATTAGTCTGCATGAAGTAGGGTTTCATTTAATAGTGCAAATTATGGTTTTTGTCTGCGTGGCCAGCAAAGCAGAGGATAGCAAATTGGAAAGATGGTGGAGTGGAAAAAGATCCACATGCAACGACGTGGCATATGGGGCAATAGAACAAGGGTATGGTTTGAAAAGAGGTAGCATACCTGAGGGTCGGCGTGAAGTGGCTTTGCTCGTGGTCGTCGTCCTCCGCACACACTACGGCAGCGAGCTTGGGAAATGAGGCCATCCCGCGCGGGTGCTAGGTCTGAGAGGACGGCCTTGTCGTCAGTGTGTGACCTCGCTCGCCGACAACGAGTGCATCAACGCTGCACATCCTTTTGTTCCCCGACGATCTGTGACCACCGGTGAGGAGGGAGAGAGACGCCATCTTTTTTAGATATGGAGAGATGGTGGTAGTGTGAGAAGCAAGTGGGCAGCCCTTAGCAAGAAAGCGCTGAAGCTCCAGTCTATATATCTTTTTTATACTACTATTACTGGAGGTGGAGTAGTGGTAGAGTAGTTTATATTTTCTCTGCGTACAATACCAGTTAGTCGTGCTTCAAAACTGAACGGCACGCCATTAAAAAAATAAATGTCGATAACTAATATGGCACCTCGGGCCAACGCGGCCATATCGCATTTTGCACGAGAAATTACACACCATGTTTCGTTGACATGTGGTCCCGTTCCAACATATCAGTGAGATGATGGCGAGTCCTTTTCTACTAGTAGTATTTCTAAACGGATGTGTAGGCCGGGGCGCCTCTTCATGAACCGTGGCAAACTGGCAACTGTCCATCGACTCTTCGCCTTTCCCTCTCGATTTGGAACTGCTGTCGCACGCTCTTCCTCTCCCTCCTCCATTTTCCTTCGGCCCTTCACCCTTTCTTCTGCCATTGTTCGATCGTCTTCTACATGGAGGGAACAGGCCGGAAACGACCCCGTTATTCTTGCCCGGATCTGAAAGATGACGTGGTGGAGGAACTCATTGATCGGTGTGACGTCATCACCTCGGCTAGCATGGCAGGTTTGTTCAAGCCCATTCTCGACTCAACTAATAACATCATTACAAGGAACCCAAGAGTCAAGGAGCTGTTTGATCTCCCCTATCTTCTTCGCCGTGACCCTGATGACTGGCGTGGGGACAACGAAGGCCTCGCCTTGTGCAAGTTGATGGCGCTTGATAATGATACGTATGATGTTAAGATGCCATTGCTTGAGGGTAAGGCTTGGGCAGGCGCAAACGGAGATTGGGTTGTTTAAATTGGGTCCAACTGCGAGTGGGAACTTGTGAATGTGTACACTCGTGACCGGGTTCCACTTCCAAAAATCTCAGCATACTGCCCAGAGGTTGAGCACACCGGTATTGTACGCATGTTCAAAAACGATCATGGTGACTATCTTCTATGGAAGATAGCAATTTGTCGAGTTCCAAGTCGCTCTTGGAATTACAACAGCTATGAAGTTGTTGCTATCTTCGACAAGCTTGTTATCGTCCTTCGTGGTTTGACTGGATGGATATTGCTCAAAAATCAGTTTCTATACACGGATGAGTACTGTGGTGCAATTCAATATGAGGGCCTTGTGTTTGCTGCCACCACTCGTGTCACTGTTTTTGCATGGAATCCTTATGATTTTGGTACGTTTGTCTTCCACTGTAATTATAATTGTTTCATCCACATGCATGCGGGTTAGCAAGTTTCCCTTCACTAATTAACGTTCTTCTTGTGTTTCCAAGGTCCCATGAACATTCCACCACCTATACTTGAAAACTTTTATAACCAAGGGGGAGATGATGATGGTGATGATCACGAGCATGAGGACGAGCAGCACCCATATACTCTGTGGCGCCTGGCAACTAATTCCGATGGATCACCTCTTCTTGTGTGTATATAGCCCACTGATGATGTTACTACTAAGGAAGCAGGTGTAGTCTCCCATGCTCGCACTCTCCGTACCTATTCCAACACCCGTTGCATGATATTCGGGATGGATACTAGTGTGCTAGCACCAACTCCTTCTCCCTGGTACATAATTGATAGTCTTGGAGAAAACACACTCTTCCTTGGACAAAACTATCCAATGATGGTGAAAGGCGATCCAACTGCTGTTGACACAACGTTACTACCATTTATGAGAAGCAACTGTGTCTATACCTCGAACATTTGAGTGGTTCCCTACCACGCATCGATGTCTGAGGCCGCTTGACTGGATGATCATCCTCCGTTGGTCTCGGATCGACAATGGATGGCCCGTCGAGAGAATCACTTGTGGTTCAAAGCAAGCGTTTCCAACGCCGAGGAATGGTTGAGTTGAAGTTCATTTCATTGCTTGTTATTTGTTGTGTGGTGAAAACTTTAGTATTTATAATGTATCCTTGTTGTCGATGTGGGTTGATGACATGTTGTATGTAATAAAATGATATGCCTGTGATAAACTTACTAAATTTATGAATGGCTTTCTAGTTGCTTCTCTGAGTGAGTGGTGCGACGAGGCAAACAAATATTTTCCGAATACATAATTGTACATGCATTGCAACAGGTTATCGGATGAGGCCAATCCACAATAGTAGTACACTATTTGTACTAGCTTCACATGCTTCGCGCGTCGGGCGGGTGTTTTTACTGTAGCCATATGTTAATGTGTTCGCTGTACGTAACCAGCACCTCGAATCCTCGATACTAGTACTATATAGTAAGTAGTAGGAGTAGTAGGGTGGCATGGGCCAGAACAAGCGTCCAGGAGTACAACACATGCCACCACCACGACATCCATCTGACACCATATTATTTCTTGGAGTCCATGCTAGAGCAATCTCTTCAACCTCGTCGTTTCTCTAACTTCAGCCATTGCGCAGTGGGCGAGGTGGGGGTTTTCCAATAGTCGGTTTCCTCAACTGCGGTCCCACTTGTAAGTCCAACTCCAACGCACAACCCTGAACGGACCTCCGTTTTGCACAAACTCCAATGATAATTTTGACTAGAAAAGCAAGACCAAAGAAAACAAGAACCACAAGAATACATTTTACTACTCTAGAAGATATCCAACTTCCATAACTACTCCTGTAATTTGGATTAGTGCCTTCTCGATGCATTCATTGTTGATCTGCGGTGGCTCGATCTTGCGTGCTTCTTTCTTCTTCGAGTGTAAAGAAGTAGACGTTGCTTCCTCGCGTCTAGTCTCATGTATAGCCTCTATTCTAGTAGGAGTATCAACAAATGCACTAGTCTCATCTCTAGCCTCTATGTTAGTTAAAAGTGCTAGAACATCTACTAAATTGCGCTCTATCAATATATGGATGTACTCTTCTTCCCAATACAAAAACTTGCATCCATTCTACTCCCTCCGTTCCACAATACATGCCTTCTATTTGTCAAAATATGGATGTATCTAGACATGTTTTAGTATAAAGGTACATCCATTTTTGGACAAATGGAAGTCAAGTATTTTGGAACGGAGGGAGTACACAATAATTTTTTTAAGTTAGCACAACTAGTCTAATCCGAGAGCACAACCGAAGATTTGGTCGGGTTCTTCCTCATTTTGCCGACACGTGGGACATCCAGCATCCAGGTCGTGTCATGCAAGAAAATGGAGTGGTAGTTGGAGCCACGTGATGTGCATCTTGGGTTAAACTATAAATAGAATCTTACTACTCTTGAGTAACTCCAAAAGCGGGCACCGAAGATCTTTATTGGATTTGTTTTTCGTCACCAGCACGTCGAGCTGAAAGATGTGCAGGTTCAGTGGGTCCTCTTGAGTTTTCACTGACATGTGGGACCACGTGTGAGCAAACAAATGATGGGCTCCGCGCGTCCGCTGGCTAGCTGAGAAGAGAGATAGAGGAGGGCTGAGCAAGGACTCAATGAAATTTGTTCTACGTAACCAGCACCTCGATATAGGCTCGATATAGTTGGGTGGCATGGGCCATAACTAGCATTCACGTCTAGCAGTACGGCACACGCCACCCACACAAGTCCCATCTGACACCAATTTTCTTGGAGTCCGTGCTACACCCATCTCTTCTCCCTCCTGTTTTCTCAGCCATCATGCGGTAGGCGGGGTGGGGGTTTGCTCATAGTTGGTTTGCTCAACTGCGGTCCCACTTGTAAGTGAAAATGCAACACCGCACGCATTCCCCCTTGTGCGGCATGCCAGACCAACCGTGTGGGGGTGCGACGCGAACACGACAGGCTTTTCCTTTTGAACTCTTAACTTGTAAAATTTGGTTTTGCTCCATGGCGCGACCGATAGATAGAAAATAACGATTTTGCCTAGAGTAACGATAAGTTTGGTTCTGGCGCCGTTCATGCATGGAGTACGTACGAAAATTATGAAGTTGATGCGAAAGGTAAGATAATTACTAGTAGTACCATATACTACTACATGGATTTGACGGAAAGATAAAAATATATACGGATCCATCAACGACATCCTCACGCCCTAGTGCGCCGGGTCACCGACCGACGTGTGAGGAGCATCGGCGTTGGCGGCGAGCTCAACGTGCTTCTGAACACTGCCGTCCAAGGTTGCCCTGCGGTCCAAGAAGGCCAGCGTCCTATCGTCCTCCTCTTCCATGTAGTAGTCCTTGTGGACGATTTGCGCGTAGACGTGGGTGATTATGTCGATGGTGTATTGCTGCGCCAGGCGCTGCGTGGTGAGTGCGACCTCGAGGTGGACATTCTCCGGCGCGACGGCGGGCAGTCGCATGGCCACCAGTGCGTCGAAGAGGTTTTCACCACAGTGGCCATTGAGGGTGGCAAGCATCGCAGAGCCTGGGCGCGTCGGCTATAGACGTATGTCAAAGTCGTCCGCGAGCTTCTTGACGACGATGAACTTGTCGAGGAAACCGACGACCTCGTCGAACAAGGAGACGAAGCTGTCGTCCAAGCGGCCCCTCGCCCTAGCGGCCTCAAGCAATACCTGGAAACGTTCCTCGGTGCCGGGCCGCAGGCCGGCATCATGGACCATCTGGCACAGCCGGCTGATGCTCGCGCTCTTCGCCTCCATGGGTCTAGCTTAGCTTCTAGTCAACTGATCTTGCGATTCGAGTGATCACTCTTGCCCTTGGTTAGCGTGCGTAGGTGCGTAGGATTTTGTACTACTCCTCGGCCCTCTACTGCACCTGCCTTTGGCTGTATGGTAGGTGGGCCAGCCACCTCTTGGGCCCACGTGCCATTCACCCAAAGGCAGTTGCAGTAAGTTAATGAAGCTGCGTCCCCCTCCGTGCCGGTGCAGTATAGTCATCTCACCGGACCTCTAGTTGGGGCCAAATGAGAGAAGTTTGATGTTTACTGATTTATTGGTCCCCTTTGCATTTTGCGCCAAGTTTTGACCTTTGATTTAACTAATAAAATGTTAATGCATGTAAACAAAAATGTTGTGTAAGTCACCTTACAAAAACCAAATAATCACAAAACACTTAGGCACGACGCATTAACTCCCTCCTTGTTTCTTATTTTGTGAAATATCAACCAATGAGAGATGTGGGCTGTGCATGCTTTCAATGACATGAGACTACCAAACATGACATGCAGTGTTTAGTTAGCAAAAAGATATTAAGTTCTCTCGCCGATAGGAATAAAACAATACACCATGTATTTATTTACAGAGGGAGAAGTACATTTTTTGTGACATGCATTACTAGATATTGCTAGTCTAATACTAAAATCCAGATGGACGTGGTAGTACTCCTAAATCCAGACCGTGGTGCTACTAGTACTAGTAGTAGTACTACCAATGTAGTGGGAGTACTAGCACTGTACTACCCGTTGGTCAAATTATTACGTGTTGCTCCTCACAGTGAAGTGACAAGACCCAGCACCGGAGATGACACCTGAGTATAGGCGCCGTGTTTGGCATACCATAGTCAGCATCACCGTCTGCAGTCACTATCATCATGGCTGTAGAGCTAGCCTTCTTACAACTAGCCACGTTCAACATAATTTCCTGTGCGTAGATGCCCGTGCATTGCACGGAACACCAAGATTGGGGGTGGACGGCGCTGGCAGCGGCCATCGCGCCAGATTTTTTCCACGGCCTTCTAGATGTGGTGGGGAGGAGATAAGGCTGATTGTGAGAGACAAGGAGTTGTTTGTAAATAGGTAGCAAGTGCGGGCATCTCTTTGCAAAAAGGAGAAGCTTGGTTTGTATGTGTCAGATCTAGATCCGACGGCTATTGGTGAAAGATGGGAGGCACAACATCATCACCAACTCAGGACCTATTTCATTCGCAGGATTTTGAAAACGCAGGAATAGGACACGGCAATATTACAAGTTTCAAACTGATATTACAAATGCTAGGAGTAATGTTGCACCTACGAAGAGGGAATTACTAGGAAGTTTACGTAAGAACTTTCGTTACTTTAGGTGGATGCAGCATTATCGTACAAACTAAATCCACCGCCCTGACAAGTCACTAATGGGCAAATAAGTTTTCGAGTCTCTGGCCACTTGATGTTTCAAAAACAAATTCAGCTTCTGCGGAGACTTTGTCATTTAGGCTTAGACGCTTGCGGTGATCAGCATGCCATTCATTGTTGCGCCAGAGAACGCCAAACCTCATTACCTTGAGCACACTTGCCTCCAGAACAAAGAACCTGGCCAATTTAATCTGAGATGTGCTGCCTCGGTAGTCGGTCAAATCAATTTCTGTAAGATGGAGATCAAGGCATTCGATGAGATTGTTATAGTTGCAGCACATTTTTCACTTTTGGGTCTTTTTTATCTGCAAAAGAAGAGAACATATTAGAGCAGCTATCTGTATAAGATTGCCGTGTCATCAAGAGGTACCTATGCCATTCGCTCATACGATAGGCTTGGCTGGCTAGTGATATTTTTTCACTCTCTCACTCTCTCTCTCTCTCTCTCTCTTTCTGTTTCCTCTCATTTAACTAGGAGCACGTGAAGAGCTTGGGCATTTGTTGCCTTCCACTATGTGGTCGATGCCATATTTCGCAAAAGTATGCCACATAATACACATTGATGTCAAATCAAAAGATTTTGGCACCACTTCACAATGTGAGAGAGTTGGCACCGCTATGCACATAGACCCACATGTATAAACAAATCAATCAAACCAACTACACTAGCATCTCACTCTCCCAAACAAGTTTTTTTATTGCCTCAGTCCTCTCTCTCTCCTACGCAGTGTTTTTTCATTGCGTGAGTTAATTTGGCACCAGAGAAAAGTAGCTGATCCAAATTGGGGCACCAGGTGAGCAATGGAGGGGCATCGATGCCAAATGCATCACAAGTGAATTTGGCACGTGTTTTAGCCTACATAGCCCACTTTTGTACTCCCTCCATCCCAAAATTCTTGTCTTAAATTTGTTTAAATACGGATGTATCTAGTTACATTTTAGTGTTAGATACATCCGTATCTAAACAAATGTAAGACAAAAATTTTGGGACGGAGGGAATACTACCTCGTATTTAGTATAAAATTTTGACCATAGATTTACCTAAGAAAATGCCAATGCATGTCATTAAAAATTACACCATTTGAAATTATGTTCAAATACGAATCCAACGATATAGTTCTTAGTGACATGCATTAACATTTTGTCAGTTAAATCTATGGTCAAATTTTGATACTACAAAATTGGAAGAGTAAACCAGGACGGAGGTAGTACTTGCTCTTAGGGTAACCATAGAGTTACTGGAGTAGTCTAAGTTACTTTCCACTATGACTAGCCTAGGCTACTATAGTTGTACAGCATAAAAACGATGTAGGTGATCACATGAGAAAAAAAATACTAAAAACATTTCTTTCGGTGCAGTGCGTAGATGCAGTTTTGAACACTACACTTGTCATCGTAATTTGGGAAAATTACGAAAAAAATGAGCTACGTTGTGATTACCGTTTACTTGTAGGAAAGAAGTTTCACCTCGATGAGTAGATTCTCCGTGCACGGAAAGCATGTAAGGAATCCAACAACTTGATCCAGATTGGGTCCGATAGATTTTAGTGCCAAGACCTTCACTGTGCGCAGGGACCGGGTCAAGCTTGTGGGAATCATTTTCTGGAAGACGGCCGTAAATACATCAGAAGAAATTTAAAAATGTGAATTTCAAGAAGACGGAGAAGAAGATGAGTGTTGTACCTAAACGATTACAGATCCAATAAAGAGTTCGGAGAATTTGGCAGACGAGTACACCAACGCTGTCAATTTCGATGCGTCAATGACCTTGATTTTTTTGGACCTTCTAGATCTGATACAAGCAATCTCTCAAGGAAAGGCGCATTCTCAATGACCATAACATGGAACAGCTGGAGTGATCTCTTCCCAATTGATGTCTTGTTGCGGGGCCAACAAGACACATAAATCCATCGGAGATTCGTCGAGGCGATGTGGAGGCTCATGAACCCATGGATCTGCTCAAGACGAAGGTACTCGAGTGCAGTACAGCTGCGGAGCAGGTGCTCCATAGACTATTTCAAGATGACAACGTCGAAGAGGTCGAGCTGCTTGAGTTGAGGGAGAAGAAGGGCGGGCGCAACATTAATCTGGGGAAGATAGCAGGAGTTGAAGCTGGCGCGGCACAGCGTTGGCGTGAGGCGGAGTGCGGACGGCGGCAGAGAGCGACATCGTCCAGGTTCAAAGCTGAGCTCCTCGAGCTGATCTAGGGCGAGTGATAATAACCACTCGTCGAACATGGGTTGGACCTTGCAATTGGTACTGAACATGCGGGTGTCAAGGCGTCTGGCTGGCCCAGGATGCGATGAAAGGATCTTGGAGACTGCGGCCATGCATTTGCAATCCCCGTCGCAGAGGCAGCTGTCGACGGTGAGGTTGAGGAGGACGCAGCACCAGAGGGGGCGCCACCGTCAGGAGAGCAGGACAGTCCGCACGGCAGATTTGGTGGGGAGGAGGCCGATGATGACGAGCATCATGTCGTCGGGGAGGCTGCTGATGAAGTCCAGGCTCGCTGGATGCGGTTTTGGCTCGAGCCGCCTCTGCTTGTTGGCTGCCTTGCCGTCCATCTCAACCGGCGGCGACGCGGTGTACACGTGTGCTGGTGTGTGTTGTGTGCTGGGTGTGCGCGAGTGCGTCCTTCTGTGCATGCCGCCGCGCAGTGGTGAATTGTGCGCGAGTGCGTCCTTCACGCACAAGAAGTGTGTCCTCAATGTGCCCTCAATTTACTAGCGAGCGGGGTGCTACCCCGAGTGGTTTCAACTTTGTTTACTTCACCGCGTGTCAGATGGGCCTCTAGTTTACTTATTTTCACCCACTGCCACATGGGCCAGGACACGAAGATACAGAACACGAGCTGACTAGGCAGCATGTGGATTGGTTGACAGGTCAACTAAACAATATATGGAGCTATACGCTGACACAGTGAGCGTATAATCCGTCAGTATAGAGAGTTCGAGTGAGAGGGGAGGCCCGTGAGAGATAGCAGAGAGGGAGAGAGAAAGAGCTACTCCGTCCGTTCAATAATGTAGTTCCAACATTTTTTTAAAGTCAAACTTTTGAAACTTTGACCAAGTTTATAAAGAAATTACTTATATCTACAATACCAAAGATAAATGATAGTATGAAGTAAGTACATGTTGTGATGAATCTAATGATTGTTCTAGATGAAAATGTTTTTCTCTACATATACCTGGTCAAACTTTTTTTAGGTTTGACTTTTCAAAACATCCATATGCTTATGGACGTGACAGAGTCCCTAACTAGAGAGAGAGAGAGAGAGAGAGAGAGAGAGAGATAGAAAGAGTGAGTGAAAAATGTGTGTGTGCGTGTGTGAAAGAGACATGGAAAACACACGATACAAGTAGAGAAAAAGCATGTGTGTCTTATGCAAACATATCACACATGCATCTTCAACAATGGAGGCAAGGTGAGGAGATAGTGTGTGGTTATTTGGAACCGAGAGAGACCCCTAGCATGTGGCCAAGAGGGGTTTGAGAAACAAGGGAGAGAGGTCGAGAGAGACGTACGGAGAAAATGCAGACATGGGGAGGAGAGAGTGTATGTTTGTCATAGAGAGATCCCCTGGAGATCCTGATGGGACTACATGGGTGGGAGATTGAGTGACAAGATGTGTGCGCGATAGAAGATGCCCCGAGAGATATCGAGATAGACGTATGGATGGAAGGAGACAATACATGTGTTCCTGATGGCTAGTAAGAGATAATAATACTTAGGAGGGGGGAGTGCTTGCGCCTATGATGGAGTGAGGAATTATGGTACTTAGGGGGGTGCGTGTCACATGGAGCGAGAACAAGGGCGGAGACTGTTGGATGGGTCTATATGTATAGCGCGAGCGAGACATGTGTATGTGTGAACCAGGGAGATATAAGGTCAGTTTGGCTTGCGTCCTGAGCATCTTTTGCCTGGCATGTGGTTGTGGCTGGATTTCATGCGCGCTTGTTTGGTTGCTACCCTGTGAAAAAGAAAGCCCGCTTGGCCTGGGTTCCCTTGCACTTTAATTAGCCTGGCTGGACTCCAGACACTTCAAGTAGCCTGGCCCAGGAGACCGATTTCGAACGCCTGTCCGTGCCTGGTCGTGCGGCCACGAGGCTAACAACAACATGGATGGATATTAGAATTAAATAATTGCTGCATGGATTGATTGATGGGACATTGATGCTTTTCCTGGCCCAGGCATGAACCAAACGCTTCAGCACCACACAAGCCTGGCCAGGCAGAAATATTTTACATCTCACGTCCACACCAAGTAGTACTAGCCATCAAGGGGCATGAGGGTCAGGTCACGAACCAAACTGACCAATAAAGTTTGAGAGAGATTGAGGAACCCCGATAAGGCTGAGTGGTGCGTCAGATAGCTGAGAGGGGGAAAGAGATATTCCATCCGCTCGATAATGCAGTGCATGTAAATTTTTTAGAAGTCAAACTTTGGAAACTTTGATCAGGTTTACGCAAATGTTATTTATATCTACAATACCAAAGATACATCATACAAAACTACATCTCATGGTGAATCTAATGGTATATGTTTGCCATACTAGATATAATTGTTTTTCTCCACGTACATGGTCAAACTTTGTGATGTTTGACTTTTCAATAAATCTATATGCTATGGACCAAGGAGAGTGCCTAAGTCGAGACAGATCAAGTGCGTGTGAAGGAGAATGAGTAAGTGTGCAAAAAGAGTATGTGTGTGAAAGAGAAAGTGACAACAAACGATAAATTAGAGAGATGTGTGTTTTTTTGTTTCTTATGCGAACATATCATGCATGCATCTCTGAGATGGAAAAGTGAGGCGAGGAGATACATGAAGATAGATAGTGTGTGATTGTTTGCAATGGATAGAGACACCCCTGTAGCACATGTCCAATAGAGGTTTGGCCAACAAGGAACAAAGGTCGATAGGGACACATGGATGGCATGGACGCATGGGGAGGGAGAGAGGGTGTGTTTGTGATAGAGAGATCCCCTTGAGATCGTGAGGGGACTATGTGGGTGGGAGATCGAGGGAGGTGCATGTGCGATAGAAAGATGCCCCGAGAGAAATCGAGATAGACCATGCACATGTTTGTGATGGAGACTAAGATTAGCTAGTCATATACATATAGGGGGGACTGCGTGTGCCTACAATTGAGTGAGAGACCATCATACTTAGCTAGCTAGGCATGAGATTGTGTGTGTGTGCGTGTGAGATGGAGAGAGAACAAGAGAGAGAGATAGAGTTTTAGATGGGCCTATCGAGTGCGAGTGAGATATGCATGTGTAGGTGTGACCCAGGTGGATGGAGAATTTGAGAGAGGGGGGAAGAGCTCCGGGACGACAGGGTGGTGCATGAGAGAGTTACGGGCAAAGAGCCAAGGAATTTGTGTGCGTACGATGAGTGAACCCAAGATATCTAGCTTGGACTAGCTAGAGTATCATACATAGTGTGCGAGAGAGACCTATAGATGGTGTATATATGCATGCGAACTAGAAAGACCCCCCCCCCCCCACACACACACACAGAGAGAGAGAGAGAGAGAGAGAGAGAGAGAGGGGGGGTCTCATTTTATGCATCAAAGACTGATATAAACCAGGTTTCGATATAAACTTGCATTCAAATATTTAAATTGGAGAACATGTTGTCTGCAATACACACATGAACGGATATATGCGTATATCAAACAAGTTCATTAATTTGACTTTCAACATGTTCATGGAGTACTATAATACTGTACAACATGCTACTCGATTGAGGTGTTTAATTTTGGATTTAGTTCACTATTTTGACATAGTGAACGAGCTATTTCATTGAATCGAGATATTTAATTTTGGGTTTGATTCATGTTTTTGAGTGGGTCAACTATTTGTCATATAGTAAATCGCTAGCAACGAGCATGTAAAAACACATTACTCTCGAGCATCATCTCTCCATATTAAAAAGAAGTGGCTAATATTTAAAAATTTGATTCGAATCGACTTGGTAAGGTAGACGTGGATGCTCGTTCTCCCAAAATTTGAACGAACCGTTAAACATCCTCTCTACTCTGTGGAATTCGCCCAAGCAAATAAATGGGAGACGCGAAATTACCGTCCTATGTGGGACACACATCAATTGGCCCGTTGTACATCGAGGGTAGGTTCATAACTTCATCCAAGCGCGCCTTCTCCTCGGCCGAAATGACATGTGCCGAATAATTCATAAACCATGGTCGGCAAAACATGCTCTCCTCGCCCGAAATAGCTCGCGCCCACTATTTCAAAACACGCTCTCCTCTCCCGAATTCGCTCGCACCCACTATAGTTCAAAACACGCCCTCCTCGCCCGAAATCACTCCCGCCCACTATTTGGGAAGAAGCAAAGTTACTCTACTATCCCCGACCCTCAGTACACAGACCCAAGCCGAGAAGCCTAAAGGAAAGGGTAGAACTGTAACTCCCCCTCACATTTCAGACAAATGCGTCCGTAAGACATGGTTCCACTCCCCTCCCAATTCCCCCACCCGCCCCCATTCATACCTCGTTGGCGCCAAATCACCTTCTCCCGAGCCGCGAAACCTCAGCCCCACCTCCATGGCGCCCCTGCTGCACCAATTTCATAGCCGCCCTCCTCCCTAATGCCGGAGACACTGTCCATTTGCCGTCGTGAACTGGGCCGTGTGCCTCTTACTCCGTGTTGCTGGTGTTGCCTCGACGACAGCCGCGTGAACCGTACCGGAGCCGATTCAACCCCGTCGTTGTTCACGACGCCGGAGCGGCTCCAACTTCGGATCCGTCCAGAGTCCTGGTGCTGCTTCCCCGTAGCCATCGACCATTGCGACATCATTGTTTCCCTGCCACCGGTCGCCACCGCAATCGCGCCGGCCTCACCGACTCGGCAGCTGGACCTGCCTACTTAACCATGCCGCCAGATAGGTCGCACCCTCATCTCCAATCACTTTATTGAGGTGTCAGTTGTTTGAATTTTTATTCTGGGCCAATCGATTCCCAAAGGAAAGCAGCACCCCTCAAGGCGGCAGAGCTCCTAGGTTGCCAGTTGGCTGGTGTCTAACGTAAGGGTGCGGGGCTGCAAGTTCGCCGCGGAAGTAGCGCTTAGATGGCTATCTTTTAGAGTTGTGTGGGTTGAAGGTATTGCCGCCGTCGGATCTGGATGACGGGGAGTCTATGTGGATTGGCCCGGGGGCGGCGCAACCACGGCAGTGCGATGGGGCAGGGAGTGGGGTTTTGGCCGGGGCCACGGCCGGCGGAGGCAGGCTGCTCTGTCGTTGGTCACTGGCTCTTCGGGGAAGATTCCGAACAGTGTCAGCCGGGAGGCACAAAACGGCCATCATGCCATCCGGCGTAGATCGGATAGTACCAAAATAAAGTAAAATCGTGTGACCCCAATTTAGTCTTCAGTCAACAGACGTGTGACCACTCTCGTACCTTGCTGTTGATCTCTTAGTGTATTTCTTGAGATCAAAGAGATATGTCGTTCTTAACATTATCGTTATCGCATCTTCACACACACCGCCTTCCGACTCACCGCAGCTGCTCCAACAAGGGAAGCATACACCGAAGGGAGCTATAGTCCCACTCAATAGTTCCTCGTGATCGAATGCGCTGTGTTCGACATGGACAGCCACAACAACTGCAGGGCCATCGACAAGTCAAGACATGATGCTCACTCCTATGGATGGCAGCGGATAGGTTGTACCTCATCTTACTTGTGTGCAACATTTATGGCTTTGTTATTCATCTAAGCATGGAAAATAGATCATCACATTTCACTGTATATTCATGCTGATCTCTTACGGGTCTTGTTCAGGAGTTCACGCTGTTCCATAGTTCAGCTAAGATACTTGTTCTTTAGGTAACGCTGTTCCATAGTTATCATCCATCATCCAATGCTATTCCACAGGCTGGTGATTATAGTATTATACCACTTCTAGTATTACCTATGTTGTTCTTTAATACTTTTGTGTGCCATCTAGTTAATCTCGAGTACAAATGATACATATTCTATAGCTTTCATCTGTGTTCTCCCTTTAGTTTATGAGACCTGTTGCTGCTAGTTAACCCCAGTCCTACTATTTATGTCGTCTCCTACAGGCACTCATTACATAAATCTAACTACCAGTTGTCTTCCATGCATGTCAGATATAATTGCACACACTGATATATCCACAAGAACCTCATGGAGCAATGTAAAGGCCAATCAACTTGATGTCAATGATACCTAATATGATGGAACATGTAAAGGCAGTTCTTCAGAAGACTTGTAGAAAGATGATGAATCCTCTTCACCCCACAAGGTCCTTGCTCTTACTTAGCCTGTGATATGGGTACAACATGCATATAATGTCCTGGAGTGTATCTACTCTGTTGCAATGCCATGTGCTTAGCATGCTGATCATGCATGTAAATATGTCATGCCTTCCTGTTTTTTAGTACCTATTCCATTCATGATAACATGTTTTCAAATTCAAATCTTGTCATTCTACTCTATCGCAATGCCATCTCGCTTAATTTGGACATCATGCTTGAATATCTTATGCATTGTTATTCATCAAGATGTACTTCATCCATCCGCCATACCATGTTTTTTACATTGAAGTGTTGTTCTAGTGCTCGTTGTAATGCCATCTTATTTTCCCAATCATACATGTGTATGTTGCCTTAGTTATTTCATACGTATTCCGCTAGCATATAGTTTTACATTCAACTAGTGTTTTTTTGTTGTGTTGTCCTGTCGTATCCCTAGCTCTTACACCATACTCCCTCCGTCCGGATTACATGTTGCCGAAATGGATAAAAAAGGATGCATCTGGAACTGAAATACGCCTAGACCCATCCATTTTTTCCGGATGGAGGGAATACATGTCAATATGTCATGCCTTTCTATTCTTCAAGACCTATTCCATCTCTCTGTCATGCATGTTTCATAATTAAAGCACCATTCTTCTATACAAGGCATGCAAGGGAAAGACGACTATGTTAGAATCTGAAGGGTTACAAACAAGGCCTTTGCAAAAGATCCAAACGCCCGGAGATAATAAACCAACTCCAGTTTTTATAGATACTGCTCCAACATAGAGAAACCCAACTCCTACTGATAATAAGCAGATTCCAGTGGCCAAAGAACTAGTCCGCTCTAGTCCAGCAAAAATATGCCAACTCAATTCTAAGAAGCATGTGCGTATCCTTGCATCATGAAATTTTATAGCATGCTGAGCATATTTTCTACATGTTTCTTACCCATCTCTCTTTTAAAAAAAAAGCTTAACAGATAGAAGAATTTCGCAATGGTATCATTTATGAGGAAAGATTCTTGCATGAATTCTCTCGTGCTCCAATGTAGATGTAAGTACTGTTGTATATCACTATATTTTTACATCAGCATGTATTTTGTTAATCGGCGTGAATCCAACCTTTATCTGATCTAAATTTAGTTGTAGCAAAATGTATGATTAAAGGCCACAATGTTGATTTTTGTAAGGAAAACTGCCTGGTAGTTTTGCATCCTGAGCTGCATGAGTGTACTATCTCATATCGGTGGGTTTGAATACTTTGGTTTCAGAGTGGGTTTTTCGTGTTTTTTTACTGTGTTGTCCTGTCGTATCCCTAGCTCTTACATCATACTCCCTCCGTCCGGATTAAATGTCGCAGAAATGGATAAAACTGGATGTATCTAGAACTGAAATACGCCTAGACCCATCCATTTATTTCCGGATGGAGGGAATACATGTCAATATGTCATGCCTTTCTATTCTTCAGTACCTATTCCATCTCTGCTGTAGCATGTTTTATAACTGAAGCACCATTCTTCTATATAAGGCATGCAAGGGGAAGACGGCTATGTTAGAATTTGAAGGGTTACAAACCAGGTCTTTGCAAAAGATCCAAACGCCAAGAGATAATAAACCAACTCCATTTTTCATAGATACTGCTCCAACACAGAGAAACCCAACTCCCACTGATAATAAGCAGATTCCAGTGGCCAAAGAACTAGTCCGCTCCAGTCCAGCAAAAGAATGTCAACTCCATTCTAAGAAGCGTAGCGTATCCTCGCATCATGAAATTTTATAGCATTCGATCATATTTTCTACATGTTTCTTACCCATCTCTCTTTTAGAAAATAAGGTTAAACGATAGAAGACTTCCTCCATTGGGATCGTATTCGGGAAAATATCTTATGGGAATTCTCGTGCTCCAATGCTGATGTAAGTACCTGTTGTATATCACTATATTTTTACATCAACATGTATTTTGTTAATCGGCGTGAATCTAACCTTTATCTGATCTAAAATTAGTTGTAGCAAAATGTTAAAGGTGCCAATGTTGATTTTTGTAAGGAAAACTGCCTGGTAGTTTTCATACTGAGCTGCATGAATGTACTATCTCATATCACGCACATTACTGAATTGTTGTGCTTCTCTGGTTGCCCATTCATTCATTGTGTCAATGTTGCTTTCCTACTACCTTACCTAGCTGATGATAGCTGTGCCATATTGGGTTAATTTGGTGTAGGCTAGTTGCCCAAACGTTCGTTGTGTCAATGTTGCTTTCCTATTATCTGACTTGGCCAATGATAGCAATGCTAGAGTGTTAATTTTGTGCAGGCTGCTGAAGATAAGAAGACAAACTCCGAAAACAGCAAGGCAACCCCATTGTTTCTTTCCAGTAAATCTAGGCCAGGTAATATGGCAATAACTCATGATTAATCTGTTTGGTTCCCGTCCTAATTTATGTTATGATGTAGTGGTCGAGACACTCTCCACTATCAATAATACAAGCCTACCAAAATCGCCATCTGAATCTGTTCAGTATCCTCTGTCTCGAATGCAACGGAATAAATGTATGTTTGTGAACCAATTAATGGCTGAAGCAATGATGGAAATGGTGGATGAATCAGAGGTGAAGAGTCATGCGACACAACAACTGATCAATGTTTTCAGAGACAAGTAGCAAAGCAGCAAGAACTTGCCCACATGCTTATGGGCGCCATCTGTCTTTGAGGTTGCAGATTGTGACGTTGTAGATGGTTAGGTTCTGCTCATTTTTTTGCACTGGCATCAATCTTTGATTGCCGAGTGGATGTAATTTCCTGTGATATATGCTGGATGTGCAACGTTATTCCCTATATGCCGTACCTTTGCTTGATCGGTTTTGGTCCTATGCATAATTGCTCATCGTAATGGACTCAAATTATCTAATTTGGCCTAAAGACATGTACGAACTTTAGTGGGCCCATTAAGTTAATGGTCCGTTAATAGGCCGAAAGTTAATGGTCGGCCCTCTTTCCTCCCGGGTCGTTAATAGACCGACATCGAAGCGGGCAACAGGTGGCCCCAATTTATTTCACGGGCCGTTAACAGTTCGTTACTAAGTTTGGGCTACATATGGCCCAACTATACTGTAGGCCTTTAGCAGGCCGAAAGAGACAGCGGGCTTGTACTGGACCATGAAGACCATGGGCCGCTAAGAGGTCGAAAGTCAGGTCGTATTGTAAATGTCCCAACTGTGTTGTGGGCCTTTAGCAGGCCGAAGGAGAAACCGGGCTGGTATTGGACCATGAAGGGCATGGGCCGTTAAAAGGCCAAAACTAAGGTCCGACTACAAATGGCCCAACTCATTTATGGTCCGTTAACAGGCCGAAAGGCACACAGGGCCGGGAATTGGCCCAACACTTAAATGGGTCGCTAAAAGGCCAAAACTTAGGTCCGACTACAAATGGCCCAACTGATTTATGGGCCGTCAATAGGCTGAAAGTGACACCAGGCCAGAAATTGGCCCAACACTTAAATGGGCAGCTAAAAGACCGAAACTCAGGTCTGACAACAAATGGCCCATCAGATTTATGGGCCGTCAATAGGCTGAAAGACACACCGGGCCGGAAATTAGCCCAACATTTAAATGGATCGCTAAAAGGCCGAAAGATGTACATCCTAAAAATTGGCCCATCCATTAAATGGGTCGTTAACAAGCCGAAATCTCATCGGGCCGATATTGAGCCCAAATATATAGCAGGCTATTAACGGGCTCAAACTGACGATGGGCTGCAATGGTGTCAAATCTTTAACGGGCCGTTGACGGGCCGAATTGGCACATCTCGTGTGGGCCGTGGGCTTAAATGGACCTGACACAAGTAGACCTTATATGGGCCAGCCTGCTAATTTTTACTGGGCCGGCCTTTTTCACCAGAATGGGCCAATGTTGGGCTGTGCCACATGTCGACCTATCATAGGCGCCTCCTGTCCAATGAGTGGATGACATCTGTCCCAACGGTGAGGCAACACGTGTTTCCTGCGGCCAATGCTGATTTTACACGTGGAAAACCCCCATTGGTCCGGGCTGTTAACGGGTTATCGGATCCAAAACCGGACCCGATAGCTTAACAGCGTTCCGTTACGGTGGATGCCATGTGTCAGTCACCCTTGACGAAAGCACTTCTATGACGCGCGATTTATTGTCATGGAAGTGGACACTTCCATGATGATAATTTTGGTAATGTCATGGAACACTTGTACGACAGCACAGGTATGACTATCTTGATTCTGTCATAAAATCATCATGGATGTACATGCATGACAAAACACGCGACCTACTGGGACAAACACCTATCATCACGGAAGTGTATTCTTTTGTAGTGCCTGGGCCGGCGGTGCACCCTGCATTTCAAGTTTGACAGCGACGCCACCCTCTACGTGAGGGTGTTCGGGGAAGATGGCCGCCGCGTCAGGTGCTGCCCTGAAGATGATGACGGCGACCGGTTGCTTAGCCTTGGCGACGGCTGAGATGAAGACGAAGGTGGGCGCGTGGCCGGCGGCGTCCGTATCTCGCCAAGCTTTGGCGGCTCTCCCTCTGACGACAGCTCCTCCAGCGGCGGCCGTGACCAACCACCACGTCGCCGCGCTCGCCTTGAGGGGGGCAGTGGGTCATCCCGTCGTCGCATCTCGGTAAAGCGTGAGGAGGGGTCTGACTGAGCTCCGGAGGGCAGCACGAGCCCCCGCCATGAGTCGTCGCCGGGCAAGCCGCGTTTATTTTGTTTTCTCCTTTTCCTGTATAAAGAGAGAGAAGTGTGGAGCCCCGTGGGGGCGTGCTGGACTATTGCCTTTAACTACTATGCTATTGTCATTATTCCCGTGCGGTGTTTCGATGTCGCGTGCTCATGAGTAGGAACAACTTAGCTTGGGGGGACTTGCCGCAGCCTTTGCTTCTCGAGGCTGAGGCCTCACCGTGCGTCTCAAGGCCTGCAAAAATTAGCCGGGGGGATAGCTTTCGAACCCCGGTCGTGAGGGTGAACGGCTCAGGTCCTGTGTTTGCGTCGCGATGCCTGTGGGGCACGGACTGGGAGAAGTGCTCCTGCGGTGGATTTGAACAGGGAAGCCTCACAAGACTGGGTCAGAAGGCACTCGCGAGGGCGCCCGCGTAGCCCCCTCGCGAGGCTTGCAAAAGAGAAGACGAATCAGGCGAGCAACAAAGACAAAGATTCACGGGCCGGGGACGGCAACAACGCTAAGAGCAAATCCAATAAATTTTGAACAAGGGTGAACAAGCCAACTGCAGAAAGCAAATGAAAAGCCGCGTCTGGCACCTAATCTAGTCTTCGACGTCTTCTCACCAGCGCGGAGCTAAGTGCTGCCACTGGGCATGGGCGGGAGCCCCCGAGGCCTGAGGGCGGCTCTCCGGAGACTCCGGGGCATGTACAGGCCCAACTCATTATTACGTGAGAGTGTCATGGGTGGCGAGCTTCACAGGCTTTGACCTTCTTCATAGGCACCGGGCCTTTCTCGGGGCAATGAGGTTCACAGGCGTTGGCCTTCTTCACAGGCACCGGGCCTTTCTTGGCATGACAAGCTTCACACGCGCCGGGCCTTCTTTATAGGCACTGGGCCTTTCTTCAAGGGTAGAACTTCCGGAGGTGCTGGATGTTCCACGCGTTCGGGATGGGCACTCCCTCCTGGGTCTCCAAGCGCGTGGCGCCAGGTCTGGAAACATGAACAACCTTGAACGGGCCCTCCCACATGGGCGAGAGCTTGTGCAGCCCTTCCCTGGAGAGCACCAGCCTGAGCACGAGGTCACCTACCTCGAGGGTTCTGGGGCGGATGTTGCGGCAGTGGTACCGCCGCAACGCCTGTTGGTATCTCGCTGCCCGAAGCGCAGCCTCCTGACAGTGTTCCTCCCCCAGCACGAGGTCCATCCCCCGCATGGCGTCCTGTTGTGCTTCATAGAAAGCCAGGACCCGCGCCGAGTGACGCCTGACCTCGTTAGGGAGGACCGCCTCAGCTCCATAGACAAGGAAGAACGGAGTTTTGCCGGTCGACTTGGTAGTGGTTGTGCGGATGGACCATAGCACGGACTGGAGCTCGTCGTACCAGCCCCTGCCGCAGGCCTCCAACTTCTTCTTGAAGGTCCTGGTTTTGAGGCCTTTTAGGACCTCCGCGTTAACACGCTTAGCCTGGCCGTTGCTCCGAGGGTGTGCCACCGAAGCGTAGCACATATGCATTCCAAGGTTAGCACAATATGTTTTGAAGAGATTGCTGGTGAACTGCGAACCGTTGTCGGTGATGATGCGATTAGGCACTCCAAACCGGCTCACGAGGCCCTTGATGAATTTGATCGCTGAACCAGCTGGGATGGTGCAGACAGCTTCCACCTCTGCCCACTTGGTGAACTTGTCAATGGCGACGTAGAGGTAGCGGTAGCCTCCTGGCGCCAGGGGAAATGGGCCCAAGATGTCCAGCCCCCAAACAGCGAACGACCATGAGAGAGAAATGGTCTGCAGGCCCTGAGCCGGCTGATGAATCTGCTTGGCGTGGAATTGACAGGCTTCACAAGCCTTTACCAGCTCGATTGTGTCGTTGAGTGCTGTTGGCCAATAGAACCCGCTCCGAAACGCCTTGCCAACGAGGGTCCGTGAAGACGAGTGGTGCCCACAGTCCCCACTGTGAATGTCTGCCAGCAACTCTTTCCCTTGCTCCCTGGGGATGCAATGCAGGGAAGCATCATTTGGCCGCTTCCGGTAGAGCTCACCGTCTTGGATGCAGTAGGCCATGGCCTGCCGCGCCACACATCCTGCGTCCTCCTACTTCTCGGGCAGAGTCCCTTGCATCAGGTAATCTTTGAATTCCGCGGTCCAACATCCCTCTTGAGGCTTCAGCACCAGGAGCAGGCGCGCTCCTGAGGTCAGGCCGCAGGCCGGAGCTCCCGAGGTAGGTGGTTGAGGGAGCTCCTCCCGAGGCTGCGCTGTACTTGATAGTGATGGAGTTGCTGAGGGTTTGAAGAGTCGTTTCTCGAAGACGCCGGGCTCCTGATGTAGTCGCCTGGGCGCCCTCCTGGTGATGTCATCAGCCTCTTGATTGGTGCCACGGGGTACATGCTGCAACTCCAGCCCCGAAAACTGCTTTTCCATCCTGCAGACCTCCGCAAGATATGCTTCCATGTGTTCGTCCTTCGGCTCGTACACCTTGTTGGGGAAGTTGACGAGGAGTTGTGAATCGCCCTTGATGATGAGGCGCTTTACCCCCAAGGCGGCTGCAGCTTTCAAGCCTGCTATCAAGCACTCGTATTCTTCTATGTTGTTGGAGACCTTCTCTCCATGCTGGAAACATAGCTGCATGGCGTAATAGAGCTTGTCCTGAGTGGGGGATATGAGCACTGCGCCAGCCCTTGCGCCATCTCACGAGAATGCTCCGTCGAAGTACATGACCCAGCCGTCCGGTGCCTCACTTCCTGGGGAAAGCGACCAATCCTCGACTGCTTCAAGCCCTGGCGCCTCTGTCCATTCCACCACAAAATCTGCAAGTGCAGCTCCTTTGATGACCCTGGTCGTGCTAAATTCCAGCTGAAACGCTTGCAACTCGATGTTCCATTCGGCAACCCTTCCAGCTGAATTGGGGCTCCTAAGCACCCTTTCCAAGGGATACGCCGAGACGACCTTGATAGGGTGACCTTGAAAGTAGTGCCGTAGCTTGCGTGAGGCCACTAGTAACGCGAGCAAGAGCTTCTGAGGCATGGGGTGTCGTGCCCTTGTGTCCTGTAGCACCGTGCTAACGAAGTACACATGATGCTCGACGAGGGTAGGGGCGCTGACGTGGCCTGCGTCTTCCGGAGGTCGAGGTGCCTCCTGAGATGATGGAGCCCCCAGCGGCTGGTCGCTTGGTGGGGCCTCTTCCACCCTGGGTGCGTCCCCCTGCTGAGGCGGATCCCCATCTGCTGCGGCCGTGGTCTCCATGTGGTCTCCTCGGCCTTGTGCTGCTGCGGTCGGGGTCATGACCGATGCGGCCTTTGCCCGGCGCTCCTCCTGAACTGCCACCAGGGCTGCGCTGGCCGAGTAAGGCATGGCTGCAAGGTAGAGCACCAAGGGCTCCTGAGGGCGTGGAGCCACCATCACCGGAGGGCTGGTCAGGTACTTCTTGAGATCTTGGAATGCTTAGTTATCCTCTTCAGTCCATTTGAACGGGCCCTTCTTCTTCATCAGCTTAAAGAAGGGCAGGGCTCGTTCTCCCAGCTCGGAGATGAAGCGTCCCAACGCGGTTACTCGCCCTGTGAGCTTCTGCATTTCTCTCAGGGTCTTCGGCGGACTCATGTCTTCAACTGCCTTGACCTTCTTTGGGTTAGCCTCGATACCTCTGTGGGACACGAGGAAGCCCAAAAGCTTGCCAGAAGGGCTCCGAACACGCACTTCTCCGGGTTGAGCCGCAGGTCCACTTCGCGAAGGCTCGCGAAGGTTTCTTCCAGGTCCTGTATCAGGGACTTCACCTCCCGAGACTTCACCACGATGTCATCGACGTAGGCCTCGGTGTTTCTTCCGAGCTGCCGGCCCAAGGCGATGTGCATCAGTCGCTGAAAGGTTGATCCCGTGTTGCGCAATCCGAACGGCATGCAGGTATAGCAATACACTTCGCACGGGGTCAGGAAGGCCATTTTTTCCACATCTTCTACCGCCATCTTGATCTGGTGATAGATCGAGAAGGCATCCAGGAAGCACAACAGGTCGCACTCGGCGGTGGAATCGACGATTTGGTCGATGCGAGGGAGCGGGAACGGATCCTGAGGGCAGGCCTTGTTCAGGTTGGTGAAGTCGATGCACATGCGCTCCTTTCCTCCCTTTTTTGGCACAACAACAGGGTTGGCCAGCCATTCAGGATAGCGAACTTCGCGAATGACACCTGCAGCCTCCAACTTGCGGGTTTCTTGGACGATGAGGGCCTGCTTCTCGATGGACTGTCGCCTTGCCTTCTGCTTCACGGGACGCACGTTGGGGCACACATTCAGATGATGCTCGATCACCTCTCTTGGAACCCCCGCTAGCTGATCAGGTTCCCACGCAAACACCTCCATGTTTACACACAGAAATTTCACCAGGGCCTCCTCCTGCTCAGGGTTGAGATTGGCGCCTATGGTGAAGGTGGCGCCAGAGGATCCATCTACATTGACTGGTACTTGCTTGGTCTCCGCCTTGTCTTGGGTGAACAGCTGCTTCTTCTTGGCCGTCGCAGCCCCCTTGGGCTCAAGGGTGTCAGCGCTGGCGGGCTGCGCCACTGCGGCTGCCTTGAAAGCGAGCTTGAGCGCTTGCGGAGCATCCTTCGTATTTCTGGACACAGTAAGGACGCCGCTGCTCCCGGGCATCTTCATGAGGTTGTAGGCCGGGTGTGTCGCCGCCATGAACTGGGCCAAGGCGGGGTAGCCGAGGATGGTGTTGTATGGAGGCCGATGGGGGCGATGTCGAAGTCGACCAGCTCTGTGCGGAAGTTGTCGTGGGTGCCGAAGGTCACCGGGAGGTGGATCTGCCCCAGGGGGTCGGTGGGGTTACCTCCGACACCTAGGAAGGGCTTGCTGGGTTCGAGTCGCTCTAGAGGCACATGGAGGAGGCTGAAGGCCTCTACCGAGAGCACGTTGAGGCCGGCCCTGCCGTCGATGAGGGTCCTGGTGACAGCCACCTGGCAGATGGTGGGGGTGCATAGCATCGGGAGCGCGCCCGAACAAGCGGTGTTGGAGGGGTGATCGTCTGAGCTGAAGGTCAAATTGGCCTTGGGTGCCACCCAGCCCGGGGGACTTCACGACGCTTGAGGACGGCACCGATCTGGCGGACGAACGGCTTGATGTGGCGGCTCAAAGGTGGCACTTGCGAGCCGCCCAGGAAAGCTGGGACGACCGGGGGCACTGGCGCAGCATAATGGGCAAGGAAGAGGTTGCGCAACTCCTCCCAGGAGGCCACAGAAGCCGCCGGCAAGTGAAGCAACCACATGCGCGGGACGCCAGCAAGGGCCATGGGCAGCCAGTTGGCCATGACCCTTTCGTCGCCCCCGGCCTTGAGGACGGCCTCCTCATACGCCAACAAGAAAGCCAGCGGATTGGCCGCACCATCGTAGCACGGCGGCATGACTGGCTTGAACTTGTTCGGCCAGCGCACCTATCACAGGGCGGGGGCCAGGGCTCGAAGCCCCCTGGTCCCCGCGCTGGCGTCGACAGCCGGAGTAGGCGGTGCGTTGCCGGCCATGAGGGCGGAGCGCGGTGCTGATAGAGAGCGGGTCGACGGAAGGGGGAGCTTCGGCGCACCCCTACCTGGCGCGCCAAATGTCGGATGTCGGGTTCCGGTAGACCCTTGAGGTTCGAACTCTAGGGTGCGTGCGAAGATCTTCCCCCTACCAATCCACGTCTAATCGCCACGTGTGAATCTAAGCTAAATGTTGAACAACATGATGGACACAAGATTTATACTGGTTCGGGCCACCGTTTTGGTGTAATACCCTACTCCAGTGTGTGGTGGATTGCCTCAGGGGCTGATGATGAATAGTACAAGGGGAAGAACAGCCTCGCGAGAGGTGTTCTTGAGCTGGTGTGGTGTTCTCGTAGGAAGGGATATGTGTCGTGGTTCTAAGTCTGACAGTAGAAGTAGGGGTAGGTTAAGGAGAGGCGATGTCCTAGCTATGGAGTAGTTGTGGAAAACAAGGGATGTACGAGTTCAGGCCCTTCTCGGAGGAAGTAACAGCCCTACGTCTCGGAGCCCTGAGGCGGTCGAGTGGATTATGAGTATGAGTATTACAAGAATCTGAACCCTTCTATCTGTGGAGGGGGGGTGGCTTATATAGAGTGCGCCAGGACCCCAGCCAGCCCACATAATGGAGGGATTTAAGTACATTAAGCCAGGGGGGTTACTGGTAACGCCCCTCATAAGGCGCTTTAACTATCATTAAGTCTATTCAATAGCAAACCGTTGCGCTGCGGAGTGCCTTCGACCTTCGGTGGTCGAGTGAGTCTTCATGGTCGAGTGAGTCTTCCGTGGTCGAGTCCTTCGATCTGGTCGAGTGGATTCCTCTTTGGTCGATCGAAGATGATCTCTTACGAGTACCCTTGGGTAGGACGTTTAGGTCAGGCCTATGACCCTACCCTAGGTACATGAATCCATCATTAGCCCCCGAATGGATTGAGGCTTGAGTGAAGGAGGAGTTGACGTTGTTTCCGACTGCCTTTTGCATTCTGGCTACGTGTTGTCTTAGATCAAGATCTTCTCTGTTGATAACAAGAAACTTTCCTTCAGTCGACTTGATCCATTCTTGTTCTTTAGTCGAGTGACTTCCTTTGCTATTCGAGTTAACGGATCGCAGGAGATCTCGCACTTGACAGACTGATCTGTCGTTCGCGGATCTCACGGGATACGAAATTTGGGGTAGCGCGCGAAACGGAACGGACTGCGGCGCTTGGATGGGACGTTACGAGGCGCTCGATCTCGCGCCGCTTTTCCGCCACGTATCACGCAAAGGCGGCCGCCGGGATATGATTGGATTGCTTGGGTCCACCTGTCATCCACTCGGAAGGATGCTATAAATGTAACTCCCGGAGGCTCATGCCTGAGACCTTGTTCTTCTTCCTTAGCTCTCTCCGTCTCCGCTCTCCGCCCCTTTGCTGCTCTCGCCATTTTCCCTTGCGCATTCACCGGCGCCATGGACAAAGAGAAGACGACGATGTTGGAGCGCCAAGAAGGCGTCGGTGGCGGAGAAGGCGTCGGCCGAGAAGGCGAAGGGAGATCCACCGTCGCGTGGTTCTTCGTCGAGATCCAAACTGCCGAAAGGCTGGGTCCAGGAGATCGATCGGTCGACCATCCGGGAGAAGGATCTCCTCGATATGGCCGATGACGGATTGATTCCCCACGGCGCATGAGACTTCGGCCGAGTGGCAGCCTCAACCGTAAGAGGGTGAGTCGTGCTTTTGGCCACCCATGTCGACCGAGGTTTTTCGTTGCCACCGAAAGTGTCTTCTTCGAGGTTTTCTGAATTTCTTCGAGCCCAGCTCCACCATTTTACTCCAAACTCCAGCGCATACCTTGCCGCGTTTGTGTCTATGTGCGAAAACTTCCTGGGCTGTCGACCGCACTGGGGTTTGTTCAAGTACATCTTCACATGTCGCTCTCAGACTGTGAAGAAGGCAAGCCCTGGTGACGAGAAGACCCAGGTAGTCCAGATGTGTGGTGGTTTAGGGGTCCAGTTGAGGAACAAAAGCACCTTCCCAGCTATGCATTTTCCCGAGTCGGTCAGGGCTGGCAATGACCTGGTTCTATTGCGGAATGAGACGACGCCTTGAGGCGATCGATCTGGTCTTCCTGAATTCACCATGAGTCGAGTGAATAGACCCTCCTCCACGAAGGTTGTTCGGAAGAAAGGGCTGAAGTGAAGATGCTGATGGACCGCGTGGTGCAGCTGGTTAGGGACGGAGGATCGGCATGGACCTCTGGAGGTTTTTCTTCGAGGCGAATCCAGCCCTTCAGGTTCGAGTCATCAGATGTGGTTGTATTGCGGTATCAAGACGAGACTCGCGTCCACCCGGAGGCAGTCGACGATACCATAGTGGAAAGATGGATGGCTTCGATCACTGGGAACAAGGACAATCCTCGCGGATCCCGGAGGATTTCTCCGCTTGATCGTGACAGCGTTCCAGATAAGGTACACGTGTTCTGTTTTCCGTTGTATGTTTGTCGAGTGTGCTTCTGTAGCTTGGTCGACTGAACTCTGCTTTGATACTTCCAGGCCCTCACAGAGCTATACTCAATGCCCAATGGCGCCCAGATTCCGACTGAGGAGGGGGAAGCCAGTGGAGGTGAGAGCCAAGAAGAGTGGGATTCAGATGCTGCAGGGACGGAGGCGGCAGCGACGATGATGACGATGACGAGGATGATGATGACGAGGATGAAGAGGAGGAAGCCGCACCACCGCGCTTGGAAAGGCGGTCAAAACTTGTGCATGACCCTTCAGTTGAACGCGGTAAGGGAGTTGCGACTGCCTCGCAGTCGACCAAACGCCCTCGGACTGCTTCTCCGGTGCCGACTGAGAAGGCGCCGAAGCAACCGAAGGTAGTTCCGCCGAGGACAACCAAGCCTCTGCCAAAAATGAAGGTGTCCATCCCCACCATTTCAGGGTAAACATATTGCTTGAATCTTCTTGCTCTATGTAAATTTTGTCTCTGGTTGACACTTGGATCGGTCGACTGATTCTTTGGATTCTCAGCGCTGCGACTTCTGAAACCTCAGCTAAGGCTGACGACCATGAGATGGAGGACGCCGCCACCTCAAACCCTGGTACTATATCCTTAATCCTTGTTTTTAGTCGACTGACTCAAGATTTCTGACTTTAACTCTTTTCTGAAGTTCCCACGAATGACATCATCACTCTTCCTGACGACGATGATGAGGATGAGGAGCCATTGAAGACTAGGAGGAGCAGGAAGGCATCTACTGGCAAAGAAGCCCAAGGTGTGACGGCGCCCGAGACCGTTGTGACGGAAGGAGGGGTCGGCACTCGACATATCTTGTGTCCTTCGGAACCGCTGACAAGTGCTCGCCCACTTCGCCGAAAGTTTGGACAACCTTCGATCTTCACCACGCACCACGCCCCGGAGGACCAAGGCGATGTCTGCTAAGGAGGCGATCCGTCAAGCAGGATCATGATGGAGCAGTGAAGATCGCCGATGCGAGCCAAGCAGCTTCACGATGCCGGCTCGCTTCTTGAGCAATGTTCAGTCATCGACCACCACTGCTCTGTTAGGATATGCTATCAAAACTTTTCTTTCGAATTCATAGCAGCCACCCACTAGGTGTGTTAGTAAAAACTCCGTGTTGGCGGGGCACGCTGAGTGCACCCTACCGGGTGTAGTCCCCAAGGCTAAGGTCGATTGCCGCGTTGGTCTTAGGCTTACTAAGTAGATGTTAATCATTATCCGAATGGAACGACTAGGTTTACGAGACCGGTGGGGCACGCTGAGTGCACCCACCGGTGTAGTCCCCCAGGCGTGGTCGATCGCCGCGCTGATTATTCCGAAGAAGCTTTCGGTCGATTGGTCGACTCGTTTTTTTTTTTTTGGTGGTCGATCGTGGTCGACTGCCTTAGGCTTACTAAGAATGAAACTGGTCGATCGGGTCGACTCGCTTTTTTTTCGGGTCGATCGGGTCGACTATGTCTTGAATAAGACCAGTGGGGGCACGCTGAGTGCACCCACTGGGTGTAGTCCCCGAGACTACGGTTGAATGCTTGCATCCGACTGTAGTCTTAGAAACGCACAATTCTTCTTGATTCACTCGGAAGTGGATTACCTCTGATATTTTTGCAATTGACTCTCTGTAGAAATCTTGTGATCTTGCGGCACGCTATACTGAACTGGAGCAGAAGCATATTCAGCTCGAGTTGGACTTGAAACTAGTGCAAGAGAATCTGACGAAGGCGAAGGAGGAGACCAAAGGTATGTTTGGTGAGATTTCGACGACTCTTTCCTCCTCTCACTTGCTTCAAGTTTGACTTTGCTGCGATTTACAGGCAAGGTGAAGGAGGCTCAAAGGAAGAAGGAGCTTGAGCTGTCTGAGAAGATCAAGCTTGCTGATGAAAAACTGGCTTCAGTCGCCAAGCTCGAATAGGATAACGCCGATCTGAAGGCTACTTTGGCCGCTGCCAGCAAGGATATTGAGCGAATGAAGGCTGACAAGAAGAACCTGACCGAAAAGATCCTCCAAATGGCTGGGAAGAAGAACGAGCTGGAAAGCTTCTTGGGTGGTCTTGCTAAGAAATTGTTCCTTAAGCTCGAAGGTAACCTTCTTCACTCGACCAATTCTCCCAACTGTTATGTTTCCATTCGACTGTTTTCCTGATTCGGGGTTTTGTCTTTGCAGAGTTCTGCCGCAACTTTGAAGAAGAAACCAGCCAGTTTGGAGAGCGAACCTTGACCTGTCAATTCCCGGTGAACGATGAAACTGCCATGAACATCTTCCGACTGGAGTCCCGCGTTGCTGCTGTTGTGGATTATCTCGCAAGACTGAAGGTTGCCACGTCCCGCATTGACTCGACGCTCTGGCCCAATGAGACACTCCAGAATGACCTTGAGTCATTGATGGCTCGACTGAACGCCGTCCCTGACCGAGTGCAAGAGTGGAAGAAATCTTCGCTCGGTGCGGTGCGACGCCGCTTCGTGTTCAGTGCGAGTCCATTGCAAGGAGGCTCGAGAAGATAAGCTGGCGGCTCTCCGAGTGGCCAACACCAAAAAGCACGACTTCAGGACCTTCATGGAGACTTTCATCGCTGCTGCCACGCGGATTGCCGACGGGATTGATCTTGACGAATTCGTTGTTTCCATCCAGCCCTCCACGGGGGGTAAAAACTTTCCTTGACCTTAAATTTGCCTCGGTATGCCGAGTGGAGTTGTAACCGATAAAACTTTAACAGGCTTAGCGCCTGAGCACTCTCGGTTATTTTAGGTATCGACCTAAATTTGGATTGGATGTTTGGAAATGATTGCTCTCGGCTTGAATTGCTCTTTGCAGGTTGACAGCGAGATGCCTACTGCAGTCGACTTATTCCTTAGGCGAACACTGGGCTGCAGCTAAGCCTCCGAGTGGAAGTCTGGCTTACCACTCGGTAGGATTTTAACAACTTAGGCGAGCACTGGGCTGCAGCTAAGCCCCCGAGTGGGAGGTTTGCTCTCCACTCGGTAGGATTTCTTTTATCTTAGGCGAGCACTGGGCTGCAGCTAAGCCCCCGAGTGGGAGGTTTGCTCTACACTCGGTAGGATTTCTTTTATCTTAGGCGAGCACTGGGCTGCAGCTAAGCCTCCGAGTGGGAGGTTTGCTCTCCACTCGGTAGGATTTCTTTTATCTTAGGCGAGCACTGGGCTGCAGCTAAGCCCCGAGTGGGAGGTTTGCTCTCCACTCGGAGGATTTCAATAACTTAGGCGCAGCACTGGCTGCAGCTAAGCCCCCGAGTGGGAGGTTTGCTCTCCACTCGGTAGGATTTCCGTTGTATTTGTGTCGAAGCTCGGAGAAGAGGGTCGCAGTCGACCTGCACTTCATCTTCCTTGCAATCGCACATCATACTTATGGTGTAGCTCGGAGGAGAGGGTCGCAGTCGACCTGCGCCTCGTTTTCCTTGCTAGTATATTTTATACTTAGGCGAGTTCTTGAACTGCAGCTAAGCCTCCGAGTGGAAGTTTGGCTTACCACTCGGTAGGATTTTTAATAACTTAGGCGAGCACTGAGCTGCAGCTAAGCCCCCGAGTGGAAGTCTGGCTTACCACTCGGTAGGATTTTTAATAACTTAGGCGAGCACTGAGCTGCAGCTAAGCCCCGAGTGGAAGTCGGCTTACCACTCGGTGGGATTTTAATAACTTAGGCGAGCAGGCTGCAGCTAAGCCCCGAGTGGAAGTCGGCTTACCACTCGGTGGGATTTTAATAACTTAGGCGAGCACTGAGCTGCAGCTAAGCCCCCGAGTGGAAGTCTGGCTTACCACTCGGCAGGATTTGTAAAAAACTTAGGCGGAACGGATTCGCGACTAAGCCACCCACTGGGGGAGGTGAAAATTTTACTCGACGAAAAATAAAGAGTGACAAAAATTATGAAGGAATTATGACACTATTACTTCAAAGCTCGTGAGCTACAGGAGTACTTTATTACAATTCTTCCGAGTGAAAAAACCTTAAGTGTAAAACGGGCGGAGCAGATCCGCATTCCAAGCTCGGGGCTCATCGATATCGTGTTCGACATTGTAGAGACGATATGCCCCATTGTGGAGAACCTTTGTGACGATGAAGGGACCTTCCCATGAGGGAGCAAGCTTATGTTGCTTCTGCTGATCCACCCGAAGGACCAGATCTCCTTCCTGGAAGGCTCGACCTCTCACATTTAAAGGCGACTGGCGGCGCAAGTCTTCTTTGGTAAATGGTCGAGCGGATCGAGCCATTTCCTTCCTCTTCCAGAGGTCGATTTGATCATCGACGCGCTTTGCTCAGCTTCGCTTCATTATAAAGTTCAATTCGTGGAGCATTGTGAAGGAGATCACTTTCGGTAAAACCGCTTCGCCCCATAGACCGGGGAAGAAAGGAGTTCTCCCAGTCGACCGATTAGGTGTGGTCCGCAAACCCCAAAGCACTGAAGGAAGTTCGTCGACCCAAGCTCCAGCTGCATGCTTGAGATCTCGCATCAATCGAGGCTTCAGACCCTTGAGGATTAATCCATTGGCTCGTTTTGCCTGTCCGTTCGACTGTGGATGAGCGACTGAAGCATAGTCGACTCGTGTGCCTTGGGAGTTGCAGAAATCCTTGAATTCTTCTGAGTCAAAATTCGACCCATTGTCCGTGATAATACTGTGCGGGACTCCATATCTGAACGTCAACCCTCTGACGAAGGAAACAGCAGTACCAGCATCAAGTTTTTTGATTGGCTTAGCCTCAATCCACTTGGTGAACTTGTCGATCGCTACCAAGACATGCGTGAAACCGCCCGACCCGCTCGCAAGGGACCGATCATGTCCAACCCCATACCGCGAAAGGCCGGACGAGTGGAATGGTCTTCAAGGTCGACGCAGCTTGTGTGACATATTGGAGTAGAACTGGCATCCTTCGCACTTGTCCACTATTTCTTTCGCCATCTCATTTGCTCTTGGCCAGTAAAACCCAGCTCGGTATGCTTTGGCTACAATGGTCCGAGAGGACGCATGGTGACCACAGGTCCCCGAGTGGATATCATTGAGTATGACTCGACCTTCTTCTGGCGTTATGCATTTTTGTCCGACTCCCGTTGGGCTTTCTCTATATAACTGCCCATTGATAACGGTAAAGGCTTTGGATCGACGGACGATCTGCCGAGCCTCTTCTTCATCCTCTGGGAGTTCCTTTCTCAGAATATACGCAATGTATGGAATTGTCCAATCGGGAGTGACAACTAAAACTTCCATGACCAAGTCGACCACTGCCGGGACCTCAACCTCAGTCGAGTCCGTGGCACTCTTGGGTTGCGGAGCTTCCTCTGTGAAGGGATCTTCTTTGACTGACGGAGTGTGTATATGTTCCAAAAACACGCCACTCGGAATGGCTTCTCTCTTGGACCCTATCTTCGCCAGATCATCTGCTGCTTGATTTTTCAGTCGGGGGATGTGATGGAGTTCCAACCCCTCAAACTTCTTTTCCAGCTTCCTCATCGCATTGCAAGATCCGGTCATATTTGGGCTTCTCACGTCCCACTCCTTCATCACTTGATTGACCACTAGATCTGAGTCGCCATAAACCATCAGGCGACGGACGCCGAGTGAGATGGCCATGCGCAATCCATATAAAAGGGCCTCATACTCTGCCTCATTGTTGGAGGAATCAAAGTGAATCTGGAGCACATACTTAAGCTTATCTCCTCTGGGGGAAACCAGAACAACAAAGACACGTAACCATTCAACATCTTGGAACCGTCAAAGAACATGGTCCAATGCTCGAGTGAACTTCACCGGCTGCTGTTGTTCAATCCACTCGGCAAGGAAATCAGCTATAGCACAGGACTTAATGGCTTTCTTTGCCTCGAATTTGATATCAAGGGAAGAAGTTCAATCGCCCATTTTCGCCACTCGACCGGTTGCGTCTCGTTATGCAAGATCTCTCGATAAAGGAGCGTCACGACGATCGTGATAGAATGATCGGAGAAATAATGAGCAACCTTCTTTGTGGTCATGTATATACCATACACAAGCTTCTCGATAATGAGGATATCTCTGCTTGGATGGAGTCAAGACTTGGACAAATAATACACCGGCGCTGAACTTTGAAGGCCTTTCCTTCCTCTTCCCGCCGATCGTAAGCACGTAATCGACAACTTGTCCGGTGGCTGCAATGTAAAGCAACAGAGGCTCTTTGCTGATTGGAGCAGCAAGCACCGGCTGGGTGGAGAGCAGAGCTTTTAGCTCGGCAAACGCTGCATCAGCTTCAGGAGTCCACTCGAACTTGTCAGCCTTCTTCATTAGTCGGTAAAGAGGTAATGCCTTTTCACCGAGTCGTGAGATGAATCAACTTAAAGCGGCCAAGCATCCAGTAAGCTTCTGGACGTCGTGCACTCGCACGGGGCGTTTCATTCGGAGAATAGTGCCGATCTTCTCTGGGTTAGCGTCGATTCCCGTTCGAAACGAAAACCGAGTAATTTTCCACGGGAACTCCGAATGTGCACTTTGACGGATTGAGCTTGATATCGCACCTTCCGAGGTTGGCAAATGTTTGGCGAGGTCAGCGAGCAGGTCGGAACCTTTTCGCGACTTAACGACGATATCATCCATATACGCTTCCACATTCCGACCGATCTGAGTGAGAAGACACTTCAATCATCCGCATAAATGTGGCTCCGGCATTCTTGAGGCGAATGGCATGGTGATATAGCGAAGCACCGAATGGAGTGATGAAAGCTGTTTTATTTCGTCGGGTCCATCTGAGACGGATCGATGATACCCGGAATATGCATCTAGAAAGACAATCTCTCACACCCATTTGTCGAGTCGACAATTTGATCGATGCGGGGGAGAGGAAAATGATCCTTCGGGCAGGCCCGATTAATGTGCTTAAAATCAATGCACATGCGGAGTGAGTTATCCTTCTTGGGGACCATGACAACATTAGCGAGCCACTCGGAGTGGTAAATCTCTCGGATAAATCCTGCTGTCAGCAATGAGCCACTTCTTCACCAATAGCTTTTCTCTTCTGGACGGCGGACCGCCGAAGATGCTCTTTGACTGGTTTCGCTGACTTGTCGACTCGGAGGCGATGCTCAGCCAGTCCCCTGGGAACACCTGGCATGTCAGCGGGCTTCCATGCAAAAATGTCCCAGTTCTCACGGAGGAACTGGATGAGCGCTTCTTCCTATTTCGAGTCGAGTGTTGTGGATATGTGGGTCGGAGCTGCATCGGGGTCAGTCGGATGAATATGGACGGGCTTTGTCTCACCAGACGACTTGAATGCGGACTCTGTGGCTGGCTTCTTAGATCGTAGCAAATCACTCGGATCTGCGTTTTGCATGTACTCGTCGAATTCGACCGCCGTCACTTGGGAGTCGGCAATCTTTGAGCCCTTCTGAAAGCACTCTTCTGCCTTCTTCCGATCTCCGGTGACAGTGATCACTCCCTTGGGTCCTGGCATTTTCAGTTTGAGGTACATGTAGCATGGTCGAGCCATGAATCGTGCGTAGGCGGGCCTCCCCAAAATGGCATGGTATGCACTCTGAAAATCCACAACCTCAAAGGTCAACTTTTCTTTGCGGAAGTGCTTGGAATCACCAAAAACCACGTCTAGGGCTATTTGGCCGAGTGAGTTGGCCTTCTTCCCTGGTATGACTCCGTGGAAACTCATATTGCTGGCGCTCAATCGGGACATCGGAATGCCCATCCCTTTCAATGTATCCGCATATAACAAATTCAGCCCACTACCACCATCCATCAGCACTTTTGTCAGTCGAGTGCCTTCGACAACTGGATCGACCACCAACGCTTGCCGCCCAGGGGTGGCAATGTGAGTCGGGTGATCAGATTGGTCGAATGTGATGGGTGTCTGGGACCACTTCACATAACTTGGCTTAACTGGGGCAACCATATTCACTTCCCGGTTGATGACTTTCAGTCGACTTTTGCTTTCCACATCCGCGAAGATCATCAGAGTGGAGTTGACGTGCGGGTATTCCTCCTCACTATCCTCTTTATCTCCGGCCTTGTCTGGCTCCTTCTCCTTGTCCTTAGACTGTTTGCCCTGAAACTGCTGGATCAGGAGTCGACACTGGCGAGTGATGTGCTTCGGGTAAATAATGTTGCCCTCTTCATCCTTTTTCGTGTGAATATGGCATGGCATATCCATCACGTCATTTCCTTCTTTATCCTTTACTTTCTTCGGATTCCAGGATCCTTTGGGCTTCCCTTTGAACTTTCCCTGAGTGAGCGGCGGGGCCTCTCCAGAGCTCTTGGCTCGGCTTTGCGCTTCGCTCGGATCGAATTGCCCTTCTCCGTGACTTGGCTTGTATTTACCGCTTGAGTCGGTCTTCTTCCTCGCCGTTAGGCGTGTTGCTAGCAATCTCCATCATTCGACTCGTGGTCATGTCCCGGTTCGACCGAACTTCAGACTCAATTCTCTGTTTTTAGCGCCATCTTTGAAGGCGCAAACCGCTGATGGTCGAGACACATTTTCCACATATTGTGCAAGGTAATCCATCTCTGAATGTACTCTCGGAGAGTTTCATTGGTCTTACGCACACAAACTTGCAGCTCTGTCAAACCAGCCGGTCGCTTGCAAGTCCCTTCAAAAGTCTGACGAACACTCGGGACAAATCTTCCCAAGTATATATCTCTTTGTGAGGTAATTGACTCAGCCATGCTCTCGCAGAACCTTCCAACATGAGGGCAAATGTTTCATGGCCACCTCATCATTCCCTCCACCAATCTGAACAGCCACTCGGTAATCCTCGAGCCAAGTTTTGGGCTTAGATTCCCCGATGAACTTGGCGACTCTGTTGCCAATCTGAAATTGGGGGATCATCATGCTCGATAGCCTCGCTAAAACACTCCGGACCGAGACATGCACTCGACTGCTAGTGGGTGCATCCCTCTCGGGTCCGCCTCGATGGGCTCTGTTCCGGTCGACCAAGCCTTGTACGATAATGGATCGCGCATCAAAGCCTGGTTCCCTGGGGTCGACTGGAACCCTTCACCCTGTATCTTGAATCGTCTAAATCGTCATCTTGTTGCCGAGGGCGCATTTGACCCTTCCCTCGGAGGGGAAAGGGGCATCCGACGCCTGTCATCTCGGTCGAATCGGTCTCCGAGCTGCTCTCGCCGGTTGTCGCGCCCTTCCCGCCGCGAAGGCGATCTGGGGCTGTGAGCCGATCGATAAAGTGTTCGCAGCGACGGATCGACCGTGAATCTGTTGCGCGATCGCGACACGGCTGAGTTCGGTCACTGCCGCCGGAGTAAATCTCGATCTGCTGCAAGCCCCTTCCAGCTTCCGTGGGGACGGCTGGATAGATTCTGCTATGCGAAAGGTACTGTTGCTAAATTCTGAATTGGCGCGGCGGTATACGAAGTCGGCGGGAAGAGCCGGCGTCGACCGGATTCGTGGAGTCGTTGCTGCTGGTCGCCGAAAGTGCTCGTTGAAGATTCTCCAGCGAAGCGTTTCACCACATTGGCCAAACGTGCTTCCTCCAAGGCACGAGCCTCGTGGGTCTCTCCGCGATAGGAGTATGTAATGCATCCATGTTCTGCGAGGAAGCTCTTCTCTCCGCAGAGAGTCGAGTGTCTCGGGCTGGTACTCCTCGTGTTCTTGCACGGGTCACCTCCTCCGGCCCCACCGCCGCGGGCGAAGTCGGGAGGATCGCGGGCCGTCGACCATGAGGATCTCCGCCGCTGGATCACTGCTATCACACTCGGATGCGATCTCACGGAGCGGCCGACGGATCGAGCAGGCCGAGGGATTCGTCGGGCTCAATAGCGCGACACAGGCGGTGGCTGTCTGGCGAGCCACCGCGTGCTTCACCCACCGCTGAAGTCTCGACCGACCAGAGCGCTTGCGCTGGTGGGAGACTGGGCGGGCGACCGATAAGGGAGTCGACCGATACGGAGTCGACGGTTGCCGCAGCAAAATGCCGCGAACACATGCGCGAAAGTGCGTCGCCCCGCGGACGGGGAGCGCCTCGATGTCAAGAGGGGCCTCCTGGAGCCATGCGGAGTCGTCGGCGACAAAAGTGAGAGCACCGAGACGGATCTCGTGCCCCTCACCCAAAACTCCAGCAGTCATCATGATGAAGGTACTGAAATCTGCAACTCCTCCACAAATCGCTAAAACACCGCCTTACGGTGGGCGCCAACTGTCGTGGTTCTAAGTCTGATAGTAGAAGTAGGGGTAGGTTAAGGAGAGGCGATGTCCTAGCTATGGAGTAGTTGTGGAAAACAAGGATGTCTGAGTTCAGGCCCTTCTCGGAGGAAGTAACAGCCCTACGTCTCGGAGCCCTGAGGCGGTCGAGTGGATTATGAGTATGAGTATTACAAGAATCTGAACCCTTCTATCTGTGGAGGGGGGGTGGCTTATATAGAGTGCGCCAGGACCCCAGCCATCCCACATAATGGAGGGATTTAAGTACATTAAGCCAGGGGGGTTACTGGTAACGCCCCTCATAAGGCGCTTTAACTATCATTAAGTCTATTCAATAGCAAACCGTTGCGCTGCGGAGTGCCTTCTGACCTTCTGGTGGTCGAGTGAGTCTTCATGGTCGAGTGAGTCTTCCGTGGTCGAGTCCTTCCAGTCTGGTCGAGTGGATTCCTCTTTGGTCGACTGGAAGATGATCTCTTCTACGAGTACCCTTGGGTAGGACGTTTAGGTCAGGCCTATGACCCTACCCTAGGTACATGAATCCATCAATATGTCCTCATAGGCTTTGTGAGAACTCGATGAGATGCCTCCCTACTGTGGTGGCTATCTCTATATATAGAGGCCCTGGTCCTGTTCCCAAATATTGAGCGGGAAGGGACCCAACAACGGCCATTTTGAAGGGGAACATCTAGTACAAGTTATCCTAACTAAAGTTGGTCTTCGGCTGCCAAAGGCACTAGCGATGACGCCGTCTTGGGCTCCACGGTGACCTCCATCCTGCCGCTCCGCTCGTCTTGGTCTCGTTGCATCGAAATGGTAACCTTTGCCTGATGCCTCGGTACTCCACGCCTGTGCTTGCCCCCTTTGCACCAAAGAGGAAACAAGGACACTGCACAGGCCGGCGCCCGCCTGGTCTTGATCGTCATGGCTTGCGTCACGAGCACCTCGCGAGGTACCCTTGCCTTGATCTCTCCGCCTCCTCGCGAGCCTGTCTGGCGAGGCCACTCCTGAGGAAGCCTCGCGTCGTCTGCCCCGCGAGGCTTGGCCCCTCATGAGGGTCTTGAGTTCGCATTGATGAAGATGGGCCATACTAGGCCACCACTTGAGCCACGCCGCAGCCACAGGCAAGCAAGTCTGGGGACCCCCATTCCTAGGACGCCGACAGTAGCCCCCGGGCCCAAGGCGCGCTCGGACTTGCCTTAGCAGAGAAGCGAAGGGGCAAGTGCGGAGCGCCGCGGGCCCCAACAGCCTGCGGCCTTGGGCACAGCGTGGTGGTTGATTTGACATGGGCGTCTCCGCTTCCCCATGCTGCTATGACATTTCTGTCATACTTATGACACTTCTATGATGATAATTGTGACAAAACCCAGTATCATCATAGATGTGGTGGGCTCCTACTTCTATGACAAAAAATCATGACAGAAAATGGCATTTTCGTCCTGGGCGGGCCAGAGACACAGCTGCATGACATTCTTTGGGCCGTCCATGACGGAAAAAACCGTGGTAGAAGCGAGGGCGAGGAAAATTTTGGCGAGTTCCCGGTTACGGTGGGTGGTCGGGGGCCGAGCGATGCGCGTTTCTCTCGTACACGTGCGCGTGTGTGTGTGAGGTGTTGGGCTCTAACTGAACCCGAGCGAGGCGTTGAGCTCTAACTGAACCTGAGCGATTTCATTGCAGGCTACGCCTTACTGAACCCGAGCAATCGATCGATGGGTGTTAACTGAACCCGATCTAGCGATTCCTTCGCTACTGCAGCTAACTGAAGCCGATCGATGCTACCTATGGATGAATAGTGAGCGTTGCGGGGGGTGGTTGGATGAATAGTGAGCGGTAGGGGTGGATGAACAGGACCCGTGGTGTTGCCTCTGGATGAATAGAACTCCGATCGATCGAGCCGGTTGGGGCTGGATGAACAGGACCCCGTGGAGGACTGGATGAACAGGACGACCCCGTGGAGGGCTAGATGAACAGTAGACAGTGGAGGGGTGGATGAACAGTAGCCTGTGGAGGGGTGGTTGAATAGGAGCCCATGGAGAGGGGTGGTTGAACAGTAGCCGGTGGAGTAGCGCGCGGTGGAGGCTGGATGAACAGGAGCCCGTGGATGAACAGTCGCAGGTGGAGGATGGAGGAGGTCGACGGTGGATGAACAGTAGCCCGTGGAGGGTGGATGAGGTCGACGGTGGAGATGAACAATATCCCGTGGAGTCCAGTTTTGCGGTATGCCACACCCCTCCCGATGAACACAACCCCCGTTTCGACCGTAGCGCTCCAACACAAGTCTGTTTCATCAATTTTGCGGTACGCCACCCCCTCCCGATCAACAGGACCCCGTTTCGACAGTAGGAGGTCCAACACAAGTCCGTTTCCTCCGTTTTCCGGTACGCCAGACCCCTCCTGATGAACAGGATCCTATTTTGAACGTGGCCTGTCGAACACAAGGTTGTTTCCTCCGTTCTGTGGTATGCCAGGCCTCGTTTCCATCGCCTATTCCGTCCAAGCCCTCCCGATGAACACGATGACACATTCCGTTCCGACCCATCTAGTTGGCTCCCCATGAACACGATGACGACGTTGTTTCTCCGTTCCGACCCAGCCATGTACACAAGCCCTGGCCGTACATATGCGCGAGTAGGCATTCGAGACTCCGCCCATATGTACGTACGTGGTCGTATTTATTTTCTTGCACCCTGGTCGTTTTACGTACGTGTACATGTTACGTGCGCGCCTCTACTACGACACGTGCGCGCCTCTACATCGACCAGTATGTACGTACACGTTCGCGACCAGAATGACAACGCTACATACGCTTCGACCTGGTGGGTCCCGACTGTCAGGCACTTCCTTGCGTGTGAAGACGTAGCTGGTGGGTCCCAGCAGTCAGGGGGGCGAATCGTTTTTTTTCCTAGACGCACTTCCTTGGGTGCGAAGATGTAGCTTTTGGGTCCCAGCAGTCAGGGGGGCGAATCGTTTTTTTTGCCCGGGCGCACTTTCTTGCGTGCGAAGATGTAGCTGGTGGGTCCCAGCAGTCAGGGGGCAAATCGTTTTTTTCCCGGATGCACTTCCTTGAGTGTGAAGATGTAGCTGGTGGGTCCCAGAAGTCAGGGGGAAATGTTTTTTCGCGAAATAAGGTTGCCCCTCCGGTGGGTCCCTGCTGTCAGGTGGAGGAATAATTATTTTGCGCGTAATAAGGAGGCACTTCCTTGCGGCCACCGTGGACCCAGTTGCCAGCCTCTCCACGCACAGTACTCTTCTGATGGAAGTCGTTCGTTTACCACATTAACCACGCTGCGCCGAGAGCACCAGGGCGGTGGACGATGGAAAGGCCTAGAAAGGGGACGACGCAGAGCCAGGGAAGACGCGACAGTGGATTCCCACACGTAGAGGAGTATGAGGGTTCACTCGTTCGGCTGCGGTGTGAGGCTGTCGTCGCTGCAGAATAACAGGGGGTGTGGGTGAGTAGAGGGATGGCCTGGCTAGCGGTGGGAGTAGTAGGAGGCGGTGAGGCCTCCGCGGCATCATAGCCGGCCATGGGAGGCAGGAGCACGCGGCACGACCGGCGCTGCTTTTGGCGGCTGGAGTAAGAAGACCAGAGGATGAAGAAGCACTACAGCCGTTGGATGGACATCGTACGGTCACTTGAGCTAGAATCATTCATATTGACTAAGTTGACAAAGCCCTCCGTCCCTGTCAACTTAGTAGGCCCACAATCAGCCTCCCACCATGGTGGGTCCCAGCTAGCAGGGGGAGTATTCTTTTTTTTCTGCGTAATAAGGAGGCACTTCCGGTGGGTCCGAGCTGACAGCGGGGGGAACGTTTTTTCGCGAAATACGGTGGCCCGTCCGGTGGGTCCGAGAAGTCAAGGGGGAAACTTTTTTTTGCAAAATACGGTGGCCCATCTAGTGGGTCCCTGCTGTCAGGTGGAGGAATCATTATTTCCCGCGTAATAAGGAGGCACTTCCTTGCTGCGGCCGTGGACCCAGCTCTCAGCCTCTCCACGTACAGTACATTTCCGATGGAAGTCGTTCCTTGACCACGTTGACCACGGCATGTTTCATTGCATGCATGCGTCCATGGGCGTGGTGCGTCCCCACTATCAGCCTCTCACTTACAGTCATCTTCCGATTACTCTCGGTTGTTGACCACGTTGACCACACCGTGCCGAGCGCACCAAGGCCGGTGGACGAGGCGAGTCCCCAGACTGGAACGACCCGGAGACGGGGAAGACGGGGTAGTGGAGTCGCAGATGGAGAGGAGTGGGAAACTTATTGGTTGGTCTTGCTGGCAAGATAGCATAGCCGCCAGTGCCGCATACGGAGACAGGAGCAAGAACAGAGGTTGAAGAAGGAGCACGGCTATTGGATTAACATCCAATAGTCTAGCTGCTAGAATCATTTGTTGATTAAGTTGACAAAGCCCTGCATACACATCCGCTTAGTAGGCCCACAAGTCAGCCACCAAATCTGACGGGTCCCAGCTGTCAACATGAGGAATAATTTTTTTCGCATAACAAGGAGGCACTTCCTTCCGTGCGAAGATACAGCCGGTGGCTCCCAGCTGTCAGGTGGAGGAAATATTTTTTTAGCTTATTAAGGAGGAACTTTCCTTCCATGCAACCATGACCTCGTGGGTCCCAGCCGTCAGGATCTCCATGTACAGTACTCTTCCGATGACTCTTGTTTGTTGACCATGCCGCATCGAGCGCAGCGAGGCGGTGGACGACGGCGAGGCCCCGGACGAGAAGGACTCGGAGATGGGAAGACGAGACAGTGGAGTTGCAGATTGAGAGGAGGAGAAGGGTTATAACTGGTTCTAGTGCGCGTGGGGCTACCATCGGTGGAGAATATCAGGAGGTGTGGAGGGGTGGAGGGATAGCCTAGCCGATGGTGGGGTACCACTTCGCAGCAATGCATGCTAAGCAGAGCCGCTAGCCACCGGAGGCCGGACCAGGCGGTCCCGGCGACGCTGGAGGAAGAAGACGAGAGATTGAAGGTGCATGCCAGTCGTTGGATATAAGTCCAATGGCTGTGGATGTCATAATCATTTGTTGACCAAGTTGACAACACCCTGCGTAGGCTTCGACCTATTGGGCCACATGTCAGCCTGCAAAAATGTGGCATATATTTAACCCATGTATTCTAGAATGTACAGTCCATTTGCTGGGTTGGGTGAACAAATAATTTCGCGTCAATTAGGCCCATTTATATTTTCTAAGAAATCCCAGCCCATTTGCACTTCCTTGAAATACATGAATTAGCTGGGCTCGTTATATATATAATGTTGTGTTAGAAGGAGCAATTAATATCAAAAAATAAACCGAGAGGCACATTTTATATATAGATAATTAACAAATTAGTGAGTTATTGCTCAAAATAAAAATGAGCGCGTTATTATTAAATTGGTCCTTAAAATCTTCGCAAGCTTTTGTACACAATCACCAGGATTTTCCTTGCATGTGAGTCAAAAACAACCAGGATTTTCCTTGCCAACTTCTGTTAAACATTTACTTTTATAAGTTAATAATACGTGGGATTTTCTTATAATGTATATATATGTCTCTATAAAATATACGATAATAGTAATAATATAAATATATATAATGTGGTTAGAAGGGAAAGCATAAATTGGACACAGCATTATTATTCTTATATATAGATAAATAGAACAGAGACCTGTGTTTTATTAAAAAAATACATTGGGCTGCCGATCTTTAAGAAAAAACCCATAGGCCGGTATGGACCTCAAAAAAGAAGTTGAAACCACTGTCTCCATATGTCGTGGGATACACATGTTAAAATACAAAACCTAGGCCTAGCTGGTACTTGTTCGCCCTCTGGAAAGAAATGATACCAGATCCCCGAGCGAACTGGATTAAAGAGGGGGCCGACAGCACGACGGAAGAAGCACATCATGAGCGATTTTTTCTTCAGTGGGTGGCTCTCAATGGCGTTTTTTTACTTGCCTCTGCACCATACAACTTGTATTTTTAGCCTCCCAGTCCGTCGTGGTGGACCAGAAGCCCATTTGCTGGGCGGGCCAACCTATAGAAACCAACACTCGATTTTTCATCAAGGCCCCAAAATAACGCAGTACTATGTTTGTTTTGAGGCCGAAAACATTACGGCAGGGGTTGATCGGGGGAGAGGGGAAGACAGAGTAATAAAAAGATTAAAAAGAGCTGATGCGTCGTTGCTACCCTAACAAAGTAGGTGCAATTCTTCTCGGGAAGAAGGTGTGCCATTGACACCCACACGTCACATACCCCACAATAGGCATATGTCGGTGTACTAAAGTAGGGGGTACCTTAGTACCCCGAACTTGTGCACGGACAGTCGCAGCACCCCGCGGCAAGGCTTGCCGGACGCCCGGCAAGGCTCTCCACCATTCCTTATTTACCATTCAAGAACAAAGTACTAGCCAAGAACCCGAAGGCCCCGGCAAGAGGAGCTTGCCGGGAAGGCCAACCAAGGCCTCGCCAGAAGACTTGTCATGGCGCCCAAGGCGTCCCAAGAAGGCCCGACGGCCGGCAAGCTTGCCGGAACGACAAGAAAAGGGCCGCGGCAAGGCACTTGCCGTGGCAAGGCTGCCACCCCGACTCCAGCGCACCCAGCGACGTGTCATCGCAAGGCCATCCCAGGGGCACGTGGCGAGGCGCTACTGAAAGTGCAACTAATCCCCGGGTGGTTTTGGTAATTAATAACAACATATATATCATTGAACTAATCATTTCTTGAGAATATTTCAGAAAGTTCAGTGATATGGGTATGGCAATGACTGATGATGTGGACCCCTCAAAATGCTAAGAAAAACATTGGCAAAAGCTCAAGACTCCATTTTTGGTTTAGTGATCCAAGATCACATTGAGTCCATAGGAAAGCCAATACTATTAAAAGGGGATGAGGTTATGATGATGATCTGGTTGCTCTAAGTGCTTAGTGATTTATCTCTCAAACTATCAGCAATCTTTCACTCCAACATAAACCCATAAGTAATCTCGGTCCCACCGATTCCAAACTCACCACACCGAGATGAACCACCTCACCATATACCCAAACCCTAAGAATCTCGGATTTTCCGATTCCAAACTCGGTCATTCGAAATTGGTGTTGCCAAGCTTCAGAACATTCAGACTCAAATCGGTGTCACCGAGATGAGAAAGTCGGTCCCACCGAGATTGGCAAACCCTAGACTTTGGAAGAATCGGACAAACCGAGATTGTATTTTCGGTCCCACGAAAATCCCAACGCTCACAAGATTTGAACTTTCGGTCTCACCGAGTTGTCAACTTCGGTCCGACCGAGATTGGTCAAATGTGTGTAACAGTTGGATTTTGTGTGGAGGCTATAAATACCCTCCACCTCCTCTTCATTCGTGGAGAGAGCCATCGAAAGAACTACCACTCCTACCTTACATTTCGAGAAGAAAACTACCTACCCTTGTGTTGAGATCAAGTTGCTCCACTCCTACCATATGAAACTTGATTTCTAGCCTTCCCAAGTTGCTTTCCACTCAATCCTTTCTTCCACCACAGCCAAATCAGTGAGGAGAGTTGAGTGTTGGGGAGATTATCATTTGAAGCACAAGAGCAAGGAGTTCATCATCACCAACACCATCTATTACCTTTTGGAGGTGGTGCCTCCTAGATTGGTTAGGTGTCACTTGGGAGCCTCCGTCATGATGTGGAGTTGAACCAAGGAGTTTGTAAGGGCAAGGAGATCGCCTACTCGTGAAGATCTACCCCGAGTAAGGCTAGTCCTCCGTGGACGTAGGCCATGATGGCATAGACAAGGTTGCTTCTTCGTGGACCCTTCGTGGGTGGAGCCTCCGTGGACTCGCAAGCCGTTACCCTCCGTGGGTTGAAGTCTCCATCAACGTGGATTGACGATAGCACCACCTATCGGAACCACGAGAAAAAATCTCCGTGTCACCAACTTGCGTTTGCTCTTCTCCACCTCTCATTTACTATAAGTGCAATTTACTTTCCGCTGCCACAACTCTAGAATTGCATGTGTAGGGTGATACTTGACTTGGTTATCATTGTGAACTTGCTAAGAATCCACTCCAATCAAAAGGCATAAACTTTTAAGTTGTCAAGTAGTCTAATCACCCCCCCTCTAGACATACTTCCGATCCTACAAGTGGTATCAGAGCTTTGGTCTCCATTGGATTGGTTTCCATTGCATTGACTCCATAAGCTTGGTTTCACAACCTAGGAGAGTATGGCGCCTAGTGAGGGTAATTTCCGAGAGGTCCTTACTTTGATGGTTCAAACTTTGCTAGTTGGAAGCATAAAATGAAAATGCATATTCTTGGACATAACCCCGCCGCATGGGGCATTATTTGTGTTGGCTTGCAAGGTGAGTTCTTCAAGAAGGAAAAGTTCGGATCGCGAAGCTACCGATGAGTTGCGGATGTTACGTAACAATGCTCAAGCTTGTGACATTCTCTTCAATGCTTTGTGTCCCGAGGAGTTCAACAAGATCAGCCATCTTGAGAATGCAAAAGAGATTTGGGATACTTTGGTCGAAATGCACGAAGGTACCGAGTCCGTGAAGGAATCAAAGCTAGATGTTCTTCAAGGTCAGCTTGACAAGTTCAAGATGAAGGAAGGTGAAGGAGTCGCTGAAATGTACTCTAGGCTTGCTCTCATCACCAATGAGATGGCAGGCTTAGGAAGCGAAGAAATGACCGACCGATTCATCATCAAGAAGATTCTCAGAGCTTTGGATGGAAAGTATGACACCGTGTGCACTTTGATCCAAATGATGCCAAACTACAAAGATCTCAAGCCTACCAAGTCATTGGAAGGATTGTTGCTCATGAGATGACACTTAAAGATAAGGAAGAGCTTCACAACAAGTCAAGTGGTGCTTACAAAGCTGCAGTTGAAGCTCCCACATCCTCAAGTGACAAGCTAGTTTCCAATGAAGAGATAAGCCTAATGGTGAAGAACTTCAACAAATTCTACAAGAGTAGAAGCAAGGAAAGAAGCTCAAAGTCTAGATCATATGATGAAAAGAGATCTTCTAGTCGTGATCGAATCTGCTACAATTGTGGAAGACCCGGACACTACTCAAATGAGTGTTCGACTCCCCACAAGAGAAGAGAAGAATCTCCAAGAAGAAGAAGCTCAAGAGAAGAGTCGCCTAAAAGAGAGAAGGAGTAGAGATGATCGTTATGAACGAAGATCCTCTCGGAGAAGCAAGGATTCGGAAAGGAAAGACAAGTCATCAAGGAGCTATACAAGAAGAAAACATCAAGCTCATGTTGGTGAATGGGTTTCCGCCCGACTCGACAATCACTCCGAAAGAAGCTATCACTCCAACTCCGAATCTGATCAAGATGAAGGTGTTGCGGTCTTGCTCTCGTGTCCTCCAACTCCAACTCCTATGACATATTTGATTCACCAAATGAGGGAATTGGAAGATGCTTCATGGCAAAAGGCCCCAAGGTATCACATCCTGAGTTTATTGACTTTGATAGTGATGAGGATGACTTGCTTGGTGAAGATGAGCTTTTACATGATAAATCTAGTGAGCTTAGTAATGATGAACATGCTAGTAGTCTTTATAGTCGAGAAGAGTCGAATGACAATGCTATGAAGGAGATTGAGCGCCTAACTAAAGAACTAAACACTCTTAAGTTAGCTCATGAAACAACTCAAGAAGATCATAGAGAGCTCCTAAGATCTCATGAGAAGCTACGCTCGAGAAGCTCAATCTAGAGCAAGAACATGAGTTTCTAAAAGCTATCAATGACGATCTTCAAAGAAGAGTTCTTCATATCTTGCCAAACGACTTCTCTTGTCTAATTTCTTGCCACCTATCAAAACTAAGCATGACAAGCATAAGAAAAATTCTTCATCTAGTAGTAACAATAATCATGCTAAATCAAATGTTGTTACTTCTAGTAATTCTCTTGATTCCACTAACAATGTTTCAAGCCAAGTTTCACTTGAGCAAGAAAATAGTCTATTGAAAGGGATTATAGAGAAAGGTGTCTACAAGAGTCTTGCGGAAGCAAGAGCTTTGAGGAAATTGTTCGCAAACAAGGAAGACAGGAAGAATCAAGGAATTGGTTTTGAGCGAAAGTTCAACGCCGAGGGTGTTGAATGGGAAGAAGGTCAATATCCCACTCCAAAGTTTGTTTCTCAAGAGAAGAAGTATGATCCTACTTCTTCCAATGAGGAACAAGCTCAAGATGACCTTCCACCACAAGACCACAAGCTAAAAGGCAAGGACAAGCTTCAAGAGGAGATTGATGCATTCATTGAAGCACCCAAGGCCATGGTCAAGTGGGTTCCCAAGGCAACTTCAAGTTCTACTGACAAGCTCAACTACTACCCCAAGGATTCCCATCAAGATGATGTGGATCCCAAGAAGAAGAACTAGAGAGTTCTTGAGGGTGACTCCGCCAACATACTTCACTCACATTCATTTTGGCAAGGACTTGTGCAATCAACTTCCACATCTTGCACTAGTTCATGGAGTCACAAACCCTCATGTTGGTAAGTCAAGGGACAAGGTAATCATTGCTTTCATGGACATCATCTACTGTGTACTTCAATCTATGTCCATGGATATCCTTGTTTGTTCCTTGTGGGACTAACCCATGTAGGTATTGAAAGTGCCCGAATCCAAAGGATTGCTCCCAACTCTTGGTGATCTTCATCAACATTGAGCATCCACATCTTCAACATCTACATGAAGTCTTCAACGACAACCCAAGGTTAGTTTGACCCTTTAAAAGGGGTTCTCACATCAAGGGGGAGCTTTGCTCTAGAGAAATGAGCCAAAGCATCTTCTAATGATGTGAACACATTAATGCTTTATGGAAAAGTGGTAACCCCACTTGTGCTTAAACGATGAGTATGACCTATGATCAAATGTTCTCATTTGACTCCTAAGTCAATATACTCATATATAGATGACCTAGTCATCGCCAAATTGTGTGCTAGCTAAGTGTTTTGTTTGTGCATGTTTGACACATATTTCATTTGCTATCTTATTGTGTGAGCATGTTGGATGCATGATTTTATCCATTCGAGGACATCCATTTGTTGCTTTGGTCTTTTGGATTTTTCTTTTTGACCAAATGGATGGACAAGAATGCCTAAGTTCCTCCCCTAGCTATCTATGCTTTCTTGTCTCAAACTCTATTCATGCTTATATCACAAACTTTGAACAAGACTTTTTGGACGAGACCGAGTGAGGAGCACTCTGAGCCACCAATCCGTCAAAAGCCTAACTTCCAAAACCTTCTAAGTACTTTCGGTCAAACCGATATACTCAAATCGGATGACCAAATCACTTGGATTGATCTAGGTTTTCACCTCGGTGAAACCGAAGTTTCAAATTTCGGCGTGATCAAGTGTGTAATCGCACGCAGCTAACCATCTCGGTCCCACCGAAGTTTTCAAACTCGGTCCCACCGACACCGAAGGGTATATATACCCGAGGACAGGCGCGTTGATTACTTCTTCAAACGCCCGCCTCAAACCCTTCACGCCGCCGCCTTGGTCTCGGATCGCCTCCGCCGTCACCTGCGCGCCGCCTGGTCTCCATCGCCGTCAACGGTCCTTCTCATCGCGCCGTTGCCGCCGAGTGAAGCTCCACCGCATTGGGTGAGTTTCATCCTCTCGTGCTCCAACCGCTGATTCAATGCACGTTAGGTGTTGCCATGTTTCTTGCCAAGATTGAGATCTCCTATCCAGCCGCTTAGGTCATAGAACAAAATTCGAGTGAAAATTTTAGGGTTAGGTTTCCGCCGAACACATCTCGGTGTGACCGATTCGACATTTTCGGATCGACCGATTTGGCCTCTGGCCATTGACCGCACTTTTCGTGAAACCGAAGTTGTGCAAATCGGTAAGACCAAGTGAAGTTTCAGTGAAACCCTAGTGGTCTCGGCTAGATCGAAACCCATTTCGTCCAACCGAAAGTGGGGTATGTGGTCTGTTTAGACATTTCGGTTTCACGAATTTATAGACTCGGTCGACCGACATGTATTCTGTGAAAACCTAAAACTAAAGTTTGAACTCATTCTTTTTGCAAAATCCTCTGCGTAGTTTGTGATAACTCTTCTATTCGCCTATACCTATTCTATTCACAGGTTGTCGGTCATGTCCGATGGAAGTGACATCGTAACAGGTCGGAGATGCCGCTTGAGATTCCAGAGGCAGCTACAAGTCCGAAGCAAGCAGTTTTTCAGATGATGGAGAGAGAAGCACTCCAAGTGGACTGCTGCGGCAACTGCTACGAGGCTGTGGAGGAAGAGGAATTCGATGAGGAGGATTCAGACTTTGTTGCAGATGAGGAAATAACTTCTAAGCCAAAAGGCAAGTGGTTGCCAAGGGCTATCAAGGAAACAGTCAAAGAAAGGCACCAGAAGGTGAAGAAATCCATTGTTGTACGAAGCTCAGATGGAAGAAACCTCCAAAGAAGATCAAGAAGACTTCCAAGAGGAAGAGGCTAGTTCATGAAGAAGTCGATGATGATGATGATTACGATGAGGAAGCACCTCAGCCTCCTCGTAGCGAAGTTGATGGGAGATGCCATCGTAAGGAGCACCCACAAAAGCTAAGCCATCAGCTCCAAGAAAGGCAGCCCAAGTCAAACCATTTGCCAAGCCAAAGAAGACTGTGAGGAACATACCGCTTCAGAGAAGAAGAAGCACAATGTGCCACCTGCAGAATCAGATGATGAGGCTCATGTTTTGCTCAAGCTCAGACAGAAACTGCCAGTTCATAATGAAGCTCATCCTCGAGCTGAAAATATGAAAGAAAGGAAGGATAAAGGTCTCAGGCTATGGAGGCAAGCAGATCCATATGCCACCAGGAGAAGAACAGCAGTTGACTCAAGATTCCACACTAGAGAGCAACAAGACTTTTATGAGACAGTGCTCATGGATAAGAAGCCAATTGTTGCTGACACCAGATATGTAGACTGGGATTACATCGACAGTGAAGAGCACAGAGACTACTTCCCACATGTGCATGAAAGCTTCACTGCTTGTGGGATTGCAGAGTTTGTTGGTCAGAAGCTGACTGCTTGGAATGATGAGATGATCATGCAGTTCTATGCCACCGCACACTTCTATCCAGATGGCAGAATTGTATGGATGACAGAAGGGCAGAGATTCCATTCAACTGTTGAAGAATGGAGAGCGTTGCTGAATGCACCTGTCTCAAGGGATGATGATGTTGATGTGTATGGCATTCCGAAGAAAAATCACGAGTCAATGAAGAACATGTACAATGAGGTAAAAGAGAAGGATGTTGAGATATGGAAGCTTGGTTCAGTCTATTATCTTCAGGCAGGTCTCCCAACCACCAACACCATTCTGAGGCATACTTTGATGCCTAAGTCAGGGGACCACCGCATGATAAGAGGGTACTCTATCAACATGCTGCACATTCTAGATCAGAAGACACCTTTTAAGGTGATGGACCTGATAGTTGAGACTATCAAGAGGACAGCAGCAGCACTGTAAGAGGTCGTGTGGGTTTGCTCCGCATATTCAGATGCTCATTAATGCCAAGTTTGGCACGGACACCTACCGTTGGATAGACCCCACTTGCCACCGCAGCCTGAACATGAGGATAATGAGATTGTGATGACCGAGGATGCTCCCACATCCGTAGAAGGACATGCTAAGTCTGAAGCTGCCAAACAAGCTAAAGCCGAGAAGGAAGCAGCAGCAAAGCCCAAGAGCATTGCGAACAACTTCTTGAAGCCACTCAGAGAATTGAGCTACGCTTTGGCCAGCATAGTGCGTCTCGGAGAGCCTTGAGAGGATAGTTGAGGATAAGTTCCATGCTCGGACGTTAAGCCGATCAAGTGCAGGTCACCGTCAACAAGCTTGAGGCGGACATCGAGGAAGCTACGAGGAGAAGGCAGAACTCATGAGGGAGATGGAAGGTGATATGGTCCAGATGACTATGAGCAGCCTGCCCAAAGGCCCACAAAGCCCAGATCAGCTGCTATTCCAAATGTCGACCCTGTGGCTACTACATCAAGACCTCCTACAGCTCCGTCGGCCCAAAGACCACCTTCAAGATCCACTCCTCCAGCTCCACAGACTTCAGCAGAAGCTTTGCAGATGCAGCTATCTCCACTCCATCGACGCAGCAGAGCCGCCAGCAGAGTCCCGAGTGACGATTAGCTCTATACCTTTCAACTTTTGGTAACTTGTTGCCAAAGGGGAGAAATTGTATAGATCATAGGGCTTCGAGAGAGAGAGTGCTCGTTTTGCTCTTTCGCTTATGCGGTTTTCCTTGAGATACTTTTGAGTTCTTTGAGATACTTCGTGTGTTTGATACTACGCTTGTTTCTATCTTGATGAGTGCTTGATCATACTGTGCTTAATGTGTGCTTGATGCTTATCATATTCCATTCATATCTTGTATGATCATTTACTCATGTCTTGGTGATTGGGTGCATGTTATTCATTCTTATCATTTTGTGCGCTCCACCAAGATGTATGTGACATGGAAGAGTAACCCATGATCCTAATCGATTGTGCATTTGCATTCAAACGCAAATCTTAAATAATGCACAAATTTAGGGGGAGCTCTTGCTTATCACATACTTCTCAAAGCGACGATGTTATTCATTGATTATATCATTTGTCGAAGCTTTGATCTATATGTTGTCATCAATTACCAAAAAGGGGGAGATTGAAAGTGCAACTAATCCTCGGGTGGTTTTGGTAATTAATAACAACATATATATCATTGAACTAATCATTTCTTGAGAATATTTCAGAAAGTTCAATTGATATGGGTATGGCAATGACTGATGATGTGGACCCCTCAAAGTGCTAAGAAAAACATTGGCAAAAGCTCAAGACTCCATTTTGGTTTAGTGATCCAAGATCACATTGAGTCCATAGGAAAGCCAATACTATTAAAAGGGATGAGGTTATGATGATGATCTGGTTGCTCTAAGTGCTTAGTGATTTATCTCTCAAACTATCGCAATCTTTCACTCCAACATAAACCCATAAGTAATCTCGGTCCCACCGATTCCAAACTCACCACACCGAGATGAACCACCTCAGCCATATACCCAAACCCTAAGAATCTCGGATTTTCCGATTCCAAACTCGGTCATTCGAATTGGTGTTGCCAAGCTTCAGAACCTTCAGACTCAAATCGGTGTCACCGAGATGAGAAAGTCGGTCCCACCGAGATTGGCAAACCCTAGACTTTGGAAGAATCGGACAAACCGAGATTGTATTTTCGGTCCCACCGAAAATCCCAACGTTCACAAGATTTGAACTTTCGGTCTCACCGAGTTGTCAACTTTGGTCTGACCGAGATTGGTCAAATGTGTGTAACGGTTGGATTTTGTGTGGAGGCTATAAATACCCTCCACCTCCTCTTCATTCGTGGAGAGAGCCATCGAAAGAACTACCACTCCTACCTTACATTTCGAGAAGAAAACTACCTACCCTTGTGTTGAGATCAAGTTGCTCCACTCCTACCATATGAAACTTGATTTCTAGCCTTCCCAAGTTGCTTTCCACTCAATCCTTTCTTCCACCACAGCCAAATCAGTGAGGACAGTTGAGTGTTGGGGAGATTATCATTTGAAGCACAAGAGCAAGGAGTTCATCATCACCAACACCATCTATTACCTTTTGGAGGGTGGTGCCTCCTAGATTGGTTAGGTGTCACTTGGGAGCCTCCGTCATGATGTGGAGTTGAACCAAGGAGTTTGTAAGGGCAAGGAGATCGCCTACTTCTTGAAGATCTACCCCGAGTAAGGCTAGTCCTCCGTGGAGGCATAGACAAGGTTGCTTCTTCGTGGACCCTTCGTGGGTGGAGCCCTCCGTGGACTCGCGCAGCCGTTACCCTCCGTGGGTTGAAGTCTCCATCAACGTGGATTGACGATAGCACCACCTATCGGAACCACGAGAAAAAATCTCCGTGTCACCAACTTGCGTTTGCTCTTCTCCACCTCTCATTTACTATACGTGCAATTTACTTTCCGCTGCCACAACTCTAGAATTGCATGTGTAGGGTGATACTTGACTTGGTTATCATTGTGAACTTGCTAAGAATCCACTCCAATCAAAAGGCATAAACTTTTAAGTTGTCAAGTAGTCTAATCACCCCCCCTCTAGACATACTTCCGATCCTACAGCTACGCAGCCATGCGGAGCGAGGTGGCAAACGGAGCTGACAGAGGCGCCATCGTGGCAACCGGTGGCTCACCTAACGGTCGTTTCTTTACACTGTTGGGGCGACCAGACGGGCATTTTATGCCCTTGTCCCCCGCCACGAGTTAGGTAGGGCACTGCAAGGCGCACCGTTGTACCAACCTGCGTTTTTACCTTTCTACCCCCTCTTCCTACGCTGCCACCTGTGGGTACCCCCTTCGGACTATAAAAGGGAGGCCCATGCGCACGTAGAAGGGGTTCGGTTCATTCGATACCCACAGCACCACCATACGCTCGCACGCTCAAGCAAGATCAAATAACAAACACAAAGCAGCAGTAGGGGTGTTATCTCTCCGGAGAGCCCCGAAGTTGGGTAAAGATTGCCCGTCTCCCCGCGCGCGCTCGACCTCGATCTGCTCTGCGCACGATCCGCGCTCCCTTGCAGAACCAGAAGGGTCCCCCAGTGCCCCATAGGTGCTCGAGGCCACAGAGATTCGCCCCAACATCTTTGGCGCGCCAGGTAGGGGAGCGTCGAGGTCGTGAGCATCTGATCCGGTCTCCACGCACGCTACATCAACGTCATCGTCAACATGCCACCGAAGAAGAAGCCTTCGGAGGTGGCCGCTCCGTCTACATCGGTTCCGCCACCACCGCCGGAGCAAACGGGCGGTGGAGTGGACGCCGGCGGAGGAGCGGGCGCTGCCGGTGGGTCTCGCGTCGTCACCAGATCCAAGAACAAGGCCCCGCAAGCGTCGGCGACGGTGCAGACGCCGCACCTTCCCAGAGGTGCAAGGTCAATAACGCCCGGTGCTCCTAGCACCGTGCTCGCGCTGGAACAAGGCCAAGCTGGTGGGTCGCGGGGACGCCGAGGTCAGCATGCACGCCGCATCTTCGGGCGCGAAGCGAGATACTGGTCTCCCTGACGGGTGTGGTACCTCCCAATCCGGTTGGGAGTCCAAGCACATCCCGCTCTTCGCGCCGTTCATCACCACCGCCACCCAAGATAGCAGAGGAAGCGCTCGCCCGAGCCCAGCTGCTTCTAGACTACCCTCCGGCGCCGCACAAGATCGACGACTGGAGGATGACCATTTACACCTCATCGGCCGCTTAACGGCGACAAACCCCGCGATCGAAGCGCCGAGGCCCGGCAAGGCACCCAGGCGCAAGCCGACGCCGACAAGACCGCTGGGGGCGCCACCTCTGTGCACTCCCAGCCCCGAAGGCCAAGATCGCCAGCTCGCCAGACCAACCCCGATAGCGAGCTCGAAGAAACTGGTGCCTTTCAAGGAATAAATCCGGGAAGGAGCAAGCCAAAGGGGAAGATCACATTGCCAGTGACGTTCGGCAGCGAGCTGAACTTCAGGACTGAGAGGGTCACGTTCGATATCGCTGATATCCCCTTACCATACAATGGGATACTCGGCCGACCCGCGCTTGCTAAGTTCATGGCGGCCTCTCACTACGCATAGAATGTGCTCAAGATGCCCGGCCCGATGAGTGTTATCTCTATCCAAGGCGACAAGAAGTATGCACTCATCTGCACCGACAAGATCTACCGGGAAGCAGCAGCCGCAGCAGAGCGCGAGCCACTTGCCGCTGAAGCTCCCCGGGGGAAGAAAAAGACCAAGTCCGGCAAGGATAGCTCTGATGCTTACTCCGGCAAGCGCACCTCCCCGGAGTGCTGCGCTGCCATCGAGGACGCACCATCGAGCTCCACCGGCAAGTGCGAGAAGGCAAAGGCAGACCAACCAAAGACTAAGCCCGGCAAGAACGGCTCTGGCGCTCACTCCGGCAAGCCCGCCTCTCCGGAGTGCCGCGCTGCCGTCGAGGGCGCGCCATCGAGCTCTGCCGGCCGTTGAATCAAAGAAAGCTGCCAAACTTCAAACTTTTGAGATTGTGCTTCCTGGAAGTCCACACCTTGTATGAAAAACCCGAGCGCAGAGGGGTCGAATCGTGGTTGGGTTGCGCCGTCGATCCGCTTCGAGTCCGCTTGACGGTAAGAGCGCACCGCAACCAGCCCGACGAGTTCTTCCCGCCGGAGGCAACACCGCCAGCGGGCTGCTGATGCCCTGTGCTCAGCAAGTGTGTTTGCGCCGAAGGGTTCCCCGAAAGTGTGAGGAAGAAACATACAAGGGGGTGGCAGAAATCAGGGAAGAAGCACGACCCCGTCGGGTTACTGAAGACGGAAAAGCTAAGTCACCCGAGCTTTTGTACAGAGCACTTTTTAGTCCTATAGCCTTGTGTTATGCCCCTCGAGCGTTTATCCTTTGTACGAAAAACCTGTGCGCAGAGGAACCGACTCGGGGTTAAGTTGCGTCCTTGCTTTGTTTCCGAGTCCGCTCAACAATACAAGTGTCTGAATCGCCCGAGAAGGTTTCTTGCCGGATACAACACCGCCAAAGAAGCTCTTGATGTCCCGTGACTCAGCAAGTGTGTTAGCGCCGCAAGTTCCTAGAAGCGAGGGTTAAAAACATACGAGGGATACAACGGGCAGAGGGCGAATATAGCAAGCCTTGCCGTGGGGCGACCTTCGATGAGAAACTTGTGCGCGGAGGAACTAACTCATGGCTGAGTTAAGCGTCCTTGATTTGTTTCGAGTCCGCCGACAATTCAAGCACGCTGCAACTGGCCCGAGAAGGTTTCTTGCCGGAAACAACACCGCCAGCGGGCTGCTGATGTTCCGCACTCAGCAAGTGTGTTAGCGCCGGCAAGTTCCCTAGAAGCGTAGAGTGTAAACATACGAAGGGCAAAGCATGGCATCGCGTTGCAGAGTCGCACCAAAACAAAGAACCATAACAACGTAGCTTATTACAGCACTGTCTCAGCTATTTTCGTGACTACAATCACAGCGACAAGAAGAAGCTAGAGGGGCGCGCCGGCGCACGGGCCCCGACAAGACAGCTTCACTGGGGGCTGCAAGTGCCAAAGTTCCTTCGCGGCGGGCCGGGGCCCCCAGAGGCCGCAGCGTCGGCGGCGGGGGCAAAAGAAGGCGCACCAGCACCTGGGCCTCGTCGGGGCCGGAGTTGCCCGGGGCTGCGAAGGCCAAGGTTCCTCCCCGGCAAGCTAAGGTCACCGGGGGGCTACGGAGTCAGATAAGTTTTTTTATCCCTCGTCATGCATCCTCTTGTGGACCAGGGAAGGCAGGGCCGCGTCCTTGAATGAGTGTGCTTTGTAAAAAGAAGCCTGTGCGCGGAGGAGCCGAGTCGCGGCCACGTTGCGCCCTTGATTTGTTTCCGAGTCCGCTCAACAACACAAGCGTGCTGCAACTGGCCCGGCAAGGTTTCTTGCCAGAAGCAACACCGCCAAAGAAGGTCAGCCGACGCCCCGACTCAGCAAGTGTGTTCGCTCCGGCGAGTCCCCTAGAAGCGTAGGGCGGGAATATACAAAGCACAAGATCAAGTAAAGGACTTAGTCCGGCCAGCGTTCCTCTCTTTTCATTAAAAACATCCTAGTTTAGTACAAGTCCATAAGAGGGTGAAAAACATGATAGAGAGGATTACAGATTTTAAATGCAGCTAAGGCCCGAAGGCTTACAAATTAAAAGATAAGATGCCCGTAATCCCCCTACTGTTTCTCTGTTCAGGAGGTAGGTCAAGGAGGCCCCGGCAAGAGAAGCTTGCCGGGGAGGGCAAAAGGGGCGCCTAGGAGAGCTACGGGCGCCAGAAGACACCAAGAGAACTTCCCGGGGGTCGGCCAGGAGCTTGGCGGAGACGGAGGCGCCGGAGGCAGAGCTTGAAGACGGGGCGGCGGGACGTCAGCACGCTGACGAGGGCTCCTCGCCCTCGTACTCCGACTTGACGGCCTTGCCACCACCCCTCTTCCTCTTCCGCAGCCTCCACGCCCAAACCGCCAAGGAGACGGCCCCGGAGTTCGTAAGGCGGCGACCGGATGATGGGGTCGCCGGTGGCCTGTGGCAGCGATCGACGCCTAGTCGGACCCGCCATCTCGTCGTCGTCGCTGTCGCTCCCTCCTCTCGCCACTCGCCGAGGAGGGACCTTCGCTATCGGAGGAGCTGTCCACACAGCATCTCGCCCGGGTGCCGGAGTCCCCGAAGACCTTGACGGCGAGAAGGTCGCCCTCCACTAACTTAAAATGGAGGATAAACCCCGCCGTCAAGCTGTGGATGCGGGCGGATGTCTTCCACCCTCGGTCGAAGTACATCACGCCGGGGGCTGGGGATACGACACTCACTCGAGTGCCGCTGATCCCGCAGCCCCTCATGCGCAACTCCAACATCTCGGGCGGTCCGCCCATCACGCCATGAACGGGCCGGCAGCCGGAGGCGGCGACGAGGTGCTCGGCGCAGCTTGATGAAGAACTCCCAGGGATCGTCTCGGTGTGGACCGCCTCAAGGAAAGGAGCCGCCCGGCGGAGACGGGGGAGGCGCATCACCCCGGCCGCCTCTCCCCTGAGCGCCGACCACGTCCTCGACCTCGTCCACGGCCGCGCCCCCTCCCTCTCCCCCTCGTGGCCGGCTCCGCCACCATAGGTGCGGGATAGGGAGAGGCGCGCTGCCTGAAGGAGACCCTCGCTGCCACCGTTGAAGGACCAGGGTTCCCTCCCTGCATGGAAGATGGGAGGAGGAGTAGCGGAAGTTGAAGATGAAGGGAGAAGAGGAAGTGTGAGACTATTTGTGCTCCCCTTACGCCCCTTTTAAAGAGCGAGGTGGGGGCTCAGCCGCCCCGCTCAGCCAATCAGGGAGCGAGGAGGGCAGAGGAGCGGGGCCGACTCGCCGTCGTCGCCCCTGACGGCTCGGTCTCCCACCTTCGCCGCCCACGACCCTCCACGCATGGGAGCCATGTGGCGAAAAAGCGGAGCCGGAGCGAAGGGTGAAATGACCTCGCCCTGCACCGTGATCACGGGGGTGGATGCCTTAAAGACCGCAAACGCCACCCACGTCTCCCACGACGCCGCAATCGACGCGTGCTGCTATGGGGAGCTTGTGGACACGGAGCCCAATTCTATGCGGACCCAGCCACGCGTGTTCGCAGATTGTTTTGGGCCTGGCCCAACGCTTCGGCACCGTGTATGTCCCAGCCGGGGCTCTGCCGGTGTACTAAAGTAGGGGGTACCTTAGTACCCCGAACTTGTCTGCGGACAACAAGAAGACACCAGCGGCAAGGCTTGCGGACGCCCGCAAGGCTCTCCACCATTCCTTATTTACCATTCAAGAACAAAGTACTAGCCAAGAACCCGAAGGCCCCGGCAAGAGGAGCTTGCCGGGAAGGCCAACCAAGGCCTCGCCAGAAGACTTGCCACGGCGCCCCGCGCGTCCCGGCAAGGCCCGACGGCCGGCAAGCTTGCCGAAACGACAAGAAAAGGGCCGCGGCAAGGCACTTGCCGCGGCAAGGCTGCCACCCCGACTCCAGCGCACCCAGCGACGTGTCATCGCAAGGCCATCCCGTGGGCACGCGTGGCGCAGGCGCCACGCAGCCATGCGGAGCGAGGTGGCAAACGGAGTCGACAGAGGCGCCATCGTGGCAACCGTGGCTCACCTAACGGTCGTTTTTTACATTGTTGGGGGCGACCAGACGGGCATTTAATGCCCTTGTCCCCCGCCGTCGAGTTAGGTAGGGGCACTTTAAGACTGCTTTATTGTACCAACCTGCGTTTTACCTTTCTACCCCTCTTCCTACGCTGCCACCTGTGGGTACCCCTTCGACTATAAAAGGGAGGCCCATGCGCACGAGAAGGGGTTCGTTCATTCGATACCCACAGCACCACCATACGCTCGCATGCTCGAGCAAGATCAAATAACAAACACAAAGCAGCAGAGGGTGTTATCTCCGAGAGCCCCAAGCCGGGTAAAGATGCCCGTCTCCCCACGCGCCGACCTCGATCTTCTCAAGATGATCCCGCTCCCTTGCCGAACCAGAAGGGGCCCCCAGTGCCCCATAGGTGCTCGAGGCCACAGAGATTCGCCCCGACAGCATACTATCAAGTTCACACACAAATACAACATAAAAGGTAAACATTCGTATCAAACTCAGGTTCACAGGACACGTTCATATTCATAGCCAACATTCACTATCAACAACTCAATAGATTCATATATACACAAGTTCAGCATATCTATGCATTCAAATGATTGATTGATCACACGACAATATTCATACATAATTCACAAAAAGATTCAGATATACACATGTTCAGTATGTTTATGCATCCAAATGATTGAGATCACAACCAATATGATCCATGGAAGAAATTTCATTACCTAGGGTACAGACTGGTAAATGGTGTTTAGTCGAAGGTACTTCTTGCTAAAATTAATTCTTGTACGAGTAAACTTTCGAGTAGATAAGAGGCAGCACAGACAGACTGAACTTTACTTGTAGGTTTATCCTCAAATAGTGGCCTCGTGCCGAGGGAGGTTTGAGAAACTTGGCCACTACTTTCATCCAACTAGTTTACTGGCTCATCTTGGTCATGTAGCTCACCAAAATTCTACATTGCAGATGAGAAAGGAGGCGGTTGAGAAAAAGAACAACCCAAATTTTTTGTGCAGTTCAACTGAAATGGAGCATTCCTGGCGTGCGGACTGATTAAGTGCCAGATGAATATACATGTCAACCAACTTGTCTGGAATCTTTAGACTCCATGCCATACAGTTCGCTACCATATCTACCGATAACCAAAAGGCACAAGTTGGGACCAAAGACTGGACTGTGTTCTTCTGGGCTATGCGTCAAGCAATATTTTTGGCGTTCACTCTCCTAATACTTGGAGTTTCACAACTGGTTGATGCCGATTGATACTCGAATGAATATAGGCACTTCTTGTCAACATCGATGCTTGTCTGAGTGAACTTTGTTGTACATAGCAGCAGCCTAAGTATCTGTCCATCTGGATCATTTTGTGCAGTTCTACTGAAATCACCCAATGCAATGATTTGCCTGCGAGTTCAGGCTCCAAGTTACTCCTTTATAAAATCGGCAAACAGTAGCACAATACCAAATTACCGTACATGACAACCACAATAATCAGGATAAAGACCAGTACCAACCTGTGTGAGGTAGCATACCAATTACTATTTCCTTTGACTAGAAGCCGAGATAAGCGAAGCGACTGACAACGAAGCAAGAAAGCAAGCCGAGATTAGCGGCTGACAGGAAAGGACGGAAGCTGTGGAGGCAATAAAGCACCCAAAGTTTTTTTGCAGTTCCACCAAAATCGAGCATCCTTGTTGGCACATATATTGAGAGAGTGAGATTACTATAATAGTGGGACTAGTTGATGAAACATACACTAACAGATAGAAGCACCCTCATTATCTTAATGGGTAAAGTTAGCAACACAGTAGTCTTGCTTAAAGAGAGGTATTAGTTTATTTAATCAGTGCCAATTAGCTCAACACTCAAAGCATTGCCATTTATCATAGGTTGCAAAACTTTAACGTGCAAAGATAAAGGAGTTTCTCATGACAGTAGCACGATACAAATAGAGATGACAAAAAACTAATATGGATGAAGGCCTTAGGCCCGGACCAACCTGGGAAAAAAAGCTTATTCATGTAGTCCCATAAGAGATGATAAAGCACTCACTGGAATCACTCAATAGTATATATTTTTGTGCACTTAAAATATATGGTTGAAACCACTCTTGTTTACTAGTGCTGAGATTATATCGAAAGATTATCAAGAACTTCCAGCAGAGATAAAGCACTGGCACTACAGGAAACAGGTAATTTGCCGTCTGTGGATCACAGACGGCAAAGACCTAAATCCAGACGGCAAAGAGTTTGCCGTCAGGAAGCAGACGGCGAAGTCAGACGGCAAAGATAAGTCGGCAAAGAATCCTTTGCCGTCAGCTTTTCATCGGACATACGGCAAAGTATTTGCCGTCAGCCAAACTATAGTTTGCCGTCTCCCGCAAAAATAGTAGACAGCAAAGAATGTGATCTTTGCCGTCAGTCGTAACGTTTTCTTTGCCGTCATCCGGACTAGTTACATACGGCAAAGATTGTTTTTTATTTAAAAAATATATAATGCTCAGTCCAAGCTTTCGTTGGCGGCTACAGCTTTGGTGGTCGCCGGAGTTACCAACTCCGGCAACCTCTGCTTCGATGGTCACCAGATTCGTTCTCTGTTGTTGTTCGCTGGCCGGGCATGGATTCTCGACTCGCTCGCACCACTGCCAGAGGGAGGAGACGCCAAAGGGAGAGAAGGAGCTACCACTGGAGGGAAAGGAGATGAAGAAGGGAGGAGGCACCGGAGGGGGAGAAGAAGGAGCCGCCGGCCGCCCTGCCCGCCGAAGGGAGAGGAGTTGCTGGCCGGAGTGCCCTCTCTCTACCTCGTCGGACCACGCGAGAAGCAGGAAGATACAGAAGGCGGCGGCGGCCGACGAGCACCGACGGAGCTGGGAGGCACGCGAGGGAGGCCGGGGATGGGCGGCGTGACGAAGATGTGGCCGGAGGAGGACGGATCTGATGGCGATGGTGCTGCTTGACGCCGACGCTGGCGGTTCCCTTCATGGAGAAAGAGAGCCGAAGACGCTAGAGGAAAAGGAGACGAGGAAGGAGGAGGCACCGGAGGGGGAAAAGAAGGAGCCGCCGGCCGCCCTGCCTGCCGGAGGGAGAGGAGGAGTCGCTGGCCGGAGTTCCCTGCGTGGAGATAGAGAGGGGAGGTGAGGGACGGCAAGGTCATCTGGTGGCCGGCGGCGATGGCTACTCCGGCGTGCGCTCGGGCACGAGAACTCTCGATCTGGAGCGGGCTGTGTTTTTTTAGAGCGGGGCTGTGGTTGAGTGGTTGGACACGTGATGGGTGGGTGGGTGGGGCCACCGTTGCGTGATGTGTGGTGGGCGTGGGATGCGAGGTGGGTTGGCATGGGGCATGTCAGGGTGAGTTGAGTGCGTTGAGATGCTGCCATGTCATCGATCCGCGTGGTCGATCCGCGTGGTGTGCTTTCTCTTTGCCGTCTGCCTTTTGTATTACAGACGGCAAAGAGTTCACTTTGCCGTCCGTAATACAAAAGGCAGACGGCAAAGATTTTTGCCGTCTGCGTTTTATATTACAAACGACAAAGTGAGCTATTCGCCGTCTTTAACACAAAAGGCAGACGGCAAAGATTTTTCGCCATCTGTTTTTTTTTTCGCAGACGGCGAAGGAGCTCTTGCCGCTTGTGTTTTTGCGAGACGGCAAAGTATATTTTGCCGTTATTTTTTCTTTCTTTGTTCGTTGATGACGGCAAACCCGTTCTTGCCGCTCTGCCTGATTTAAATGCTGACGGCAAAGAAAGTACTGACGGCAAATCTCCTGTTTCCCGTAGTGTGGCTGGGATACAGTTCATTGTATTGTCTTGTGTAGTTACACTAAAAATGTATGATTGGCACAACATGATCCCTGTTTGCACAAGTAGGAACAAGGTGAAACCTTCATTAGCTTAGTGAAAAACGATAGGAAGGCATTAGCATATTACTCTAACAGTAGCATCACAATCATGATGGACAATACGTAAAACATTGCCTCATTGAACCAATGGCAATAAATTGACATGCAAAACAATAACACTATTATGTCATGACACTAATAATATTCCCTCCCTGCTCCACCACATGATTCACCTCCATAGACAAACATACACACGTACATGATTCAGCATAGGGTCCTACTAAAGATTTGTTTAACTCCGACAGGAAAATTAGGCAACAATAAATTAGTGGTACTTAAGTACTCCTAATTAATTAAGTGAGACAGCAGAAGTGGAAGGGCTCCCTGGAGGATCGTCTCACATGTAAGGTAGTCATTGTCGGAGCCCTTGAATGGCCTCGACTGAGACCTCTAGCTTCAGCAAGATCGCCTTGGCACTGTTTATTCTTCTTCTTCTTCTTCCTCTTCATGCTCTGTTTCTATTCTCCTCACCAGTTTGGAAACCAAGTACATGATTGGCCTTCTATTTCAGAATTGGTTTTGTCAGTGAGGGAGTACAAGTGTACTAGTAAAAATAGCATTATTTTCTCATGGCAGTCGGAAAATAGAGATGAACACATGCATTAAATATCATTCTTACCTAAAGGAAGGTTATGGCGCCAATATGGATGATGAGGATTGGAACACATATCTCCCTTTGTGCAGTTCCACCGAAATGAACCAACTGTTCCATTCTGACATTCCAGTTAAACAACACAAAAGTCACTTATTTTAAGAAGAGTTTTTTGCAGTGCACCAAAAGGTCACAACATCAACCAGGTGAATTGGATATCCCTGTTTGCACAAAAAGCTACAGAGGAAATAGTCAGAGTCTCAAACAATTACAGGCAAAAACATTTGGCTAAACTTGTCATTTTTACCAGGGACATTAGATTAAGAATAGCTAAATATTTGGTATAAGGGCATGGGACAGTGGGTGCACCAGCAGTCTAGCACCATGTACGTAAACATGGGCATAAAGTGGTGATTCATAGTTTGTTGCCCCCAGAAATAAACATCCAAGAAACATATCTGGGTTGGTTCCATTTTTGTTCACTCTAGCCACCTACTCCTATGTGTGGATACCAAATCTAGTCCTGGTCATACCACTGTGTACAGTGTTACCCCTATATTTCCCTTTTCGACCAAGAGACTGGTTGGATGACCAGTTTGTACTACTTTCACCCCTTTCCTTCCTGTTTGTACCAAGTTCGATGTACATACTAAATTCCCCCACCCCCAATTTGTTTATTGTTTGAACCAAGTACGCCCTCCGTCTGGAATTACTTGTCATCAAAATGGATGTGTCTAGAACTAAAATACATCTAGATACATCCATTTCAATGACAAGTATTTCCGAACGGAGGGAGTACAAGATTTGACTCCATGAAGTAGCTTTACCTCTAACAATAGAAAAAAAATAGGTGACATTGGACCATCCGATCGAGAGGGGCTGAGAGGTAGAAAATGATGCACATGCAGCAACGTAGTGAGCTGGGGAAGTAGAGCTAAGGCGGTTTGGAACGAAGATATACCTGAAGGTCGTCGGGATCTGGATAGGTGGACGGTGGGAGGCCGGATCAGCCCACAGGCAACGATGAAGGTATCGGAGGACCTCCCGCGCCGGCGCTTGGCCAGACATAACGGTGCAGCCGGCAGTGGGTCTCCTCCCTCGCTGTCGACGACGGCGTAAACGCTGCCCCTCCTCCCCTTGAACGGCGGAGGGGGATACGTCCGGATCTGTAACCAGCGGTGAGGATAGAAAGACAATGTTTTTTGAAGGGAGAAAGACAGTGTTACCACCCCTATCTTGTTTAGATCTGGAGAGGATGAGAGTGTGTGAATAGAGCAACCCTAGCAAGCAAGCGTGGATGCTCCGGCCTATATATACATAGTGGGGTAATTTTCCTTTTTCACTCCATCAAAACAATCGTTTAAAATTGTGCACTACGTGCCAGGTTGCGGTTTTTTTTAGTTGTTGATTGTTTTTTGAGATAGCTACCCGCTTGTTCCAAGTGGTGTTACGGTGTGCTAGGTCACACTTTGTATCGTTCAAGTCTGGTAGAAGTCCCTCCATTAAATGAACAACCACCTCCTCGTAAAAATTATGAACAAGCCCACAGCTAAAATTAGCGGAAACGTGGGTTGCCCCAACATGCATTATTATTTATATTTTCTACTCCCTCTGCTCCTAAATATAAGTCTTTTTTATTAGCCACACCTAATATGAGAATTTTTTTATTAGCAGTGAACCCCACATGTCATAGACACAAAAATTGTGGCAAGATTCCCTTAGGCAAGCCAAAGTGTGTCTAACAATTTGAGCAACTCAGGTTAGGCAAGCGTGGCAAGTGTGGGAAAATAATGTGGCAACATAAGACAAACATAGTTACAATCCAAACAGCCCTGTAATTTTTTGTGACATGCATGAAAATTTGGTTAGTTAAACTTATAGTCAAAATTTGGCAAGGTGCATCAAATCAACACATGCAAGTATCAAAAGAAAGTCATGGCATGCATGCATGCGTTGTACTCCCTTCGTTTCCAAATATAAGTCTTTTTTGAGATTGCAACAAGTGACTACATACAAAGCAGAATATGTCTACATACATCTGTATCATGTAGTCCACTTCAAATGTGTAAAAAGACTTATATCGAGTGCAGTGCTTTGACGTGTCGCATCAACTCGTACAAGACCGAGAAGTTTGATTACTAAAACGCCCTCTCCCTCGCGGGCTGAGCTCCGGTGCCTTAACTGCACTTGCCTTTGGCTGCATGACAGGTGGGCCAACCACCTGTTGGGCCCACCTGTCATAGACGCAAAGGCAGGAGCAGTATAACTCAATGAAGCTGCGTCCCTACCTCGCGCATGAGCGTGGTGGCTGGCAGGACTAGTAGAAGCTTTCGGTACACGCTATCCCTCCCGCACGAGGTGGACGGACATGGAGCAGTGGATTCGATACTATAGAAGTAGTAGTAACATCATTGTTCATTTTCTCAAAGAGGTGAAGAGCCAAACGCAACCCGAACGTGGCAGTTGCGAACGCTCGCGTGGTGCAGTGCCTTGGAGCATGCATATAGTAGCCAGGCTGTTGCATGAGACAAAATTGCTATTTGAGCCCACTATTGTAGTAGTACTAGTACTTGCTACTCCCTCCATCTAGGTGAGTAAGTCATTGAATTTGTAGCTAAGCTTCCCTTGAATTGTTTAATAATTAAACTCATCCATTGGTTGATAGTCATTCTGCATAGGTCCACGCGCTTAGCGCCGTTTCCTCCTAGGGTCACCAATATTTATTTGCTAATTAATAGCAATGCATGCAATGAACTAGCCACTCCATGTCGTGTTTGGTAGTCTCAAGTCATCAAAAGCATGCACACCTCTCATCTCTTATTGGTTGATATGTCAAGAAACAAGAAACAAAGATAGAAGTTAATGCACCGCGCCTAAGTGTTTTGGGATTATTTCGTTTTCGTAAGATGACATACACACCTAGACGGAGGAAGTAGTATAGCCCTGTAAACCGGAAAGTAGTATTAGCCTTTCTAGAGATTTCAACAAGTGACTAGACTACACCGTGTGCAGTACTCCCTCCCTTCCGGTTTATAGGGGTCAAATCTCAAATCTCATGAACCAAGGCATTTTGCGATTGGAGGAATGTATCTCGTACTTTACAAAACTACTGTAATTACACTCATGCATTAATTACGTAGTTCTCTCGTTTTCTTCTCCGCCTTGGTCGCGGTGCACAATATTGAGCACTCCTATATGACTAGCCGCTCTATCTACATGAGGGACATTAAAGCATCCAGGCCCGCGTGCCATCCACCAAATCACAGCGAGGTGCTACAGTAGAGACTCACCTGTCACCCCGGTGTGGCTGTCATGACATGTCATATCACAAAACCCACACCTTTATTAGCAGTGGTGAAGTGGCCTCCAAGTTGGACTGGACGAAGCAACCATCATTTCACTGGAATGCTCGTTGAAACCCTTTCTCCCCTTTCTTGAAGAAAACCTCACTCCAGGCTACTCACTTCTGCCATTTTTCTTCTGTACCGATGAAGGAAAGGTGGGCGAATCAGTGATGCTGCTATATTTTCATTCCAAGAATCTTCTTTTTGCGAAGCACCGACTGATTCTCACAGCCTATTCTTTTCCCGTTTTCATTGCGATCGTGGTTTCCTTTCGATTGCTTTTTGTTTGTCAGTTCATTGATGGATCCTGGAGCACTAGGCAAAAAGTTGCCGGTGGACAACCCACTGGAGACAGCGATCTCCAGGAAGCAAGCACCGACAAACGAGTTGACCATGTTGGCGGGCCAACCCATGGAGACCAAGAACTCCAAGAAACAAGCACTGGCCAATGAGTTGACGGCGTTGGCGGACGAACTCCTCAAAGAAAATTGGAAGAACAGCAAGGGCCCCACCGTGCCTACCCTAGAAACTCTGATGGCCACCTATGCGAGGCTCAAGGCCGAGTTTGAGGAGATAGTCGCCGTTGAGAAGTAGTATTCCCCTGGCAAGGTGATGTCCCCCATCAAGGACGAGGAGATGTCCCCCGGAGGGATGAGATCCCCCGGTGAGCTGCACAAGGTAAAAAAATAATGGCTTCTTACCATAGTTGTGGTTTTTGATTATTTGCAATGTGCTTGCTAATATGTTAGGGTTGTGCAGGTGCTGGTGTACGTCCTTGATGATTCCGATGTCGCGGCCCGTCCTATGGACAACGCCCCAGAGATCGTTTTTGATGTCGCGGTCCGTCCTGTTGGCATCGCCCCGAAGATCGATTCCGATGTTGCTGTCCATCCTGTGGACATCACCCCGGAGATCGATTCCGATGTCGTGGTTAGTCATGTGGACATCGCCCCAGAGATCGATTCACATGCCGCTTTCAGTGGTGTGGTCATTGCTCGAGAGATCGATGAAAAGAAATAATTGGTCGCGCTAATCCTTCAGGGTAGTTTGCATTGCCTTGTGTTTAATTACTAGAATGATGCGTGTTATCAAACCATCTTAGGGCTAGTGCATTGTCTTGTGTGGGCAGTACTTGCTACTTTTGTTTGATAGTGAATCATGTGAACCCTCTCTGAGTTATGGAAACAGATGTATCCTCACCAGCTTTTGATGTAATTTATGGCATGCTTAGATGTAAGTTTGAACTGTTTATCATATCAGCAGGGCTTGTTTGATGATTCTTGGTGTTAGTAGGCTAGCTACTGTGCGAGCTTGCAAAACACTCATCGAAGAGAAACGTTGGGGCTGATGAGCTCGTGGTACGCTTATACTTATCCGTTGTCGATCGACCAATAGCCCAAGATCCTAAAATTGTAGGCTTAGCGATCGATCAGACAATAGTCGACACGGATACATTCAGGCCTCATTTGGTTCATAGGGTAGGAAAATTGTAGCAAAATTATAGAGACGTACAACACAAAATCATAACAGTACAGAGACGTACTCCCTCCGTTCCAAAATAGATGACCTGGGCGGGCTAGTTTGGCCTAGTGGATTTCAGTGATATGACGTGGTACAGTGCCATCCAGTCTTCGCGTGCGGTAGCAGTATTGCGGGTAGAGTAAGTTTTCTTGAAGAAGCGGAATTCAACGAAGTCATGATGGTTCCTTCATCCGAACAACTTACAGTGGGAAAGGTTGGGTCTGCGATACGACCGGGGTAGACCAGGATAATTTTGTCAGGTGGACCAGGATGGTCGATGTCCCACATGTCGGCGAATGAAAGTATTCTTTCTGATATAGAGGATGGCAACAAGTATTCATTGTTTATTTTTGATGAAAGCTATTGTCTCCACTGTTACGACGGGGAAGTGTGAAACACGGCATGTGCACCACTACCTCCTGGCCTCCTTCCTCATGTAATGCTACCATACTGTTGACTATAAGGTTGGCTATAAGGTTACAACTTTTTCTCACTTTCTCTCTATCTATTTCCTCTCAAATGTTTTATACCTTTCTTTTTTTAGACACAGTTGTTTTTTATGCCTTTTTTTAGAATTATTTTTTTATACCTAGGAGCACGTGTAGAGACGGGCTCTTGCAGAGTCCACTCCTTGACTTTGTCAATGCCTCTCTATCCTCCACATAAGCGGGCTTATAGCCCAGTATTTTACTGGTACTACTTGCTATTCATGCATGTGGCGGGCAGCTCGCATCTTGAGGTGCCAGGGCGGTCAGAGCGGGCTTGGAAGCGGTCCGGACTCCAGCATGGCCCACCTCACATTATCACCATATATTTCTGGGAGTTCGTGTGCGGCAAGCGGGCGATCTCTTCACCCTCCCCCGTTTCTCTCTTCTTAGCCGACGCCCGCCGAGTGATTAGATTTTGGCTATCGACGGTTTATTCAATTGCGGTCCCACAGGTTAGTGAAATTGCAAGACAACGAGTGTCCCCTCTGGTGAGCGGCGTGCGAGACGGACTGTCGGGGGTGCGATGCGTACGAGTCAGAAGTGTGCCGCCTTTTCCTTTAGAACTTGCAAAGCGTAACATTTTCGCGCGATCAATTGATAGAAATCCAGAACAAAATGACGAGGGCGGTCCTTTCCCGCTCGTTAGGCGGGCTAGTTTGAGTGATATGACGTGCTACAGTGCCGTCCACTTGCTCCATTTTTCTATAAGCAAGAGTTTACACTCTTACGCGGGAGGAGTGCGAAACACCGCGGATCTGATTTTGATCGAGGGATAACTATTCCCTGCCAAATAATGCAGCACTGTTAGCGATTATAGCATGATAGTTAGGGTATCTCCACCGCTGGCCCAGAAATTTACACCGGCATCTGTCCGAGGACACTAATGGATGCCATCCGATGCTGCCCGCATACCTTTCGACGAGGGTGCATTGCAGCGACGAGTCCGTGGTTTGATCCCCACATACGCATAATTTTGGTTTTTACTCCCTCCGCCCCAAAATAAGTGTCTTAACTTTGTACTAGCTCTAGTACAAAGTTGTACTAACCTTGAGACACTTATTTTCGGACAGAGGGAGTATTTATTTCTACATTGACAGGCAGGCCCGTGTAGATAGATAAAGAACACGAGCTGATGAGGCGCATGCGGACTGTTTGACTGGTCAACCAGGCAAATACGGAGCTATACGCTGAGCCAGGGGCCATATAATCACCATATCTCATATACAATGAACAAAGTGAGCTATCAAGACAAGTTCGATGACCGCCAATGCATTTTACTTGGTAATAAATGACCAAGATTGAAGGGGAATCCAAATTTCCTTCGTCTTCTGTCCTTGATCTCTTGACAAACCAATGCACTATACGATTGTCCGGCCACTCCACCCCAGAGCTCTCACCAAGCGTCGTTCATGCCACCGCGCCGCACTAACCGGTAAGGCAGCGGTGGCAACCCGCTGCACCGAGTTCCTCGCCGCCCACGACCGCACACAAAATGGTAGGGAAGCAATGGCATCCCGCCGTGCCGAGTTCATCGCCGCTCGTGACCTCACACCTATGTGGGAGGAATTTGAAGATGCTAAGAGGCCCGCCACCGCAAGAAAGAAGAGGACGCACGCGCTACTGCGGACAGGTCAGCGGAGATCCAAGCACAGTGGGGTGTCGCCGAAAAAGCCGGGAAGGAGAACGACGGCGTCTGGCCAGCATGTGAGAAGTAGTAGTACTAGTAGTTAGTGTGTGTGTCTATGTCTGAGTACGAGCATGTACCAGTACTACTAGTTACTACTGTAGTTTTTAGAGCAAATTACCAGTACATTAGCCTAGACTAAATGGAAAAATTCCTACCCTATGCATCAAATGGCATCTCTTTTTCTATAGGAATTGAGATGCATGTCATCTCACTTCCTATGATTTTCATATTCCTATAAAATCCATATCCTATGAACGAAAGGAGGCCTCTGTTGGAGTAACTACTGTAGCTAGCAGTACTGCTGTTACAGTAGTTTTCTTCAAGAAGCAGAATTCAACGAGGTCATGATGCTTCCTTCGTCCAAGCAACTTCAAAGTGGGAAGTGGGCCTGTGATTTGACGGCTCATTAGTCATTGTTACTGCGGCGCGATGACCGGGGTGACTCTCCCTTTGAGTTCTACGTGCATGGCAAGTGGACCAGGATGGTCGACGGCCCACATGTTGGCGAACGGAAGTATTCTTTCCGATATCGAGAAGCAAGGAAACTGCGTGGTATAGTATCACTGCTGATTGGTTCTCAAAAAAATTGTATCACTGCTGATTTATAATATATTTTTTCTGATGAATGCTAGCGTTTCAACTCTTACGACGAAGAGTGCCAAACACGGCACGTGTTGGATGTCCCACATGTCAGCGAAAGGAGTGGTACATGAACAGTGTGGTAGAGCCCAGCGCAAAAAAACAGCGTGGTAGAGCGTCTCCAATTCTTCCACTTCCGGGTCAGAGACAACACGTAGTAGTACTTAGTGGTATGAATGATAAAAAGTGCGAACTGGAGAGAAAGACATGTCTAGGTGGAAGGTCTCGGGGCATACACCTAAAAAGATATAAAAGTTAATATGTGCCTCCAACTAATATAGTAGTAGTAGAGTACTTAGGCACGTACTCCATAACATCACCGTGCATTGCACGTACAACATTTAGTGGTAGTACGTAGTAAGAGACAAATGCCGCCCAAGAGTTCCATTCTCGACCCACTTTTGGGTGTTTGGTATAGTGTATGGAGGGTGCATGAGTCCACACTAGTTTAGCACAAATACACTAGAAGCATGCATGAAGAGAGCATGCATGAAGAGGGGTGTTGAGTTTAGCATGCATGAAGAGGGAACAACTATGCTGTGACGAGAATGCAACCAAACACACCCTATATGCCACACATGTTCATACCATTTGTGCATTTCTACTTCACTTACTGCGCTACATTACTCAGGTTCGTACGTCCACTCCTGGGTACATGTCCGTCTCGTAGTTCCAGTCCCACATGTTCTTCATATAGATGGAACGATCCTTGCATGACACGTGCACCTTGATGCTAGATGTCTCGCGTGTTGGCCAAAGGATGAACAAAGCTCACGTAAAAGAAAATTGAGTGGAAGAACATAGATTCCCGACGACCAAGAAGGAGCAAGGAACCTCTTGGTGAAGCGTCTGCACTCATAATATTTAATATTATTTAGCGATATAAAATAAACCAATCATCTTCACAATGGACTGGAAGAGTACGAAACACGGCAGCCCAGTGTAGTTACATCATACTAGTACATGGCTAACACCCACTATCACCATATTTCTTGGCTTCCATGCGACACCTATCTCTAGTAATCCAGCAGCCTGTATCGCTTCTCCCTCCTCGTCTCTCTCAAAGTGCGGCGGACTGGCATTTTTGCCGTCTATTGAGGTCGGTTAACTCATCACATGTTAGCGACATGCCAAGAGCATTCTAAAAAAATTTCCTTTCATGTTCCATTTTCAAAAACAAAAAAAATCATTTCACGTACGAATTTGACTGTATGCTTTGAGTGTCGAAGTAATTGGCCACGGGTACCCCGAAGACGGCGAGACAATAAATCAAGATATCGGGGCTAGCGAAGCCCCTCAGTCCAACTGCCCGGCCGCTCCTGCCGGCTCCACGTCCGACTGCACTGCCCGGCCGGTTGCCGGCTGCCGACTGCTCCAACCAGCCGGCTGCCGACTGTGCCGACCATCCGGCTGCCGACTGCAGCTCGACCCGACACCGACAAGACCCCGACGAGACGGCCATACCTCGGACAACACAACCGTACCGCGGCGCCATCATGTACAGTGTCACTTGTCCCTGGGCACTATTTATGAAGTGAGTGTCACTTGTCCCTGGGCACTATTTATGAAGTGACACAGGAGACAAGCATGACACCCACACCATGCCCTCATGTCCACCACATAGCTTCGATAGTAAGCTAGCTTCACACTATATATAGCTATCCATCCATCCATCCATCCACTCTCGCATGCACTCACGCATGAGCACACACATGCTCATGGCCATGAGCATGGCCGGCCACCAACATACCACATATGAGGCATATACAAAGCCAGATGCCTATGGCACTGAGCTTAGATACTGCTCAAGGAGCACTCAGACGATATACGGATATACTCGGACATGCGGGAGTAGGGTATTATCTCCGGAGAGAGCCGGAACACAGGTAAACTACGCGTGCTATTCGCATACCCGCTCCGGGCCTATCGTGACGATCTTGCCCTCACACAAAGCCACCTTGTGGCATATGTCGTATTACACCCCCCCATGAGAATACCCCGACATTTGGCGCACACCGTGGGGCGGTACTATGCTACCGTGCTGCTGCTGGTTTCGCGTCCGGGCGGGACCATCTTTGCCATCTCCGCCGTGACGTCGCTGTCGTCTCTCCGGTAGCGCTCGGGGGCCCGACATCGACATTCCCCCAGCGCGGCCGCGAGGGGCGTTGCATCCTCTCCGTCGGCCTCGCCATCTTCATATTCACCGCGACATCGCCACCTCTCCGATGCTGGTCGAGGGCTCGACATCAGCATGCCCTCGGCGCGTCCGTGCTGCGCAGTGCGTCTTCGTCACCACCGTTGCAACACCGGCAGTCCGTCCACGCGCGTGTCGCGCACGGGCTCACTTCAGTTGGCCATGTCCGTCCACGCGCCACTTGCGTCTGCTTTCCTCCGTGCTGCGCCTAGCTCCTGCCGGAATGCACGGTCGCTCCTCCATATACCATCTATGCAAGCTAGCTAGATGCAAGTCAAACCGTGGTCAGACTATCCCATACACTAGCCATATTTTTTCCCGGATGCAAGTCAGACACTACCTAGATATTGCCCATATAGATCCCAGACGACGCGTGTACAACAGTCAGATGTTGCCCGTACAATGGCTCGGCCCGACACCCAGCCCCATGCGTGCTGCCGCCGGCAGCGCGTGGCCGTCATCGCGCTCCCCGTGCTGGTGCTGCTCCTCGCCGGAGCCAGACCGCCTCCCAGCAACAGCTGTGGCCGCCGCCCATCTCGCTGCGCGTGCTCACTGCTCCAGCTCCGCGTCACTGCTTGGTGCTTCGCCCGCCCGTGGCCGTCACCAGCTGCAGCTCCCACCTCCGGCATTTCTCCGCTACTTCTCCTGCCCATGAGGCTCCTCCACAAGCCGTTGCCAGCACACAACCGGGCCCTGCTCGCGCCCCTCTTCCTCAACCTCCGGCCGCAGCAGGACGCGGCTGGCCCCGCGCCGGCTCCTTGCCCGACGCCGCCAGCCCGTGCTTCCCCCTTGCGGCTTCGGTGGCTCCTCGCAGCCCCAGGCTCACGCGCGCCTCTTCCTCAACCTCCTGCCACAGCAGGACGCGGCTGGCCCCGCGCCGGCTCCATGCCCGACGCCGCCAGCCCGTGCTTCCCCCTTGCGGCTTCAGCGGCTCCTCGCAGCCCCAGGCTCACGCACGCCTCCTCATCGCTCCAGCCGTCCGCGCGCGTCGCTCCAACCGTCCGCGGCCGAGCACGACCCTGCCGGCGCCGCTCGGCCCGCGCTGCTGCAGGTTGCGGCCACACTATGCCGCCTGCGCCTGGCCGCCTGCCCCACCTCCGCGCCAGGTCGGCCGCCTCCCGCTCTAACCGCGCCTAGTGGCACCGATCTTCCACATGGTCCCGGCCTCGACCTCGAACAGGATGTCCCGCGCCTTGCCGGCTTCCCCTGCGCCCGCCTGCACCGGCGGCACCCTGCTCCACCTCCGCGCGCGGTCTCTACTTCACCCAAGCCGGCCTCCGCCTTGCGGTCTTCTCCCCCGACGCTGGTGGACGCCTCGCCCGCGAGCCCTGCTCCGCCCCGCGGTCGGCTCGCGCTTCGGCCTGCTTCCCGCGCGCCGGGCAGACGGCCCCGCCGCCTGCTCCGCTACCGTCTCGTTGCCGCGTCCCGGCAGCCGGCTGGGCCGAATCCCCGTTGGCTGGTTCCCAGCGCCGCCTTGCACTCGCACCTCCGCGGCCGCGTCCCGCCTTGCCAAATCTGGCCTCCCCAATGCGCCGGCTTCCCGCGCTTGCCGCCTTGCCCGCGCCGCCTCGCCGCTGTCGTCTTCGCGCCGGTTTCCTCCCACGCCGCATGCTCGACCACGCCCGAGTTCGGCCGACTCCTGTCACAGATCCGCCTGCCGGGTCTCCGGCTGCCCCACGCGAGGACAAGAAGAAAAGTCAAGGGCCGGCTGAAGAAAAAAGAAACAAAAATCATGCATCCTACTGCTCGCGTGTAGTCGGATAGACAGAAAAAGAAAGAGAAACGAGAGAGGCCGGCTGGTTCAGCACAGTGCGCCGGCTGAAGCAAAGAGAAAAGAAGTGGCCGGGTGTCCAGCCGGCTGTAAAAAATGGAGAGAGAAAGAAAGAGAGAGGCCGGCTGGAAAAATATTGCCGGCTGCCTACCCGGCTGGACAGAAAGAAGAAGTTTCCGTCTGGCTGTGTTGGCGGACAAACAGAAGAAAAGAAAAAACGTCGGTCTGTCTGTCCGCCTGCTTCGCCACTCGGACTGCTAGACGCGACCCAACCTGCCTGCCCGCTTCAATGCCTGGCTGGCAGGAGTGCCGGCCCGGCCGCCCGTTCGGTCGAACTCGACCGGCTGGGACCTCCTCAAGCGCCCGGAATCTCGGGGGCTACACGCAGCGGGTGAGCTGACGCGCCCCATGAAGAAGACGACAAAGTAGTTGCCGGGAGATCCGGCCCGACTACTCAGTAGTCGGCCCGAATCTCGGGGCTACACCGGTGAGTCTTGTTGACGCCCTGCGAGGAAGAAGACAAAGTAGTTGCTTGGGAGATCCGCCCGACCCTGCCTAGATTGGCCCGAATCTCGGGGCTACACCCGATGGGGGTCTTGTTGCGCGCCCATGGAAAATTACAAGAAACAAAAACAAGAGACAAAGGAAGAGCTTTGTCCGGCTGCCAGCAGCCGGCAGAAGAGAAGAAAGAAGAAAAGAGCGCTGCAAGACGCCTCGCCGCCTGGCCGGTCGAGCCTGACCGGCCGGGACCCCCCTTCGAGGACACGGAGGCTCGAAGGCCACACCCAGCGGGTGCGCCGGTGCACTCCGCGAGCGCCGAGCCGTGCCGGCTGTCTTCGCCAAACTCCGCCTCGGCTACACGAAAATCAATGTGAGCTCCTCACCCGCATATTTTTGCATCACGCAAGCACGGATAACCCCGAGCGATGCTTGGGGGACTATCTCCGCATTTTTATTGCAGTTGCACCACTGTTCGCCCCGGCGCCAGTCAGAGTTGGCACAGGGGCTGGCCGCTTGGCCTGAGACATTTTTTCTCGCAGACGGCTTAGTAGCGTGTGGAGTACCAAAGGCCCACCTCTCAACCACAGACCGCAGAGCGGCTGTCCGGCTAGCAAGAGCAAAATCTGGAGGTCACCCCACGCGAAAAAAAGTCCGGGAAGAGAAACGCTTCGGGCGACCCGACCGTTTCCTTTATGACTATCTGCTTGGTTAAATCCGCTCCCAGAGTATGAGTATTGTACACTCCACTTCGCGGCCCACTCTCAGCCACAGACCGCAGAGCGGTTGTCCGACGAGCGAGAGCAGAAGCGAAAAAGCGGAGGGAACACGAAAAAGATTGAAGGGGGCTCGGACGAAACCGAGTTGGCACCCTCCGAATAAAATTTGCAATGCTAAAAACATTCATTTGATATATCTGCGTGGACTAACTTTGTCTTTTGCATGATCATTTCTGCGAACAACCGCCAAAAAACCTCCGCCCAACTTTGCCAAGTTGCCCGGAGGCTTGGGGGCTACTGTCGGAGTAATTGGCCACGGGTACCCCAAAGACGGCGAGACAATAAATCAAGACATCGGGGCTAGCGAAGCCCCTCATCCGATCGCCGGCCGCCCGCCGGCTCCCCCGTCTGATCGCTCTGCCCGGCCATTGCCGGCTGCCGCTACTCAACCAATGACTACTACGAAGCGCCGACCAGCCGGCTGCCGACTGTAGCTCGACCCGACACCGACAAGACTCCGACGAGACGGCCATACCTCGGACAAGACAACCGTACCGCGACGCCATCATGTACAGTGTCACTTGTTCCTAGGCACTATTTATGAAGTGACCCAGGAGACAAGCATGACACCCACACCATGCCCTCATGTCCACCACATAGCTTAGATAGTAAGCTAGCTCCACACTATATATAGCTATCCATCCATCCACTCTTACATGCACTCACGCATGAGCACACACATGCTCATGGCCAGGAGCATGGTCGGCCACCAGCATGCCACATATGAGGCATATACAAAGCCAGATGCCTATGGCATTGAGCTTAGATACTGCTCAAGGAGCACGTTGTATCAGATATACCAGATATACTCAGACATGCAGGAGTAGGGGTATTATCTCTCCGGAGAGCCCCGAACCTGGGTAAACTACCGCGTGCTATTCGCATACCCACTCCCGGGCCTATCAGCAGCAGTCTTTCCCTCACACAAAGCCACCTTGTGGCATATGTCGTCTTACCCCCCCCCCCTGGTGAGAATACCCCAACATTGAGCAACTTGCATGTCCTATACTTCTCCTGTTTGGATACTCTAACTTAGCTAGAGGTTAGACTAACTCATGACTAACACTGAACTAACTGTAACCAAAGAGGTGTTTGGGTGATAGGGTTAGACCATAAATGCACTTGATGGAGAGAGAAAAGTGATTTTTCAGTGGTCCAATTGAGAACTATCTCCAGTTAGCACCTCTTGGGTGGGATAGTTTTTTTGGTGGGTTCGGTGCAGCTTGCTCCAGTTTAAACCCTCATGCTTGGATACTTTAGGGCTATTTGAGCCCCAACTAGCTCAAACTAACTCTAACCCATCGATCCAAATAGGGCCTATGGCCAGTCTCGACGCAGAGCAGTCGCGTGCACTGGGAAACGACACTCTCTCGGCCGTCGCGCCACTTCAAAGCCGGAGCCAGTGAGAGGTGGCCTCCGCTCTGGCCAGGCATTAATGTGGCACTGACGCTCTAGGGAGACACTGACCGTTTCATGCGGGAAGCGCGCGCTGGCAAGTGAGTATAGGTTTTGAACCGTTTCAGGTGTAGTACTGGTAGTTTGCAAAACTACTCAATTATTGCACTCAGTTTCCTAAGAAATTGTGGTAAAAAATGTTACTCCACAGTCCGCTTCCCTTCTCCTTCCTCTTCCACCACTCGCGCACGTCCGCGGGAAGCGGCCGGTAAACCCTTATATAGGAGTGCTAGCACAAAAAGATGCATGCATGACCACTAAAATTTCCATATTAAAGCGCCGCTCCGGCGGGAGTATGGCGTATGTTGTTACCTTCGGTCGGGCCATGGCTACCGGGCGACGATGACCAGAGAAGAGGCGGCGGGAGGGGAATGAATGCAGCCACTGTTTGGGTTTGCCGTCCGGCTTAAATAAATGCGCAACATCACGTGTACCCGCGGATGCACAAATTGTAACATACGTGTCTGCTTAAGTGGGCGTCACGTAACTGGTGTGTGTGTGTGTGTGTGTGTGTGTGAGAGAGAGAGAGAGAGAGATTCTGAGAGACAGAGTGCGTTGTGCGAATCTACTCTTCGGACATGTACTCAACCTTTTGCATCAGGATATAAGTATAATGGTGTTTACTTTAGCTAGTGATTTACGTGGCCATGTTAACGTGGTTGTGTAAAAAAATGTCACTTCCTGCTCGTGATTTGCATTATATAATTACAAGCAAGATGCTCGTGCACTGCACGACGTCGGTGTCAAAACCGGCGGATCTCGGGTAGGGGGTGCCGAACTGTGCGTCCAAGGCTAATGGTAACAGGAGGCGGGGGACACGATGTTTACCCAGGTTCGTGCCCTCTCTATGGAGGTAATACCCTACTTGTGATCTTGATGATATGAGTATTACAAGAGTTGATTTACCAGGAGATCGTAGAGGCTAAACCCTAGGAGCTAGCCTCTGATTATGATTGTGTATATGATCTATCGACTAGCCTGGCCTCGTTTTATATAATGCACCAGAGGCCTAGGATAACAAGAGTCCTAGCCTAATATGCTGGTGGGGAGGAGTCCTTGTCTTGATCACCAAGTCTTGTGGAATCTTCCTTGTATGCGGCAGCTGTCTGAACTGACCCATGAGTATACGGCCATGGGGGTCCTTGGCCCAATCTAACTGATCGGGAGACGACGTGGTGAGTACCCCCTAGTCCAGGACACCGACAGTAGCCCCCTGAACCGGCCTTCAAGTTGGGGACGCTCCTCGATTCTTCCGAACTATTCTTTATCTTTGGTTGCCGGTCTTGAAAACTGGTTCAACAAATCTTCTCATCTTCGATCTTGAGGATCGCCGAGGTGAATCTGAAGAGTTTACACATCGGGTATCCGAGGAGCCCCTTTAAGTTCTTGGCCTTTATCAATGCCTTGTTATTTTTTACGCCACACCTCGAGTTTGAAGTTGTTCCCGTGCGGCGATGTCCTCTTGCATCCAAGCCCCAACGTGGGACTGCATTCACGTTATCTTTTGTAGCCAAGCACCAACGCCGGACTACTTCCGAGATCCAACGCCGGAATGTGTCCGAGCTCCAACGTCGGACTATATCCAAGATGTCATAGATCATCTTGGTTCAAAAAGGTTGAAGGAGTTTAGCCGAGCTTAATGCCGATAATGCCCTCTATGGAGCTTGCCACTCGCGCTCGAGCTTTATGCCGGACTGCTTTCGAGGTGGTGCACCACCCCAACCGCGGGCTGATTTTTTGTGAATATTTTTGACTGGTGCAATTTATTCTCTGCCGAGATATATAGCCAGTATATGTATATCCAGTAGCCCTCAAGGTGTGTGTCAGTCTAAAACCTGAGATGCACCTAAAGGAAACCATGAAACCGTTGTTCCTAGTAGCCCCTGAGACTCTGGTTGACGTGCGAAATCAGCCTGAGGATCAATTCCTAGCTAGGCGGCATACGTAGGAATAGAAACATCTAATATATTAGAGATAATAGTGATCGGCGAACGGCCCTTGAGAGAGGGTCTTGAGAAGTTGCCGCAATATATTAGCTTGACACTATATAGGTCCAAATGGTACCTATTGTTGTCCGAAGACGCGTTTGCCCATAGTTCGGTCAAGCCAAACACTAAGCACTTTGAATTTTATGCATTTAACAGGCAACGTAGTAGCCCGCGAGACACTGGTTGGGTGGCAACACCAGATCAAGGGATCAATGTGCCCCTTTAATATTTATAAATAATGAGCACGAAGCCCGGTAGCCTCCGAGCCTTAATGTGGGCACGGGTGGCCGAATTAAGGATCAATATCCATAGTAAAATCACAGATTATGTGTAATGATTCTATGTATCGAAGTACTCTAGATCATTAATGCTCGAATCCGTATTTTACAAAACTTTGTTGACCGACCATCAGCTTCAACCTCTTCGGCCAGTAGCCGAGGAGTGTTTTCCTACTTTATAAAGTCGTTATAAGGGCAAAGATTTATGGAAAACAAGGCAATCTGGCCATACGGTTTTATAAACAAAGGTACACGGGGAGATATGTTATATTATGTTTTAATGTAAGAAACATCTTCCAAAGAAAATAGTCCCGCTATCGGTTCCTTTCTTTGGGTCGTCATGCTTATCATGATCATGAAACCTCACCTCCGATATGATCAATGTGGGGAGGAAAATATTGAGGATTTAGTTCGGGGAAAGTTCCCGAACTCTATGGTATTAATGAACCAAAAGTTTTTACTTCCATCATTGCCGACCAAAAGTGGGGCATTCTCCACACGGGACGGGGCCAAGGCCTTCATGTATGGGTGACACATCGGCCATAGGAGTACTCTGGGATATACACCAGGGCAACTAATGTCGAGCATTGTGATCCTTTAAGATTGCGAGCTTTCGGCTCCACCCAGTCTGAGGTACTAAATCGGATGACCCGGTAGTAACAATCATAGAGGTGCTCCCTTTACCGCCTAGCCGAACAATCAGGAATGTAGGGGTAAGCACAGGAGCTCGGCAACCCAGCTTGGGCAAAATCTTAAGTCAAATTGATGCATATTTATGGCTATATAACGATGATTACGGAAGGCGGCCCTTGTATATTATATACAAATGCCGATGATATGTTTATTTTGACTCCGTTGCGACCGTTTATCAGTTGAAAGTGACCCATCGTTGGCTTCTACCCCTTTGTAGATACTATGCAGTGTGTTTCTGCAATAACAAGACAACCCTTAGCCGACGTCTCGGTGCCCGAAGGCGGTTGTGTTTAGCGGAAACGAGGCAATCAGATATGCGGGCTTTATAACCTTCACTTAGTCATAGGAGCTTTAAATTGGGGAAGCTAGCTACGAGCCCTCGGTTATTGTTTGGCGATAGCCGAGGTCAAGCCGTAAACACTTCGGCCAATGTTATGAACGGCCTGTCATTTAACATAGTCACCGGATCGCTGACCAGTTTACGCCAATTGTGAAAGTCAGTTTTCGGCTTTCTCCACTGAGGTGCTTAACCATGCAAGCTGGAAGCACAATTGCAGTGGTTCTCCCTTTGCACACCTAACCGAACAAAGCGGAACGTAGGAGGCAAGCACAGGAGCCGGGCAACCCAACTATTGACTGAAGACACAATTTGGATCCGATGCATATATAGCAATATCCGAGAATGTTTTTGCCGAATCTCTAAAGGTGTCCGGCGTTGTACTACGAGACTTATGCTGGAAACACACAAATAGTTTAAAAGTGCCATAAGCTTGGAAAACCAAAAAAACGTCAGTGAAAACTTGACGTCCAAACAAGATCAAGTGTTCAGTGCCAATCCGAAAATTGGAAAAAAAATTGTGCTTCTGTCGTGTTTTAACAACGACCAAGAAGAAAACACATTTGCGGCTCATATATAAATTTTAAGATCCCCCAAGTGACTTGGGTAAAAGAATTTTATGTATAATGATTGTATGTACCAAAGTACTTATATCATATCTGTGTTCACCTGAACTTTATACGCGTCTTAACCGACCGTCGGCTTCTCCCTCTTCGGTCAAGGGCCGGAAAGTGTTATGTACTCCACCTTTCGAAAATATCGACGGTGTTTCTGATAATCAGGCAATCAGGCCATAAGGCTATAATAGACAAAGCGCGCTCAGGGAACTTATGCTATATTACTAACAAACTGTAAGAAGCATTTTCGAAGAAAATAGTACCTCCACCGATACCTTTCTTCGGTTGCACATTGTTACTATGAGACTTGTGCAATAGATTTTTTGTACTCATGAGTTCCGTTGTGTGCCGACCATGATTGAAAACAATAAGAGTGCTAGCTTTCGGCTTGACTCAGTCTGAGGTCCGAGCTGGGATGACCCGGTCGTGACAATCGCAAAGGTGCTCCCTTTACTCCCTAGCCGAACAATCGGGAACGTAGGGGTAAGCACAGGAGAAAGGCAACCCAGCTTGCGGAACACTTAGGTCAATATGGTGCATATTGTGGCGTAATACACGAACAAGGAACAAAGCCGTACAAGTATAATCATATGCAAGAGGAAAGGCTTCATAAAGGAAGCCCCCAAGTAAAGGGGTATTTGAATTTGTGTGTCACAAACAAAGTTTTGACAAGGAATTTTGTCAGAAACAACTTTTTGCCAAAAAAGTATAATGCTTGGTCGAACCGAACAGAATTCAAAACAGAAAGTCTTTGAGCATGAAAGCGACTTAGATGGTTAATGTGCTCGGTGTTGATGACGCGATTCGGGCTTGTGGTGGGAGGAAGACGCCCATTGATATGTGACAGATCCGACAAGGTTCGTAGTCCTCGGCATGACCGAGGTCCCAGCCCCCAAGCCTGAGGTGTCTGAGCAAGGAGTTCAGCACTCCGGAGTAGTGACCGCGTAACGCAGTCAAAACCGATTACCTGCATACTTAAAATAGTGCGGTCCAGGAAATAATATATATATATAATCCTTGCATAATTGCTTTACGGAAAAATAATTTATTTAAAGAGATGTGGCCTGGCGCCGAAGCCAATGTTGATGCAGGGCACGTCGGTGTGACGACGTGAAGGCATGACAAAGCCTAAATTTGCAGGGCGGAATGGGCTCTAGATGCGGCGTTTACCGAACTATGGACGGGAAACGGACCAAACCATCACGCAACCATCGTTAATGCGGCCATCATTTGACAGACTCTCGAAATTGGGACTTGATCCGCACACCCATTGCCCGGTGAGCGATGGGGCAGTGGCATGGCGATGCTGGCAAAAGTTGGCTTGCCGAGGCAAAGCCCCCGGTCCAGCTAACGTGACGAAGTTGGTCTGTAGACGACACTGAAGTCTACGGAGTAGGTCGATGAAGGGATGATGAAGCCCCCGGTCGAGACGAGGAGACGGAGCAGGTCGGCAAGGAGATGTTGCAGCTGCCATGTCAGTCGAGGTGTTGAAGTAGTTCGGCGTGATGGACATCGGCTCGATGAAGCAACGGTTCGGCCATGCCGATGTAGGTTGTAACTTGTGACGTGGTCAATGCTGGTTTGGTGAAGTGACCGTGCGGCGGTGCCGGTGTGCCCGCTCCATGTAATCCGTGGGGAGGCGATGTTGGTGACGATTCATCCTTCGCGATGCCGAACTATTATTTGGCTTGCCGAGACGATGATCCGAAGAAGTTGAGCTCGGCTCAACAACGCGACGACGTGTCTAGCGCAGGTCGACAGTCGTAGAGCAATATTGCCGGGCTGGTTTGACACCGGCGCGATGGTGAAGATCATATTGGAAATTTTTTAAAATTAGCAGGATGTCTTTGGGAACAAAACACAATACCCCATACAAAACTTTCTTCAAAAAGGATGTCCGAAATCCCGTTCATAAAAAAGATGAATTCGGGTCGGATTCGTTCTCGCGTAGAAAACAGATCCAAAAAGTGATGCACTAATCGGAAGGTTCCTGGAGTTTGGACGGTTGGATCGAGCTGAAATTTTGAGGGGTGGTAGATATGGGAATTCCGCAGCAGATGAACAGTTGGATCTTTCAAAGGACCTCTGAGCTGGGCTCTGGAGACCACGCCCTAAACTCATCTATATTCCCGTTCGGATTTAACAGGGGTCCAGTATATTGTGGATTGCCAGAGATTCCTCCATCGAAACTCGACGAAATTTTCCAGGGTTGTTGTAGACTCAGTTCTGCACAATTCCACCGAAGCAATCATTAAAATGGCACTTGAGGAGGTGGTGGTGGCGGATGGAAGTTCGCTGTCCAGAAAAACAGCACGGTCGCCCGAGGGCAATGCTGATGTTGAGCCCCCAAGCTCCATGGATGATTCCTCCATGATCTTGATAGAGATCGGAGTTGATGTTGATGAAGGCCCTCATCCGAACATGACGATCGGAGGTAGGGCGCAGTCCTCGGTCCAGCCAAGGTGACCAGTTGAGCCAGTGACGAAGAAGTTGACGTCGCAGTTGATCTGCAATCGAGCCATTGATCCTTTTGCCGATCACACAGCGGAACTCTCAATGAAAGCACCAATGTTGGTGTAAAAACCGATGGATCTCAGGTAGGGGGTCCCGAACTGTGCGTCTAAGGCTAATGTTTACAGGAGGCGGGGGACACGATGTTTACCCAGGTTCGGGCCCTCTCTATGGAGGTAATACCCTACTTCCTACTTGATTGATCTTGATGATATGAGTATTACAAGAGTTGATCTACCACGAGATCGTAGAGGCTAAACCCTAGGAGCTAGCCTCTGATTATGATTGTGTATATGATCTATCGACTAGTCTGGCCTCGGTTTATATAATGCACCAAAGGCCTAGGATAACAAGAGTCCTAGCCGAATATGCCGGTGGGGAGGAGTCTTTGTCTTGATCACCAAGTCTTGTGGAATCTTCCTTGTATGCGGCAGCTGTCTGAACTAGCCCATGAGCATACGGCCATGGGGGTCCTTGGCCCAATCTAACTGATCGGGAGACGACGTGGTGAGTACCCCCTAGTCCAGGACACCGACACACGGAACATCAATATGCATTTTTTTTACAAAACACCTGTTGTGATTGACCCATGTAGGAGTAATCCCATGTGTAAAAACTAATGATATCTCGAGAATTTTATCGGAAAACTGGTATCTCGAGAATGCCATCAAAAAAATGAAAGATGAGAGATAAGGTGAGGAGGAGAGGAGCGTGGTGGTGACTGGTGGTCGGAATGGGCGGAGGCATGGGGATGGATGGCGCCGGTAGGCGGCAGCGGCCACCATGCTAGATTGTTCCAGAGACTTCCTTTTTTTAATTGCTGAGCAATGAGGTTGTGGGAGATAAGGATGTGGAGAGAGGTGCGGGTATCTTTCGTAAAATTATCATAGTTTTCTTTCTATCCGTCAGATATATATCAGACGGTCTATATTACAAGATGGCAGGCACACCATCATCGCCAACTCGTTTTTTTATAAGGGTACAGATGATAAGTTTGCTGACTACTAAAGTAAAGTTGAATTTGTCCATGTTATAAAAGTAAATTAAGGTGATTGTTTATCATACGAGTAAGGTTGGATGAAGGGTTGTAGGAACAAATGCTCTGCCTAGAGCATGTGTGTGTGAGATGGAGTCTTAGTGTGTGTGTGTGGGGTGTGTGCGTGTGTGTGAGTGTGTGTGTGTGTGTTAGAGAGAGACATGGAGTCTTAGTGTGTGTGTGTGTGTGAGAGAGATGGATTCTTAGTGTGTGTGTGTGTGCGTGTGTGTGTGTGTGTGTGTGTGTTTGTGTGTGTGTGTCGTGGGGTCCTTGGTGGCGGATGTAATTTAAGTGTGCATGGCATCATCATAGAGATGTGATGTGTATGGCAGATGCCACCAACGATTGGGTGCGAGAGAGAAAATGCGTGCGCGTGAGAGGAGTCGACATCGAGAGAACGTGTCTGTTCAAGAGACACCGAAGAAGACTACTATATATAGATGGTGCATGTAGGCGGGAATTAAACAAAGGAATGGTCTTATTGGTTTCGAGGATATAGGGGAAGAGTGAGAGGGGGTAGCTAGAAGGAGATTGTTAAGTGTGAGTGTGTGTTTTACTTTACCCATCCAGGCGGAAGTTATGTGCACACAAGAAGAGAACGATTCGATGTGGTGTTAGGGTTGAGGGTAATTAACTATGTATGGAGACATAGAGACCTTGAACGTGCATGTGTGAGAGGTATACATGTATACGTCGGATGTGTGTGTGTGCGTGCACGCATGATCAAGATAAAAGAAAGAAGACACAAGTCATAAGATCAATGACATGGGAGAGACGGATCGGTATGAAAATATGCATGCATGTGAGAATGCAGAAGAAGGCCCGACAATTGAGCATGTGTTTTTGTCTTTAAGAGATAGTGTATGGAGAGACATATATAGTGTGGGTGATAGGAAGCAAGACTCCGTGCGAGAAAGAAATGTTGGCGGAGAAACTACAGATAGATATAGGGATGGAGATGCTAGCTAGAGGGACATCCGATAGTTTGAGTGTTGGAGATGACCGCCGGGTGGTCCAGAGGGTGAAGTTATATATGTGTGTGAGAGAGAAAGATAAAAAGAGGGCACTTGACTGCATGTAGAGAGACACATATGTAGTGTGCGTGATAGGAAGTAAGAGTGAGGGCAGGAAAGAAGGTTGATGGAGAAACAGATAAATAGAAAGATAAAGATGCTAGCTAGTGTGCATTAGAGATAGGAGTTGAGTGGATCAGAAGGCTGAGTTATGTGTGTGGGTGTGAGAGAGATAGAGAGAGGGTGCATGTGAGTCACATACAAACAAATATCAGAGAGAAATGAGATCCCGAGAGACGGAGTTTTGTGTCTGCAAGAGAGAAAGATATTTCACAACAAGAGTGATAGCTAGAGAGACATATGAGGGAACGCAAGATATCTCTAGGGAGAGAGAGTGTGTGTGAGCAACATACAAGAGAACAGTGGAGTAATATGAGACCCTGGGAGACAGAGTTTGTGTTTGTGTGTAAGGAAGATATATTTAAGAGGAAGAGTAGTAGGTTCTCATATCTAAGGAGCGAAAGACATCTCTGTATGAGGGGTGTGCGAGTGGCACACTGTGGGGACCCCGACTCATAAGTCGTGATCACCGAATGAACGTGTACAGTGATCCCAGAGATCAATGCTCACTGAACACACAGAAGCTGAATAACGAGAGTCTTACATCCATACATACCGTATTACACAAGTAGGACCATTATGGTCGAGTCTGAGTATAACATCGCAGCGGAAATCTTAAATCGATAACTTGGACCCATGCCATCGCCTTAACCCTACGGGCATTACATTTGGGAAAGCATCCTAGCTCGCACGATCATCACCAAGGAACTCTTCAATATATCTTGTCCTTTCAAGCCTGGCCAATAAAATAACCAGTGGCAAGCCAATGAGTACTTTGAATGTACTCGCAAGCAACCCGTATTTTTGGTTCAAGATACAACAATGCATGATATAGGTAAATTTTTGCAGAAAGCTAGTTTTGAGTGCAATGACATGTTCAACAACTTTGTAAGACATGCATCAAGAGAATTCCAGTAACCATGAGGACAGGTTACAGATATCAACATAAATAGAGTGGGCACCAACCCATCTAACATAAATAGAGTGGGCACCAACCCATCTCAATCATGTCAAGTCCCTTGACTTGACCCAAGTCATTTTCATCAACCCACACACTTGGTTTGTAAACAAGTGGACGTAGCCCAAGAGCGGTTACCCAACTGTCCTTGACCGTGGACACGGCAATTCGAATAATTTTACACTCTGCAGAGGTTGCACACTTTACCCACAAGATCCGGGGAACTTCCGTGTCATCCATGACCCGCGATACCTTAAGTACCCGGGGTAAGCACCCGATCACTACCTTTCCCTAAACAACACTAACATGGAGTCCACTCAATTGGTAGTAACCCCCATGCCCAACATTATCACATAATATTATCGTGGAGCCACGCTCCATAATCATCTCACATCACAAGCACGGGGTACCAACGGTGTGTCCGGCGCCCCATAAAAATGTTCTTGGTCGCCCTACCTGGCACGACCCCGTCCCGAGAGAGAGCACCAACTCTCCCCCATCACTAGTAATGCGGGCTCCAAGCTAGTATCGGTCTAGGTACTCAATAATGCCCTTTCCCATATAAGGGTAGAGTGGTTGCGCATGTAAGGTTGGAATAACGGTCGCAACTTCGACCAATCCGTTTTGAAAACAACACACACTTTCCTCGGTACACCACTTCGTCATCAAGTGGTTACCCATCTCATCATCTCCCTCGGGCATAAGTGGCACCCGACGGGGTTTTCAAAAAGTCCTTTGAAAAATACTTTGCCTCCTTCATCATGCACATACCCGTCCCTTTTTGCGTAGCACTAGTTTAGCATCCTATCTACTCCCACCGGCATAACCCTCATAAGAAGGTAGGGTCATGCACAATGCAAGTATCAACGAGGAAGTAACAGAGGCAACCAACCCACGTGGTTCACCATCGCCTCATGATTCCGATGCAACAATAATAAAGAGCTATATGACATGCATATAAAGGGTTTCATAGACATGGTCAAAGGGCTGCTTGCCTGTTTTAACAAAGTCTTCAAGGTCTTCAAAGTCTTCTGGTCCAACTCCAAGTACTCCGCCTACTTCGTCAACTAACGTCGGAAACAATCATAGTAAGCAACACCACAAGGCAAAAATAAAAGTGCTCTAAAAATATGAGTAGGACTTTTCTGGGATACCTCTGGTCATATGAGGGATGACCAAAGTGGTTTCATTAGGATTTGATCAATGGACATCTCTGAACATTTCAATATGATGGAATCAAGAGGTTTATGGATTTGCAAGAAGTGTACAGAAGAATTATTTTGAAAAATGAGCAAAGGCACCCATTTAACAAAGGATGATTTTAGAGGCATCTAGGAATTGGTTTCACTGGATTTGGAGTTCAAATGAATTTCTTATGAATTTGCAAATTTGTCAAATATGGAGAAATGGCTCAATAATTTATGTTGTACAGAAAGTATAAGGAAAAATGTTCATAAACTAGGTTATGAACTTAGATTCATCTAAGAATTGGAATCATGGCATTTGGAGCAAGTTTGAGCCTTCTGTGATTTTCTAAAGTTCATCACAGAAATGGAAAAACAGGATTTGATAAATATTTGTGAAGGAAATGATTCTGGAAAGATGTGCAAATAGCACCATTTGATAGGGAATGATTTTAGGAACTACTAGAAATTTGAATCATCAAATTTGGAGTTAATTTGAATTATTTATGGATTTTAGAAACTCACTGGAAAAGAATAAAAAGGAATATGGGCATTACCCTTATCCTGCGCACCAGGCGAAGGATAGCAGTGGGCCGGCCCAGCGGCTCAGCTGCGCGGTGTCAGGGGCGACGTCGAAGGCGCATTCCCGGGAAGACGCCTTCCCCGAGCGAAGGCGGTAGCGGGCAGAGCCCGTTTCCACTTAAACGGGCGGGCCCAGCCGCTGGGTCGCCGACGCGCGGGGCCCATCTCTCGGGTTCATCCCCAACCTCCCGCGCGGGCGCGTCGGGAGACAGAGGAGGCAAGGCCGGACGGTGCGGGCGCTCTCCCCGGCGGTACCGGCCACCTCCGGCGACGCCTGGAGTACCGGAGCGCTCAGGAGGCCATGCCGCATCCAACCGTGGGTGGCACGGTCTCCCCGGGGCACCGGGCTAAGCAGGTTGCTGGCCGCGGTGGACGAGACCGGCCGTGAGATTTGGGCACGGTGAGGTAGGCACGGGGAGGAAGGAGTGAGGTGCGGGGAGAGTTGGCGGTGGTGCTGGTGTTGCTCTGGAACAGAGAGGTCGGGAGGAGGGGCACTAAATGGCGTGAATTTAGGCGGAGGCCGGCGGCATTGCTCCGGCCATGGAGATGCAAGGAGGGCACGAGGAGGGGTGTGGGTTGGTCTAAAGGGGCTCTAGGCGAGAGGGGGAGCAAACGGAGTGGAGAGGAGGTCCTGGGACGGCTTTAAGTAGCCGGTTCGTAGCTCGCCGTGGACGCGGCCTACGGGTGCCTGCGGGAATGGCCGTGGTGGCCACGGGAGGAGGCTCGGGGCTGTCTGCGGCGCTCGTGGGAGTCGTGTAGGGTGCCAGGAAGAGAGAGAGGGAGCGGGGAGAGGTCATAGGCGCGCGCGTGTGAGCCGCACCATTGGCGCGCTCGGGCGGCCTCTGTTTGCTAGCGCGAAGGCGCGGGGAGGAGGAGAGAGGAGGGGGCCGACCGCGTGGCGTGTTGCGGACACCGAGGCACCTCGACTAGCGCGAGGGGGAGGCTCGAGGTGGACGGGAGCGCTGTGTCAACGGTCGGGAGCACGCTGATGTGCTCCAGAGCGCGTCTTTGGCCGGCATGACATGCCTTTTTGCGGAATGGGCGCGGCCACTTGCATCTGGAAGCTGCAGGGGGGAGTAAACAATGGGAAAGTGGCATTGGATGCCCTGGAACATGCCAGGAGTGAGAGAGAGATGAGAAAGGGAGGGGGAAGTGGCTGCCCAGAGAGGAAAGATGGGTCTCTGCCCCCTTCATCATTGCCTCTCGGGCAGGGAAGAACACCAGAGGTAAAGGGGGACAAGTAGGGGATGTGGTAAAAAGGATAACTCATGGAGATTAGTGGAAGTGGCCAAAAATGGGATTTTGGTAAAGTGGCAGAAGGTGTTTGATGATGGTTTGGGCAAGTAGATGATTTGCATCTGCCATGAGACTCCATAGGGTGAAATAACACATATAATTAGGGCCTTCCACCAATTTGGATCTCATTTGAAGAAAGTTGACAATGTAACTTTGGCAAACCCTAGAAATGAACAGAAATGGGTTTTCCAAGATTTAGTCATGAAAATCAATTCTCCTTGATGCACCACTTGGTGTAGTGGCCTCATTTGGTCATGTGATCATTCTCACAAAAGTTGGAATCAAGGAGAGAAAGTTGGTAATGTAGAGTTGTTCAAATTTGAATCTGGTCAGAGAGGGTTTTGGGGTACTTTGGTCAAGATAAAATTCTCTCCAACTTGTGCCATATTGTCTAGATGCATTATTACACCATTTGAGAATGTGCACCAAGTTTGAGAGCATTTGGACATGTTTGACAATGCAAAGCTGTTCAAACTTGAAAAAGGACAGAAGTGGTTTTGAGGGGATTTGATGATGTTATCTTGTTCTCCAAGACATGAGACTTGGCAAGATCACCAAATATGTCATATGTGACATGATAGAATTTTGTTGGAATTTTTGGAGAATATTTCCTTTTCAAATAATTCAAAAACTTGAAATATCCAGAAAGGGTTTTTGAGGTATTTGACCAATATTTTGAACATGACCATGTGTTGAAACTCTTATATATGGACAATATATGTCCACTGAGTTTCCCTGATTTTTGTCAAATATTTTTAAAACAATAAAATAATTTTCCCTATTAAAGACCATTTCTGGCCTTAAGAAAAAGCTTTTAAATAAAATAGTAAAATAACTTTTAAAATTATATTTTTGTTGTTTCTGGGTATCCTATATCTAATAGGAGTCAAATATATTTTTGGAAAGATTTTTAATGCCCTTAACTAAGTACTTGCAGTGCAATCCTCAATTCAGGGGTTTTTGGAAAACTAATTTTGAAAATACTTTTTAGCCAAATTATTTTTGTAAGAAAATACTATATTGCTCTGTACACATGGTATGATCATTGGGAAAAGGTTTTGGATCAAGGAGATGAAGTATAGGAGTTGGAGGATTTATTTTATTTTTAGAGCACTTGCAAACAGCAGACAAAAATTAAATCAAGCAAGGACCAAAACACACAAAAGTTTTTGTCAAACCACATTTTATCATGATTTATCAGCTTAAGTGTTGTGCCATGAAAATCAGGGTGTGACAGACCTACCCTCCTTACAAGAATCTCATCCCCGAGATTCCCAAACTAGGCGCGGAAAGGAGTATGGAAACTTGGATTCGGGGTAGTCTTCACGTCCTCATCGCTATCGCTTCATTTGGTGCTCCATTGAACTTGAAGTACTTGATGGTGTGGCTTCGGCGTGACGCGTTCTTCTCGATCCAGGTTTCTAAGGGGTTTCTTGCGGTGGTCATATTGGATTTGGAGGTCAATGGCTTGGTGATCGATGTCCTTGTTAGTGATTGGGCTAGTTAGGAAGTCAAAACACTTAGGAGTTGTGTCGTGTGGAAAAACATTGTGCACAAGAAGCGAGTCGGTGGTAACTCCGGCTGGTAATCGCCTTCTCTTCGTCTCGTAGCGATCTCGGAGGGTTGTTAAATCTTGGAGTGATCTTGAAGAAGGTGATGAATCTTGGGGCGAGCTTTCCTTTGACATGGAAGGCTGGGTTCCTTTGAGAGGGTGACCGGAGATAAACATGGTCTCCAACCGGAAGGTCATGTCTCGACGACGTGAGTCAGCGTAGCTCTTTTGTCTTGACTTGGTAGTCTTCAAACGCTCTCTGACAAGCTGGACTTGCTCTTCGGCTTCACGGAGGATGTCGGGCCCAAAGACAAGGCCTTCTCCGATTTCTGACCAATTGAGGGGTGTGCGGCATTTCCGTCCATATAACACCTCAAATGGTGCCATCTGAAGGCTTGACTGATAACTATTGTTGTAAGAGAACTCGGCGAAAGGAAGGCAATCTTCCCACTTAGCTCCATATGCTAAGACACAGGCTCGGCGCATGTCTTCGAGTATCTGATTCACTCGTTACGTCGACCTCCGATCTGTGGGTGGAAAGCGATCTTTGAAGGACAACTTGGTCCCCATGGCCTCCTGGAACTTCTTCCAAAACCTTGAGGTGAATTGGGTTCCTCTATCCGACACAATTTCCTTGGGAACGCCATGAATGCTTCACGATTCGGTTGATGTAGAGACTGGCTAACTGGTTCCCCTTGTAGGTCGTCTTGACAGGAATGAAGTGGGCCACCTTGGTCAAACGGTCAACAATGACCCATATGGAGTCATGTCCCTTGCTTGACCTGGGTAAACCGGTGATGAAGTCCATCCCGACTTTGTCCCACTTCCATTCAGGCACCTTGAGGGGTTGCAACAATCCAGCGGGTCGCTGATGCTCAGCTTTGACACTCTAGCATACGTCACACTTTGCAACATAGGTGGCAATCTCTCTTTGAGTGAAAATATACTTCGGACTTTTGTGAACCGTGTATATCCCACATCGCTTCCCTAAGAGGCAATGTCGCCATGTCTTCAGGGCATGAACCACTGCTGCTAGCTCAAGGTCATGAGTAGCATAGTTCTCTTCATGAGGCCGTAGTTGCCTTGAAAGGTAGGCTACGACTCTGCCTTCTTGCATCAGAACACCTCCCAGTCCGGTTCTTGACGCATCACAATATAACACAAACTCCTTGTGTATATCTGGTGTGGCTAGAACTGGGGCGTGGTCGATCTCTTCTTTAGCTCTGGAAGCTCTCTTAGCGCCGGCGTCCATTGAACTTCTTGTCCTTCTTCAAGAGCTGAGTCATGGGTCGGGCAATGCCTGAGAATCCTTCGACAAACTTGCGGTAATATCCCGCGAGTCCGAGGAAGCTTCTGACTTCCTTCACATTGCTTGGGTATTGCCATTCAGTCACGGCTTCAATCTTAGCGGGATCGACTGACAACCCTTCTTCAGTTAAAACATGACCCAAGAATCCAACTTCACGCAGCCAAAATTCACACTTGCTGAACTTAGCATATAGTTGGTGCTCTTGAAGCTTGTCTAGGACCATCCTCAAGTGTCGCTCGTGCTCTTCTACCTTCTTCGGGTGGAAAGTAGGTCACCAAATGATGATGACAACTATCTTGTCTAAGCACTCCATGAAGTCTATGGGGTATGTATAGTGGGCTGAGGCATTGGGGATGGTTACGGTTGAGTATTGGCCAAGGTCTTATCGATCTAGAGCCAAAGCCCAAGGTCAGGATCTGACCGTGTTGTGGCTTGGTAGGGCGTAAGGGTTTCAAGGATTCTAGTGTGCGAGTGAATGTTTATCATCCCATCCTTGAGCACAGTTTCTGAGATGCCGATAGTCTATCTAGTACTTTAAACAAATCACATCATATCACCGATAGCATCATTTTGCATAGGTCAACTCCAATCATCACTCATGTGATTCATATCCTCATGGCTCCCGAGAGGATGTCTAACAAAATCATACATGTCTACAATCCCCAAACTCATGTGTGTGGCTACCCGTAAAAATCCATGGGTAGAGCATACAAGCTTCCAAGCTGGAATAAAACAGGACAATCCAAGTGCCCATCCTATTATTCCAAGGTCCATGCTAGTGCATCTCTATCCTAAGGAAACACATCGTATGCCACACCAAATTCTTGTTTCCTTTTCTATGAATTAACTCCAACAACCCGTTAACTACAGCAATCACTACGTGATCCAGTAGTTCTTCAAATCCAATCTCTATGGTGTTCCACACGATCTTCTAATATCCTATAATCCCCAAACACTTGAAAGGGCTATCTCTACTATAGTAAGTCCACCGATTTTCATTATCATGGTCAAGTAAACTCCAAGGTCAAGCTTATATAGAACCCTAAATAACTCCGACAATTAGCCCAATCTCCTAGTTTATTGCCCTCCAAGAGACATGGTATCATGATCGAGATCGTCAGTCTAAATCCAATTTACTCCGAACCACGTAGACGTACTCACCACCTATACTCAACTAGGATCACCTATTTAAATCCAAATCTCATGTCCAACGAGAATTCCTTCATGCTTCCCCAAGGTCATTTACGTAGTATCAACTCTCTCCTATCAATATCCCATGGCTAAGTTTAAATCCAAATACTTCCAAGAATTCAGCTTGCGATCATAATTGTCCTATAAATTCAATTTACTCACGGGTATTGAAAGCTATGCTACTCTATAATCATGATCCCACCGAGTTCATCTACCAACATCAAAGCCTCATAATCCACCAAATAGTCTCATATAATTCCTCAAGTCATTGATATAAACTCATCAAGTCATTTGTCCTTTGTGCCTATATCTTCGATTTGGTCTTCCCTATGGCATCGTCAGTTTTGGTGCTATCTTAGGATGATAATGTGCTCATTCACTATGTCCACTAGTCCCATAATGAACCCAGTGATAAGCAAGGTTACGGAGGCTTAACAGGTTCTCTTGTGATTCCGTAGGTTAAGCTCAGGGTTAAGGTTTCGAGCTGGGGTATCTCGTGAAGTCTCGAAGGGTCTAGGAATGGGTTTCTAGTCTTGAGGGTTAAACATAATTCTACGGGGTTGCATTTGGTCGAGGAGGCTGTAGCAAAAGTCTTCAGCGCTTGTTGGTCACCGAGGTGGAATCCTTGGTGCATATTGTCTTGCTTGTCTTCAGTTGAGGAGAGAGATGAGAGGGGAAAGTAGCATAGAGGAGGGGAACGCCTAAAGGGGGTTCTATAGTGCAAGTGCAAATAAACAAGTGACAAAAGGGCCAAACAGAAACAACAAAATAAGGCAGGTGATATAGTCGCGTACTTGTTGCCTAGGGCAAAAGTGCGACTTATATCAAAACACAAACAAATAAAAAACAAGTAACACACAATCATGGTTCTATTCGAACCATCATACGGACTCGACTGCGCATAGGGGGTACACGACTCATCCTACCCTAGGGGTTCTCGGACTCAGTAGTCATGCCTTGTGCCTCATGCAGTCTTCTGAGTTTTCCTCAGGTGTTGCTACGTCACTTGTAGTTGTTCGACGAAACAATCTGGGTCGAGCCTGAAGAATCTTCAACAACTTCTCTCCTGATGAGGTGATGGGGTGAAGGTGGCTCCTCGTGGCTGGCATTGACTTGATCTTCTCTTGTCTTCTTAATCACGACGATCCCCTTTTGTCTTCTAAGCCGTTGATGGTACCAGGTAGGTAATCCTTTATGCAATGATATTATCAAGGCGTAATAGAGGTCCACCATGTCGGTTACGTTGGTGACAACATCGACACCAAGAGCGGGGGATGTGGAGAACTGTTTTCCTGCTCACTATGGTGAGGCGGACCAAATGGCTAGGTTCTCATCCGTCGGTGGTTGCCGATATAAGAACGGTAGTGACAGGGTTACTCTATTAGCGATGTATATCATGATCTTGCATATTCTATGCCCTGATCATCGTAGGCTAAGGTTGCATCATCTTGGGGCAGTGTCAAGGGTGTCACCATCTCCTGGGTCTTCAGGTCCTCATTCCTCGAGGATGTATCTTCTGTTGGTATCGTCTTGTTGTGATGTCGCCAATCTTGTGTTCAGGAGATGTGGGTGAATGTCTGGCAAGGCATCTTCCTTCTAGATTATCCGCGAGGATTTCAAGGAATCCAGTGGTCAGGGGCATAAGGGTTCTAGCGACCAAAGGTTTTGATAGGGAAGAGATTAATAAGGAAAGTATACCTTAGTTTTTCGAAAAAAAACTGAGAAGGGAAGAGAGGTATAGATAGTTTTGAAAACTAGTAGTAGTTTTGGAAATAGTTTTAGCCTAACTAACGACCATGCTAACTAAGGCTTCCTACAGTCAGGATGGCTCTGATACCAGCTCTGTGGGGACCCCGACTCATAAGTCGTGATCACCGAATGCTGCGTGTCTGATGATCCCGAGATCAATGCTCACTGAACACACAGAAGCTGAATAACGAGAGTCTTACATCCATACATACCATATTACACAAGTAGGACCATTATGGTCGAGTCTGAGTATAACATCGCAGCGGAAATCTTCGTCGATAACTTGGACCCATGCCATCTGCCTTAACCCTACAGGCATTCTGACTGGGAAAGCATCCTAGCTCACACGATCATCACCAAGGAACTCTTCAATATATCTTGTCCTTTCAAGCCTGGCCAATAAAATAACCAGTGGCAAGCCAATGAGTACTTTGAATGTACTCGCAAGCAACCCGTATTTTTGGTTCAAGATACAACAATGCATGATATAGGTAAATTTTTGCAGAAAGCTAGTTTTGAGTGCAATGACATGTTCAACAACTTTGTAAGACATGCATCAAAAGAATTCCAGTAACCATGAGGACAGGTTACAGATATCAACATAAATAGAGTGGGCACCAACCCATCTAACATAAATAGAGTGGGCACCAACCCATCTCAATCATGTCAAGTCCCTTGACTTGACCCAAGTCATTTTCATCAACACACACACTTGGTTTGTAAACAAGTGGACATAGCCCAAGAGCGGTGACCCAACTGTCCTTGACCGTGGACACGGCTATTCGAATAGTTTTACACTCTGCAGAGGTTGCACACTTTACCCACAAGATCCAGGGAACTTCCGTGTCATCCACGACCCGCGATACCTTAAGTACCCGGAGTAAGCACCCAATCACTACCTTTCCCTAGACGACACTAACATGGAGTCCACTCGATTGGTAGTAACCCCCGTGCCCAACATTATCACATAATATTATCGTGGAGCCACGCTCCATAATCATCTCACATCACAAGCACGGGGTACCAACGGTGTGTCCGGTGCCCCATAAAATGTTCTTGGTCGCCCTACAGCACGACCCGTTCGAGAGAGAGCACCAACTCTCCCCGTCACTAATGTAATGGGCTCCGAGGCTAGTATCGGTCTAGGTACTCAATAATGCCCTTTCCCATATAAGGGTAGAGTGGTTGCGCATGTAAGGTTGGAATAACGGTCGCAACTTCGACCAATCCGTTTTGAAAACAACACACACTTTCCTCGGTACACCACTTCGTCATCAAGTGGTTACCCATCTCATCATCTCCCTCGGGCATAAGTGGCACCTGACGGGGTTTTCGAAAATTCCTTTGAAAAATACTTTGCCTCCTTCATCATGCACATACCCGTCCCTTTTTGCGTAGCACTAGTTTAGCATCCTATCTACTCCCACCGGCATAACCCTCATAAGAAGGTAGGGTCATGCACAATGCAAGTATCAACGAGGAAGTAACAGAGGCAACCAACCCACATGGTTCACCATCGCATCATGATTCCGATGCAACAATAATAAAGAGCTATATGACATGCATATAAAGGGTTTCATAGACATGGTCAAAGGGCTGCTTGCCTGTTTTAAAAAAGTCTTCGAGGTCTTCAAAGTCTTCTGTTCCAACTCCAAGTACTCCGCCTACTTCGTCAACTCACATCGGAAACAATCGTAGTAAGCAACACCACAAGGCAAAAATAAAAGAGCTCTAAAAATATGAGTAGGACTTTTCTGGGATACCTCTGGTCATATGAGGGATAACCAAAGTGGTTTCATTAGGATTTGATCAATGGACATCTCTGAACATTTCAATATGATGGAATCAAGAGGTTTATGGATTTGCAAGAAGTGTACAGAAGAATTATTTTGAAAAATGAGCAAAGGCACCCATTTAACAAAGGATGATTTTAGAAGCATCTAGGAATTGGTTTCACTGGATTTGGAGTTCAAATGAATTTCTTATGAATTTGCAAAGTTGTCAAATATGGAGAAATGGCTCAATAATTTATGTGGTACAGAAAGTATCAAGAAAAATGTTCATAAACTAGGTTATGAACTTAGATTCATCTAAGAATTGGAATCATGGCATTTGGAGCAAGTGTGAGCCTTCTGTGATTTTCTAAAGTTCATCACAGAAATGGAAAAACAGGATTTGATAAATATTTGTGAAGGAAATGATTCTGGAAAGATGTGCAAATAGCACCATTTGATAGGGAATGATTTTAGGAACTACTAGAAATTTGAATCATCAAATTTGGAGTTAATTTGAATTATTTATGGATTTTAGAAACTCACTGAAAAGAATAAAAAGGAACATGGGCATTACCCTTATCCTGCGCACCAGGCGAAGGATAGCAATGGGCCGGCCCAGCGGCTCAGCTGCGCGGTGTCAGGGGCGACGTCGAAGGCGCATTCTCGGGAAGACGCCTTCCCCGAGCGAAGGCGGTAGCGGGCAGAGACCGTTTCCACTTAAACGGGCGGGCCCAGCCGCTGGGTCGCCGACGCGCGGGGCCCATCTGTCGGGTTCATCCCCAACCTCCCGCGCGGGCGCATCGGGAGACAGAGGAGACGAGGCCGAACGGTGTGGGCACTCTCCCCGGCGGTACCGGCCACCTCCGGCGACGCCCGGAGTACCGGAGCGCTCAGGAGGCCATGCCGCATCCAACCGTGGGTGGCACGGTCACCCCGGGGCACCGGGCTGAGCAGGGTGGCTTGGCAAGGACGAGACCGGCCGTGAGATTTGGGCACAGTGAGGCGAGCACGGGAGGAAGGAGTGAGGTCTTGGGGAGAGTTGGCGGTGGTCTGGTGTTGCTCTGGAACAGAGAGTTCGGGAGGAGGGGCACTAAATGGCGCGAATTTAGGCGGAGGCCGGCGGCATTGCTCCGGCCATGGAGATGCAAGGAGGGCACAAGGAGGGGTGTGGGTTGGTCTAGAGGGGCTCTAGGGGAGAGGGGGAGCAAACGGAGTGGAGAGGAGGTCCTGGGACGGCTTTAAGTAGCCGGTTTGTAGCTCGCCGTGGACGCGGCCTACGGGTGCCTGCGGGAATGGCCGTGGTGGCCACGGGAGGAGGCTCGGGGATGTCTGCGGCGCTCGTGGGAGTCGTGTAGGGTGCCAGGAAGAGAGAGAGGGAGCGGGGAGAGGTCGAGGCTGCAGCGTCTGAGCCGCACCATTGGCGCTGGCCGGGCGGCCTCTGTTGCTTGCTAGCGGAGGCACGGGGAGGAGGAGAGAGGAGGGGGCCGACCGTGTGGCGTGTTGCGGACACCGAGGCACCTCGACTGGCGCGAGGGGGAGGCTCGAGGTGGACGGGAGTGCCGTGTCAACGGTCGGGAGCACGCTGACGTGCTCCAGAGCGCGTCTTTGGCCGGCATGACATGCCTTTTTGCGGAATGGGCGCGGCCACTTGCGTCTGGAAGCTGCAGGGGGGAGTAAACAATGGGAAAGTGGCATCGGATGCCCTGGAACATGCCAGGAGTGAGAGAGAGATGAGAAAGGGGGGGGGAGTGGAAGTGGTAAAGGGGGACTAGTAGGGGACGTGGTAAAAAGGATAACTCATGGAGATTAGTGGAAGTGGCCAAAAATGGGATTTTGGTAAAGTGGCAGAAGGTGTTTGATGATGGTTTGGGCAAGTAGATGATCTGCATCTGCCATGAGACTCCATAGGGTGAAATGACACATATAATTAGTGCCTTCCACCAATTTGGAGCTCATTTGAAGAAAGTTGACAATGTAACTTTGGCAAACCCTAGAAATGAACAGAAATGGGTTTTCCAAGATTTAGTCATGAAACTAAATTCTCCTTGATGCACCACTTGGTGTAGTGGCCTAATTTGGTCATGTGATCATTCTCACAAAAGTTGGAATCAAGGAGAGAAAGTTGGTAATGTAGAGTTGTTCAAATTTGAATCTGGTCAGAGAGGGTTTTGGGGTACTTTGGTCAAGATAAAATTCTCTCCAACTTGTGCCATTTTGTCTAGATGCATTACTACACCATTTGAGAATGTGCACCAAGTTTGAGAGCATTTGGACATGTTTGACAGTGCAAAGCTGTTCAAACTTGAAAAAGGACAGAAGTGGTTTTGAGGGGATTTGATGATGTTATCTTATTCTCCAAGACATGAGACTTTGCAAGATCACCAAATATGTCATATGTGACATGATCGAATTTTCTTGGAATTTTTGGAGAATATTTCCTATGTAAATATTTCAAAAGCTTGAAATATCCAGAAAGGGTTTTTGAGGTATTTGACCAATATTTTGAACATGACCATGTGTTCAAACTCTTATATATGGACAATATATGTCCACTGAGTTTCCCTGATTTTTGTCAAATATTTTTAAAACAATAAAATAATTTTTCCCTATTAAAGACCATTTCTGGCCTTAAGAAAAAGCTTTTAAATAAAATAGGAAAATAAGTTTTAAAATTATATTTTTGTGGTTTCTGGGTATCCTATATCTAATAGGAGTCAAATATATTTTTGGAAAGATTTTTACTGCCCTTAACTAAGTACTTGCAGTGCAATCCTCAATTCAGGGGTTTTTGGAAAACTATTTTTTGAAAATACTTTTTGGCCAAATTATTTTTGTAAGAAAATACTATATTGCACTGTACACATGGTATGATCATTGGGAAAAGGTTTTGGATCAAGGAGATGAAGTGTAGGAGTTGGAGGATTTATTTTATTTTTAGAGCACTTGCAAACAGCAGACAAAAATCAAATCAAGCAAGGACCAAAACACACAAAAGTTTTTGTCAAACCACATTTTATCATGATTTATCAGCTTAAGTGTTGTGCCATGAAAATCAGGGTGTGACACACACGGGGGAATAGTACAGAGGAATGAGACCCCGGGAGACAAAGTTTTGTGTTGGTGTGAGAGAAAGGGATTCCACATGGAGAATCATAGTTAGAGACACATAGCAGGAAGTGAGGTATATTTAGAGAGAGAGAGATAGTGTGATGAAGGTCAAGGAAGAGAGTATTGTCAGTGTGTTACGAAGATAAAAGATCATTGTCAACATACAGGTAGCACGAGAGATACCTGAGAGACGATGAACGCGTATAGGTCCACAGAGATAGTCTTATATAAGCATGAGTGATAGCTATATGAGAGGAATATCGGGATTAAAGGGGATTTAAATATTTAAACTGGAGATGACGACATTGATAATATCATAATGCAAATTGGTGTATCAAACATGCATATTCATTTGAATTTGGGCACACGTGTAATGTTATATAGTTTATCAATATTGGTGATCCATAGATTCTTTAATTACAAACAATGCATGGTTTATATGCAATTAATGTCTAAACAGGATTACACTATATGTTGCGTGTGTGAAACACATTATACATGTTTGAGAAGTAAAAAACCCGCACACATTAATTGGAGACAGTTAGCGAGGAATGCATACATTGGATTTCAACATAAAGTGGTTTAAAATATTTGAAAATCCAAACTGATGGATACAACCTTATGAATCTGAGATCATGCCATTTGTAAACCATATTTATGTATAAATGGTGTTGTGCTTTTGAAAGTATATATAAAAAATGTTGTATATAGAATTTAATTCCAATCGAAAATGGATCCCGCCCGAAAAAAATATAATACAAATGGGATTCAAATTGAGATGGAACGGTAAATGTGCACTCTGCAAAATTTGAACGAAGCGGGGAAAGTCGCAGTAACCGCCCGAAACCAAAATCTGCGAGACGGAAATTACTACTACCTATCCCTACCACGCAAAGCCAATCTGCTAGATTTCTATAGGTTTTGATAGGGGTAGGTTTGTAATTTCACCCAAACGTGACATAACCGCCTCTCACCCGAATTCATACATGGTGGGCGCCAAAACACAGTGTGTCCTCGGCCGAAATCGACTCCCTCCCCGATTCAGATTCATACACGGTGGGCGCCAAAAACAAACTCTCGTCGGCAAATATTCGGTGTATGCGAGATTACCGTCCTATCCCAACCGACTAATATTGCTGTGATGTAGGAAATTTGAAACGGGGGCTAAGTTTGTAAATTTCCTCGCATTTGAGACAAGCGCGCCCTGAATACATGGTTCCCCCATTCCTCTCTACCTCCCTTTTCCCCATTCGTACACCGTGGGCGCCAAAACACCCTCTCCACCCCAGCCTCCTCCGTCCGCCACCCCATCCACCGCCGTCCTCCTCCACCATGCTGAAGCTGATACCCCGACGCCGCCGTCCATTACAAGAGATCGACCTCTCTCATCCACGGCGTCGGACCGGGATCCTTACATTCCGTCCTCTCGCTTCATCCCCGCCATTGTCCACCTTGCCAGCGCCGCTCCAACGACCGTCTCGTCCACCGTGCCCCGCCACCATCGTCTACCCTCCTAGATATGCTTCCATGCCGCCGACAGCCATCGCTACATTAGCACCTTCAAATTCTCAGCAGATGCATACACGGCGCCGCACCAGAGGCGGTACTCTTTCGTATCTGCTCAACTTACTTATCGCAACAAGAAAATAGATCGCCACTTCTTTACTCTAATTTCGTGTCTTGGTTCCGAAGTTTTGCACCTTCAGATCCGCCATGGCACGCTCAACACTATACTCCCAATGCTTATGGGTTTTCCCTTTTATATTCCACACTAGTTAAATCATAGTAGACTAAATTTCAAAATTGGGCCAGTCGATTTTTCAGAGCTCGCCGGAGTTCGCCGATGCGAACGAAGGCGCTCGGGTGGTTGTGGGGGGCGGGGCGGTGGTGGGGCCTTGCCGAACAAAGAAAACTCGACGCGGGTGGGGGCAGGGTGGGGGTGGCGAAGGAACATAGACGGTGGGGGCCGGTGGTCCGGCCGGTGGCCCGTGCGGTGTTTTGTATGGGAAGAATCAGAGATGAGGAAGAAGAAGGGTTAGGAGACATAGGATCTTCATCCAACCGCTTGAAATGGTCGAGAGACAGCTGGGAGTTGCAGTCTTAATGCGCTCTGGTTCATCATGTGTGAGCACTGCGCAACCAACATTTTATTATCCAAAATCTGCTTGCTCTTCTTTACCATGTTCCTCTTCCGTTCTTCTTTAATATGTACTCTCTCCGTTCCTAAATACAAGTCTTTGTATAGATTCCACCATGGACTACATATGGAGCAAAATGAGTCAATCTACACTCTAAAATGTATCTGGATACATCTGTATGTGATCCATAGTGGAAATCTCTACCAAGACTTATATTTTGGAATGGAGGGAGTATGATAGTAGTACAGTATGTTCCTTGTACTAAAGATGAGCAAGGACATTTGCAGTGTAGAAGTCTATACGGTCGGTTGTGATGGACACTTTGAACTCTTTGGGCCTCTTTGATTCGTAGGACATTGTAAACATGAGAATAGGATTTGTAGTGGCATGCCCACTTGAATCCTATAAGAATAGCAAGGAAATGCAGGGAGCCGTGTCGCCTTTGAGAGTTACACTGATATTAATAGTACCGCACCTTCACTTGAAGAGATCTAGTATCCGAAGCCTTTCTAGCCATACCGGCAATACTAGCACATATATTCCAGCAAGTTCCACTTTGCTGATTTTTCTCTGATGCTTAAGGTTTTCCCGTTGTATCTACACTATGATATATGTAGCTGCTTTGTGTCGCACTAGCAGCAGTCCACTCTTGAAGCTAAACACTGCAATGACTTACAAAATTGGCACCAAGGCATTGAGTGCCATTCTGGATGCAATGAAACTCATACGCTCCCCACCTGTTGACTCTTGTTTAGAATATGATCCTAATGACTCTTGTTCAAAATTGCCACATATAGAGAGACAGCATGGAATTGCATTTCTTTGGGCACTGTGATTCATCATGAGTGGGCAACCAACATTGTATGCAATTAAGCGGAATCTCAAGAATAAGCTTCCTCTTCTGTTCTTTAACATGTTCCTCTTTGTTTATTACGTATTTAAATGCGTGCAGTATGTTCCTTGTCGGGAAGGGGCGAGGACATCTGCGATCAACAAGCGATAGAGCTGGCACATGACGTGATTGATAGGCTTTCAATTACTAGCGGCAATACAACACCATATTTTCCAGCCAGTTCCACTTTCCCGATTTATATATCGTGGTTATGGTGTACCCCTATTATGTACACTATGATCTGCCTAGTTGTTGTGTGCTCTTGTTATCATGGTTTGGCAATAAACTCTCTGTACAGTATATTATGAACCTATCATCTACCAACTATCCTTACTTCTGGAGCCTATTTTTTTGTGTACTTGTGCCATATTATATAAATGCACGCACCATATTACAGCACACATGAGCTCTCTCATCAGAATTGAGTGATAGCACACAGGTGTTTACAGGGGCGCCCCTATATTAGAATATCATCTGCATTACAAAGATAATCTCACAACTATTTATGTTTTCATGGTTCTCGAATATATATGTAATTACAGTGAATATCAAAATCCATGCATCAAAAGAATATTTTGGAACACTGCAATGACTTACAAAATTGGCACCAAGGCATTGAGTGCCATTCTGGATGCAATGAAACTCATACGCTCCCCACCTGTAGATTCTTGTTCAGAATATGATCCTAATGCCTATTCTAACCTCGAGGAGTCAAAGGCAGATGGCCTGTCATGTTCACCCATCAAGGTGCATGTTATAATTTGGCAAGGTTTTATTGATTGCGCGTATCTTGCATATGTTGTCTTGCATTTCTTCTACTTTGTTGCACTGCCAACTGCTTAGTTTACTCATCATATATGTCGAGATGCCATGCCCATCCATTATCAATACATATTCCATCTGTCATCATACCATGTTTTTCCACTCAAATGTTGTTCTTGTGCATCAGACATCAAAAAGGAAGAGGGTGATTGCCGAACCTGAAGGAGCACCAGCAAAGTCCTTGAAAAACGTGGTTGTGTTGGAGAAATCGACATGACACCCACTTATATTGGCTGTACAACCGGTGACACAAAGCGTAGGACCGACTCAGCAGATTGTACCCATACTTCTTGGCCACACCACTAGCCCCACCACATAGGACCTGCACTCCAACAAAAGGTATGCCGATTTCAGTTGCCATAGCACCAGCTGTACCACAGAAAAATCCCACTCCAGCAAAAAGTACAGCAAGTCCACCGGCCAAAGACCTATCCAAACTGCAGAGACGGCCAATTCCTGCAGATTGGAACCCCATTCCAGTTATTCCCAGTTTAAAAGACAATGCTTTCAATGTTGTTAGGGACTACATGCATATATTCCCATCATGGGAAGATTATAGTGAAGACAAACACCATTTTCACATCTTCCTGTCCCACTTACGTGTAAGTCCTATTATTCATAGTGATTATTTCCCTGTTTTATGCCGACTGAACACATTAATGATTTACATTACATTGTTGTAAGTGGGCGAGGGTCAATCTGGATGGTCATGACGAGCAAAGCTTGCTTGCGCTTTTCAAGGAAGCATTGCAGCAGTATCGGTGTTACCTGAGGAAATCACACTTTGATGGCAAGTCTATAAACAAATTTTCGGTGAAGTCTCCTGTGCTAAATTTAGAAGACATTGAATGGAAAAACCTTGTTATGCACTAGTCTCATTCCAAGGATGAGGTACTGTCTATGATATCGCATGCCAATTTGAACTTCTACTTTTCCGCATGTGCCTTACGGATCTTTTTTGCAGGAAATCTGCTCGAAAAAGAATTCTGGTTTGAAAAGAATGATAGGACATCGCAAATATGTTGCCCGCTGGTTTGCTCTTGTTAGTACCTGTTGTCCTGTATCACTGTACTTGCATACATACCTGGTTCATTATGTGACAGCAGTATGCATGATAGCTTGCTTATCAATTGTTCGCTCCAAATTATATGATCTGTATGAATGGTTACATTAGTGTAGAATATATCCAATGCTAATCAAATTTTTTTTAGCTCTGCATTGTTCTTGTAAGTACCTGCTGTCCTTCATCAGTGTACTTATATTGACAGGTAGTTGTTCATGTACCATCACTCTGCAGCTTATTTTCCTTTGCCCTCCAGTTTTTACACATCAGATCTATATTTACTCTTACCATAAGGATGGATAACACCGATGGTACTGAAGAAGTTTAGCTCTGCATTGTTCTTGGCTGTACCTTTTGCCTGTATCGTTTTACTTACATTTATAGCTACTTGGTTATGTAGAATCACTCTTCATCTTATCTTAAATATTCTCCATTTTTCCTTATATTGTCACATCTATATTTACTCTTAACAAAATGTAGAATAAAGGCAATGCTTATGAAGAAGATTCTGTGCTAAACTTCTAGAATTACCCCCCCACCTTCAGAACGGACAAGGCCTTTATAGAGCCTGCCTTCACCAATAATGTAAGTTTGTCCTTCTCAAGCCTTCAAACTTTGTTGTGTATATTTGGTTAGGCATGACTGCAACAGCTATTTATTTTTGGTGTTTGCATCAAATTGCATGTTTAAAGTTTATTATGTAGTTCATAAAGAAAAGTTTGTCCTTCTCAATTTAAGTTTTTAGTTGTACAACCAAGTTCCTTCATGCCATGTAAATTAAACTATACAGAGCAAGTGATCTTATTTTGCAATCTGAAATGGGTAAATTGACAGCACACTAACCATCGATACTTATGAGTTCTTGATCTGTAATCCAGTGGTGTCGTGAAGCTGCAAACTCCTTCACAATGTCATTTCCTGCCATGTCTTACCTGAACAATACCATATTGTGTTAATGCTATTTTAAACGGTGTCACTTTATTCGTCAGTAAGAAATGTGATGAATTGTCAACACTGATACTTATATGTGCAAAACCTGTCATATGTCTGCTTGTTTATCTTTCAGAGTGAGGAGGATATAAGTGTCAAACAAGTGCGATCTCATCAGCTTGCTTTCACTTGCTTTGCTGCAGCTCTCGAGCTGGGCTAACCTTTCTTGAACTCTATTGAAGTGCTGTCAGTTTTGTATATTATTTTGTCGGCGTGTTTAATTGCACTAGTGGCGATCTTTGATGCCCAGTGTATGTAATCTGTTGTCTGCTTGTGCTTTATTATCATAGTGGCGAACTTTGATGCCCAGTTGTCGGAGTAAATGACTACGGGTAGCCTAGCCGGCTCCCCTGGCTCTTCAAAAATAATAATAACAGGCCGATCGGGCCTTCAAGGACCCAAGACATGGGGCCGCCTTCCCCTGGCTGGCTGTCTCACAAGCCGAATACCGGAAGGCGGCCCGACCCTAAACTCTCAGGAAGAAAGCCACGAGAGGGCCGACTCCAAGAAGCTGGCCACGAGATGACCGACTCCAAGAGGTCGGCCCCCGACAGGCGGCCAAGATCGTGCCCTCAAAGTCTGCACCCACATAATGGTGAGGAGACGGGGCATGGCAACTGTGAAGCCTGCCACCCCCGAATCCCGAAGCATGCATGGCCACAGTACGCCGTACGGGGCAGCCGTGACCCGTCCGGCGTGGCACTGTTGCCATGCTGATCATGACGCACCCACGACAGGCTGTCAGTACGGCCCGAGGGTGGTGGGCCCCTTCGGTCAGAGAGACACCCGAAGGCGGCCATGCCTCCCTCAGTCGGCCTGGGATGCAGCCGACCCCCAACAGCCGGTCGCTGCCTTCCTTGAAGTATGCACACCATTAAGGAGACAAGACAAGGTAAGGCTACAGTGAGAGCCCGCCAGATGGCGGCATTGTAGCCATGCTTACCTCGACAAAGCCCTCGTCTTCAAGAGTGAGGCAATAGTAACCAGCCCCCGACTGGACCCCCAAGCGGTGGGACCAGCCTGTCGACCAAGAGGACGGCAGCCGGTGGGACCCACCAGTCGGCGGGCACCAGCGGCCGGTGGAGAAGCCGACAAGCATAGACACTGACGGCTAGGGCCCACGCCCAGCCGGATTACCGTTCCTGGGGATAGGCCTATATAAACCCACCAGGGCACCCGTCCAAAGGGTTGATCTCTGACAGTTCTAGACACTACATTGAGGGGAGAAGTGAGCTAGCCTTGCCCTTCTTCTTCCTCTCGCCAAACAGCTCAAGGAGCCTCTTGTAGCCACTTGTTGATCTAGTGATCATGCGGAGACCCCGGAGAGCAGGACTAGGGGTGTTATCTCCAAGGAGAGCCCCAAACCTGGGTAAGATCTTCCGGCGTGCATGTCTTCGCCTCATCCCGTTTCCAGGCACCGGCGATGTCTTATTGGCTCCCACAATGATAAGCCACTCGTTGGCATATGTCGCACCTACCACCCGACATTTGGCGCCCACCGTGGGGCCAGGTGCACCGTCGTCCGGAGACCTGCTCTAGACGGGAACCCTTTTCCTCTCCAGCGAGCATAGCCAGCCCGGCACGCCCGATGGCGCTTGCCCCGACACGCTGCAAGGTGTCGATGACGCCTGCGCGGCGAGCTGCCTCGCCAATCTTCTTGGCGAGGCCTGCATCTCCAACGAGCCTCCTCGACCAACTCCACGTCTCGAGCGAGCCTGCTATGGATTTGGAGTCGATTGGCTCCACCGACCCGATGCTTGTCGACTCCGACACGGCATCGCTCGACGCCTTCCCCACCAACGTAGTGATCTTCGACGACCCTGTTCCTTGAGCCGACAGTGGCGGCAGCACCGTCACTGAGGTGCTAGTCATCAGCCACGGTGTCACCTCTGGCGAGAACGCCCATGACGCCATGCAAGCGGCATTGCACGACTTGTCCGTCCCCATCCCGGCCAACGCCGACGCCGAGACGCTGGAGGCACGCCGCCTCGCCCTCATTGCGGAGGGCCAGAAGATAGCCTCCATGAGACGCCTCACTAAGGCTCACCAGCGTGAAGTCGACCGCGCCGCCTTTGGTATGCCGCCTCCCGATAGGCCGAGCCGAGCCGGCGTCGTCAAGAAGCGCGGCGCGGCCATCGCCAACATGTTGGGAGCAGACCGCCCAGTCTATGCCATGCCCCTCGAGAACCTACGCGCCGCCCAGTCGGTCGTAGACGAGCTGAATGGACTGGGGGCTGACGAGCTCCCCTACATGACCAGACGCATCCAGTAGTTGATAGACACGACCGTGAAACGACATAAAGCCAGCGTCCGCACTGGAAGCCCCCCCCACACCAAGAGCACGATGCGACGTCACGAACGCCGACTGCAGGCGGCGCCCGCACAAGGCAAGAAAAGGAGCCGGCTGCTAGCCGCAGTCGGACTCGACTCACCATCGAGCGCGACGCAGAAGGCCTCCCTCGAGTTGTGGAGCGACGAGGCGATCCGTCTCCTCCTCCTCCTCGTGGGGAGAGATACCCCACCCCGCCACCTGTCACGCATCCGACTCTCAGCGGCCGACTAGGCCGCCGCAAAGGAGTCGGCGAGAATGACGCCCGCCATCGGATCGACCGCCTAGCGTGATCCCTGGCCCTAGAAGAAGAAGACGATGTCGTCCCGCCTTGCTTTGGCCCCCGCATCCGCGACGAGCCCTTCCCCAAAGGGTTCTCGCTCCCGAGAGACACGCCCAAGTACAACGGCTCCGTGTAGCCGGAAGATTGGTTGTCGATTACTCCCGCAGTTCGCATAGCAAACGACAACAGGCATGTTGCCGTGAAATATGTCCCCCTCATGCTCCAAGGCATGGAGCGCACCTGGCTCAATAGCCTCAAGCCTTAAAGCGTCAACAGCTGGCTAGACTTCACAGAAGCCTTCATACGCAACTTCACCAGCACGTACAAACAGGCTCCCAAGCCCCGACAGCTCTCCTTGTGTGTTCATGGGCCCAATGAATCAACTCGCGACTACCTCACGTGTTGGTCCGAACCGCGCAACTCCCGCGAGGGGGTGCACGAGGTTCAAGCCATAGAGTACTTCACCGCCGGGTGCCGAGAAGGCACCCTCCTCAAGCACCAACTCCTCTGCGACGAGCCGACTACCCTCGACGAGCTACTGATCATAGCAGACAAGTATGCCACGGCCGACTCTTCGATGAACACAAAGCTTCGAGTAGACGCCTCCGGGAAGGTGCTCGCTCCAGCTCCCAAGACGCCGGCTGGAGACTCCAACCGGCGCCCGTACCAGAACGACAACAAGCGCAAGGCCCCTATGCTGCCTTCCACCAGTCGGCAAGTGGCCACAGTCGAAGACGAACAACCTAAAGGGCGGCCCACGCCCAAGAAGCAGAAGGGCGGTAGGCCGGCTTGGCAGCCGGCTTTCTCCTACGAGCAAGCCCTTGATGCCCCCTGCAAGTTCCACAGCAGCACGAAGGCATCCATCCACACGACTCGGAAGTGCCATTGGCTCACGCGAATCTCCAAGGGTGGAGGGCTGGTGCCGCCTCCGCCTGCTCGCCAGCGACCTCCAGCCCCTCAGCAGCCGGCCGCTCGGCCAGCGATCGGGGCTGTTCAAGACGAGTTCCCTGATGAGCGTGCCGCCTACATCATCTTTACAAGCCAAACCGAAGACCAGTGCAGCCAGCGCCGACAGCACTAAGAAGTCAACGCGGTCGCCTCCAGCAACCCCAAGTTCAGGTACTGGTTAGAGAAGTCTATCAGCTGGAGCCGGGCCGATCACCCAGAGGTGATGCCGTCTCCCGGCTCTTACGCATTGGTTTTGGACGCCACCCTCGCAACAGAAAGGCGAGCTGCCCGTTTCTCCCGCGTGCTGATAGATGGCGGGAGCAGCATTAATATACTATACCATGACACCATGGAGAAGCTGAACATCAAGACGAAGCAGCTCATGCCTAGTTGGACTGTGTTCCACGGCATCGTACCCGGCCTGTCCTGCTCACCAATCGGCAAGATCAAGATAGATGTTCTCTTTGGGGACAAGGATCATTTCCGCCGAGAAGCAATATGGTTTGAAGTAGTGGATCTGGAGAGCCCTTACCACGCATTTCTTGGCCGACCTACTCTGGCTAAGTTCATGGCTGTGCCCCACTACGCCTACCTCAAGATGAAGATGTCGAGTTCCAAGGGCATCATCACCGTAGCCGTAGACTACAAGAAATCCTCTGAGTGTGTGGCAGCCAGCAGCCGGCTGGCAGAGTCCCTCGTGATTGCTGAAGAGAAAAAGATGCTAGATCGAGTCGTGGCCATGGCTGGCAAGCAGCCGGCCCTGTCCCCGACCCCAAGGAATATGATGCGCAAGGTTCTTTCCAGCCGACCAAAGAAACAAAGAAGATACCTCTGGACCCGAAGCACCTGGAGAGGCACGCTGTCGTAGGCACCGGCCTTGATAGCAAATAGGAAAGCGAGCTCGTCGATTTCCTCCGTGAATGGGGACATCTTCGCATGGTCTCCCAAAGACATGCCGGGTGTCTCGACGGATTTCGCCGAGCACAAGCTACATGTCCGATCTGACGCCAAGCCGGTTAGGCAGCCCTTGCGCCGCCTGTCAGAAGAGAAGAGAAGAGTTGTCGGAGAAGAAATAGCCCGGCTTCTAGCAGCCGGCTTCATTATGGAGGTGTTCTTTCCTGAGTGGTTGGCCAACCCAGTCCTAGTGTTGAAGAAAAACAAGCAGTGGCGCAGTGCATTGACTACACCAGCCTCAACAAAGCCTGCCCCAAAGATCCCTTTGCTCTGCAAAGTATTGATCAAGTGATAGACTCCACAGCCGGAAGCGAGATGTTGAGTTTCTTGGATGCTTACTCAGGCTACCACCAGATAAAGTTGGATCTGGCTGACTGACTGAAGACCGCCTTCATCACGCCATTCAGAGCTTTGTGCTACCTGACTATGACATTCGGCTTGAGAAATACCGGTGCCACTTTTCAAGGTTGCATGCAGAAATGCCTCCTCAAGCAGCTCGGCAGAAATGCTCACGTCTATGTAGACAATATTGTGGTGAAGGCGGAGAAGCGCGGCACCTTGCTGGAAGACCTCAGGGAGAAATTTGAAAACTTGCGCCAGTTTCAGATCAAGCTCAACCCTGAGAAATGCGTGTTCGGAGTACCAGTCGGCCAGCTTCTAGGCTTCCTGGTCTCTGAACGCGGCATCAAATGCAACCCAGTGAAGATCAAGGCCATAGAAAGAATGGATATTCCTACCAAGCTACGAGATGTCCAAAAGTTTACCGGATGCTTGGCCTCCCTGAACCGCTTCATCAGCCGGCTCAGAGAGAAAGCTCTCCCTCTCTACCGACTCATGAAGAAGTCCACTCACTTCGAGTCGAACGACCAAGCAGACCAAGCTTTCCACGAGCTAAAGAAGATGCTGACCACGCCGCCTGTCTTGGCGACGCCGACTGAGAAAGAGCCCATGCTCCCTTACATTGCCGCCACTAGCCGGGTGGTCAGCACCGTTATCGTGGTTCAGCACCCAGAAGAAGGCCGAGCTCAGCTAGTCCAGAGGCCGGTGTATTATTTGAGCGAAGTACTGTCCACCTCGAAGTAGAACTACCCGCACTACGAGAAGATGTGCTATGGTGTATACTTCGCTGCCAAGAAGCTCAAGCCCTACTTTCAAGAGCACCCCATCACGGTCGTATGTACTGCCCCACTCGCAGAGATCATAGGCAGCCGGGATGCATCCGACCGGGTGGCAAAATGGGCCATTGCGCTGGCTCCTTACACAATCTTCTACCAACCTTGCACCGCCATCAAGTCCCAGACATTGGCCGACTTCCTTGTCGTGGGCGAGACCGATACTGCCTTGACCCCGACTCCACTCATTGGCGGATGCGCCGACGGATCAAGATGCGCACCGGCTTGGGAGCGGCATCGTCCTCACCTCTCTCAAGGCGACAAGCTCGGATACACATTGTAAATTCATTTTGCCGCCTCCAACAATGTGGCGAGTCTGGCGCTCATACACGACTCCGGCTAGCCAAAGAACTCGGCATCCGCCGGATCCTGTGCTATGGCAACTCGGATTTGGTAGTCCAGCAATCATCTGGCGACTGGGACGCCAAGGACGCAAACATGGCGAGCTACCGCCTCCTCGTTCAGCAAATCAGTGGATATTTTGAAGGATGCGAGTTCCTCCATGTGCCACGGGCCGACAACGACCAAGAAGATGCCCTGGCATGAATAGGCTCCACCTGACAAGCTATACCAGCCAGCGTCTCTCTCCAACGCCTCCTCAAGTCGTCTGTCAAGCCATCTCCAGAATCTGATTCCATCTTCATGCCGCCTGACCCCGACACAGTCGGATCCGATTTGAGGAACCAAGCAGGCGGCTAGAGGACTTCGACAGGCGGCCCGGGGACTTCCATAGTCGCACCCGGCCCAGGGACTTCAGAACCTGGCCCGGGGACTACCGCAGTCGGCCCGGGGACTTGTAGCGACCCGACCTCAGATGGTCAAGTCTCTGTGCTCAGGTGTCATCCCTAGATCGAAGAATCTTGACACCACACGATGCCGAAGGATTTATAACAGAGTAGCAATCACACTTATTACATCGTTTGTCGGAAGAGGACTTATTACAATAAATATGGCTTAAGGCCATCTAGTAACGATAACAGCGGAAGACTTGGAAGATAAGTGAGTCCATCAACTCCAGCGGCATCATCGAGTATAGAACCACGACCTAAAAGCACCTTACTCGTAAATTCGAAAATTCTGCAACATGAAAGTTGCAGCCGAAAACAATTGACACATGGAATATCTTGGCAATGTAACACATAGAGAATAATGAATGATAAGCCTATACTACATGCGTATATGGCTGGTGGAAAGCTCTATGGTTACAGTTGTCACAGCCCTAGATCTTTGATTGTAATTAGTTGCATCTTCATCCATGTCATCATGTTTAAATTTCATGAAAGTTGAAATAGGGATTGTTGAAACCCTAGCACCAAATGAATTCAACTAGGTTCAATAAAAATAATCTTCAATGAACCCAAAATGTCTTTGGAAATGTTCATGATTTTTGATTAAGGTGAAAACCCCTGCCAAAAATGATGAGCATATTTCTTGGCCATTTATGGATTTTTGAATTAACTCATATTGTATTTGAATTGGGGCATTTAAATTCTATAAATATTTTAAATGCTCTAATAATTCTGAAAATAGTGAGGACTGTTGGGAATAATCCAATATGTGCCCACAATTTATTTCAGGATTTTATAAAGTGATTTAGTATTTTACTAAATCCAAAAAAACCAAAGACAGAAAATAGAAAACGTTAATAAAAGGAGAGATAGAAAGGTTTACCTGGACTTACAGTGCCACCAACCGGCCCAGCTCCTGTGCAGCCCATCTGGCCTGGCGCTGTGCCGGCCCAGCCCACCTAGCCTTCCCCCCTGTCGTCTTCCTCCCCCTCGCCCCGAAGCTGCTCGGTGGCGCGTGGGCCACGCGCCCGGCCACCTCCTCCTCCCAGCCTGCTTGGCTCCTCTGGGCGCCTCCACGACGCCACGCACCCCGGTCCCTCTCACTCTCTCCCGAACGCCCTTCCCTCCTCTCTCTCTCCTGCCTTGACGCGGCCGAAGCGCCGTCGCCGCCGACCGCCGCAGCCGTGGTACCGCCTTCCCCACGCCTCTCCGACGTATTCCCGTGCTCCGCCCTGACCTCCTGTTCCTCCTCACCGAGCCGTGCGACGCCGGGAGCCCTGCATCGCCGCCCACGCCGTCTCCCTCATCCCCGGTGCCCGGAGATCGCCGCCGTAAATTCGCCGTCGCAGAACCTTCCCCGAGCTCGCCGACCCCTCCGTTTGATCCACTGTGAGCCCCGCCGCCGTTTCCCCCTCTCCATTTTGTTACTCTCGCGCCGTAGTCGTGCTAACCACCGGACCCGAGCGGTCGCGCCGCCGTGGATCCTCGCCGTCGTGGCCACAGCCACGTTGGCTCGACTCCGAGCACACCACCGTCCTCACCGCACCCGCAGGAGCCCAGAACCCCACTCCACGCACCTCGCCATGCACCATAGCGCCGAACCCGCCGTTGCCCGAGCTTCGGCCGCCGCCAAGCTCGTCGCCGGTGCCACTCCGGCCACTCTCCGGCCGCACCACCACCCTGGTTGGATGCGGACGAGCGTCCGCATCCCGTAGCTGTGCTCCGCGCGCCAAACGGTGCCACGTGGCGTTTTCAGCAGCGCCGCCGCTGCGTCGGCCTCGCCGGCGGCTAAGCGCCCGCGAGCTTTGACCCCTTGACGGCGTGGGTTGACCCCTTGCCGGTTTGACTCTTCCCTCTCCCAGCGACTTGCGGGCCCCGCCGGATAATTAATCTAGTTTAGGATTAAAACTTAATTAGTTTAACCTAGGTTAGTGCTAATTAAACTAGGTTAGTTAGTTAGTCAGCGACGATGGACCCCCTTGGTCAGGTTTGACCTCGAGGCGCCAGTTAACCTGCTGACGTCTGCTGACGTCGGTGGACTAATTAACTATTTTCTGGAATTAAAATAAATCAGGAAATTCCAGAAAATGATTTAAACTTCAAAAATTCATAGAAATTCAACCGTAGCTCAGATTGAAATAATTTATATATGAAAAATGATCAGAAAAATCCAATCTATCCATCTGTACCATTTTATTGCATGTTAGAACAACATATAGCTGCTGTTTAGCACAAATCAATTAAATGGCATTTGAATAATCACATATGGAGTTTGAATTTGAATCTTATATTCAAACCAACTTCATTTAATCTGTTGCTAGTTGCATTAGCTCAAAACCACCAGCATGTTGCCATGTCATAGCATGCATCATATTGTGCATTGCATTGATCGTGTATCTTCTGTGTTTGCCGGTGTTGTTCCCCTCGGTAGACGCTGTACCGATGATGTGATCGTTGACACTGATGAAGACTCAATGTTATCTTGAAGTGCGGGCAAGCAAAACCCCTTGTTCATTCGATACAATCCTACTCTCTCGCTTCGCTCTCTTTTCTTTGCATTAGGACAACAACGATTCATACATTACTTGCTGCGGTAGCTGAACCCTTTATCCTTTGCATGACTGTCATTCCACGGTAAATAGATGAAACCCACTAGCATGAGTAGGAGTTGTTTGAGCCTGTTGTGCCTACTCATACATGCTTGTTTGTCATGCACTGCTTGCTTAGAGTTGAGTCGGGTCCGATTCTTGAGGATGAATCGGAGGTGTGTGAACATGTCCTACCGTGTGTGAGCTAAGTGTGTGAACACGATTTGGTAAAGGTAGCGGTGAGAGGCCATGTAGGAGTACATGGTGGGTTGTCTCATTGCAGCCGTCCTCGAGGAACGGGAGTTACGTGTTTGTGATCCATGATTCAGCTACTACCACGCATTGGGCCCGAAACCAATGGACCCTCTCGGCTTCTTAATCACCCTTGTCCTCTGTCCGGGAGTTGCAAGTAGTTTCGGTGTTTGTAGTATCTTTGGAGGCCGTGCTTGTGGCTGACCGTAGGGGTGGGCTGTGATCGGTAGGCGCGTGGCGGGTAAACAAGGCGCCCGTTTGGTGTCACGGAACCCTGTACACATCGTTTGGGGCTGTGAGCGAAACTTCGGCCGGATAGATGGAACCCAAATAGGCGATAAACCTGGACTAGGGACTTGAGTGTTTAGGTAGGTCGTGGCCGACACCCACGTTGGGCTTCCGCTTGAAGGTTTCGAGTACATGTCGTGTATGGCGGTAAGTGGTGAGCGCGTGTGAAGAAGTACACCCTGCAGGTTAACATCATCTATTGAATAGCCGTGTCGCGGAAAAGGACTTCGGGTTGCTGTGCAGTTCATAGACAAGTGAAAGTGGATACTCTAAAATACGCAAGATAAGCGTGAGTGCTATGGATGGCGTTCTCGTAGGGAGGCGGGGCGGATCCATAGTGGTGTATTGATATGGTGAATATGTGGACTCGTGTGCGCCACCTCAAAAGAGTTACTTGCGATCGTAGTCTAGGATAGCCACCGAGTCAAAGCTGGCTTGCTGCTATTAAACTCCACCATCCCTTTGTTGATAATGATGCATTTGTAGTTAGTTACGATGTAAGTCTTCTTTGGGTACATTTGTACTCACGTTTGCCTATTTTATGTTTTTGCGAGAGAGACTTGAGTCTCGCTAGTAGTTCCACGTGGACTTGACGTTTAGCTTGTTACCTCAGCTACGATCTTGTGCCCTCGGCAGATCTGGTAGATAGTCGGGCTTTTCACCTTTTTCATTTGTAGATGTCGTACTCAGACATGTTAAGCTTCCGCATGTGCTTGATTTTGTATGCTCTGAATGTTGGGTCATGAGGCCCATGTTTGTAATATCTCGCTCCTCGGAGCCTGATGAATAAATACTTGAGTCGTAGAGTCATGTTGTGATGCCATGTTGTATTTGCACATATCGAGCATATTGTGTGTATGTTATTGAAATGCTTGGTATGTGTGGGATCGACTATCTAGTTGTTTATCTTTAGTAGCCTCTCTTACGGAAATGTCTCCTAGTGTTTCCACCGAGCCATGGTAGCTTACTCTGCTCCGGAACACTTAGGCTGGCCAGCATGTGTCCTTCTTCGTTCTGTATGCATCCTTCGGGAAATGTCACGCGTTGAGTATCGAGTCTGTTAGCCGCTACAGCCGGTTTACGAGTCTGCTAGCCAGTGCTACAGCCGGAACTTACTCATTGATGACCGACACGTTCGATCTTTGGGTCATGGATGCTGTCCTGTAAGTCTGTGCCACTTTGGGTTTACGACTAGCCATGTCAGCCGGGCTCCTTATCATATGGATGCTAGCGACACTATCATATCGTCTTCCAAAAGGCATAAGCGGTCCCGGCAAAGGTAAGGCGACACCGTGGGAATACCGTGCGTGAGGCCGCAAAGTGATATGAGGTGTTACATGCTAGATCGATGTAGCATTGAGTCGGGTCTGCCAGTTTGGTATCGAGCTTGATTGCTGTAGGATTACCAAGCCAAACTGGTCGAAGTTGAGTCTAGAAATGCTTTAGTTATATGTAGGGGAATTGATTGTGGGATGGAACGTAAGGCTCTTTTTACTTCTTATACCTCATGGCCTTCTGATCTGAGTCATCCTCTTCTTTTCTACGGGGATTAAGAACTAGGCCTTCTCATCTATCTATTAGGATGACGTGTTACTAATCCATAGACTTATAGGATTGATAGTTTCAAGCCTCAATTCAGTCTCTACTACTTTTAATATGTTCTCAGTTGAACCAGAACCTTGATATTGTGATATTAAGTGGCTATGCCACCATTTTTGTAGCGTGTCTCCAATCTTTTTGAGCATTTACAGCCGTTATGCTGTCCGAGTCATCCCAGGTTTCTAAACAATCTGATGCACTTGCAAATCCTTTCCTTCTGGTTTTGATGTTCCTTTGGGCTAGGTTAATCACACTAATTGTTGAGTTGAGGTATTCTATTGCCTCGACATATATGTTGGAATTATTATTATGACCCTAGGTGTCTTAGGGGATCATCTAGTAATCTAGCCATGATTTGTTCCCAGTGTGATGATTCTGGCCATCATTCCCGAAGCATCCCGTGATGCAATCTAGTTAGTAGGTATTCTACTCGTGGGTTTTGAACCCGATATTCACCCTATTTACTTCATGTTGATAGTGTTTGCTAGTTCCTTTAGGTTATTAGTAACTTTTGCGTTAGTCCTCGAGGTACGTGGTATTTCCTTCTTCCAAATACTATGAACCGCTTATGGCAGAAGTTCCTCGCTGAACCGAAGGATCACAATCAGAGTACTCTTGAGGAGTTCTCCATTCATAATTGTGAATCTGCCAGTTCTACCCTTTCTGCATGGGTTATCCGGAAGAAATGTTGAGCTACGTTCGACATACTAATCTATGCATCCACAACTCAGAAAGTTATATGTTCCTTTGAGTTGTTCTCTTTAGTGGTGTCCTGACCCTCGTCTATCAATTGATAGTCAAGAGTATGTGTGCATTCGTTCATCGGTGCCTATTATTCTTGTGGTCCGTCAAGCCATTCTATTCTAGAATGACTAGGAGAAACAAATTCCAGAACCTCATCCATATCTAGGATTGGGTCAAAGCAGTTGTACTCCGCAGATCAAATTGCTAATCTAGCTTTTGCTCTGTTCTACCTTGGAGTATTACCATCTTGACATTAAGAATATCATGAGAATTGCACTACCTCTTATGAATTCTTGACGTAGTGATACTTCTCGCCATCATTATTCATTCCTCGGTTCCGTGTTGTTGCAGCCGGAATGCCGACAAGTGAATCGTGATGCGTGAAATCAATACTCCTAGCAACTTTGTTGCTTAGTAGTTAAAGGACAACAACTTCATTCTTAGCGTGCTGATTATTGAATCATCATCCTAGGATTGATCGTGCTACCTAGTCCTTATTTCTGGTGCACTCCTCGATCAATGAGTTAGGATTATTCAGTCCCTTGCTTATTTGATCATATCGTCTTGCCTGAAAAGCAAAATTGTTCTCGAGCTTAGTAACATATCGGTGGTTCATGATTCTCCGATTGTCTTCTCGGAGGTGTCACCAGGATGTCACCTGACCGCTATGTTGAGCTTGTGATCAAGTTGGTTTTTTGAAACCACCCTTTCTCCAAGAATCTGTGTTGGATACCCCTGAGCTAGTTGGTTAAGCTAAACAACAACTTGGAGAGTTGGAAGATAAAAGCTTGTCCGACTTAGCTCATTCCAAAGGGATGTTTTCATGTGTGTGTTGAAGAAAGATGGTATCTTCATCGACTGATCCTCGTGACCAGTTGTTGGAGCTATTGTCTTGCCAAAAACTTTGATTTGAGTGTGGGCTATGTTGGGGAACGTAGTAATTTCAAAAAATTTCCTACGCACACGCAAGATCATGGTGATGCATAGCAACGAGAGGGAGAGTGTTGTCTCGTACCCTCGTAGACCCAAGCGAAGCGATCTGGCGTAGAGGAAGTAGTCGACGTTCTCCTCGCGATCCGACCGATCCGCGCCGTTACTCGGCGCCCCGAGTTCTTGACACACGTACAGCTCGATGGCGTCCCTCGTACTCGATCCAGCCGAGTGTCGAGGAGAGTTCCGTCGGACGACGGCGTGCAGGCGATCTTGATGTTTCACGGCGCGAGGCTTCGCCTAAGCTTCATGACGGTATAACCGAGGTGGAATATGGTGGAGGGGCACCGACACGGCTAAGAGCGATCTTCAGGATCAACTTGTGTGTCATGGGGTGCCCCCTGCCCCGTATATAAAGGAGGGAGGGGGAGGCCGGCCGGCCTAGAGGAGGCGGCGAGGAGTCCTACTCCCACCGGGAGTAGGACTCCCCCCTTCCTAGTTGGAATAGGATTGGGGGAGGGGAAGAGGAAAGGCGCCGCCCCCTCCTGTCCTATTCGGACTGGGGGGAGAGCACGCATGCCACCACCTGGCGGCCCTCCTCTTCTCCCTCGAGGCCCACCGAGGCCCATTTACCCCCGGGGTTCCGGTAACCTCCGGTACTCGGTAAATTCTGTTTTACTTGGAACCATTCGAACTCCAAACATAGGCTTCCAATATATCAATCTTTATGTCTCGACCATTTGAGACTCCTCGTCATGTCCGTGATCACATCCGGGACTCGAACTTCTTGGTACATCAAAATACATAAACTCATAATAAGCATCATTGAAACCTTAGCGTGCGGACCCTACGGTTCGAGAACAATGTAGACATGACCTAGAACTATTCACGGTCAATAACCAATAGCGGGACCTGGATGCCCATATTGGTTCCTACATATTCTACGAAGATCTTTGTCGGTCGAGACCGCATGACAACATCGTTGTTCCCTTTGTCATCGGTATGTTACTTGCGAGATTCGATCGTCGGTATCAATACCTAGTTCAATCTCGTTATCGGCAAATCTCTTTACTCGTTCGTAACACATCATCTCACAACTAACTCATTAGTTGTAGTGCTTGCAAGGCTTGATGATGTGTATTACCGAGAGGGCCAGAGATACCTCTCCGACAATTGGAGTGACAAAACCTAATCTCAAAAATCGCCAACCCAACATTTGCCTTTGGAGACACTGTAGTACTCCTTTATAATCACCCGATTCGTTGTGACGTTTGGTAGCACCAAAGTGTTCCTCCGTAAGCAGGATTTGCATAATCTCATAGTTACGGGAACATGTATAAGTCATGGATAAAAGCAGTAGCAACATACTAAACGATCGTGTGCTAAGCTAAGGGAATGGGTCATGTCAATCAGATCATTCTACTAATGATGTGACCTTGTTAATCAAATAACAACTCCTTGTTCATGGTTAGGAAACATAACCATCTTTGATTAACAAGCTAGTCTAGTAGAGGCATACTAGTGACATATTGTTTTGTCTATGCATTCACACATGTATCATGTTTCAGGTTAATACAATTCTAGCATGAATGATAAACATTTATCATGAAATAAGGAAATAAATAATAACTTTATTATTGCCTCTAGGGCATATTTCCTTGATCTCCCACTTGCACTAGAGTCAATAATCTAAATTACATAGTAATGATTCTAACACCCATGGAGTCTTGGTGCTGATCATGTTTTGCTCGTGGAAGAGGCTTAGTCAGCGGTGCGCAACATTGATTCGTATGTATCTTGCAAATCTCTATGTCTCCCACGGACTAAGTCCGGATGGAATTGAAGCGTCTCTTGATGTGCTTGGTCCTCTTGTGAAATCTGGATTCCTTCGCTAAGGCAATTGCTCGATATTGTCACGAAGATTTTCATTGGACCCGATGCACTAGGTATGACACCTAGATGGGATATGAACTCCTTCATCGAGACTCCTTCATTAGCTGCTTCGAAGCTGCTATGTACTCCGCTTCACATGTAGATCCCTTCTGACGCTTTGTTTAGAACTGCACCAACCGACAGCTCCTCCGTTTAGTGTAAATCGTATCCGTCTGCGATTTAGAATCGTCCGGATCGGTGTCAAAGCTTGCATCAACGTAACCGTTTACGATGAGCTCTTTGTCACCTCCATATCTGAGAAACATATCCTTAGTCCTTTTCGGTATTTGGGATGTTCTTGACCGCTGTCCGATGATCCACTCTGGATTACTTTGGTACCTTCTGCTAGGCTTATAGCAAGGCACACATCAGGTCAGGTACACAGCATTGCATACATGATAGAGCCTATGGCTGAAGCATAGGGAACATCTTTCATTTCTCTCTATCTTCTGCGGTGGTCGGGCATTGAGTCTTACTCAACTTCACACCTTGTAACACAGGCAAGAACCCTTTCTTTGCTTGATCCATTTTGAACTTCTTCAAAATTTTGTCAAGGTATGTGCTTTGTGAAAGTCAATTAAGCGTCTTGATCTATCTCTATAGATCTTAATGCCCAATATGTAAGCAGCTTCACCGAGGTATTTCATTGAAAAACTCTTATTCAAGTATCCTTTATGCTATCCGAGAATTCTATATCATTTCCGATCAGCAATATGTCATCTACATATAATATCGAAATGCTCTGAGCTCCCACTCACTTTCTTGTAAATCTGAGGCTTCTCCAAAAGTGCATACAAACCCAAATACTTTGATCACACTATCAAAGCGTTTATTCCAACTCGAGATGCTTGCACCAGTCCATAAATGGATCATTGGAGCTTGCACACTTTGTTAGCTCCTTTGGATCGATAAAACCTTCGGTTGCATCATATACAACTCTTCTTCCGAAATCCATTCAGAATGCAGTCTTTACATCCATTTGCCAAATTTCATAATCATAAAATGCGGCAATTGCTAACATGATTCGGACGGACTTAAGCATCGCTCTGGTGAGAAGGTCTCATCGTAGTCAATCCCTTGAACTTGTCGAAAACCCTTTGCGACAAGTCGAGCTTTATAAACGATAACATTACCGTCGGCGTCGGTCTTCTTCTTGAAGATCCACTTGTTTTCTATTGCTTGCCGACCCTCGGGCAATTCAACCAAAGTCCATACTTTGTTTTCATACATGGATCCCATCTCGATTTCATGGCCTCAAGCCATTTTATGAATCTGGGCTCACCATCGCTTCTTCATAGTTCGTGAGGTTCATCATGATCTAGTAGCATGACTTCGAACAGGATTACCGTACCACTCAGTGCGGATCTTACTCTGGTTGATCTACGAGGTTACAGTAGTAACTTGATCTGAAGTTTCATGATCAACATCATCAACTTCCTCACTACTTGGTGTAGGTGTCTCGAAACCGGTTTCTGCGACGAACTACTTTCAAGTAAGGAGAAGGTACTATTACCTCATCAAGTTCCACTTTCCTCCCACTCACTTCTTTCGAGAGAAACTCCTTCTCTAGAAAGGATCCATTCTTAACAACGAATGTCTTGCCTTCGGATCTGTGATAGAAGGTGTACCCAACTGTCTCCTTTGGGTATCCTATGAAGACACATTTCTCCGATTTGGGTTCGAGCTTATCGGGTTGAAGTTTTTCACATAAGCATCGCATCCCCAAACTTTAAGAAACGACAACTTTGGTTTCTTGCCAAACCACAGTTCATAAGGTGTCGTCTCAGCAATTTCGACGGTGTTCTATTCATTGTGAATCGGCCGTCTCTAGAGCATAACCCCAAAGCGATAGCGGTAAATCTGTAAGAGACATCATAGATCGCACCATATCTATTAAAGTGCGATTCGACGTTCGGACACACCATTACGTTGTGGTGTTCGGGTGGCGTGAGTTCTTGAAACTATTCGCATTGTTTCAAATGTAGACCAAACTCGTAACTCAAATATTCACCTCCACGATCGGATCGTAGAAATTTAATTTTCTTATTACGATGATTTTCAACTTCACTCTGAAATTCTTTGAACTTTTCAAGCGTTTCAGACTTATGTTTCATTAAGTAGATATACCCATATCTCGCTTAAATCATCTGTGAAGGTGAGAAAATAACGATATCCGCCACGAGCCTCAACATTCATCGGACCACATACATCGGTATGTATGATTTCCAACAAATCTGTTGCTCTCTCCATAGTACCGAGAAGCGGGTTCTAGTCATCTTGCCCATGAGGCACGGTTCATAAGTGCCAAGTGATTCATAATCAAGTGACTCCAAAAGTCCATCGATATGGAGTTTCTTCATGCGCTTTACACCGATATGACCTAAATGGCGATTGCCACAAATAAGTTGCACTATCATTATCAACTCTACATCTTTTGGTTTCAACATTATGAATATGTGTATCACTACTATCGAGATTCATCAAAATAGACCATTCCTCAAGGGTGCATGACCATAAAAGATATTACTCATATAAATAGAACAACCATTATTCTCTTATTTAAATGAATAACCGTCTCGCATCAAACAAGATCCAGATATAATGTTCATGCTCAACGCAGCACCAAATAACAATTATTTAGGTCTAAAACTAATCCGAAGGAAGATGTAGAGGTAGCGTGCCGACCGCGATCACATCGACTTTGGAACCATTTCCACGCGCGATCGTCACCTCGTCCTTTGCTAGTGTTAAGCAATCCGTAGTCCTGTTTGAGTTGCAAATATTAGCAATGAACCAGTATCAAATACCAGTGCTCTGCGAGCTCTAGTAAGGTACACATCAATAACATGTATATCACATATACCTTTGTTCACCTTGCCATCCTTCTTATCCGCCAAATACTTGGGGCAGTTCCGCTTCGGTGACCGATGCGCTTGCGGTAGAAGCACTTTCGTTTCAGGCTTAGGTCCGGACTTGGGTTTCTTCTCTGAGCAGCAACTTGCTTGCTGTTCTTCTTGAAGTTCCTTCTTCTTCCCTTTGCCTTTCTTCTTGAAACTAGTGGTCTTATTGACCATCAACACTTGATGCTCCTTCTTGATTTCTACCTCCGCAGCCTTTAGCATTGCGAAGAGCTCGGTATAGTCTTTACTAACCCTTGCATATTATAGTTCATCATGAAGCCTTTGTAGCTTGGTGGCGGTGATTGAAGAATTCATCAATGACACAATCATCGGAAGATTAACTCCCAATTGTGTCAAGTGATTGTAGTACCCGGACATTACGAGTATGTGCTCACTAATGAACTATTCTCCTCCATCTTGCAGCTATAGAACTTATTGGAGACTTCATATCTCTCAATCCGGGCATTACATTGGAATATCAACTTCAACTCTGGAACATCTCATATGCTCCATGGCGTTCAAAACGTCGTTGAAGTCCGGTTCTAAGCCATAAAGCATGGCTGCTTGAACTATAGAGTAGTCATCAGCTTTGCTCGCCAGACGTTCACAACATCGGTGTTGCTCTCAAAGCGAGCACGGCACCTAGCGGTGCATCGGGGCGTAACTCTTACATGCAGCAATGAGGATGATCCTCAAATTACGGACCCGATCCGTGTAATTGCTACCATCATCTTTCAACTTTGCTTTCTCAAGGAGCGCATTATCTTAAAATTCAACGGAACAACAAAGACGAGCCATCTATCTACAATCAAACATAAACAAGCAAGATACTATCAGGTACTAAGTTCATGATAAATTTAAGTTCAATTAATCATATTACTTAAGAACTCCCACTTAGAAAGACATCTCTCTATTCATCTAAGTGATCACGTGATCCAAATCAACTAAACCATAACCGATCATCACGTGAAATGGAGTAGTTTTCAATGGTGAACATCTTATGTTGATCATATCTACTATATGATTCACGCTCGACCTTTCGGTCTCCGTGTTCCGAGGCCATATCTGCATATGCTAGGCTCGTCAAGTATAACCCGAGTATTCTGCGTGTGCAAAACTGGCTTGCACCCGTTGTAGATGGACGAGAGCTTATCACACCGATCATCACGTGGTGTGCAGGCACGACGAACTTTGGCAATGGTGCATACTCGGGAGAACACTTCTTGATAATTTAGTGAGAGATCATCTTATAATGCTACCGTCGATCAAAGCAAGATAAGATGCATAAAGGATAAACATCACATGCAAATCAATATAAGTGATATGATATGGTCATCATCATCTTGTGCTTCATGATCTCCATCTTGCGGCACCACCATGATCACCATCGTCACCGCGCGACACCTTGATCTCCATCGTAGCATCGTTGTCGTCTCGCCAAACTTATGCTTCTCGACTATCGCTACCGCTTAGTGATAAAGTAAAGCATTACGAAGCGATGCATTGCATACAATAAGCGACAACCATATGGCTCTGCCGATTGCCGATAACCGGTTACAAAACATGATCATCTCATACAATAAAATATAGCATCACGTCTTGACCATATCACATCACAACATGCCTGCAAAAACAAGTTAGGCGTCCTCTACTTTGTTGTTGCAAATTTTACGTGGCTGCTACGGGCTTAAGCAAGATCCAGTCTCACCAGCGCATCAAAACCACAGCGATACTTCGTCAAATAGACTCCGTTTCAACCTTCTCAAGGACCGGGGCGCCACACTCAGTTCAACTAAAGTGAGAGAGACAGGCACCCACCGGTCACCTTTAAGCAGCGGGTGCTCGTGGCGGTGAAACCAGTCTCGCGTAAGCGTCTGGCGTAATGTCGGTCAGGCCGCTTCATCTCACAATACCGCTGAACCAAAGTATGACATTTGGTAGGTAGTATGACTTGTATCGCCCACAACTCACTTGTGTTCTACTCGTGCAAAACATCAAACCATAAAACCTAGGCTCGGATGCCTTTGTTGGGGAGCGTAGTAATTTCAAAAATTTCCCACGCACACGCAAGATCATGGTGATGCATAGCAACGAGAGGGGAGAGTGTTGTCTCGTACCCTCTTAGACCCAAGCGAAGCGATCACAGCGTAGAGGAAGTAGTCGACGTTCTCCTCGCGATCCGACCGATCCGGCGCCGTTACTCCGGCGCCCCGAGTTCTTGACACACGTACAGCTCGATGGCGTCCCTCGTACTCGATCCAGCCGAGTGTGGGGAGAGTTCCGTCAAGACGACGGCGTGGTGACGATCTTGATGTTTCACGGCGAGGGCTTCGCCTAAGCTTCATGACAGTATAACCGAGGTGGAATATGGTGGAGGGGGCACGGACACGGCTAAGGAACGATCTTCAAGGATCAACTTGTGTGTCATGGGGTGCCCCCTGCCCCGTGATATAAAGGAGGGAGGGGGAGGCCGGCCGGCCTAGAGGAGGCGCAGGAGGAGTCCTACTCCCACGGGAGTAGGACTCCCCTTCCTAGTTGGAATAGGATTGGGGGAGGGGAAGAGGAAAGGGGCTGCCCCCTCCTTGTCCTATTGGACTGGGGGGGAGAGGGCGTGACCACCCCCGGCCGCCCTCCTCTTCTCCCTCGAGGCCCACCGAGGCCCATTTACCCCTGGGGTTCGGTAACCTCCGGTACTCGGTAAATTCCTGTTTTTCGCCGGAACCATTCGAACTCCAAACATAGGCTTCCAATATATCAATATTTATGTCTCGACCATTTGAGACTCCTCTTCATGTCCGTGATCACATCCGGGACTCGAACTTCTTGGTACATCAAAATACATAAACTCATAATAACCGTCATTGAAACCTTAAGCGTGCGGACCCTACGGTTCGAGAACAATGTAGACATGACCTAGAACTATTCACGGTCAATAACCAATAGCGGGACCTGGATGCCCATATTGGTTCCTACATATTCTCGAAGATCTTTGTCGGTCGGACCGCATGACAACATCGTTGTTCCTTTGTCATCGGTATGTTACTTGCCGAGATTCGATTGTCGGTATCAATACCTAGTTCAATCTCGTTACGGCAAGTCTCTTTACTCGTTCGTAACACATCATCTCACAACTAACTCATTAGTTGTAGTGCTTGCAAGGCTTGATGATGTGTATTACCGAGAGGGCCAGAGATACCTCTCCGACAATTGGTGTGACAAAACCTAATCTCGAAATCGCCAACCCAACATTTGCCTTTGGAGACACTGTAGTACTCCTTTATAATCACCCGATTACGTTGTGACGTTTGGTAGCACCAAAGTGTTCCTCCGTAAACGGAGTTGCATAATCTCATAGTTACGAGGAACATGTATAAGTCATGGATAAAAGGTAGCAACATACTAAGCGATCGTGTGCTAAGCTAAGGAATGGGTCATGTCAATCAGATCATTCTACTAATGATGTGACCTTGTTAATCAAATAACAACTCCTTGTTCATGGTTAGGAAACATAACCATCTTTGATTAACAAGCTAGTCTAGTAGAGGCATACTAGTGACATATTGTTTTGTCTATGCATTCACACATGTGTCATGTTTCCGGTTAATACAATTCTAGCATGAATGATAAACATTTATCATGAAATAAGGAAATAAATAATAACTTTATTATTGCCTCTAGGGCATATTTCCTTCAGGCTATTCTCAAATCAAATCAGGACCAACGATGTTCGTAATGTTGTCTTACTCGTGGATTTTCCTCGAGCATACACCATTATATCTTTTGGGTCTGACCAATGCTACCACTTGTTCTCATAATTATGGAATTCCATCTTCATGGAAAACCAGGATGAATTGTTGTTGAGTCCATCGACAACATCCTTGTCTTCTCCATAGTTTTGTCGAACATTAAGCTAGTGTTGGAAACTTTTGAAAGCATTTATTCATGCTAGCTCATGAAGCTTATGTTTGGATGTAAGAAGTGACTTCCTCTAGTTCATGTGCATTTGATGCAAGTTGCCGCCGTGGACTCGAGAAAGACAATGTTGCTTCCTTGGAATCATCCCAAATCATTCATGCATACGTGCGAAGTATTCTGTGGTTCGAAGACTTGCAACCTTCATTCTATATGTATCCCTAGCACACCAAGCCACTGATTGATTTGTTCAAGGAGAAGAAGTTCCTTCGTAGGCTCGAGAACTATGCAAGGACTTCGATATCCTCAATGATGGTTTCCCTCCTGAACTCGCTAGTGTTTTATTATAAGACTACTATGTGGTCATGCTTGTCTTGGACAACGTGTTCACAGGTTTGTAGCAGAACCAGCTCATGTTTTGGAGCTTGCTATCGTAGTTCATTTCCCGAGAATCTTGCGACGTCATCTTGTCGGTTTGTGTTGCAAACTTTCATTTTTCTTTCTGGACTCGATGAGTCTGGATTATTCTGACACCAACCAGATCTGAATCTCAGGCAGATATGATGGTTGGAACATTTCCCAAGAACTATAATATTGGTCTCGCGATAACGGTAAAGTGGATGTAAGTGGCTAACACACCCTTGGAAGACCTGCTATTGTAGTATCTTGATTGAGAAAGTTGGCCACCTCCTCATAAGGACTTCGTAGGATTTACTCCCTAGTTGTGCCTTATGATTTTTGTGTTCCCGAAGTCCGACCTTTTACTTGATGTTCTATATATCAAACCATATCTACAAATGGGTTACGCTAGTACATCAAGGAGAACATTAGAAGCGGAGTGCTAAATGTCTCTCGGTCGATCATCCAGATTTTGTTTTCTTAGACTCGCTAAGGTGAAATCTGAGAAAGTGTTATCTTCCTTTGCATTTGCATCGTCCATCGCTATTCATCATGGTAGTATGTTGTATTGTCAGGACCTTGACACGGATGTTGATTAAACCTTGATGAATATGGAAATGCTCAAGTTCTTGAGAGCACGCACAAGCACTATGTATTATCACCAGCACTAACTGGAATTGCTCCTAGTCTATTCGGTTATGCTATAACCACTCCAATAGTGGAATCACTCTCTACTGTTGAGTTTCTCCCCAGTTACTAAAATCATCCCTTGTGCTGTTTTCAACAAGGTAATCCACATCATCCATTCTGGCCCGAGAATGTCATTTTTTTTCGGACTCCTTCAAATGATCGATTGTGAATTGCCTTAGGCTGGTATAAAGAGTTTCAATGATCTTTGAATCAAATGTAATTCTTTTTGCCACTCAAGGTAATAATTCTACGACTCACCCTCCTCCAAGATGTCTCATAATGATATCATGGCAACTCAAATCTTCGCTACGTTGACAACCGTCCACCACCCTCTTAGGTATGGAATTGTTGTCTACCTAGTGAACCTTCAACATCTGTTCCACTCCATCCTTTTGGATGAATGCTTCGTATCTCAGCTCGAGAGATGTTCTTATCTCTCACTCCATGAGTTGATCCTGAATACTCGATCTTCGAGGAGATCATTTTCTGTAGAGTCTCCTTCTGTCGTCATCGTGTTGGATGAAGACCTCGCAAGCAAAGACGTCAAGATTGTTTTGAGCCAACAGATCAACACCTCGAGAAGACAGTTGGATCTTGGAGTTCATGTTGTTAGTTTGTGTCCCCTTTGTCTTCTTACCTCACGCCTTGAATCTCGGGGCGAGATTCTTGTTTAGTGGGGGTGAGTTGTCACAGCCCTAGATCTTTGATTGTAATTAGTTGCATCTTCATCCATGTCATCATGTTTAAATTTCATGAAAGTTGAAATAGGGATTGTTGAAACCCTAGCACCAAATGAATTCAACTAGGTTCAATAAAAATAATCTTCAATGAACCCAAAATGTCTTTGGAAATGTTCATGATTTTTGATTAAGGTGAAAACCCCGCTTAAAAATGATGAGCATATTTCTTGGCCATTTATGGATTTTTGAATTAACTCATATTGTATTTGAATTGGGGCATTTAAATTCTATAAATATTTTAAATGCTCTAATAATTCTGAAAATAGTGAGGACTGTTGGGAATAATCCAATATGTGCCCACAATTTATTTCAGGATTTTATAAAGTGATTTAGTATTTTACTAAATCCAAAAAAACCAAAGACAGAAAATAGAAAACGTTAATAAAAGGAGAGAGAGAGAAAGGTTTACCTGGACTTACCTGGTGCCACCAACCGGCCCAGCTCCTGTGCAGCCCATCTGGCCTGGCGCTGTGCCGGCCCAGCCCACCTAGCCTTCTCCCCCTGTCGTCTTCCTCCCCCTCGCCCCGAAGCTGCTCGGTGGCGCGCGTAGGCCACGCGCCCCGGCCACCTCCTCCCTCCCAGCCTGCTTGGCTCCTCCTGGACGCCTCCACGACGCCACGCACCCCCCCGGTCCCCTCTCACTCTCTCCCGAACGCCCTTCCCCTCCTCTGCTCTCTCCCTGCACGCGGCCGAGCGCTGCCGTCGCCGCCGACCGCCGCAGCCATGGCCACCGCCTTCCCCACGCCTCTCCGACGTGTTCCCGTGCTCCGCCCTGACCTCCTGTTCCTCCTCACCGAGCCGTGCGACGCCGGGAGCCCTGCATCGCCGCCCACGCCGTCTCCCTCATCCCCGGTGCCCGGAGATCGCCGCCGTAAATTCGCCGTCGCAGAACCTTCCCCGAGCTCGCCGACCCCTCCGTTCGATCCACTGTGAGCCCCGCCGCCGTTTCCCCCTCTCCATTTTGTTACTCTCGCGCCGTAGCCGTGCTAACCACCGGACCCGAGTGGTCGCGCCGCCGTGGATCCTCGCCGTCGTGGCCACAGCCACGTTGGCTCGACTCGAGCACACCACCGTCCTCACCGCACCGCGAGCCTGTAACCCCACTCCACGCACCTCGCCATGCACCATAGCGCCCGAACCGCCGTTGCCGAGCGAAGCGCCGCCGCCAAGCTTCGTCGCCGGCGCCACTCCGCCACTCTCCGCCGCGCCACCACTCAGTTGGATGCGACGACGGCGTCCCGCATCCGTAGCTGTGCTCAGCGCCAAGCGGTGCCCGTGGGCGTTTTCAAAGCGCCGCGCGTCTGGCCTCGCTGGCGGCTAAACGCCGGCGAGCTTTGACCCCTTGACGGCGTGGGTTGACCCACTGCCGGTTTGACTCTTCCCTCTCTCCCATCGACTTGCGGGCCCCCGATAATTAATCTAGTTTAGGATTAAAACTTAATTAGTTTAACCTAGGTTAGTGCTAATTAAACTAGGTTAGTTAGTTAGTCAGCGACGATGGACCCCACTGGTCAGGTTTGACTGAGGCGCCCAGTTAACCTGCCGACGTCACCCGACGTCGGTGGCATAATTAACTATTTTTACGGAATTAAAATAAATCAGGAAATTCCAGAAAATGATTTAAACTTCAAAAATTCATAGAAATTCAACCGTAGCTCAGATTGAAATAATTTATATATGAAAAATGATCAGAAAAATCCAATCTATCCATCTGTACCATTTTCATGCATGTTAGAACAACATATAGCTGCTGTTTAGCACAAATCAATTAAATGGCATTTGAATAATCACATATGGAGTTTGAATTTGAATCTTATATTCAAACCAACTTCATTTAATCTGTTGCTAGTTGCATTAGCTCAAAACCACCAGCATGTTGCCATGTCATAGCATGCATCATATTGTGCATTGCATTGATCGTGTATCTTCTGTGTTTGCCGGTGTTGTTCCCCTCGGTAGACGCTATTTGCATCGATGATGTGATCGTTGACACCGATGAAGACTCAATGTTATCTTGAAGTGCCGTGCAACAAAACCCCTTGTTCATTCCGATACAATCCTACTCTCTCGCTTCGCTCTCTTTTCTTGCATTAGGACAACAACGATTCATCATTACTTGCTGCATGTAGCTGAACCCTTTATCCTTTGCATGACTGTCATTCCACGGTAAATAGATGAAACCCACTAGCATGAGTAGGAGTTGTTTGAGCCCTGTTGTGCCTACTCATACATGCTTGTTTGTCATGCCTGCTCATTGCTTAGAGTTGAGTCGGTCTCGATTCTTGAGGATGAATCGGAGGTGTGTGAACATGTCCTCTTGTGTGTGAGCTAAGTGTGTGAACACGATTTGGTAAAGGTAGCGGTGAGAGGCCATGTAGGAGTACATGGTGGGTTGTCTCATTGCAGCCGTCCTCAGAACTGAGTTACGTGTTTGTGATCCATGATTCAGCTACTACCACGCATTGGGCCCGAAACCAATGGACCCTCTCGGCTTCTTAATCACCCTTGTCCTCTGTCCGGGGAGTTGCAAGTAGTTTCAGTGTTTGTAGTATCTTTGGAGGCCGTGCGCAGACACTACCGTAGGGTTGGGCTGTGATCACGGTAGGCACGTGGCAGTAAACTGGCGCCCGTTTGGTGTCACGGAAACCTGTACACATCGTTTGGGGCTGTGAGCGAAACTTGGCGGAACTCCTCATAGATGGAACCCAAATAGGCGATAAACTGGACTAGGGACTTGAGTGTTTAGGTAGGTCGTGGCCGACACCACGTTGGGCTTCCGCTTGAAGGTTGCCGAGTGCATGTCGTGTATGCAATGGTAAGTGGTGAGAGCGTGTGAAGAAGTACACCCTGCGGGGGTTAACATCATCTATTGAATAGCCGTGTCGCGGAAAAGGACTTACGGGTTGCTGTGCAGTTCATAGACAAGTGAAAGTGGATACTCTAAAATATGCAAGATAAGCGTGAGTGCTATGGATGGCGTTCTCAGGGAGACGGGAGCGGATCCATAGTGGTGTATTGATATGGTGAATATGTGGACTCGTGTGCGCCACCTCAAAAGAGTTACTTGCAGTCGTAGTCTAGGATAGCCACCGAGTCAAAGCTGGCTTGCTGCTATTAAACTCCACCATCCCCTTTGTTGATAATGATGCATTTGTAGTTAGTTCTGATGTAAGTCTTGCTGGGTACATTTGTACTCACGTTTGCCTATTTTATGTTTTTGCAGAGAGACTTCAGTCTCGCTAGTAGTTCCACGTGGACTTCGACGTTTAGCTTGTTACCTCAGCTACGATCTTGTGCCCTCGGCAGGATCTGGTAGATAGTCAGGCTTTTCAGCCTTTTTCATTTGTAGATGTCTGTACTCAGACATGTTAAGCTTCCGCATGTGCTTGATTTTGTATGCTCTGAATGTTGGGTCATGAGGCCCATGTTTGTAATATCTCGCTCCTCGGAGCCTAATGAATAAATACTTGAGTCGTAGAGTCATGTTGTGATGCCATGTTGTATTTGCACATATCGAGCATATTGTGTGTATGTTATTGAAATGCTTGGTATGTGTGGGATCTGACTATCTAGTTGTTTATCTTTAGTAGCCTCTCTTACCGGGAAATGTCTCCTAGTGTTTCCACCGAGCCATGGTAGCTTGCTCTTGCTCGGAACACTTAGGCTGGCCGCATGTGTCCTTCTTCGTTCTGTATCTGTCCTTCGGGAAATGTCACGCGTTGAGTATCGGAGTCTGTTAGCCCGCTACTGCCGGTTTACGGAGTCCTGCTAGCCAGTGCTACAGCCCGGAACTTACTCGGCGATGACCGACACGTTCGATCTTTGGAGTCATGGATGCTGTCCTGTAAGTCTGTGCCACTTTGGGTTTACGACTAGCCATGTCAGCCGGGCTCCTTATCATATGGATGCTAGCGACACTATCATATACGTGTGCCAAAAGCATAAGCGGTCCGAGCAAAGGTAAGGCGACACCTGTGGGAATACCGTGCGTGAGGCCGCAAAGTGATATGAGGTGTTACATGCTAGATCGATGTGGCATTGAGTCGGGGTCCTGACAATAGTTTTTGCATAAAGCCAGTTTTTCCCTACTGCAAAGGAATAAATTTATTTAACTATCATGGTGGTTGTTAAACATTGAGAATGGTTGACAACATCCTCAATCCCAATTAAAAAGTACTCATTAACAAACCAAACAATATTAAATTAGAGTAACATGTTGAGATTCACAGAATATTCAAGTACTAGATACTCAAGATGTCCATAACCGGGGACACGGCTAATCATGATTAGTTTGTACACTCTGAGAGGTTTAGCACTTTTCCCCACAAGACTCGATCGCCTCCGTTTGGTTTCTCGCACTACATGGTGTTTGAGAAACGGATGACCGAGACATAGTCTTTCAGAAGCGCTAGCACCTTACGATGGGTAGACCGGTACACCTACATCCCCTACATCTGCTAGTCCACCACTACAAGAGTTTGCACGACTTAGTCAACTATGCTAGAGTCCATAATGGCTTGTGGCTGCACACGGAAGTTACCAGCATGAATTATCTTATGATCCCTTTGAGCCTGGGTGGCAGTCCATAGGAAAATCACACGGTACCCCCGGGATTTCCAAAAAAATAGGCAATCACTGGATACCCCAGGTGCCTTAATCCACCCAGATGTGTATTTATGTTGCCACCTTAGATAAACCATTAATTTTAACAACTCACATCTGTCATGGATATCACTCACCCAATCCACGTCTACTAGCATAGCATGGCATAAAAAGCAAACGTAGAAGTAACTCCCAAAGGTTTCATAAGTAAAACAGGTAATAGGTACTACCTCATCTACTTCCCATCCCACAATTTAATTAGATCCTAAACATGCAATGTGTGAGGATTGATCTAATGCACAAAAACTGGGTAGTAGAAAAAGGTATGATGAAATGTTACTTGCCTTGCTGATGATCCGCGAAACCTAGAGATTCGAAGTAACAAGCGGCGCACTCCGGGTGATCTATCGCAGAGAAACAACAAGCATACAATAAGTACTCATCTAATGCACAGGTAAATCTCGAATAAAAGATCTAACCATATTGTTCAACTTAAGAACCCTGGTTGCAAAAAGAATCGAATCAAATAAAGCAACAAAAGTCAAACGGCGAGAGAAAACAACTCGGTTCTAGCAAGTTGAAACTAAGTCAAATTTTACAGTAGCAAAACTTAGTTCAAGTTGATTAGTCGGAACGGCGGTTTCGAAACAAAACTCCAGGCGCTTGAATCACCTGATTCCGATAAAAGAGCGAGAAGATAAACTAGAACAAAGATCGGATTTGAAATCGCGATCAGAAAATAACAGAGTAAATCCGACTAAAAAGAAAATGACGAACGGTTAAACGAACGGACGTTCGTTAACCGGGAATAACCGGTGATCACGTTCGTTAAGACGAACGGTCCGTAACGCTTCGCTAAACAACAAAACGGAAAATAAAACCGATCTAGGGTTTTAAAAAAAACGAAACATCAAAAAATAATAAACCGAAGCGGTTTATTAGAAAGCGAACCGAAGCGAGGGGGCGGGCGGCGCTGTGGCTACCTCAAAGCAAGGCTCTGGCGGGCGGCGGCTTGGCGCTGGGCGACGGGCGCGCAATGGCGTCGGCGCGGGGCTGGCTGCTCTTCTTTGCTGCTTGAGGCCATGGGCTGTTGGGTTCGAGAGAGAGGGGGGGCTTGGTATATATAGAAGGAGGGTGCTGCTTGGGGAGGGGGCAGAAAACGGAGTCCGAATCGGACTCGGCTGTGGTGGCGGCGGGTGGCGCAGCGGCACTAAGCAGCTGCGGCTTGGGAGGAGGCGGATTGGCCGGTGGGCCTTTGGCCCAAAGCGGAAGTCTTCTGATTTTTTATAAATATCTCAAGCAGAAAAAGCGAATAAAATAAAATCTAAACGAACTCCAAAATTTACAAAGTAAATTTTCCCGACTCTAAAAATGAGTGAACAAAATGAACTTTTACTCGGGGCCTAAAATGCAATTTTTGAAAACACGCATTTTTCCCTAAGGCAAAAACTCCGAGAAAATCCAGAATTTGATTTATTTATTAAATCTTCATTTTTCCTAAATTTGGGAAAGTCATATTATTCCCTCTCTTATTTTTGATATTGGAAAATATTTGAAGATAAAATAAATAAAATCAAATGATCCTCTTTTCATAATTTGAGAGAACTCAAATAGGAAAATTTCGAAATCTCCAACTCGCTCCGAGGGTCCTTGAGTTGCGTGAAATTTCTAGGATCAACAAATGCAAGAAAATATGTAATGCATGATAATCTAATGTATAACATTCCAAATTGAAAATTTGGGATGTTACAAACCTACCCCCCTTAAGATGAATCTCGCCCTCGAGATTCGGGTTGGCTAGAAAATAGGTGAGGGTGGTCCTTGAGAAAATCTTCTTCTCTCTCCCAGGTGGCTTCATCCTCAGTGTGGTGGCTCCACTGAACCTTGCAAAACTTGATAACCTTGCTGCGAGTAACTCTGCTGGCATAATCAAGAATCTTGACTGGTTTCTCCTCCTATGTTAAATCATCCTTCAACTGAGTTGCTTCCAGTGGCACTGTATCTCTTAGCGGTACCTCTGCCATCTCGGCGTGACATTTCTTCAGCTGAGAAACATGGAATACGTCATGAACTCCTGACAGTCCCTCAGGTAATTCCAACTTATAAGCAACTTCTCCCATGCGTTGCAAGATCTTATACGGTCCAACGAAACGTGGTGCTAATTTTCCTTTAACTCCAAAGCGCTTAACTCCTCGAAGTGGGGATACTCTAAGATAAACTCTCTCTCCAACTTCATATTCTATCGCCATGCATTTTGAATCCGCATAACTCTTCTGTCTGGACTGGGCTATCTTGAGCCTATCGCGAATCAGCTTAACTTTCTGTTCAGACTCCTTAATCAAATCTGGCCCAAACAACTGACGGTCTCCAACTTCGTCCCATGACAACGGTGTCCTGCACCTTCTTCCGTATAAAGCTTCGAAAGGTGCCATCTTCAAGCTGGTTTGGTAACTGTTGTTATAAGAAAACTCCACATATGGCAAGTTATCGTCCCAACTAGATCCATAATCTAGTGCACAAGCTCTCAGCATATCCTCCAAAATCTGATTGACTCTCTCAGTCTGTCCATCTGTCTGCGGGTGAAAAGCTGTACTGAATTCCAGCCTGGTTCCCAATGTTTCATGCAACTGATTCCAAAACTTTGAGGTAAATTGGGTTCCTCTATCTGATACGATACTCCTCGGAACTCCGTGCAAACACACAATTCTGGTCATGTATATCTTTGCCAACTTAGCACTGCTATAGGTAGTCTTAACTGGAATGAAATGCGCTACCTTCGTCAAGCGGTCGACTATAACTCAAATCGAGTCATAGCCTGAACGAGTCTTTGGCAAACCCGTGATGAAATCCATGCCTAGTTTATCCCACTTCCATTCGGGTATCGGCAATGGTTGCAACAATCCTGTTGGCTTTTGATGTTCTGCCTTCACTCTCTGACATACATCACAAACTCCTACATACTCCGCAATATCCTTCTTCGTTCCGGTCCACCAGAACGTTTCCTTCAAATCCAAATACATCTTGGTATTTCCTGGGTGAATCGAATAGGGTGGATCATGTGCCTCTTGCAGAATCAACTTCCTGATCTCCGGGTCATTTGGCACGTAAACACGGTCCTCAAACCATAGGGTATCGTGCTCATCCTCACGAAATCCCTTTGCTTTCCCTTCGCTCATTTTCTCCTTGATATCCGCAATCTCTTTGTCATTTTTCTGAGCTTCCCTGATTTTGTCTATCAAGGTAGACTGAATCTCCAATGCCGCTACATAGCCTCTCGGAACTATTTCCAAACATAGCTCACGAAGATCTTCTGCTAATTCCTTTGGTATCTCTCCCGTCATCAGCGTGTTGACATGGCTCTTGCGGCTCAATGCGTCAGCTACTACATTAGCATTTCCGGGATAATAATGCAATCTCTTATCATAATCCTTGATGAGTTCCAACCATCTCATTTGTCTAAGGTTTAACTCCTTCTGCGTGAAAATGTACTTCAAACTCTTGTGATCCATGTACACCTCATAATGATTTCCAATGAGGAAATGTCTCCATGTCTTCAATGCATGCACTATGGCTACTAACTCCAAATCATGTGTGGCATAATTTAATTCATGAGGTTTCAGTTGTCGTGAAGCAAACGAAACAACTCTTCCTTCCTGCATAAGCATAGCTCCAAGTCCTCGACGTGAAGCGTCGCAATACACCTCATAATCCTTGGTCTGATCTGGCAAAATTAACACTGGTGAGGTAACCAATCTTTTCTTCAACTCCTGAAAACTTGCCTCACAATCCTCAGTCCATATGAACTTGGTATCCTTTTTCAGCAACTCCGTCATAGGCTTTGCAATCTTTGAGAAATTCTCAATGAATCTCCGGTAGTATCCTGCAAGTCCAAGAAAACTCCGGATCTTTCCAACGGCCGTTGGTGCTTCCCATTTGGTTATGGTCTCAACCTTTGTGGGGTCAACTGCTATACCTTCTCCGGATATAACATGTCCAAGAAATCCAACTTCCTTTAGCCAAAACTCACATTTGCTGAACTTGGCATATAACTGTTGTTCCCTTAGTTTCTCCAAAACCAATCGCAAATGTTCCTTATGTTCCTCTTCATTCTTCGAGTAAACCAAAATATCATCAATGAACACCACGACGAACTTATCCAAAAACTCCATAAACACTTTGTTCATCAGGTTCATAAAATAGCCAGGTGCGTTAGTCAGTCCAAATGACATAACAGTGTACTCATACAGTCCATATCTTGTGGTGAATGCTGTCTTAGGTATGTCCTACTCTCGAATCTTCAACTGATGGTACCCTGATCGCAAATCGATCTTGGAAAACACTTTAGCTCCTTGCAAACGATCAAACAGATCATTGATCATTGGTAGTGGGTACTTGTTCTTGATTGTTACTTCATTCAATCCATGATAATCAACAACCATCCTCAACAATCCATCCTTCTTCTCCACTAAGAGTACGGGTGATCCCCAAGGCGAAGAACTTGGGCGTATATAACCTTTATCCAATAGCTCCTTAATCTGCTTCTTGATTTCCGCCAAATCCTGTGCGAGCATCCTGTATGGTCGCTTCGATATAGGGCCTGTACCTGGCAAAAGCTCAATCAAAAACTCAATGTCTCTATCCGGTGGCATTCCTGGCAATTCCTCAGGAAATACATCAGGGTAATCCTTCACCACCGGTACCTCTTCCTGCACAACTCCTGATAAGGAATTTACTTGATTCCTATTTGGTCCATGTCGTGATACATACCTAATCCTTCTTCCTTCTGGCGTCGTGAGCAAAATCGTCTTACTTGCGCAATCGATGTTTCCTCCATACATCGACAGCCAATCCATACCGAGAATCACATCCAAACCTTGGGATTCTAGAACGATCAAATCCATCGGGAACACATGCCTTCCTATACTCAATGGCACTTGAAAACATCCTTGTCTGGCCATGTAGTCTGCTCCTGGTGAACTTACTAGCATAGGGGTTTTAAGAATCTGAGTAGGCAGACTATACTTTTCTACAAATCCCCTTGATATGTATGAATGCGATGCATCAGTATCGAAAAGAACAAGTGCAGTAAATGACTTAACCAAAAACTTACCGATTACTGCATCGGGCTGAGCTTCAACCTCCTCCACATCAATGTGGTTCACCTGTCCCCTGTTGAAAGGGTTTGGCTTCTTTCCAGAGCTTCCATTTCCACCTTGGCCTTCGGGACAATCATTTGCATAATGTCCGCTCTTGGAACACTTGTAACAGGTGACATGGCTCAGGTCTTTCTTGGTTGGGGTTGATGGTGTGGTCCGGTTCTGGCTGTTGCTTCCTCCATTCCCATTACCATTCTTGTGGCCATTATGGTTGTGCGAACTACCTCCTCCATGGGTATGCTGAAACTGAACTCCCTGTTTAGGGGTATAACGAGGCTTCTTTGGGCTCGAGTTATACTTCCCTGTCCATACTTCCTCTTGCGATTCTCAATCTGTTCTTTGCTTTCCTTCAATCATGAGGGTGCGGTCTACCAACTCTGGTAGTTATTGAATCTTGCTACCATCAACGCATGCTTAACTCATCATTCAGTCCTTCGAAACTTCTCCGCTTAGCTGCATCCGTAGTAACGTCATCCAGGGCATAACGTGCTAACTTACTAAAATCATCCACATCTTGGCCAATAGTCCTTCCTCCTTGGCGTAAGTTGCGAAACTCACGCTTCTTCATGGCCATAGCTCCTGCTTTGAAACATGGGCAAGGCGGAAAGCTTGTTGGCCCGATCCCATGTGGCCGGTGTCTCTGAGGGTAAGTGGCTGTGAAATTCTCCCACCATCTTCTGCGGGTCCGTCATGCTGATGTGCAGCAAACTTCACCTTCTCACCATCCGTACATCCTGCAGTGCTTCCTATCTTGCGGAGCCAATCATCTGCTAGAATCGGCTCGGTGCTACTGGAATACACCGGCGGATTCAGCCTAAGAAAACAAGTCAAGTGATCCGCAGGTGGTGGTGGTGGTGGGTTGTTGTTGTTGTTGCCTTGGTTTTGTACCAATGTTTGAATCAAAGTATTCTGCTGCTGAATCAACTGAGTGATCTCTGACGGGAAAACAAACTCGGGGTCGCGTCTCGGAGGCATCTGAAGGGTTTAGAAAAGACGAGAAATTAAGAATAGAATGAGGTCTAAGGAGAAAACACTACCCAAATGCTCATGAGACAAATGCACACAAAATCATTTCATTCATTTCAAACAAAGGGCATACAACGGTCTAACTATCGCAAAAGTGCTTGTACTATAATGTTTACATGGAGGGAATACTACTAAAGTATGGGGGTCATCTATTAATTGGAACCGGTGGAAGACTCCATGATGTCTGCTCCAACTTCGTCTTCAAAGTCGGGTTCACTTGGATCCGAATCGGTGTCGTCGATGATGATGTAGTTGCTCGGACAGTCAACGTACTTGTCTTCATTCCTGAGGGCTAACTTCTTCTTGAGTTCTTCAATCTCGCACTTTAAGATCGCTATTGTGCCTTACGACAGCTACGATCTCGTCCATGTAGTCCTTGCGCGTAGACTTCAGCTCTCCTTCAAGTTCGATGATCCTTCCCTTTGCATTCTTCAACTCTATCATATCATTGCACATCTGGTTCTCATGGCGTCGAATGTGCTGGTTTAACTCCTGGATGAAAGCTGCAATGGATCTATCCTTCTTGGTGCTGACTATCTCCCAATCTTCATTCCGGCGTCCGCAAATCTGGTAGATAGTGTCCTTGAGGTCTTCTTGATAAATTTCTCCAATCGTCCCATGGTGATATGAGCTGCCATGCTCTTTCCTGGACTCGAGTTGGTGCAATCGAAACACTATCTATGGGCTTGGTGATTGGGGCGAATGTCCTTCCGGAACGTGAGCTTGAATCTTCCAGCGCTCCTCTTGAGCAGAGTGGCGTTGAAAGTCCGGTGAAGCTTGGTAGTCAATGTTCGGTACTTGGCGACTTCCTTCAAGTGGGAGCCAAAAGGTGTGCCTTCATCGGGTTGGCGTACTTCATCTTTCGCGTCGTCATCCTAAAAGAGTAGAAAAGATGAGGAGTTAGAAAATGATAAGAGAATAGTGATCTATGGCTTTAACTTAGTGGTCGTGTCTCTGATCGGCGTGTGCTCGATACCATCTCTCAGTAGCGACCCGACCTCAGATGGTCAAGTCTCGTGCTCGGTGTCATCCCTAGATCGAATGTCTTGACACCACACAAGATTCGAAGGATTTATAACAGAGTAGCAATCACACACTTATTACATCGTTTGTCCAGAAGAGGACTTATTACAATAAATATGGCTTAAGGCCATCTAGTAACGATAACAGCAGAAGACTTGGAAGATAAGTGAGTCCATCAACTCCAACGGCATCACTGAGTATAGAACCACGACCTAAAAGCCTTACTGTCGTTGCTCGAAAAGTCTCGCAACATGAAAGTTGCAGCCCAAAAACGGGTCAACACATGGAATATCTGGCAATGTAACACATAGAGAATAATGAATGATAAGCCTATACTACATGCATATATGGCTGGTGGAATGCTCTATGGTTACTGATTTTTGCATAAAGCCGCTTTTTCCCTCTGCAAAGGAATAAATTTATTTAACTATCATGGTGGTTGTTAAACATTGAGAATGGTTGACAGACATCCTCAATCCCAATTAAAAGTACTCATTAACAAACCCAACAATATTAAATTAGAGTAACATGTTGAGATTCATGAATATTCAAGTACTAGATACTCAAGATGTCCATAACAGGGACACGGCTAATCATGATTAGTTTGTACACTCTGCAGAGGTTTTGCACTTTTCCCCACAAGACTCGATCGCCTCCGTTTGGTTTCTCGCACTACATGGTGTTTGAGAAGCGGATGACCGAGACATAGTCTTCGAAGTGCTAGCACCTTACGATGGGTAGACCGGTACACCTACATCCCCTACGTCTGCTAGTCCACCACTATAAGAGTTCGCACGACTTAGTCAACTATGCCAGAGCCCATAATGGCTTGTGGCTGCACACGGAACTTACTAGCATGAAATATCTTATGATCCCTTTGAGCCTGGGTGGCGGTCCATAGGAAAATCACACGGTACCCCCGGGATTTCCAAAAAAACAGGCAATCACTGGATACCCCAGGTGCCTCAATCCACCCAGATGTGTATTTATCTTGCCACCTTAGATAAACCATTAATTTTAACAACTCACATCTGTCATGGATATCACTCACCCAATCCACGTCTACTAGCATAGCATGGCATAAAAAGCAAACGTAGAAGTAACTCCCAAAGGTTTCATAAGTAAAACAGGTAATAGGTACAACCTCATCTGCTTCCCATCCCACAATTTAATTAGATCCTAAACATGCAATGTGTGAGGATTGATCTAATGCACAAAAACTGGGTAGTAGAAAAAGGTATGATCAAATGTTACTTGCCTTGCTGATGATCCGTGAAACCTAGAGATTCGAAGTAACAAGCGGCGCACTCCGGGTGATCTATCGCAGACAAACAACAAGCATACAATAAGTACTCATGTAATGCACAGGTAAATCTCGAATAAAAGATCTAACCAGATTGTTCAACTTAAGAACCCTGGTTGCAAAAAGAATCGAATCAAATAAAGCAACAAAAGTCAAACGGCGAGAGAAAACATCACGGTTCTAGCAAGTTGAAACTAAGTCAAATTTTACAGCAGCAAAACTTAGTTCAAGTTGATTAGTCGGAACGGCGGTTTCGAAACGAAACTCCAGGCGCTTGAATCACCTGATTCCGATAAACCAGCGAGAAGATAAACTAGAACGGAGATCGGATCTGAAATCGCGATCAGAAAATAACGGAATAAATCCGACTAAAAAGAAAACAACGAACGGTTAAACGAACGGACGTTCGTTAACCGGGAATAACCGGTGATCACGTTCGTTAAGACGAACGGTCCGGCGAACGCTCGCTAAACAACAAAATCGGAAAATAAAAACCGATCTAGGGTTTTTAAAAGAAAACCGAAACATCAAAAAAAAATAAAAATAAACCGGAACGGTTTATTAGAAAACCGAACCGAGCGAGGGGGCGGCGCGGCGTGGTGGCTACCTCGGCGAGGGGCTCATGGGAAGCGGCGTTGGCGGGCGACGGCGGGCGGCGGCGGGCGCAGCGGTGGCGGCAGCGGGCGGCGGCAAGCAAGCGGCGTCGTGGCTCTTCTTCTTGCCGCTTTGTAGCGGGCGGCGGCTGCAGGTTGGGGAGGAGAGGGTGGGGCTTGGGTATATATAGAAGGGGGTGCTGCTTGGGGAGGGGGCAGAAAGCGAGTCCGAATCGGACTCGGCGATGACAAGATGACGGGCGGCGCAGCTAGCTAGCGAGGAGGCGGGCGCTCGTCTGGGCGGTGGCAGCTGGGCCTTTTGCCCAAAGCGGGCGCTGCAGTTTTTTTTTAATTATTTTTTTATAAATATCTCGCGCAGAAAAACGAATAAAATAAAATCTAAACGAACTCCAAAATTTACAAAGTAAATTTTCCCCGACTCCTAAAAATGAGTCGAACAAAATGAACTTTTACTCGGGGCCTAAAATGCAATTTTTGAAAACACGCATTTTTCCCTAAGGCAAAAACTCCGAGAAAATCCAGAATTTGATTTATTTATTAAATCTTCATTTTTCCTAAATTTGGGAAAGTCATATTATTCCCTCTCTTATTTTTGATATTGGAAAATATTTGAAGATAAAATAAATAAAATCAAATGATCCTCTTTTCATAATTTGAGAGAACTCGAATAGGAAAATTTCGAAATCTCCAACTCTCTCCGAGGGTCCTTGAGTTGCGTGAAATTTCTAGGTTCAACAAATGCAAGAAAATATGTAATGCATGATGATGTTACAAGACTGCATCGACACGACAGGCGGTGGCCGACTCCAACTCTTCACCACTCAGCCCACCCGCCCGTGTCGTAGTAGCCGTATTGGCAATAGAAGAAGTCACAGCTCCATCATGGGCCCAGCCCATCCTCAACTTCCTAGTAAACAGAGAGCTGCCGACTGACGAGATCTCGGCCAGGCAAGTCCAACGCCGAGCCGGAGCATACACAATAACGAACCGAGAGCTCGCTAGGCGCAGTGTCACTGGAGTCTTCCAGTGTTGCGTCGAGCCAGAGAAGGGCATAGCAATCCTCAAGGACATCCACCAAGGCGAATGCGGCCACCACGTGGCCTCAAGATCACTCATCGCCAAAGCTTTCCGCCATGGATTCTTCTGGCCGACTGCTTTGGATGATGCCAAGGAATTAGTCAAACACTGCAAAGGGTGCCAAGTCTTCAGCTCCAAGCAACACCTGCCGGCTTCCGCACTCAAGACCATCCCCCTCACCTGGCCCTTTGCCATCTGGGGACTGGACATGGTGGGCCCATTCAAGACGGCGCGCGGAGGCATGACACATCTGCTCGTCGCTGTGGACAAATTTACCAAGTGGATTGAAGCGAAGCCGATCAAGAAACTGAATGGGCTGACTGCCGTGACATTCATCGTAGATATTACAACCCGGTATGGCATACCACACAGCATCATCACCGACAACAGCACGAATTTTTCCAAGGGAGCACTGGCACGTTTCTGCGCGACACAGGGCATCCGACTGGACTTAGCGTCCGTTGCCCACCCGTAGTCAAATGGCCAAGTCGAGCGAGCAAACGGCCTCATCCTCTCCGGCATCAAGCCCCGACTGTTCGTGCCACTGGAGAGTTCGACCGGCTGTTGGCTCGACAAGCTGTCGGCCGTCCTCTGGAGTTTGCGCACTACCCCCAACAAGTCAACCGGCTTCACCCCTTTCTTTCTTGTATATGGTGCTGAGGCTATCATCCCAACTGACATTGAGTTCGACTCACCTCGAGTCACCATGTACACGGAGGCGGAGGCCAAGGAAGCGCGAGAAGATGGCGTCAACCTGCTAGAAGAGGGTCGGCTATTAGCCCTCAGCCGGTCCGCCATCTACCAGCAGGGTCTACGCCGTTACCACAGCCAGAAGGTCAGGCCAAGATCCTTCCAAGACGGTGATCTTGTGCTCCGGCTGATCCAGCGAAATGCCGGCTAGCACAAGCTCTCGGCCCCTTAGGAAGGCCCATTCGTCATCAGCCGGGCTTTAGGCAACCACTCCTACTACCTGATCAACGCGCAGAAGCCGAAGGCACGCAAGAGAGATGATTCCGGCAAGGAGTGGGAATGACCATGGAACGCCAATCTCCTTCGAAGATTTTACAGTTAAAATGCAGTATGTACCACGCTACCTTTTGTATTAAGTACAAGACAACGGGCCCCCCGAGGAGCACTCGGGGACTACCCTCTTCTATCTATGAATGATGAGTATCATGCCTATGATTATGTTACTACATTTGTTTTCTCGTCCGGCACCGGGTTCGATCAGTCGGCCCGGGGACTAGCCACCTTGAGTTATATTCAAGTTCTACCTACAGTCAGGCAAGTAGTGTGCCGGCACCCAAGCCCTCTCTTGTTGAAAGTCACAGCTCGAAGAATCGACTGTCCGGCTGGCAAGAGCCAAAGGCAGGAAAGGATGCCCACATGAAAAACGGCTAAGGACTAACGAACTTATATAACACAAGCCGGCCTCCCATCCGCCAACTGGCTGTCAGAGTAGCCGGCTGGCCGGCTTCCCTTTCACCTTGCTACAATCTAAGAAAGCTCGAGTACTTGTCCTCCCAAACGGCCAAGCCCTTCCCCAGCCACAGACTGCAGAGCAGCAGTCCGGCTGGGACGGCGGCGACCAAGGGAGGGCGGCAAAGGAAAACAGCCAAAGGATAAAAAGCAAGTATGAACGGAAGCCAAGCACATGCATGATTATATTTACACAATAGGCCTTCGAAAGGCCAGCGTTCAACATAGTTTGAATACACCCCCAGTGGGTGGATCTGCGCAAATTTAATAAAAGTTGTTCAAAGAGTAACGAGCAGGAAAACAAAGACAGCGAATCAGGCCAAGGGAGCAACAGGCGAGTCGGGCAGGTTGGTGGAGACGGCAGTGCTGGCTGGAGGAGTGGCCGGCTGACGAGTCTCGGCATGATCATCACCTGCTGCAGGCGGCGCGCTCGCACGCGCCTCATTGCTGGAGGCACGATCAGGCTAGGGCTGGCTGGTCGCTCCACCGTCTGGCGCGATGTCTTCACCATCCTCCCCTTCTTCCTCTTCGCCCTCGTCGCTGGAATCGGTCTCCTCCGCCCAGTCTTCACCTTCTGCCGGGTTCAGCCCGAACCACTCCTCCGGTTGAGCGACGCCGTCTTCATTTACCTCAGGGGCAAAGGCACTGGTGTAGGTGTAGTCGACGATCGCCGAGGCACCCTGGATGATAGCCGGCCGCACCGCCTCCAGCTCCTCGTTAGCCTCCTGCCGCCAGGTGCTCAGCTGGGCCAAATTCAGCCCAGGATACCAAGCCCGGACGAACTCTAGCGCCCGCCGGGCGCCGGACCGAGCTGCGAGCCTTCCAGCCTCGGCGGCCCTCTGCTACCTCCGGCCAAGATGGCGATCCGGTGACCGTGCGGGAACTACGTCGCCGGGCCAGAGGGTGGCCAGCACCTGCGCCCCGGCGTGCAGAAGACGACGGAGCATGCGATAAGCCGGCTGGAGGCGGGCTTGAATCGCCAGAAGTTGCTCCTCAAGCGACCGGCCAGCATCCGGTGCGATCTCAACCCCAGCCTGCCGTCGTGCCTCACGGTGAGCCTCGATGGCTTGGTTGGCGGCAACGGAGTAACCAGCGAAGTAATCTGCACAAAGAAGAATGAAGTAGAACAAAGTCAGAAGATAGACCAGATGACAGGGGCGAGCATAGGGACAAAGAAGAAGGCGGCCTACCGTCAATCAAATCTTCAATCCAGCCATAACCTTTGCTCAGCGCTTGCCTCGCCTTGGACCAGCTCGCCGCCTCGGTCTAATATTCGGCTTTGAGGGCGGCCTCGCTGTCCCCGCCGTCTTCAGGGCCGCCTTGTGGCTCTCCTCCTGGTTGGCTAGTTTTTTGGCCAGGCGATCACGTTCCTGAGCCAAGGCGTGGCACTCGGCTTCCTTGGTGCGAAGGGCGGTCTGGGCCCCTCCTAGCTGCTCCCTCAAGTCGGCATTAACCTCTGCAGATATGAAGAAGAAGAAGAAAAAAGCAATAAGGAAGAAGTTGTCAGGAAAGATCAGACCCGACTGCTCAGCAGTTGGCCCGAATCTCGGGGACTACACCCAGTGGGTGCGCTGACGCGCCCCCACATGAGATAAAAATGAAGCACTTACTTCGGCTCTCCGGCAGATCAGCGGTCTTCTGATTCATCTCCCGGGCCTGGGAGTTGAAGGTAGCCGCATGGAGGTTGTGATAGTCCTGCAAATAGGACGAAGGTGCGAATAAGAATAAGACATCAATCAAAGTCTGCTAAGAAGTTCCAAGCACTTTGCTCGATGGCGACTCGGAACTGGGGACTACACCGATGGAGTGTGTTGGACGCCCCATGGAACAAATCAAGAGAGATCGACGAAAAGCGAGAAGACTCACGCGACTGGCCGACCGCGTTGCAAGAAACTCTTGAGTATATTGCCGCGCTGCTGACTGGGGTGGCGGTTCGGACGTCTGCGCCGCCATTTTCAGCACGGCCGTCCCACCGCCCGGCGTCCACCCCGGCAAGCTGACGATGGCCGTCTCCAGATCCTGGGCCAACGAGCTAGAGCCCGCGACTTTCTGCGGGTCGGGTGCTGAAGTTGTCTTCCCTGCGCGCCGATGAGACGGTGACAGGACCACGAGATCCGCCCTCACAGCCGGCTCGCCCCCAGCCGGCTGCTCTGGCGGCGCATTAGGCCGGCAGCCTTGGCCCATTCCAGTCGGCGATGGCGGTACCGCCTCCCCCTCCGGGACGAATGTGTCGCCCTCTTCCCTCTCCATCATTGGCTGGTCGCGGTCGGCTTCCTCCGGCAGGGGCACTGGGATTTCATGGGCCACGGTGCGGAGGGGGATGATGAGATGCGGAGGCTGGTTACACAGGGCCTCCGCCGCCCTCTCCGTGGCTGCGGTCTGCGCTTGAGCCTTGGCCGTCACGTCGGCTTGCGCCTCCGCCGACTCCTCCGTCGTCTCCTGAGCTGCCCTGGCGGTGGCCGCCCTCTGCCCCTCCGCCTCCCGCTCCTCCCGCGCCTCCCGTGTGTTCCGCTCCATTGCCACTAGGAGATCGGCACGGGGGTCCATGCGGCAAGAGCCCGCAGATCCTTCCGCCCCTCCGACTACGGAGGCGGTAGTAGTCCGCTCGAGAGAAAGCGGAGCCCTGTTTGATAAGTCAAGGAAAAGGCTTAGAAGAATGTCAACCAAAGAGAAAAAAGAAAGGTGGGAGAGAATTGATACTTACGCCGAAACCGCCTGCGGCTGCTTCACCACCTTGCGGAAGCGGGCTGCCTTCATGGCCGCCTCGTCCCGCTTGGTCACCACCGCAGAACCCTTGGGCTTCTTCGGCCGACTGCCAAAGAGGGCCGGCGCGGCCCGGCATTTCTGCGCGCCAGCATGAACAGCCGGCGCGGCAGATGAGCCCGCGCCTTGATGATCGGACACCGGCTGGCGGCGCGGAATAGCTTCGGCCTCGTCGTCGTCCGGCCAGTCCTCGAAGTCGGCGCTGAGCCCGGAGCCGCCGGCCTTGCCGCCTCCCCCTATGGCGTTGTCATCTAGGGCAGCCTCCCACAAGTCGGGATCGTCCAAGTCATCCGTCGCACGGTCGGGGACGAACTAGCGCTCCACACCCGCGGCTCCGGTCGCCGGTTCAAGGAGGGGGCTCTGTAAAAAACAAGCCGACTGTTGAAGAGTTGGCCAGCATGGACTCGGCAACAAAGAGAAGAAGAAAAGGATAGAAGCCTACCATAGGCGGGGGATTGGCGCGAGAGTACGGCTCCTTGCCGAACCGCCACTCCTCGGTGACCTTGAAGTTGGCGATGTAATTCACCATGTAAGATACCTTGTCATGAGGCATCTCCTTGGTGCTTAGCCGACTCGAGTCGAAGCGACCGCTCATCTAGCAAATCATGTGAGGGCGGCCTTGGAGTGGGAGCACCCGGCGCTCCACGAAGGCGGCTATCAGGTCGGACCCAGTCAGGCCTTCTGACTGGATCAGCACCCGGAGCTGAGCGACGGCGGCAGCCCCAGCCGGAGTTAGCGACCTGGCTCGAAAGGACCATGAAGGCCACCTCCCAGCAGGCGGGCCAGCTTCGTAAGCCGGCAGATTGACGAAGTCGCCTTGCGGGGCGACGTTCTTCACGTAGAAGTAAGACTTTTGCCAGAGCTTCACCGACTGGATCAGCGCGATGGGCGAAAACGGATTGTCGCCGGTCGGTCTCAGCACGGCGATGAAGGCGCTGCATGGGGCAGGCACGCCCGCAACGACGGTGCCAAGCTTGGATTGAAAGAATTTTCCCCAAAGTTCGAGGGTGGGGAGGATGCCAAGGAAGCCTTCGCACAGGGTGACTGAGGGAGTCCTGGACTAGGGGGTGTCCGGATAGCCGGACTATCATCGTCGGCCGGACTCCAAGACTATGAAGATACAAGATTGAAGACTTCGTCCCGTGTCCGGATGGGACTTTCCTTGGCGTGGAAGGCAAGCTTGGCAATACGGATATGTAGATCTCCTACCATTGTAACCGACTCTGTGTAACCCTAGCCCTCTCCGATATCTATATAAACCGGAGGGTTTTAGTCCGTAGGACGAACAACAATTACAACAATCATACCATAGGCTAGCTTCTAGGGTTTAGCCTCCTTGATCTTGTGGTAGATCCACTCTTGTACTACCCATATCATCAATATCAATCAAGCAGGAGTAGGGTTTTACCTCCATCGAGAGGGCCCGAACCTGGGTAAAAACATCGTGTCCCTTGTCTCCTGTTACCATCCGCCTAGACGCACAGTTTGGGACCCCCTACCTGAGAGCCGCCGGTTTTGACACCGACATTGGTGCTTTCATTGAGAGTTCCTCTATGTCATCACCGATAGGCTTGATGGCTCCTTCGATCATCAACAACGACACAGTCCAGAGTGAGACTTTTCTCCCCGGACAGATCTTCGTGTTCGGCGGCTTTGCACTGCGGGCCAATTTGCTTGGCCATCTGGAGCAGATCGAAGCTCGCCCCGCCATCAGTTCAGATTTGAAGCCTAAACCGATGGATTCGAGCCCACCGAGCGCCGCCTTTATCACGATGGGCACGATTTAGCTCTGCTGCCGGACAGTGCCCTGGAGGCCGCACATGAGTCCGCTCCGATCCTTAATTCAGAGCCGACCTCGCAAATCGAGGACGGGTGGTTAGACACCGCCTCGGGGGCTGCAACCTCTACGGCGATAGAGCCGAATACTGACCTTGTCCCTTGTAAAGCCCATGACTCCGAGGCGCCCGACTCCTCGCCGGACTCCGAACCTCCTGCGCCCCTGCCAATCGAATCCGATTGGGTGCCGATCATGGAGTTCACCACCGTGGACATCTTTCAGCACTCACCCTTTGGCGACATCCTGAATTCGCTAAAGTATCTCTTGTTATCAGGAGAGCCCTGGCCGGACTGCGGTCAGGACGGTTGGGATGCGGACGACGAAGAAATTCAAAACCCTCCGACCACCCACTTTGTAGCCACTATCGATGATTTAACCGACATGCTAGACAACGACTCCGAAGACATCGACGGCATGGATGACAACGCCGGAGACGATCAAGAACCAGCGCCTACTGGGCACTAGAAAGCCACCTCAACTCATGATATATATATGGTGGACACCCCAAAAGGGAGCGATAACAAGGAACAAAGGGACGCGGCGAAGGATAATTCCCCCGAAAAACAACCAAAACGGCGACGCAACGCCACCCCAAGTCCCGCCTCGATAACAACAGCACCCATAATGACCCAGCCGTAGAGCAGGGCAAACCGTCCGAACAGGATGAGTCGGACAATCAACCCATCCTCGGCGAAAACAACAGTCCAGACGATGTCACGCCGGACACACCACCGGAGCATAAGAACCTTCAAAAAAGGCTTGTCGCCACTGCAAGAAGTTTGAAGAAGGAGAAACCGAAGCTCAAAACAGCGGAAGACATACTCAGAATGAGGTGGAGCAAAGTACTCAAGACCGCAGACAAATATGGCAATAGCCACCAAATAAAGAGCTACCCGAAGCGCAAGCTGCTGCCCGAATTCGACGAGGAGGCCGTAGAGCCCCCACAATCAAAAAGCAAAGAGGCCGCCTGGCCGGATAGATGACCAGATGACAGGCCAAGAGCGGCAAGCGGCGCCGCACACAAGCCGGCACATGATCCTCGCAATATAGATGGCCCGGTCTGATCCATTTATGGGCCAAGGAAGAGGGCCCCAGGAAGCAACACAACATGCCAAGTGTTCGAAGATAACGGCACACCTAAATACAAGGGCGCCGCACACCCAGTATGTTTCACCGATGAGGTGCTGGATCATGAATTTCTAGCGGGGTTCAAGCCCGTAAACATAGAGGCATACGACGGAACAACAGACCCCGGAGTCTGGATTGAGGATTACATCCTGCACATACATATGGCTAGGGGAGACGATCTCCACGCCATAAAATATCTACCCCTCAAGCTCAAAGGCCCAGCTCGGCATTGGCTCAAAAGCCTACCAGAAAATACCATTGGAAGTTGGGAAGAGCTCGAGGGCGCGTTTAGAAACAAATTTTCGGGGACTTATGTCCGCCCTCCGGATCTGAGACGATTTAAGTCACATAACCCAACAGCCCGGAGAGTCAGCGCGCAAATTCTGGAACAGGTTCCTCACCAAAAAGAACCAAATAGTCGACTGTCCGGACGCCGAAGCCTTAGCAGCTTAACGTCCGAGACGAATGGCTCGCCAGACACCTCGGCCAGGAAAAGCCAAGAACAATGGCTGCGCTAACAAGCCTCATGACCCGCTTTTGCGCGGGGGAAGATAGCTAGCTAGCAAGATGCAGCACCAGCGACCCGAGTACATCCAAGATCGGAGATGGAAACGGAAAATCATGGCGCAGAAAGGACCAGCGCCGAAATAAAGAAAAGAGCCCAAAGAAAACGGCGGTCAACGGCGGATTCAAAAGCTCGCGGCCGAACAACAAAACACTGCCTCTTAAGGACAACAGTGACGAGCTATCCAACCTAAACAAAATTTTGGATCGGATATGTCAAATCCACAGTACCCCCGGGAAGTCTGCAAACCACACCCACCGAGATTGTTGGGTCTTCAAACAGTCCGGCCGACTCAACACCGAACACAAGGGGCTCGACGCGCCAAGCGAGGATGACGACGAACCCCGCCAGCAGAGCACCGGAAAACAAAAGACTTTCCCATAAGAAGTCAAAACAGTAAACTCACTTCATGTGATAATACGGAACAATAATGCGGCACCCGCTAAAATACGTGTCGCACGGTCCACCCCAGCGGAACCCCGAGATTGGATGTCAAAACCAATTACTTCTGACCACCTGGACTATTCCAGAAGTATTCGAAACGCAGGATGGACTGCTCTGATATAGGATCCTGTAATCAACGGACTACAATTTACACAAGTCCTAATGGATGGCGGCAGCGATTTAAACCTGCTATATCCGGACACAATCCGCAAGTTGGGCATAGACCCTACTAAAATTCGCCATAGCCCCACTTCCTTCAAAGGAGTGATGCCAGGCCCTTACGCCAAGTGCACGGGCTCCTTACTACTAGAAATTGTGTTCGGATCACCCGACAACTTCCGTCGCGAAAAGCTAATCTTTCATGTCGCCCCATTCAAAAGTAGCCATCAAGCACTATTGGAACGTGAAGCTTTTGTCCGCTTTAACGCAATACCGCATTACGTGTCTCTTACACTTAAAATGCCTGGTCCACGCGGCATCATCTCATTAAAAGGTCGTTCAAGACCCCGGACACGGCTAGGCGAGTCCGGCAGAAATAAACTAGGGGCTCCCTAGCCGCACACCCCTTCACAAGGTGTTGTGCGTATGAGCAATAAAGAGCCACTAAAAGCTCAACTTTATTCATTCATTCATACTTCATTTTTTAATACATTTTTTGCACGATTTCTTTTCAACCTAAGTTCCTCTCTTTTACAGATGAACAACGTGTACACCCGTCCAGGATACGGCACAATGGAGACACAAGCGCAGACGTGCAGCAGGGACCCGTGGCAAGGATTCTTTTCAGATTAAGACCCTGCGTAAACCTTTCTTACTGTCTCTTGTTGACTCACATCCACCGGTTTTTCACCATAACCGACGAGGAGGCTGGCGTTTTGGCATCGGCCGCGTCAAAAAATTTCGCCTGTACCTGGACACTAGGGTTTTAGGGCATTGTTCTGCCCGTTATCATAAAGACCGAATACCTTAGGGAGTGTTTGGCGTCTCAAGTTAGGCCTTATATGCATCAGCTCCGAATCATGTCTTTGGTCAAATGTTGGGTTTGCCCGGCTCCTGTGTTTTGCTGCCTTACGTTCCGTATCATCTGCTAACGCGGCACCGGAGAACTCTGCGATTGTGCCCGGTTCAGCCGGGCGAGCACCTCGATGAAAGCGAAAACTAACTGTCATGATACATCGAGAGACTGGTCAACCACTCGATCGACTATCGAAATGTTTAGAATTCCTCCGCTTTGACGAAGGACCGTTTCCCGGTCAGGCACATATGCGCCCCGAATTCGGAGAGCGCGGTGCCCCTGGGGGCTATATCGTAGCCCCACCTTCGAACTCCTATGGCTAAGTGAAAGTGATAAAGCATCATAGTCCGGTTGCCTCGTTTCCTATGCTACCACCTCCTTCACAGGACCAAGACGTTGGATTAAGTGTGAAAATGCGCTATTTTGCAAACACCCCCGCACCATGTGCGTGGGGGCTGAAGCCGAAGACTGCCATCTTTTAGCTTATACACAAGTATACATTAACGGCCGCATAGGGGATATTTCAATACTTGAATGCACAAGTATAAAAAGTGCTTATATTACGAATATCATTTTACAAACCATAAAGATCATTTGAACATGACATTTTTTGAGCACTGCGACTCTATTATACGAGCACCCCGCAGAACTTCCCCAAAATAGTGCTCGGCGGGTAACCGGCTCTCGTCTGAACCCCGGGTTGCAACATCGGTGGCATCCATCTCCGTCCAGTATGTCTTCACACGCGCGAGGGCCATCCGTGCACCCTCTATGCAGGCGACCGCTTCATCGCCTTGATATGCGGCACCGCCCCAAGGAATTGCTGCAATAAGCCAAAATAACTCTTCGGCTTGGGCCTATCCGGCCAGACATGATCCACGATATCCGTCATGGCAAGTCCGGACAATCTATTGAGCTCAGCCCACTCAGCCAACCGATCGGTCAGCGGAAGCGAACGCTCCGGACTGTGGAATTGAGACCAAAAAAGCTCTTCCGTCTCGTGATCCTTTTGACTTCGAAAGTGCACAACAGCATCTGTCGCACTCGCCGCCAAATCCATATAAGGATCCTCCGGACCCCCACAGCTGGCCAAGCTGAGCATACTTTGGATCTGTGAACCTCCTGCGCAGCAGAAAGGGCTTGCCAGCCGCAATATCTCCGGCCTGGCGTAGCTCCTCCTTTATAGCCCTCATTGCAGAACGGGCATCCTTGGCCTCGGCGGTGGCCTTCTTCAGGTCTTCTTGCTCTGCTCGGCGTTCTTTTTCAAGAACCTCATAGCGGTCGGTAACATATTTCAGCTTCACGGCCATGTTGGCCATCTCCTCCCTACTTCGGCAGTGAGCATCCCTTTCGGCTTCTAGCTCTTCGGCCGCCTTCGAGGCAGCCGCATCACTCCTTCTGGCCTGCTCCTTGGCTCGAGCAAGCTCTGCTGGAAGGTCCTCCACAACAGCGGCACCATCTGCATCAAGCACACATGTTGTAAGGAGTGAGCTTCAGCTCCCTTACTAGGTGACCATGGAGAAACAACCTACCTTGCGACTCGTCAAGTCATTTATTGACCAGCGCGATGTCCGCATCCGCAACGTCGAGTTGCCGCCTTAGTTCAGCAACTCCATCAGTCCGGATGACCACCGGACTATCCGCCACCTGTGTAGGAAAGGCGAGAATTAATACCTAAGATTATGATCCTTGGCATGCTGTCGCTTTCGACAACATACCGAGTCTCAGGGGCTACTATCTATACAGGGCGCGCTTTATGCGCAAAACTGTCAAAAGGTATGTCATTTTCACGTACCTCAAACCCCGTTAGCAAACTTCTGACGGCATCATGCAACCCGCCTTCGGTGGATGAAATTCTTCCAATCAACATACTCATCAATGTACGGTGACCTTCTGAGATAGACGCCCTCTCAAGCAGATCCTTCAGCTCCTCCGGCCGTACGCTAGTTGGTGCCGAACTCTCCGGCCCTGCCGGACTCGGGGATACCCTTCGTGATGACACCTCAGGGTCGTCCGCCCCTCCTGATGGTGCGGCAGATAGAGGCGTCTCGCTCTCCATCATCTCCGGACGAAGGTCCCCCGAAGACGAGCTCATCTGAGAAGGACGGAGATCCGAACTACAAGGTAAAAACTTAGGTTATCCTCAGAAGCAAAAATAGGGATGTCCCTTATTACAAAACTCCCCTTTTTCTACTTACGGCTCGCTAGAGGGCTGATTCCTTGGGGGAGATAGTGCGGCCGGGGCCTCCCCAGTCGTAGGACCCTCTGGTGAAGATCTCTTCCCCCGCTTCAAGGCCTTGGCCTTCGGGTTTTCGGAAGCAGTCCTCTTATCCCCTAGGAAGGAGGGATTCTCGATCCCCCCTTTCTCAAAAGCCTCCTTGGTAGAGGCGGTAGTTCCTCTGTTTTCCCCTTCGCCTACCTCTGAAGGCACAACCTCCAGCATCCTGACCAGCACGGGATCTGGCGCGGTCTCCGGGAGGGGGGCCGGACACCGTATCAGTTTCGCTTGCGCTATCCACTCCTATTCAAGGGATGATTGGTTAAAAGGCAAATTCAAGAAGGCGCAAACAAATGGTGTGTCCGGACACAGGGCTACTTACCTGAGCATCTGGGCGATTGCAGCTTAGGCCGGCATCCTCGGTCAATTCCGGACACACTTCTTGTGATCCGAAGAACAATTTATACATCTCCACGGGTGTCGTACCCATGAAGTGTTGGAGAGCTTGTGGCCCCTCTGGATTGAATTCCCACAGGCGGAGGGGGCGACGCAAGGCCAGAAGGCGCGAATCAGCATAACCTGCATCACTACGACCAGATTGATCTCCCTCTCTTGGAGGTCTCGAATCCGGCCCTGCAATAGGGGTACGTCCTTTGACGGCCCCTAGTTGAGCCCTTGGTTGACCCATGACATCAGCCGCTATGGTGGGCCCGAGCGAAAGATGGGCGGCGGCCTCTGCCTGCTGCCCCTGGGAGCGGTAATATAGAACCACTCCTGTTGCCACAAGCCGAGCTCCTCCTGGAAAGAGCCCTCGGGCCATGGAGCATTGGCCCTCTTACTTACAACCGCCCCGCTGCACTCTGCTTGACGCCCCTCGATCATCTTTGGCTCCACATTAAAGGTTTTGAGCCACAAACCGAAGTGAGGGGTAGTGCGGAGGAAGGCCTTGCAGACAACAATGAATGATGAGATGTGGAGGATGGACTCCGGAGCTAGGTCATGGAATTCCAACCCATAGTAAAACATGAGCCCTCTCACAAAAGGATCCATCGGGAAGCCTAAACCCCGATGGAGGTGGGACACAAACACGACGCTCTCGCCGGGCTCGGGAGTAGGAATGACTTGCCCTTTGGCGGGCAACCTATGCAAAATCTCGCAGGTCAGGTACCTGGCTTCTCTCAGCTTTAGCACGTCCACTTCCATGACGGAGGAGGGCATCCACCGGCCCTGTAGGTCAGAGCCAGACATTGTTGAAAGTCCGAAGCGCTCGAATATGAGGCTCTGGGTGTTGGAACTCGGGGCGAGAGGCAGATTTGATTGAGGATTGAAGAAAAGAAACGAGCCTTGGTCTCATTATAAAGAGGGAGAATACCAAGAGCCATCCCCGTGACCGTTTGGGACTCACCTTCGATAGAGGGGGCGTGGCAACGGGCACGGTTGGGTTACCCACGTTCGTATTGATGGGAATCCCGGAATAAGGGGAACACGATCTCTACTTCGACAAGACGTGCCAAGGAAACCGCTTCGCTAAACGCGCTGAGGTGGTATAATAAAAAGGGACATTTACATCTGTGCCCCTAACTCGAACCCACTACTCAGATTTGCCCCTAATTTTGAAGCATGCTCAAATTTGCCCCTCCGCCATTAAGTCACTACTCAGAAATGCCCTTTCGTACAGTACTGTAGCACTTTTCGTCCAATACTGTAGCACTTTCCGTCTGCTACAGTACACATGGGCCTTTGACGGTCAAAGGCCGTTGACTGGACGGAAGGGCATTTCTGAGTAATGACTTAAAGGCAGACGGGTAAATTTGAGCATGCTTTGAAATTAGGGGCAAATCTGAGTAGGTGGTTCGAGTTAGGGGCAGAAATGCAAATGGCCCTAATAAAAACGATTCAAGTAAAGGCTTGGTAGTGTTGTGACGTCATGCCACTAAATACGTCAGCAGATTGAACTTGTGTACATATTATTCTCTCTACGGTGGTATGTGGAATATATTTTGCAGAGCCGGACACTATCCTGGTGTTCACAATCTTCTATGAATTATTCGGAGGAGGAACCCGCCTTGCAATGCCGAACAATATCGCTACTGGACTCATCGTCATTGAAGCCTGGTTCGAGGGGCTACCGAGGAGTCTGGACTAGGGGTGTCCGGATAGCCGGACTATCATCGTCGGCCAGACTCCAAGACTATGAAGATACAAGATTGAAGACTTCGTCCCGTGTCCGGATGGGACTTTCCTTGGCGTGGAAGGCAAGCTTGGCAATACGGATATGTAGATCTCCTACCATTGTAACCGACTCTGTGTAACCCTAGCCCTCTCCGGTATATATATAAACCGGAGGGTTTTAGTCCGTAGGACAAACAACCATTACAACAATCATACCATAGGCTAGCTTCTAGGGTTTAGCCTCCTTGATTTCGTGATAGATCCACTCTTGTACTACCCATATCATCGATATCAATCAAGCAAGAGTAGGGTTTTACCTCCATCGAGAGGGCCCGAACCTGGGTAAAAACATCGTGTCCCTTGTCTCCTGTTACCATTCGCCTAGACGCACAGTTCGGGACCCCCTACCCGAGATCCGCCGGTTTTGACACCGACAGTGACGAAGGCCGACAGCAGCACCACCGTGTTTGGAGTAAGGTGGTGCGGCTGGAGATGGTAGAACTCAAGAAAGGCGCAGAAGAATCCGCTCGCCAGCAGGCCGACACCGCACAGGCAGTGTGACTGAAAGATCACCCACTCCTCCTCCTCTGGCGCCGGCGAGATCTCATTCTCCGGCGTGAGACTGACCTGCACATAATCTTTGCCCAGCAACCGCCGCGTCTTGCGGAGGAAGTCGACGTGGTCCTCTTGGACATTAGAGCCGTCCCAGGAGCTAGACCGCGCCATGAGGACGAAGAGGCGACGGGAAAAGCGCGGTGGTGGAGGGTACGCGATTCAGGAGCGGCGAAACTACGGCGCGCCGAGAAGATTGGCGGAGGGGCGGCGTGGTGGCGAGGAGCTGCGACAACAGAGAGGAGGAAGAAGAGGAAGAAAATGGCGGAGCGAGGGCGACCGTGTGAGCGTCTGCCGCTCCCCCTCCTCCCCCTACATATAGCCTCATGTGGCAAAGCCGAGGAGGCGAGGCGTGGGGGGCGTGGGATTAACTGCGCCCACTCCCCCACGCCCCACGATTATTGCGCCCTGACAGCGTGCGGAAATTGCCGTCGGAAGGCGAGCGGCCCGTTTGGGCCGCAGAAGATCCACACTTGGGCCGAGGCATGGAAGTGGTGGGCCCCGGTCTGCGGTGACGTCCCGTCATGTGCGTGGGCTGGCAGGCCCTTCCAGCCAAAGGGTGCCATGTGCCGCGGGCTGCCCGCCGCAGCCAGGCTTGCGCGCCAGCTGGTTCCCGCCTTCAGACTTCGAAAAACCTCGCCGAGGCGGCACGCCTGTGCAAAGCCGACTCCTAGTTGCCGGCTATTCGGGATAGGAAGTTGATTGAGCTTCTCGTTCCCCCTTCAGCCACGAAGCCCAACCAGCTTCGGGGACTACTGTCGGAGTAAATGACCACGGGTAGCCTAGCCGGCTTCCCTGGCTCTTCAAAAAAATAATAACAGGCCGATCGGGCCTTCAAGCAACTAAGACATGGGGCCGCCTTCCCCTGGCCGGCTATCTCACAAGCCGACTACCAGAAGGCGGCCCGACCCTGAACTCTCATGAAGAAAGCCACGAGAGGACCGACTCCAAGAAGCCAGCCACGAGATGACTGACTCCAAGAGGTCGGACCCCGATAGGCGGCCAAGGTCATGCCCTCAAAGTCTGCACCCACATAACGGTGATGAGACGGGGCGTGGCGACAGTGAAGCCTACCACAGTGCGAACCGCATAGCCCTGATCGCCCAAGATGCTGCACGGGCAGCCGTGACCCGTCTGGCATGGCACTGTTGCCACGCTGATCATGACGCACCCACGACAGACTGTCAGTACGGCCCGCAGGCGGCAGGCCCCTTCGGTCAGAGAGACACCCAAAGGCGGCCATGCCTCCCTTAGTCGGCCTGGGATGCAGCCGGCCCCCAACAGCTAGCTCGCTCCGTCCCTCGAAGTATGCGCACCATTAAGGAAACAGGACGAGGTAAGGCTACAGTGAGAGCCCGCCAGATGGCGGCACTGTAGCCATGCTTACCTCGACAAAGCCCTCGTCATCAAGAGTGAGGCAACAGTATCCAGCCCCCGACAGGACCCCCAAGCGGTGGGACCAGCCTGTCGACCAAGAGGCCGGCAGCCGGCGGGACCCACCAGTCGGCAGGCCACAGCGGCCGGCGGAGAAGCCGACAAGCGTAGACACTGACTGCTAGGGCCCACGCCCAGCCGGATTACCATTGTACCCCTAGGGGTAGGCCTATATAAACCCCCCAGGGCACCCGTGCAAAGGGTTGATGTCTGATAGTTCTAGACACTACATTGAGGGGAGAAGTGAGCTAGCCTTGCCCTTCTTCTTCCTCTCACCAAACAACTCAAGGAGCCTCTTGTAGCCACTTGTTGATCAAGTGATCAGGCGGAGACCCCGCAGAGCAGGACTAGGGGTGTTATCTCCATGGAGAGCCCCGAACCTGGGTAAGATCCGCCGGCGTGCATGTCTTTGCCTCATCCCGTTTCCAGGCACCGGCGATGTCTTATTGGCTCCCACAATGATAAGCAACTCGTTGGCATATGTTGCACCTACCACCCGACACCAGTGATGTAATATGACGTAATTTCTATATTGTATAGTCTAGGTTTTTTTCTTATTCATGACGCTGCAGTTATTTTACTGTATATATCCTGTCTTCGCAGTAAATCGGCCAAACCGTAATATTACGGTACATAATCGGGCCGTCATGCAAATCACAATGTATGATCCGCATCATGGGCCCCGTCATCTTGGTCCGTTAACAGGCCTAAATGTAAACTGGCCCACTAGTAGATTTGGGCCTTTAATAGGCCGAGTAAACCGCCGGCCCTATTTTCCCAAGAAAACTCAATGGGCTTTTAGGAGGCCGAAAAGTAGGTTGGGCCTAAAACGTGTCGAACAGCTTACGGGCTGGCAGTAGGCCGAAATAGACCCCGGCCCATGATTGTGCCAATCAAATCATGGGCTTATAACAAGCCAAAATTGTCTCGGTCCTTGTTTGGCCCAATGAGATTACCGGCTGTGAGCAGGCCGGATGCAAACGGGGCCGTAGTTAGGCCCAACTATATGACAGGCTTTTAAAAAGCCAAAATATATATAGGGCCGAAATGTTAAACGGGCCTTTAACAGGCCGAAACTAATATCTGGCCGAAATACTAAATGGCACTTAGTCTAGTGGGCCCAAAAGCATAGCATCCAGTTGACGGGCCGAATCTGATATGGGCCATAATTTAGCCCAAAGCCTCTCAAAGGTTCGGACCTGATCTGGGCCGTAATTTGGCCCAGAAGGTGGGAGGCTTTTAACGGGCTGGATCTCATATGGGCCTTTATTAGGCCCGGAACGTGGCAGGCTGTTAATGGACCGGATCAAATACGGGTCGGCATTTGGCCCAAAACATGGCAGCCTGTTAATGGGCCGGCCTACTAGTGTCATCAAAATCTTTTGGGCCTTCAGCTGGGCCGGCCCATTATGGCAGCGGAATCTCGTGGGCCTTTAGCTGGGCCGGCCCATTATGGTCCGCAAAGTCTTGGGGGCCTTTAGCTGGGCTGGCCCATTATGGCCCGCAAAAACTTGTGGGCCTTTAGCTGGGCCGCCCCATTATGGCCCGCAAAATCTCGTGGACCTTTTGCTGGGCCGACCCATTATGGACCGCAAAATCTTGTGGGCCTTTAGTTGGGCCATCCCATTTAAACTTTATGGTCCATTTTTGGGCCGGTCCACGTGTCAACATTTCATAAGCGCATCTCGCCCATTGGATGAGTTACACCTGTGCCAACGGGGAGCTGACACGTGTTTCCTCCAGCCAGTGACGATTTTACATGTGGAAAATCCCCATTGGTCCGGGCTGTTAACGGGTTATCGGATCCAAAATCGGACCCGATAGCTTAACGGTGTTCCGTTATGGTGGATGCCACGTGTCGGTCACCCTTGACGAAAGCACTTCTGTGACGCGCGATTTATCATCATGGAAGTGGACATTTCTGTGATGATAATTTTGGTAATGTCATGGAACACTTCTACGACAGCACAGGTATGACTATCTTGATTCTGTCATAAAATCTTCATGGATGTACATGAATGACAAAAATCGTGACCTACTGTGACAAACACGTATCATCACGGAAGTGTATTTTTTAGTGTTTACTGCACACAAAAAATACACAGAACAAAGTAATTGTTCTCTTTGAGTAAAATATGTACTAAAAGTAGATAGAAAAAATAACACTTGGCAGATGAACCCTGACGCTGGCATTGGATAATACTGGACAGCGTGAGATGACCGCCTAGACATAGGTCTGATAAAGCAGTTGCACCCACGTGGCCTTCCCTCTTTTTTTCCTTTTTTTTACGCATGCAGTGCTCCCTTCTTTTCCAGTTCTGTTGTCTTTTTCTTTAGATGGCAGAAGAGCATGCAGGAGCGACGCAGGGCAAGCACCGGAGCAGAGCAGAATAGAGCCTAGACAGAGGCAGGACCACAAGGCGGGTCGGAGCCGGTGGCGGGCACGGCAGCGGCCGGCCACACGGGGGCGGCACGGGCAGACGCATGTGTGGCGGAGGCAGCCGACGCTGGCTGTGGTCGAGGGCCCATGGCGACTTGGTGAAAGTGCAACTAATCCCGGTGGTTTTGGTAATTAATAACAACATATATATCATTGAACTAATAGTTTCTTGAGAATCATTTCGAAAGTTCGATGATATGGGTATGGCAAGGACTCAAGAAGTGGACCCTCAAAATGCTAAGGCAAGCATTGGCAAAAGCTCAAGACTCCATTTTTGGTTTAGTGATCCAAGATCACATTGAGTCCATAGGAAAGCCAATACTATTAAAAGGGGATGAGGTTATGATAATGATCTGGTTGCTCAAAGTGCTTAGTGATACATCTCCTAAACTATCGCAACTTTCACTTCCATATACACTCATAAGTAATCTCGGTCCCACCGATTTCCTAAACTTCAGTCACACCGAGATGAACCACCTCACCATATAGCCAAACCCTAGAAATCTCGGATTTTCCGATTCGAACTCGGTCTCACCAAACTTGAGTTGCCAAGCTTCAGAACCTTCGTCATCAAATCGGTGTCACCGAGATGATGAAGTCGGTCCCACCGAGATTGGCAAGCTCATGTCTTTACACGAATCGGACTCACCGAGTTTGTATTTTCGGTCCCACGAAAATCCCAACGCTCACATGATTTGAACTTTCGGTCTCACCGAGTTGTCAACTTCGGTCCGACCGAGATTGGTCAAATGTGTGTAACGGTTGGATTTTGTGTGGAGGCTATAAATACCCTCCACCCCTCTTCATTCGTGGAGAGAGCCATCGAAAGAACTACCACTCCTACCTTACATTTCGAGAAGAGAACTACCTACCCTTGTGTTGAGATCAAGTTGCTCCACTCCCACCATATGAAGCTTGATCTCTAGCCTTCCCAAGTTGCTTTCCACTCAATCCTTTCTTCCACCACAGCCAAATCAGTGAGGAGAGTTGAGTGTTGGGGAGATTATCATTTGAAGCACAAGAGCAAGGAGTTCATCATCATCAACACCATCTATTACCTTTTGGAGGGTGGTGCCTCCTAGATTGGTTAGGTGTCGCTTGGGAGCCTCCGTCGAGATGTGGAGTTGAACCAAGAAGTTTGTAAGGGCAAGGAGATCGCCTACTTCGTGAAGATCTACCCCGAGTAAGGCTAGCCTCCGTGGGCGATGCCATGATGGCATAGACAAGGTTGCTTCTTCGTGGACCCTTCGTGGGTGGAGCCTCCGTGGACTCTCGCAGCCGTTACCCTCCGTGGGTTGAAGTCTCCATCAACGTGGATTGACGATAGCACCACCTATCGGAACCACGAGAAAAATCTCCGTGTCTCCAAATTGCGTTTGCTCTTCTCCACCTCTCTTTACTACATGTGCAATTTACTTTCCGCTGCCTATACTCTAGAATTGCATGTGTAGGGTGATACTTGACTTGATCATCATTGTGAACTTGCCAAAAACTTGTCTTTATCAAAAGGCTGAATTTTTATATTGTCAAGTAGTCTAATCACCCCCTCTAGACATACTTTCGATCCTACAAGTGGTATCGAGCTTTGGTCTCCATTGTATTGGTTTCCATTGCATTGACTCCATAAGCTTGGTTTCACAACCTAGGAGAGTATGGCGCCTAGTGAGGGTAATTTTCGAGAGGTCCTTACTTTGATGGTTCAAACTTTGCTAGTTGGAAGCATAAAATGAAAATGCATATTCTTGGCCATAACCCACCAAGATGGGGCATTATTTGTGTTGGTTTGCAAGGTGAATTCTTCGAGGAAGGAAAAGTTCCGGATCGTGGCTACAACGGATGAATTGCGGATGTTGCAAAACAATGCTCAAGCTTGTGACATTCTCTTCAATGCTTTGTGTCCCGAGGAGTTCAACAAAATCAGCCGCCTTGAGAATGCAAAAGAGATTTGGGATACTTTGGTCGAAATGCACGAAGGTACCGAGTCCGTGAAGGAATCAAAGCTAGATGTTCTTCAAGGTCAACTTGACAAGTTCAAGATGAAGGAAGGTGAAGGAGTCGCTGAAATGTACTCTAGGCTTGCTCTCATCACAAATGAGATTGCCGGCTTAGGAAGCGAAGAAATGACCGATCGATTCATCATCAAGAAGATTCTCGAGCTTTGGATGGAAAGTATGACACCGTGTGCACTTTGATCCAAATGATGCCAAACTACAAGAATCTCAAGCCAACCAAGTCATTGGAAGAATTGTTGCTCATGAGATGACACTTAAAGATAAGGAAGAGCTTCACAACAAGTCAAGTGGTGCTTACAAAGCTACAAGTGATGCTCCCACAACCTCAAGTGACAAGCTAGTTTCCAATGAAGAGATAAGCCTAATGGTGAAGAACTTCAACAAATTCTACAAGAGTAGAAGCAAAGAAAGAAGCTCAAAGTCTAGATCATATGATGAAAAGAGATCTTCTAGTCGTGATCGAAACTGCTACAATTGTGGAAGACCCGGACACTACTCAAATGAGTGTTCGGCTCCCCACAAGAGAAGAGAAGAATCTCCAAGAAGAAGAAGCTCAAGAGATGAGTCACCTCGAAAGAGAGAAGGAGTAGAGATGATCGTTATGAACGAAGACCCTCTCGGAGAAGCAAGGATTAGGAGAGGAAAGACAAGTCATCAAGGAGCTACACAAGAAGAAAACATCAAGCTCATGTAGGTGAATGGGTCTCCGGCCCGACTCCGACAATCAATCCGAAAGAAGCTATCACTCCAACTCCGACTATAGTCAAGATGAAGGTGTTGCCGGTCTTGCTCTCGTATCCTCCAACTCCAACTCCTATGACTTATTTGATTCACCAAATGAGGGAATTGGAAGATGCTTCATGGCTAAAGGCCCCAAGGTATCACACCCTGAATTTATTGACTTTGATAGTGATGAGGATGACTTGCTTGGTGAAGATGAGCTCTTACATGATAAATCTAGTGAGCCTAGTAATGATGAACATGCTAGTAGTCTTTATAGTCGAGAAGAGTCGAATGACAATGCTATGAAGGAGATTGAGCGCCTAACTAAAGAACTAAACACTCTTAAGTTAGCTCATGAAACAACTCAAGAAGATCATAGAGAGCTCCTAAGATCTCATGAGAAGCTACGCTTCGAGAAGCTCAATCTAGAGCAAGAACATGAGTTTCTAAAAGCAATCAATGACGATCTTCGAAAGAAGAGTTCTTCATATCTTGCCAAACGACTTCTCTTGTCTAATTTCTTGCCACCTATTAAAACTAAGCATGACAAGCATAAGAAAAATTCTTCATCTAGTAGTAACAATAACCATGCTAAATCCAATATTGTTGCTTCTAGTAGTTCTCTTGATTCCACTAACAATGTTTCAAGCCAAGTTACACTTGAGCAAGAAAATAGTTTATTGAAAGGGATTATAGAGAAAGGTGTCTACAAGAGCCTTGCCGGAAGCAAGAACTTTGAGGAAATTGTTCGCAAGCAAGGAAGGCACCAGAAGAATCAAGGAATTGGTTTTGAGCGAAAGTTCAACGCCGAGGGTGTTGAATGGGAAGAAGGTCAATATCCCACTCCAAAGTTTGTTTCTCAAAAGGAGAAGTACGATCCTACTTCTTCCAATGTGGAACAAGCTCAAGATGATCTTCCACCACAAGACCACAAGCTAAAAGGCAAGGACAAGCTTCAAGAGGAGATTGATGCATTTATTGAAGCACCTAAAGCCATGGTCAAGTGGGTTCCCAAGGAAACGCCAAGTTCTACTTCGTCAAGCTCAACTACAACCCCAAGGATTCCCATCAAGATGATGTGGATCCCAAGAAGAAGAACTAGAGAGTTCTTGAGGGTGACTCCGCCAACATACTTCACTCACATTCATTTTGGCAAGAACTTGTGCAATCAACTTCCACATCTTGCACTAGTTCATGGAGTCACAAACCCTCTTGTTGGTAAGTCAAGGGACAAGGTAATCATTGCTTTCATGGACATCATCTATTGTGTACTTCAATCTATGTCCATGGATATCCTTGTTTGTTCCTTGTGGGACTAACCCATGTAGGTATTGAAAGTGCCCGAATCCAAAGGATTGCTCCCAACTCTTGATGATCTTCATCAACATTGAGCATCCACATCTTCAACATCTACATGAAGTCTTCTACGACAACCCAAGGTTAGTTTGACCCTTTAAAAGGGTTCTCACATCTAGGGGAGCTTTGCTCTAAAGAATTGAGCTAAAGCATCTTCAAATGATGTGAACACATTAATGCTTTATGTAAAAGTGGTAACCCCACTTGTGCTTAAACGATGAGTATGACCTATGATCAAATGTTCTCATTTGACTCCTAAGTCAATATACTCATATATAGATGACCTAGTCATCGACAAATTGTGTGATAGTAGCTAGAGTTTTGATTGTGCATGTTTGACACATATTTCATTTGCTATCTTATTGTGTGAGCATGTTGGATGCATGATTTTATCCATTCGAGGACATCCATTTGTTGCTTTGGTCTTTTGATTTTTTTCGACCAAATGGATGGACAAGAATGCCTAAGTACCTCCCTAGCTATCTATGCTTTCTTGTCTCAAATTCTATTCATGCTTACATCACAAACTTTGAACAAGTCATTTTCGGACCCTCCGAGTGAGGAGCACTCGGAGCCACCGATCCGTCAAAGGCTAAACTTCCAAAACCTTCTATTTGATTTCGGTCGACCAACCCACTCAAACTCGGTCGAACCGAAAACATTTAGATTGATCTAGGTTTTCACCTCGGTGAAACCGAAGTTGTGATTTTCGGCGTGACGAAGTGTATAATCGCCTCAGAGTTATCCATCTCGGTGCCACCGAAGTTTTACAACTCAGTCCCACCGACAGCAAAGGGGTATATATACTCCGAGGGCCGCGCGTTGATTTCTACTTCAAACGCTTCGCCCCCACACCCCTTGCTGCCGTCGCCTGGTCTCCGGATCGTCTCCGTCGTCGCCTGTGCGCCCTCGCCGCAGGTCTCCGTCGCCGTTAACGGACATCTTCTCCGCGCCGTTGCCGCCGTAGAGGAACTCCACCAAGTTAGGGTGAGTTTCGATCCCACTCGTGCTCCCATCTCCGATTCAATGCACGTTTGGTTTGCCTGTAATCTTGCCACGAATGATATCTTCCTACACACCGGATTAATTCCTTTGAACGAAATTCGAGTAAAAGTTTTAGGGTTAGGTTTCCGCCGAACACATCTCGGTGAGACCGATTTTACATTCTCGGTATGACCGATTTGGCCTCTGGCCATTAGATCGCACCTTTCGTCCAACCGAAGTTGTGCAAATCGGTGTGACCGAAATGAGGATTTAGTGAAACCCTAGTGTTTTCGGCAGATCAAACCCACTTCGTCCAACCGAAAGTGGTGTGAATGCTTCGTTTGAACACTTCGGATTCACCGAATTTTAAACTCGGTCCGACCGAAATGTCTTCTGTGAAAACCTAATACTAAATTTGAACTCATTTTTTGCAAAATCTTCGCAGTTTGTGATAACTCTTCTACTCGCCTACACCTTATCTATTCACGGGTTGTCGGCCATGTCGATGCCAGTGACAGCCGAACAGGTCGAGTCACCTATAGCAGATATTCCAGAGGCAGGCACTAGTCCTGAACCCAGCAGCTCATCAGATGATGGTGAGAGGAGTACACCAAGTGGTTTGCCTCCTGCAGCCACCAGGGCCAGAAAGAAGAGAAACTCCGATGAAGAAGATTCAGATTTTGTTGTTGAGGAAGAAGTCTCATCCAAGCCTAAGAGGAAAGTTGTTGCCAAAGAGCCTCAAGGTCAGCAGACCAAGAAGGGCACCAGGAAAGTCAAGCAGTCCACTGTTGCTAACAAGCTGAGTTTGGAAGAGGAAACTACGAGCAAAGTGAAGAAAACTTCCAAGAGGAAGAGGTTAGTGCATGATGATGCTGAAGAAGATGAGGATGAGGAAGCACCCCAGCCTCCTCAGAAGCCTAAGCTCATGGGTGATGCCATCAGGGCAGGAGCCACTTCAAAGTCCAAGCCATCTGCTCCAGTCAAGGCAGCTCCAGCAAAGCCTGCTGCCAAGCCCAGGAAGACTGTCAGGAACATCCCAGCATCAGAAAAGAAGAAAGATGATGTGCCACCAGCTGTGTCAGATGACGAAGGACCAGTTTTGCTGAAACTTCGTCCAAAACTGCCACTCCACAATGATGCTCATCCTCAAGCTGAGAACATGAAGGAAAGGAAGGATAGAGGTCTCAGGCTATGGAGACAGTCTGACCCATATGTCGTGAGGAGAAGAACTGCTGTTGATCCCAGATTTCACACCAGAGAGCAGCAGGACTTCTATGAGACAGTGCTAATGGACAAGAAGCCCATAGTGGCAGACACCAGATTTGTTGATTGGAAATACATTGATAGTGAAGAGCACAGAGACTTCTTTCCACATGTGCATGAGAGCTTCACTGCATGTGGTGTTGCAGATTTTGTTGGTCAAAAGTTGACAAGTTGGAATGATGAAATGATTATGCAATTCTATGCCACAGCTCATTTCTATCCAGATGGAAAGATCACATGGATGATGAAGGCCAAAGATTCTCTTCAACTGTTGAAGAATGGGCAGAACTTCCGAATGCTCCAAAGGCAGAGAGAGGATGATGTTGATGTCTATGGCATTCCCAAGAAGAACCATGAATCTATGAAGAATATGTACAAAGAGGTTCCAGCTAAGGATTTGGCAATCCGGAAGCTTGGCTCCGTGTACTATCTCCAGACAGGTCTACCTACCACAAACACTATTCTGAGGCATACCTTGATGCCCAAGTCTGGAGATCATCGCATGATCAGAGGGTACTCTATCAACATGCTGCATATACTTGATGAGAAGGCACCTTTCAAGGTGATGGACTTGATAGTTGAGACTATTAAGAGGACTGCAGCTGACCAGAAAAGGTCATGTGGATTTGCCCCGCATATTCAGATGCTTATCAATGCCAAGTTTGGCACGGGCACATTCTTGTTGGATAGAGAGCACTTACCATTGCAGCCTGAGCATGAGGACAATGATGTTGTGATGGATGAGGAGGACCCAACGTCAGTTGAAGGTCAAGCAAAGATTGAAGCTGCCAAGAAAGCCAAAGCTGAGAAGGAAGCAGCAGCAGCAGCTAAACCAAAGAGTGTTGGAGAACAGCTCCTTGAAGCTACTCAAAGGATTGAGCAACGCCTCGCCAGCATTGTACAGTCTCAGGAGAGCCTTGAGAGGATTGTTGAAGACAAGATCCATGCTCGATGTAAAGTCGATCAAGTGCAAGTAATCACAACAAGCTTGAGGCAGATATTGAGGAAGCAAAGAGGGAGAAGGAAGAGCTTATGCGTGAGATGCAGGATGACCTAGTCCAGATGCTTATCAACAGATCGCTCCGGTTCCCACAGACCCGATCACTGCTATTCCAAAGGATGACACCGTGACTACAGCTTGAGCACCTCCCACAGCTCCATTAGTTGCTCCAGCTCCAGCTCAAAGTGACCACTCCTCCAAAGACAGACATCAGCTGAAGTCTTCGCCGATGCTGCCATATCAACTCCAACATCAACCTGCATAGAGCCGCCAGCAGAGTCCCTAGTGACGCTTAGCTCTATGCCTTTTCGAACTTTTTGGTAACTTGTTGCCAAAGGGGGAGAAATTGTATAGATCATAGGACTTCGAGAGAGAGAGTGCTTTGTCTTTGCGCTTTTGCTCTTTCGTTCATTTGCGGTCTTTTTGAGATACTTTTGGTTTTCGAGACATTCCGTGTGTTTGATACTACGTTTGATGAGTGCTTGGTCGTACTATGCTTTAATGTGTGCTTAATGCTTATCATATGCTATTCCTATCTTGTATGACCATTTACTCATGTCTTGGTGATTGGGTGCATGCTATTCATTCTTATCATTTTGTGCGCTCCACCAAGATGTATGTGACATGGAAGAGTGACCCATGATCCTAATCGATTGTGCATTTGCATTCAAACGCAAATCTTAAATAATGCACAAATTTAGGGGGAGCTCTTGCTTATCACATACTTCTCAAAGCGATTTATATTATTCATTGATTATATCCTTTGTCGAAGCTTTGATCTATATGTTGTCATCAATTACCAAAAGGGGAGATTGAAAGTGCAACTAATCCCGGGTGGTTTTGGTAATTAATAACAACATATATATCATTGAACTAATAGTTTCTTGAGAATCATTTCAGAAAGTTCAAGTGATATGGGTATGGCAAGGACTCAAGAAGTGGACCCTCAAAATGCTAAGGCAAGCATTGGCAAAAGCTCAAGACTCCATTTTTGGTTTAGTGATCCAAGATCACATTGAGTCCATAGGAAAGCCAATACTATTAAAAGGGATGAGGTTATGATAATGATCCGTTGCTCAAAGTGCTTAGTGATACATCTCCTAAACTATCAGCAACTTTCACTTCCATAATACACTCATAAGTAATCTCGGTCCCACCGATTTCCTAAACTCAGTCACACCGAGATGAACCACCTCAGCCATATAGCCAAACCCTAGAAATCTCGGATTTTCCGATTCTGAACTCGGTCTCACCGAAACTTGAGTTGCCAAGCTTCTATAACCTTCTGTCATCAAATCGGTGTCACCGAGATGATGAAGTCGGTCCCACCGAGATTGGCAAGCTCATGTCTTTACACGAATCGGACTCACCGAGTTTGTATTTTCGGTCCCACCGAAAATCCCAACGTTCACATGATTTGAACTTTCGGTCTCACCGAGTTGTCAACTTCGGTCTGACCGAGATTGGTCAAATGTGTGTAACGGTTGGATTTTGTGTGGAGGCTATAAATACCCCTCCACCCCCTCTTCATTCGTGGAGAGAGCCATCAGAAAGAACTACCACTCCTACCTTACATTTCTGAGAAGAGAACTACCTACCCTTGTGTTGAGATCAAGTTGCTCCACTCCCACCATATGAAGCTTGATCTCTAGCCTTCCCAAGTTGCTTTCCACTCAATCCTTTCTTCCACCACAGCCAAATCAGTGAGGAGAGTTGAGTGTTGGGGAGATTATCATTTGAAGCACAAGAGCAAGGAGTTCATCATCATCAACACCATCTATTACCTTTTGGAGGGTGGTGCCTCCTAGATTGGTTAGGTGTCGCTTGGGAGCCTCCACGAGATGTGGAGTTGAACCAAGAAGTTTGTAAGGGCAAGGAGATCGCTTACTTCGTGAAGATCTACCCGAGTAAGGCTAGCCCTCCGTGGGCGATGCCATGATGGCATAGACAAGGTTGCTTCTTCGTGGACCCTTCGTGGGTGGAGCCTCCGTGGACTCTCGCAGCTGCTACCCTCCGTGGGTTGAAGTCTCCATCAACGTGGATTGACGATAGCACCACCTATCGGAACCACGAGAAAAATCTCCGTGTTCCAAATTGCGCTTGCTCTTCTCCACCTCTCTTTACTACATGTGCAATTTACTTTCCGCTGCCTATACTCTAGAATTGCATGTGTAGGGTGATACTTGACTTGATCATCATTGTGAACTTGCCAAAAACTTGTCTTTATCAAAAGGCTGAATTTTTATATTGTCAAGTAGTCTAATCACCCCCATCTAGACATACTTTCGATCCTACACTTGGCTGCAACCATGGAGTTTGGTGCAAGCGGCAACTCGCGGAAGCTCACGGAGGCTAGCGACAGAGATGGCGCCCACCATTGGACCAACGCATCTATGTGGTAGCTTGAGAGGGGTTGATCGGGACGAGAGATGCAACACACAAGACAAAGATTTAGTTAGCTTCGGTCTCGGGAAACATCATCCGGTAGTAGCCCTACATGTTGTTTGTGGCTAGGTCTCATTATGCTCACGCGGGAGACGTCGTAAATCCGGCTCTCCTTTATTTGTGTCTAGCCTTAACGATTATTTTCTTTCCCTCCCCCTTTGGGGTGCCCCGCCCCTCCTTATATAAGTTGAAGGGGCGGGTTACATGTAGAGTCAAACTCGGATTAGGACTTAACCTATTTTGACGTCTTACCATGGGCTTCTTAACGTCTTGGGGCTTCTTAACGTCTTGGGCTTCTTAACGTAAGCCGGCTTACAATCCGGCTTACAATCTGACTTACAATATTGCTTACCATCTGGCTTAACTGTCTGGCTTAACTGTCTGCTGGCTTACAATGCTTAACTTTGTCCGCCGGCTTACAATGCTTAACTGTGTCCGTCGGATTACAATGCTTAACTGTGTTCGCCGGCTAACAATGCTTAATTGTGTCCGCCGGCTTATAATCTGCCGGGTCACCAATTAAACACCAAGTCCTAGCCGGGTCATATCTCGGGTCGGGTCACACCGTGCGGGGTATATCCCCGACAGAAGGGGTGTGGCGTACAGCAAAACGGGACTTCACGGGATACTGTTCATCTCCACCGTCAACCTTTGTCGGCGTTCTGGGAACGGGGGTCCCCAGACTTGCCTGCCTGCGGCGTGGCTCAAAGGGAGGTCCAGCACAGCCCATCTTCATCAACACAAGCTCAAGACCCTCGCGAGGGGCCAAGCCTCGCGGGGCGGACGACCAGGAGCTTCCTCAGGCACGGCCTCATCAGGCTGGCTCACGAGGAGGCGGAGAGTTCAAGGCGGGGTACCTCACGAGGTGCCCGTGACGCAAGCCGTGGCGACCAAGGGCGCTAGTCGGGCGCCAGCCCGCGCAGTGTCCTCCTTTCCTCTTTGGTGCAAAGGGAGCAAGCGCAGGTGAGAGCATCAAGCAAAGGCATCCATTTCGGTGCAACAAGACCAAGACCAGCCCTATGGCAGGAAGGAAGTCATTGTGGAGCCCAAGTAGGCATTACCACCAAAGCCTTTGACAGGCGAGGACCAACTTTAGTCAGGATAAGTGTACCCGATGTTCCCCTTCAAAATGGCCAATTGTTGGCGCCCTTCCCGCTCAATATTTGGGAAGAGGCCCAGGGCCTTTGCCTATAAATAGGACTAGCCACCCACAGGATAGGGACACCTGAATCAAGAGAGAGAAAGAGTAGAGAGAGAGAGAGACTATTCTTCCTTGTATTATTCATCATCAGCCCAAGAGGCAATCCACCACACCACACACTGGAGTAGGGTATTACACCACAATGGTGGACTGAACCAGTATAAACTCTGTGTCTCTTGTGTTGTTCCTTTCATAGTTTAGATCTCAGCGAGCTGGCGAGGAACAGGTAGGTAGAGGGCGAAATCTCCGCGCGCACCCCATTGTTCGAACCTCATGGGTCTGCCGAAACCCGAAATCCGACATTTGGCGCACCAGGTAGGGGTGCGCCGGAATTCGTCTTCCGTCGCCCTGTTCTTCTCCGACCATCGCATCCATGTCTGACGCTCGTCGGGCCCGCGCGTTCCCCGTCGGCTGCCACCCCCGCCCGTTCCCCGTCGGCTGCCGTCAATGCCGCGTTCCCCGGACGGCCCCCGTCGGCGGCCACCCCCGCCGTTCCCCACCGGCTGCCGTCAACGCCGCCACCGGCCCGGCGGGGAACGAGCAGCAAGCATCGTCCCAGCATCCCTCCGTGGCCTCTTTGGAAGAGCTGTGCGGCCTCTTCCTCGCCCACCATGCCGCACCGGCCTCCCCGGTTGTCGGGGCCTCCCTGGGCAGCTCGCAGGCGCCGCCCTCCGATCACCACGTCAAGCCATTCGTCCACCTGGTTCGGTGCCGCCTCCACGTGGCAGGGGGCTCCCCCGGTCCGGTCGGAGCCACTGGCCAGGCTGGCCTTCAGCTCGGAGGACCACCCCTCCAACTCGGCCTGCTCGTGTGCGCTCCCCATGCTGTGCACCCCCACCATCTGCCTGGTGGCTGTCACCAGGACCCTCATCGATGGCGGCGCGGGCCTCAATGTGCTCTCAGTCGAGGCCTTCAACCTCCCCTGCATACCCCGGGAGCGGCTGCAGCCCAGCCGTCCCTTCTCGGGCGTTGGGGGCGGGTCGTCCAGCCCCTTGGGCAGATCCGGCTCCCAGTAACTTTCGGCACATACGTCAATTTCCGCACGGAGCTGGTCAATTTCGATATCGCCCCCATTGGCCTCCCCTACAACGCCATCCTCGGCTATCCAGCACTGGCCTAATTCATGGCCGCGACTCACCCGGCATACAACCTTATGAAGATGCCCGGGAGTAGCGGTGTCCTCACCGTGCCTGGGGACACCGGGGATGCACGGCGAGCGCTCAAGCTCGCCGTCAAGATGGCGGCATCAGCACAGCCCGCCGACGCGGGGACCCCCAAGCCCAAGGGGGCTGCACCAACCAAGAAGAAACAGTTGTTCACCCAAGACAAGGCGGAGACCAAGCAGATACCCGTCGACGAGGACGGGTCCACTAACGCCACTTTCACCATAGGCGCCCACCTCGGGCCCGAGCAGGAGGAAGCCCTGGTCAAGTTCCTACGTGCAAACAAGAAGGTATTCGCCTGGGAGCCCGATCAGTTGGCAGGGATCCCATGGGGCGTAATCGAGCACCACCTCAACGTGTGCCCCAACGTGCACCCCGTGAAGCAGAAAGCGAGGCGATACCCACCGAAAAGCGGCCTTCATCGCTCAGGAGACCCGCAAGCTAGAAGCCGCGGGGGTCATTCGCGAGGTCCGATATCCAGATTGGTTGGCCAACCCTGTGGTTGTTCCAAAGAAGGGAGGGAAGGAGCGCATGTGTGTCGACTTCACCAACCTCAACAAAGCATGCCCGCAAGATCCATTCCTGCTCTCTCGCATCGATTCGATCGTCGATTCCACTGCTGAGTGCGACCTGTTATGCTTCTTGGATGCCTTCTCCGGGTATCCCCAGATCAAGATGGCGGTGGAAGACGTGGAGAAGACGGCCTTCCAGACCCCGTGTGGGGTGTACTGCTATACATGCATGCAGTTCAGATTACGCAACGCGGGGGCAACCTTTCAGCGGCTCATGCACATCACCTTGGGCCCGCAACTCGGGAAGAATGTGGAAGCTTACGTCGACGACATTGTGGTGAAGTCTCGCGAGGCCAAGACGCTGATACAAGACCTGGAGGAAACCTTCAAAAACCTCAACGCAGTGAGCCTGCGGCTCAACCCGGAGAAGTGTGTGTTTGGATTCCCCTCGGGCAAGCTCTTGGGATTCCTCGTGTCCCACCGAGGCATCGAGGCCAACCCAGAAAAGGCCAAGGCGGTCGAGGACATGAGCCCGCCAAATACCCCCAGAGAGATGCAGAAGCTCACTGGGCGCGTGACTGCGCTAGCGTGCTTCATCTCCAGGTTAGGGGAGTGTGCGCTACCATTCTTCCAGCTGATGAAGAAAAAGGGGCCCTTTGAATGGGTCAAGAGGCCGACAAGGCGTTCCAAGATCTCAAGAGATACCTAACCAGCCCTCCGGTGATGGTGGCCCCACGCCCTCAAGAGCCCTTGGTGCTCTACCTTGCCGCCACTCCCTACTCCGCTAGCGCAGCTCTGGTGGCGGTTAGAGAGGAGCGTCGGACCAAGGCCGCGGCAGCTACCCGTGTCAAGGCAAAGCAGGACCAAGAAGGACTCACAGAGATCACTACCACGGCTGAGAAGGATCAGCCGCCGCAGGGGAGCGCACTGGGAACGGAAGAGGCCCTTCCCCCAGGCAACCAGCTTCTGGAGGCTCCACCGCCTCAGGAGGCGGCACGGCCTCCGGAGGACGCCACCAGCACCGATGCTCCAAGCCTCGGCGAGCACCCAGTGTACTTCGTCAGCACGGTGTTGCGGGATGCGAGGGCACGGTACCCCATGCGCTACTGGTGGCCTCGCACAAGCTGCGGCACTACTTTCAGGGTCACCCTATCAAGGTTGTCTCAGCGTACCCCTTGGAAAGGGTGCTCAGGAGCCCTAACTCAGTCGGAAGGGTCGCCGAGTGGAACATTGAACTGCAAGCGTTTCAGCTCGAATTCAGAACGTCCAGAGTCATCAAGGGGGCCGCGCTAGCGGATTTCGTGGCTGAGTGGACGGAGGCACCGGGCCTCAAGGCCGGCGAGGATCGATCCCTCTCCCCGGGAAGCGAGGCGCCAGAAGGTTGGGTCATGTACTTCGACGGGGCGTTCTCCAGGCATCGCGCTGGGGCTGGGGCGGTGCTCATATCTCCCACTCAGGACAAGCTCTATTACGCCGTGCAGCTCTATTTCCAACAAGGCAAAAAGGTCTCCAACAACATAGCGGAGTATGAAGGTCTGATAGCAGGCTTGAAGCCCGCGGCTGCCCTAGGGGTAAAGCGCCTTACCATCAAGGGCGATTCACAGCTCCTCATCAATTTCTCCAACAAAGTGTATGAGCCAAAAGATGAGCACATGGAGGCCTACCTTGCGGAGGTCCGCAGGATGGAAAAGCAGTTTTGGGTGTTGGAGTTGCAGCATGTGCCCTGTGGCACCAATCAGGCGGCCGATGACATCGCCAAACGAGCATCCAGGCGGTTACCTCAGGAGCCTGGCGTCTTTGAGGAGCGGCTCTTCAAGCCGTCGGCCATGCCATCACTATCAAACACGGCGCAGCCTCGGGAGGAGCTCCCCCAGCCACCTGCCTCGGGAGCTCCAGTCTGTGGCCCAGCCTCAGGAGCGCGCCTACTCCTGACAATGGAGCCTCAGGAGGGGTGCTAGATCACAGAGCTCTGGAGTTACCTAACGCAAGGGACCCTGCCGGAGAAGGAGGAGGAAGCGGAGCATGTGGCACGGCAAGCCAGAGCGTACTATATGAGGGATGGAGAACTCTACCGGAAGCAACCAAATGATGTGTCCCTATGCTGCATATCCAGGGAGCAAGGGAAAGAGCTGCTGGCGGATATACACGGTGGAGACTGTGGGCACCACTCGTCATCACGGACCCTCGTGGGCAAGGCATTCCGCAGCTTCTTTATTGGCCTATCGCGCCAATGACGCTGCCGTCGAGCATCGAAGCTTATGGCCTCGCCAATTCCATGCCAAACAGATCCATCACCGCAGGAGGTCCGCAGACTATACCCTCACGTGACCATTCGCGACCGGGGCTGGATATCCTTGGCCCGTTCCCTCGGGCGCCGGGGGGCTATCGCTACCTCTACGTCGCTGTGGACAAGTTCACCAACTGGGCCGAAGTGGAAGCCATCCGCACCATCCTTGCGGGTTCAGCGGTCAAGCTCATCAAGGGCATCGTGAGCCGGTTCGGGGTGCCGAATCGCATCATCACCGATAACGGTTCGTAGTTCACCAGTAACCTCTTCAAAACGTCATCAGGCTAACCTTGAACGCAGATATGCTACGCCGTGGCGCACTTCAAGCAACGCACTCAGCACCGAAGCGGGTTAACGCGAGGTCCTGAGGAGCCTCAAGACCAGAACATTCAAGAAGAAGCTGGAAGCCAGCGGCAGAGGTTGGTACGATGAGCTTCAGTCCATGTTGTGGTCCACCCGCATGACCGCAACCAAGCCGACTGGAGAGACCCCGTTCTTCCTGGTCTATGGAGCCGAAGCGGTCCTCCCTCACGAGGTCAGACGTCGTTCCGCACGGGCCCTGGTGTTTGACGAGGCGCAGCAGGACGCCATGCGGGTGATGGACCTCGTGATGGGGGAGGAGCGTCCCCGACAAGCCGTGTTGCGAGCTGCGAGATACCAACAAGCACTGCGGCGATACCACTGCCGCAAGATCCGCCCCAGAACTCTTGAGGTAGGGGACCTCGTGCTCAGGCGGGTTGTCTCCAGGGAGGGTGTCGGTGTCAAAACCGGCGGATCTCGGGTAGGGGGTCCTGAACTGTGCGTCTAGGCGGATGGTAACAAGAGACAAGGGACACGACAGTTTTACCTGTGTTCGGGCCCTCTCGATGGAGGTAAAACCCTACTCCTGCTTGATTGATATTGATGATATGGGTAGTAGAAGAGTGGATCTACCACGAGATCAAGGAGGCTAAACCCTAGAAGCTAGCCTATGATATGATTGTTGTAATGGTTGTTCGTCCTACGGACTAAAACCCTCCGGTTTATATAGACAACAGAGAGGGCTAGGGTTACACAGAGTCGGTTACAATGGTAGGAGATCTACATATCCGTATCGCCAAGCTTGCCTTCCACGCAAAGGAAAGTCCCATCCGGACATGGGACGGAGTCTTCAATCTTGTATCTTCATGGTCCGGCCGATGATGATAGTCCGGCTATCCGGACACCCCCTAGTCCAGGACTCCCTCAGTAGCCCCCGAACCAGGCTTCAATGACGACGAGTCCAGTGCATTTATAGTCTTCGGTGTTGCAAGGCGAGTTCTCCTTCAAATTCCATGCGTTTGCCGAATAGTGTCCGGCTCCCTTACAAATGTTGCGCTCCTTGGCTTCCACGCCCAATAATGGCCCTCTTGCACGCTTCACATGAATGCGAAAAGCCAGGGTATCTTTTATGTTTTACCCCCTAGCTGCGCAAATAATCTGTCTATAAAAGAGATAGGAATCCAGATCCAAATCACACCATCCTCCTTCCGCGAGTACTCATCGGAGCGCTTCCGACCGAAAACCCATTCCATCATGGACCGTCGACGTGGCTCCTCCTCTCGCGCTCCCAGTCCTCCGCCAGGAGATTGGAGGAGATGTTCAGTTCCGCACAACGAGCTGGTGAAGCTTCAAGCGGAGGGATATCTCCCTCCGGCCTTTATGGTCCCGGTTCGAGCCGGGCTATCCACTTACAAAGGTGGGAAGCAAGCGGAGGCCACCCCTAGCCCCTCTAAAAAAGAGTGGGTGTGCTTCATCCCCTATCTAATAAGGGGGCTTGGATTTCCAGTTCATCCGTTCCTCCGCGGGCTTCTGGAGTTCTATGGACTCCAGCTCCATCACCTCACGCCCGCCTCTATTCTGCACATCGCGGGTTTCGTAGCTCTTTGCGAGCTATTCCGCTATGGAAGAGGTTGTTCTGCCTCGTACCCCGTTCTCACGAGGGGTCAATATATCAAGTGGGCGGTGCCGATATATGGCGCATCGCCGGGACCAGATATCCATCCGGAACCCCAAAGAAGGCGTCCGAAGACTGGCCTTTAGAATGGTTTTATGTAGAAGACGCTCCACTGCCGGACCCAGTTCGGATCAGCCTCCCGGAGTTCAGCCAGGCTCCTTTGAAGAAGCGCCTAAGTTGGTGCCCGCGGAGCCCTCAACTGGAGGAAGACAAGGGCGTCCATTATTTGATGGGCCGGATAAGGTTGCTGGCCCATTCCGGATTGACCATGATCGGAGTCATGGCCATGTGCATACGCGGGGGTGCAGCCATCGCAATCTGTGGCCACCCCATGTGGGATTTTAACGGGGAAAATGATGCCACCCGTCATGGCCGCAAAGGGCCGGGATCGGCCAAAGATCTGGTAAAGATTCTGTCCGACCTGTACAAGGGGGAGAAGGAGGACTTCCTCCAGACGAGCCCATTGAATGGGTTCTCCATGAATAACCCTCGACACTGGGTAAGCGGACATTTTATTTATCCTACCCATGCTTTCAAAGTTAAGTACCTTACTTTACGATTTTGACGCAGGAGCTGCGTCGGGATGTGGAGGGCATACATAGTCCGGCTCCACAACCCAAGGATCCAGGAAGATCCCTTGATCCGTCCTCCGGAGAGGATCCGGACATAAATGTGGAGCTAATCGACAGGGTAGTCGCCATTACGGCTGACTACCCCGGCTTGTTACTGGCTTCCCAGGTACTTGTGACCGAAGTCCCGACACCGTTATTTCGTCCTTGCGCATTTCTGACCACCGTATACAACGGTGTCTTGCAGGAGGTGCCCTCAAGGCGGGAAGCCGAACCTGCGGCAGCTGATCAACAAGGGTCAGCCCGACCCCGCAGGCAGAAGAGGGGTGCGGTGCGAATCGAAACGTCACCGCAACGGTATAGCTCGCGACCATTATTTAGGAAAAGATTCCTAGGGGGTGTATTAATGCTCATGACTTTTTCAGGAGAAAGAGCGCTCGCCGGACTGTGACCGGCGAGGTTGCCACCCACGCCTCCGCCAGCCAGGCTCCAACACCTGGTCTGGAAGTGGAGTCGAGCGCAAGGCGCGAGCCGGACACTCCTTCAACGGAGGATGCCGACAGGCTCTCCGCCACCAAGTTCGAGGTGGAGAGCGCCATGAACCATAGGCGCCGCCGGACAGTTTTTCGTGACGCGTGTTTCTCCCCTGAGGCGTTGAATGCCTTTAACACGGGAGACGCGCACCTCCGTGCTGCTCAAGATGGTTTGACCAGAGCCACTTGAGCAAAGATGTAAAAGACATACGGGTAAGGGATTATAATAGCGTATGTGCCAGTAGCCCCCGAGACTTAAAGTAGTTAAAATAACTGATTTAAGGATCTTTTAACGTGCAGGATCTGACAGAGAAGAATACCCAATTGTCCCAGGAGATACAAGAGTGCAAGGCCCAACTTGAGGTCGCACTCGCTGCCACAGGAGGAGACATAGAGACCCCTCCTGGTAACACATTATTTCAAAAAGATAAGAGGTGTGCGGCGTGCATGTAAATCTAACAATGATATTGCAGATGTTGCCGGACTGGATCCGGACAAGCAACACCTACTGCGCCAGCTGAAGGCCGGTGAGAGGGTGCTTATGAAGGTGTAGTAGGAGAGGAACAAACTCCAGGATGCCCATACCCAGCTTGGGGAGGAGCTGAAAGGTGTTCGGGCCGAGCTGTCTCGCTCCGTGAAGGAGAATCAGCGGCTTCGTCGCGGCATCTATGGTAAGTGCTTGAGTGAATTCTTTTGAAAAGAAGAGTTCGGCGAGGAAGCCTATTGACAGAAATATGTATGTAGGTGCGCTCACAGGTCGCCCTGCGGAGGAAATGCCTGGTTCGACGGGTGACCAACTTCCCGAAGCTGGTGCAACTCGCCGAACGTGTTCGGCAAAGCGATGAGTGGCGCTGCCCGTGCCTTATGGCCATCCATCTCCCTACCCGAGGGTCTTGGAGAGCTATGGAGAAGCTTGTGAAGCGCGCAGCGCTCCGCTTATGGAAGATATCGGCCTGCCGTCAAGGTGCCAGGGAGGCCTGGGCCATGGTGAAGACGCGGTACAAGAAGGCGGATCCAAACCACATGGCCGAGGTCGGACCTGTGGGGCCTGATGGGAAGGAGATCCCTGTGAGCTTAGTACGGCCAAGTAGAGTTGGCCGCTAAGTATTCCCAACGGGACTATAAATTAGACAGCCTGTTAGACGGGATTGAGGAGGAGTACCGTCAGTCAATTTGACGATGCATTTAAAATGACATGTAAAATGCCTTCTAGCCGGATTGTAGATCGTTTGTCTTTGCCGACATTTTCGCTTCGACCTCGGGACCCTAGAGTCCGGAGTGTGTCCGAATACCTTCTCGATTATGACAAAACCGGGGCATGCATGGAGACCAAAGCGAGGGGTCATTAGTGCTTTTTCGCATAAGTGCCCAACTAGTTATGTTATATTACATGGTTAGTAAGAAACATCTTCCAGGAGAATAGTTCTCATTAGGGTTCCTTTCTCGGGAGGCATGCCCTAAAGTGCATGTCCGGACTCGCTAAAAAAGCAGAAAACATCCTGGGCAGACAGATAAATGTGTAAAAATCATCTTTCAAGTCACCAACCGAATATTCCCTTAAGAACGCTTAGCTTCGGCTTCACCCACCGAGGTACACATCCGCCGACCCGCAAGAATAATCGCAGAGGTGCTCCCTTTACCTCCTAGCCGAACAATCGGGAATGTAGGGGTAAGCAAAGGAGCCAGGCAACCCAGCTTGGCCAAAACTTAAGTCATATCGATGCATATAATGGTGAATAAAAGGTATATGTGGAAGTTTGACACATGTGCTGGGCATGAAGCCCTTATAAGTAAGCTTCTGGTAAAGAAGCCCCCAGGTATAATGAGTGCGGATAGCACATCAAGTGTGCGCGAGTAATGCGCAAATAGGCCTTTGAGGGCTTTTATGAAAAAGGTGATAGAAAAAAAAGAAACGAAAGACAAATGAAGTGTAAAAATTTGGACAGAGGAAGGAGACGAACTCTTAGTCCGGCGCTAGGTGTAGAATCTTCGGAGGCGGGCTGCGTTCCATGGGTTCGGCTCGAGTCGGTTGTCCGATGCATTTCGCAGACGGTATGCTCCGCCGTTCAGGACTTGATCAATAATGAAGGGACCTTCCCATTTGGGCTTGAGCTTGTCCTTTTTCTTGTCTGGCAGGCGTAGAACCAGTTCGCCAACATTGTAGGTTTTAGCCCGTACTTCTCTACTTTGATATATTTGAGCTTGCTGCTGATAAAATGCGGAACGAGCCTCTGCCACGTCACGTTCTTCCTCCAATGTGTCCAAGCTGTCCTGCCGATCCAGCTCGGCTTCTCTTTCTTGGTACATGCGCACTCGAGGTGAGTCATGAATTATGTCGCAGGCAAAACTGCCTCTACGCCGTATACCATGAAGAATGGTGTGAATCCGGTAGTACGGTTCGGCGTAGTCCGCAGCCCCCAGAGTACGGAGTCAAGCTCCTCTACCCAGTGCGTGTTAAATTCTATAAGGGACCGCACTAGTCTGGGCTTGATGCTGCTCATTATCAAACCGTTTGCCCGCTCAACTTGACCGTTGGTTTGAGGGTGATAGACTGAAGCGTAATCGATCTTGATGCCCATATTTTTGCACTAGAGTTTGACCTCGTCGGCCGTGAAGTTCGTGCCGTTATCGGTGATGATGCTATGGGGGACGCCATAATGGTGTACTACCCCGTATATGAAGTCTATCACTGGTCCGGACTCTGCCGTTTTAACTGGCTTGGCCTCTATCCATTTGGTGAATTTGTCCACCATGACCAATAGGTACCTTTGCTTGTGGGTTCCCCCTTTTAGGGGTCCGACCATGTCGAGCCCCTAGACCATGAACGGCCAGGTAATGGGTATAGTTTTGAGGGCGGTGGGTGGCATGTGGCTCTGATTAGCAAAGAGCTGACAACCGACACATCTTTGGACTAAGTCCTGAGCATCTGCCCGGGCCGTCAGCCAATAAAATCCTGTATGGAAGGCCTTACCTACAAGGGCCCGGGCTACAGCGTGGTGTCCGCCTAGTCCGGCGTGAATTTCAGCCAGAAGATTTCGCCCTTCCTCTTTGGATATGCACCTTTGAAGGACTCCGGTTGCGCTTTTCTTGTAAAGTTCTCCCTCATGGACCTTGTAGGCTTTAGACCGAACTATGCAAAGCGAGCCTCGCTTTTGGTCTTTCGGAAGTTCCTGCCTAATCAAGTAGGCTAGGAATGGTTCTGTCCACAGGGCAATTACTGCCATTATTTTGTGGGCTGAAGGCGTTATTTCATCGGCTGAACCGCCGATTATGTCAGACTGTTCTGTGTTGGGTGGTGCGGTTGCTTCCGGGTTGTTATTTCCAGACTCCTCTTCCCATAGTACAGATGGCTTAAAGAGCCGTTCCAGGAAGATGTTTGGAGGGACAGCGTCGCGTTTCGCGCCGATGCGTGCCAATACATCGGCTGCTTGGTTATTATCCCGGGCTACGTGGTGGAATTCGAGTCCTTCGAACCGAGCTGACATTTTTAGGACAGCGTTACGATAGGCTACCATTTTCGGATCCTTGGCGTCAAAGTCTCCATTTACTTGGGATATTGCAAGGTTTGAATCCCCGCGCACCTCTAGGCGTTGAATGCCCATGGAGATTGCCATCCGGAGGCCATGTAGAAGGGCCTCGTATTCGGCTGCATTGTTGGAGTCCGTGTACATTATTTGAAGTACGTATTGGACTGTATCCCCGGTTGGTGACGTCAATACGACGCCAGCCCCCAAGCCGGCCATCATTTTGGAGCCGTCGAAATGCATAATCTAGTTGGAGTATGCGCTGTACTCTTTAGAGAGTTCGGCTTCAGTCCATTCAGCGACAAAGTCGGCCAAGACTTGCAACTTTATAGCTCGCCGAGGTTTGTAAATTATATCGAATGGTAAGAGCTCAATGGCCCATTTTGCAATCCTGCCTGTCGCGTCGCGGTTGTTTATGATGTCGTTGAGGGGCACTTCGAAGGCCACTGTTATCGAACACTCTTGGAAGTAGTGTCGAAGCTTCTGGGATGCCACCGCGTACGCTATCTTTTGATAATGCGGGTACCGGGACTTGCAGGGAGTTAAGACAGTGGATACGTAGTACACTGGTTTTTGAAGAGGGAATTTATGCCCTTCTGTTTCTCGTTCGACGACGAGTCTGCGCTTACAACTTGATGTGTTGCCGCGATATATAACAACATTGGTTCGCCCAGGTTGGGCGCAGCCAGGACCGGATTTGTTGCCAATACGGCCTTTATTTCTTCGAGTCCGGCAGTGGCGGCATCCGTCCACTCGAAGTGTTCGGTGCGCTTAAGGAGGCGATAGAGGGGCAATGCCTTTTCTCCCAAACGGGAGATGAAGCGGCTTGGAGCCGCCACGCATCGAGTCAATTTTTGTATTTGTTTGAGGTCTTTTGGAATATCCAGCTGTGACATAGCTCGGATCTTGGCTGGGTTTGCTTCAATTCCTCTACCGGATACAATGAAGCCCAGGAGCTTTCCGGCTGGTACGCCGAAAACACATTTTTCCGGATTCAGCTTAATGTCGTATGCTCGGAGGTTGTCGAATGTGAGCCTCAAATCGTCTACTAGAGTTTCGACGTGTTTGGTTTGACGACCACGCCGCTCACGATGCCTCTACTATTTTGCCGATCTGGGTAGCCAGACATGTCTGAATCATGCGCTGATATGTTGCGCCGGCGTTTTTGAGTCTGAAGGGCATCGTGTTGAAGCAGAATGGTCCATATGGAGTAATGAATGCCGTTGTGGCTTGGTCCGCTTCTGCCATCTTGATTTGATGGTAGCCGGAGAATGCGTCAAGGAAGCACAATGAATCGTGCCCTGCAGTAGCATTGATTATTTGGTCGATGCGGGAAGGGGGAAGGGGTCCTTTGGGCAGGCCTTGTTGAGGTCTTTAAAATCGACACATAGGCGCCAGGATTTGTCCTTCTTGGTACCATTACCAGGTTTGCTAGCCAGTCCGGATGTTTGATGTCTCTGATGAATCCGGCTTCCAGTAGTTTGGCTAGCTCTTCTCCCATTGCCTGTCTTTTGGGTTCGGAAAATCGACGAAGAGCCTGTTTGACTGGCTTGAATCCTTTTAGGACGTTTAGGCTGTGTTTCGCCAATTTGCGTGGGATTCCTGGCATATCTGAAGAGTGCCAGGCAAAGATGTCCCAATTTTCCCGAAGGAATTCTCGTAGTGCGGCGTCTACATCAGGATTCAATTGTGCCCCGATGGAGGCCGTCTTTATTGGGTCCTTTGGATGGACCTGGAATTTGACTATTTCATCCGATGGTTTAAAGGAGGTGGACTTGGATCTCTTATCGAGTATCACATCATCCCTGTTCACCGTAGAGCGCAACGCAGTGAGCTCCTCCGCCGCTAGGGCTTCGGATAGTGCCTCCAGGGCTAATGCGCCTGTCTTGTTTTCGGTGCGGAGTGCTGTGTTCGGATCACTAACAAGTGTGATTATTCCGCCGGGCCCGGGCATCTTAAGCTTCATGTACCCGTAATGGGGTATGTCTTGGAAAATTGTGAATGCCTCTCGTCCTAATATAGCGTGATATCCGCTGCTGAATGGGGCCACTTGGAACGTGACTTCCTCGGACCTGTAATTGTCCGTCGAGCCGAACACCACATCAAGTGTGATTTTTCCTGTGCAGCGTGCTTCCCGGCTAGGGACTATTCCTCTAATGTTTGTGCTGCTTCGCTCAATGCGGCTCCAGTCTATTTCCATTTTTTGAAGAGTTGCCTCGTAGATGAGGTTTAGTCCGCTGCCGCCATCCATGAGTACCTTTGTAAGACGAAAGCCGTCCACTATTGGACTGAGGACCAATGCGGCTGGTGCTCAGGCTGTTCGGAATTTAGGTCCGTCGCTGGCGTTGAAGGTGATGGCCGTGTCGCTCCATGGGTTTGTTGTTGCTACTTGGTAGACTTCGGCGAGGCTGCGGATTGTTCGCTTCAAGATATTATTTGATGCGAAAGTCTCAAGACTGTTGACACCGTGATTGGTCATGTTGGAGTGGTTCTCCGGGGCTAGAAGGTCTTCGCCACTTTTGGCCACCTGCCGCAGTATCCAACATGCTCGAAGGCTATGTGTTGGAGTGGCGCCTTCTGTACTGTGAATTTTACAGGGTCCGCTGAGCCATCCATCCAGTACGGTTTCGTACCCTTTATGGGTTTTTGCTTTTTGGTTTTTGTACCTGGTGCTTGAGTGTGATGCACCCTTTTGTTTCGGACTAGGGTTGTATTCGGGGCCGGATTGTCCCAAAACTTAGTTTCGGTTTTCCGGAAACTCTCCATCGCACAATACTTTCGTACTATGGACGCCAGATCGGCGAAGCGTGTAATTTCGCGATGACTGACGGCGTTCAAGATTCCCTCGTCCGTGCAATTATTGCAGAAAATTGAAATTGCGTTTTCCTCACGGTAGTCCTTTATCCTGTCCATAACCAGGAGGAATCTGGCCCAGTAATGATGTACTGTTTCAGTGGGCTCTTGCCGGATTTGAGATAGATCGCATATGTCTGGGTGGGTGGGTGGAGTTGAGTCCGGAACCCTACCCATCTCGAGGCTCAAAGGCCGAAGAGTTTCCGAATTCGGAAGCTTGGATTGCCGGACGTTGTCCAACGAGTCTGTTCCGATGCCTGACTTTAAGTTCAGTGCTTGATCGACGTCCGTCCCTCTGCGGGAATCCGGTATGGAGGGTTCGGGAGTCCGGACATGACTAGTTTTCAATACAGAAGAAGAGTCGCCGCGTTGTTCCTCTACCACCGCAACGCAGGGTAACCCGGGAGAGTTAATCTCTCGGATCGGTTTTAAGCCCAATCTGATTGTAGCATGAAGCGACTCTGTATGGCGGCGATGCAATCCAAGAGCTCGTTTACGGACGAGAGCTCTATTGGATCCAGCTGCTCGGCGAATTCCGAGTTGACGTGAAGATTGCTTTTGATGACCCGAGAGGTCGTTGTCGAAGCGGTGGCCGAACAGGCGGTCATAAGAAAACCACCTAGCCGGATAGTTTGGCCGGCGGCCAAAGCTCCTTTGGTGATGATTCCGTCTTTAAAGACGGGAAGAGGCATCCTTCCTGATCGCGAAGGCACAGAGGAACTCTCAATGAAAGCACCAATGTCGGTGTCAAAACCGGCGAATCTCGGGTAGGGGGTCCAGAACTGTGCGTCTAGGCGGATGGTAACAGGAGACAAGGTGTCACGCCTAATATGCGACCCTATCCAAAAGGAACTCGAAGGTCCCACCAAGGATAAACCCGCATATTGAAACTCTTTTGCAAGGTGGATATCATTACATCAACATTACATAATAGATGGGGATGCATCCAATACATACAATGTCACATGAATGCAACAATACAACATACAAGAACAACATCCGACTACGGATGAATCATAAACAGAAACTCAAACAATATCCACCCTGCTAGCCCAGGCTGCCGACCTGGAACCTATCCCCTGATCGAAGAAGAAGCAGAAGAAGAACTCCAAAACAAGCAAACATCGCTCTCGCGTCATGATCATCGCATAAACCTGTACCTGCAACTGTTGTTGTAGTAATCTGTGAGCCACGAGGACTCAGCAATCCCATTACCATGGGTATCAAGACTAGCAAAGCTTAATGGGAAAGGAAGGGGTAAAGTGGTGAGGTTGCAGCAGCGATCGAGCATGATATGGTGGCTAACATACGCAAATGAGAGCGAGAAGAGAAACAAAGGAACGGTCGTGAAGCTAGCAATGATCAAGAGGTGATCCGAACACCTACTTACGCCAATCATAACCCGTAAATCGTGTTCACTTCCGGACTCCGCCGAGAAGAGACCATCACGGCTACACACGTGGTTGATGCGTTTTAATTCGGATCTGGTGTCAAGTTATCTACAACCGACATTAACAAATTCCCATCTGCCACATAACCGCGGCACGGCTCTCGAAAGTTTATACCTGCAGGGTGTCCCAACTTAGCCCATGATAGCTCTCGCGATCAACGAAGAATAGACCTTCTCCTAGGAAGACCCGATCGAGTCTCGGAATCCCGGTTTACAAGACATTTCGACAATGGTAAAACAAGACCAGCAAGACCTCCGGCGTGTCGACATCCCGATTGTAGCAGCACAGATCTCGCCTCAAAGCCACGATGGATGAACACTACGTGACGCAACCGACGATACCCCAAGTTGCCTAGGGGCGGCACCGCAAGTGGCTCTGGTTTGGACCAACACTTAGACAAGCATTGGCCCGGGGGGGCTATAATAAAGATGACCCTTGGGTTAATTACTCCCAAGGGAAATATAGGTGGTGGTGAGGCAAATGGTAAAACCAATGTTGGGCCTTGCTGGAGGAGTTTTATTCAAAGCGAACTGTTAGGGGGGTCCCATAAATCACACGACCGTGTTAGGAACGCAAAATCCGGGAACATAACACCGGTATGACGGAAACTAAGGCGGCAAGTGTGGAACAAAACACCAGGCATAAGGCCGAGCCTTCCACCCTTTACCAAGTATATAGATGCATTAATAATATAAGAGATATTGTGATATCCCAACATAACCCTGTCCACCATGGAGAAATCTTCAACTTCACCTGCAACTAGCAACGCTATAAGAGGGGCTGAGCAAGAGCGGTAACATAGCCAAACAACGGTTTGCTAGGAATGGTGTCAAAGGTTAGAGGTTCATGGCAATTATGGGATGGCTTGATGAGCAAAAGATAGGTAACGCAACATAGCGATAGAACGAAGCAACTAGCATAGCAATGACAGTAGTGAGATCCAGGGTAGTGGTCATCTTGCTTGAAATCCCGCAAGGAAGAAGAACGAGTCCATGAAGAAGACGAACGGATGAAGCCGAACCAACCGTAGACGAACGAATCCTCACGATCGCAATGAAACAGGAACTAACAAGAAGAAGCACACAACATAGTAAACACACCACACATGAACAAGACAACATGCACAACGAGCATGATGCATGACAAGGCTACATGAAGCTACTCATGGCAAGAGATGATGCAAACAAGAACAACACATCAAGCAAGTTTAAATGAGGCCGGAAACAACATATAACAATTCCGGTAAGTCGTCATATGCAAATTTCGAAATTGGTCCAGAACTGAATAACCATTAAGTTGAAGTTGTTAAACAACAAGTTAAGATGCACCAAGATGATCTACACGAAATTCTAGTCAAGTTACATATAAAGTTCATTAGATTCGGAGCTACGGCCTAGGAGATATGAGCAAAACAAGTTAAACATGGCATTGATGCAAAATGCACCCAAACATCAAGCAAAACACACCAAAACAAGGATGCAACAAGGTAATATGAAGATACATGCAAAAACAAGCAAGTTTCATATAGAGCACACTCAAAACGGAGCAACGGTGCAACACATACACTCTATACAAGTCATAACAACAATCTGTCCATAACAGCAACTAGGCATCTTGCAAGCATCAAAACAATAAGCTACAGCACCCCAACATAATAACAAAAGGCATAGGCATGAACTACAGGTAAAGCATAACAAAACATGAACACTGAGCTATCTCCAGAAATCACTAGAACATGCTCAAACACACATGGTAAGATTGCAAATAATAACAGTTTCAGACTTAGCAGAGAATAACATCAGGTTGCAATGTTTAGAGCTATCAAACAACATGTTACAGGAACTTATCATGGCAAACAAAGGCATGGCATGAATCTACTAATTTCATTGACCAAAAGTCCCTTACTGACCATGAGCCAAAAAGACACGGAAAATATGATGGCACCCATGTAAACATGGCAAGTTATATTACAGATTCAAACATGGTAGGAACAACAATAAGTAGGCATGTTGGTGAGCTTGAATCACTCACCACAGAGCAATTCATGGCATGGCAAGGCAACCAACAGCAAGAAGACATGTTTATGAAGCTAAGCATGGTAGGAGCAAGTTCATAGGGTGCATGGATCGCTAGGAAAACACATGAGAACAAGTGAACTTAATGTTAACAGGTTGACAGCAACATTTTCAAGCAACTTTGGAGCAAGATAACAACATGTTCCAGCAGGCTAGAATTGCAACCAAGGGCATGAATGGATAGAGCAAGACATGTAGATCAAAACATGTTTATAGGACATCTCCAGATTATGCATAGAATGATTAGTAGCAACATGTTAACATAGCAACAAAATATAACAGAATCTGCCAGAAAACAAAGAACAAAGAACTACCCTACTTAACAAGCTCGATGCACTCAAGCACACAACTCACAAAAATATATGGTTGGCACCACTGGAAAGATGGCATGGCATAGATCAACATACATGTAGACATCAACCTCATAGGATGCACACATAAAACATGGCAAAAATGATAAATGAGCAAGTTATAACAGTTTCGGCAGATTAACATCAACATGCACTCTTCCAACAGCATTTCGGGCATCAAGATGAGCTCAAATGAAAATGATGCAACGGAATGAAATGAAGTACTCGTCGAGGCGAACAATTTTACATATTACACGCACGAAACGGAGCTACGGATGCAGAGATACAACATGATGAACATGGCATGATAATGTCGGAAATCTGGGACTTAGTGGAATTTATACCTCCGGGAAAAGTCAACCCGGGACGGAGGCGTTCCGGGACGGAGGGATCCGGGATGGGGACGGCGTTTGGATGGCGGGCCTGGTGGATCTGGTCCAGGCCGCCGGATCCGGCGAGGGCGGCGGCTCCGGCGAGCTCCTCCGGCGAGGTGGCGCGGCCGGGCGAGCGCAGGAGGACGGCGAAGGGCGCGTCGAGGCCGCCGGTGCGGGCGGAGGATCACCGCGGCTAGGGCGGCGCGCGGACCGGGCGGCGGACGGGCGTTTCTCCGGCGAGGGCTTCGCCAGAGAGGCAGTGCCGGCGCGGGCGGCACGGTGAAGGCGGCGCGCGCGGACGGGGCGCGAAGCGGGCGGCGGAGCTGGGCGCTGGGCGGCGCTGTCGGGCGGTTGGGGCTGGCGGAACCTGGCCTTGGGCGCTGGAGGCTGGGCATGCGCGGCCGCGGAAGCTGGGTCAGGCGGTGGCGGCGCGAGGGCTCTCAGGGCCATGATGGCTCCAGGGCCGGGCGGCAAGGTGGGCGGCGGCGCGACACGTGGCGGCCCCCGATTGGCCGGGGCGGCTGCGGCGGACGTGTCCGGCTCCGTCCGGACATGTCCGGCGGCGGAGAGGGAGCGGGGCTAGGGTTTGGGGGGATTCATCCGCCAAAAAATGAAGGGGGAGACTTATTTATAGATAGAGGGAGCTAGGAGAGTCCAAATGAGGAGCGGTTTTCGGCCATGCGATCGTGATCGAACGACCGAGAGCATGGAGGGGAGTTTGCTGGGTTTTCGGCCACTTTGGAAGGGGTGATGGGCTGCAACAAAAGAGGGCTTTACGGTTACCCGGTTAACCGTTGGAGTACCAAACGACCTCCAAATGGCACGAAACTTGACAGGCGGTCTACCGGTGCTATACCAAGGCCGCTTGGCAAACCTCGGGCCATTCCGAGAAAGTTTAACACCCGCACAAGAGAAGAGGTCAAAAGGGGACGCCGGATGACATAGGAGTGCCAGATTGCAAAACGGACAATGGGGAAAAAGCTCGGATGCATGAGACGAACATGTATGCAAAATGAAATGCACGTGATGACATTATATGAAAATGCAGGTGATGACATGGCAAAGTGCAGCACGCAAGCAAATGACAAGGCAACGACGGCGAATAACTGGCAGACACCTGGCGCATCGAATCCGGGGCGTTACACAAGGGACATGATGTTTTTACCCAGGTTCGGGCCCTCTCGATGGAGGTAAAACCCTACTCCTGCTTGATTGATATTGATGATATGGGTAGTACAAGAGTGTATCTACCACAAGATCAAGGAGGCTAAACCCTAGAAGCTAGCCTATGGTATGATTGTTGTAATGGTTGTTCGTCCTACGGACTAAAACCCTCCGGTTTATATAGACATCGGAGAGGGCTAGGGTTACACAGAGTCGGTTACAATGGTAGGAGATCTTCATATCCGTATCGCCAAGCTTGCCTTCCACGCCAAGGAAAGTCCCATCCGGACACGGGACGGAGTCTTCAATCTTGTATCTTCATGGTCTTGGAGTCCGGCCGATGATGATTGTCCGGCTATCCAGACACCCCCTAGTCCAAGACTCCCTCAGAGGGGCTGCATAAGCTCTCTCCCATGTGGGAGGGCCCGTTCAAGGTTGTTCATGTTTCCAGGCCCGGCTCCGCGCGCTTGGAGACTCAGGAGGGGGTGCTAGTCCAGAATGCGTGGAACATCTAGCACCTTCTGAGGTTTTACCCTTAAAAGGCCCAGAGCCTGTGAAGAAGGCGAATGCCTGTGAAGATTATCCTTTTGGAAAAGGCCCAGAGCCTGTAAAGAAGGCGAATGCCTGTGAAGATTATGATTTTGGAAAAACCCCAGAGCCTATGAAGAAGGCGAATGCCTGTGAAGATTATCTTTGTGGAAAAGGCCTAGAGCCTGTGAAGAAGGCGAATGCTTGTGAAGCTGTCGCGTTTTGAAAAAGGCCCGGAGCCTGTGAGAGGGCCAATGCCTGTGAAGCTTGCTTCCCCCGAGAAAGGCCCGGAGCCTGTGAAGAAGGCCAATGCCTGTGAAGCTCGCCGCCCGTGAACACTCCCACGTAATAATGAGTTGGGGCTGTACACGCCCCGGAGTCTCAGGAGCGCCGGCCTCAGGCCCTGGGGCTCCCTCCCACGCCCAGTGGCAGCACTTAGCTCCGAACTGGTGAGAAGACGTCAAAGACTAGACTAGGTGCCGGACGCGGCTTTTTCATTTGCTTTCTGTAGTTGGCTAGTTCATTCTCATTTGAAGTTTTATTGAAACCGTCGCCGTCTTTTGACTTATGGCTCTTCGACTTTTCGCCCTCCTGCCTCAATTTCTCTTGCGGAAGGTCTTGCGAGGGGGCAGCCCGAGCACCCTCGCGAGTGTTTCTGTCCTTATCGTTCAAGGTTTCGCAACCTGTGTCCACTACAGAGCACCCTCCAAATCCGTGCCTCACGGCACCGCGACACCTAATACAGACTGGGTCGGTCGCCTCACGGCCGAGGCTGGGAATTACCCTGCCACAGCATGCGGCCGGAAGGAACAATACCAAAATAACAGAAATAGTGCGATGATTAACAACGGTAACCCAAACACTCCCCCATGGGGCCCCACACTACTGTCTTTTTACGCAAGAAAAAGGGAAAGGAAGAGTGAATCTGGCGCGGCTCGCCCTACACCGGCCCTCAGGGAAGACTCGAGCCGCCTCCGGGTCTCAGGCGGACTCCCTCTCGCACTTCACCGAGGCGCGACGGCGGGCAGACCCGCTACCACCCTCCAAGCAGGCATGACGGCATGGAGGCTGACCGCGGCCGCTGCTAGAAGAGTCGCTGCCCGAAGAAGAACCAGTGAAGCTTGAGGAGCCCTGGGTGCCGTCGACCACGCGCGCGCTGTCCTCTCCGTCCTCGCCGGGGCTGGGTCCCCGGCCGCGGTCGTCGTCTTCAGGGCAGCACCCTGCGCGGCGACCATCTTCCCCAAACACCCTCACGTAGAGGGTGGCATCGCCGTCGAACTTGAAGTGCAGGGTGCACCGAAGGCTGAGGCCACGCGCGCGGGCAAACGTATGCCAGCCGCGGGTCAAGGTCAGGCTCCCGGCTGCGGAGACCTCCAGCGAGGCCCACGAGGCCCGCCTGCAGCAGCAATCTGCCTGGAGCCAGAGGCCGCTCGGGGCGCCGGCCGGGAGCTCACCTAGGAGGCAGTGAGGGAGCTGAAGCTGGGTGCTAGTTGCCTCCGCCGCCCACACAACGAACTCCAGCAGCACCTCCGCAGTGTGGAAGCGCGGCCTGGGGGGCCGCACGGCCAAAGCACGCCCCCCGACCGCGGCCAGCCGCCCATCACCGCGCGGGAAGTCACCTTCGCGACCGCGGGGAGCCGCCATGGAGGCCATAGGGTGTTTGTGAGGGCGGCCTCGACCGCGGTTGGGCGGGGGAGAGGTAGACTCAACCTGGCGGGTCTTTCATTTCTCTGTGGCCGAGAACTTCCTTGACAGAGTCATGAAGAAGAAGGAGAAGCAAGAGGGGATAAACTGGAAGGGCACGTGACGTGCCGTACTTAAAGCCAGAGGAGGCCAACCGCCGACCTCCATGATCACAGGTAATCATGACTCGCTTTGCATGCAGGGACTTGTCAATTCATGCAGTTGCCGAGGCGTCATGTGGAAGTGGAGACGCCCACGTCCAATCAACCACCACGCGGCGCCCAAGGCCGCAGGCTGTTAGAGCCTGCGGCGCTTCGCCGTTGCCCTTTCGCCTCTCTGCCCGGCCAAGTCCGGGCGCGCCATAGGCCTGGGGGCTACTATCGGCGTTCTGGGAACGGGGTTCCCTAGACTTGCCTGTCTGCGGCCTGCGGCATGGCTCAAAGGGAGGTCCATCATGGCCCATCTTGATCAACACAAGCTCAAGACCCTCGCGAGGGGCCAAGCCTCGCGGGGTGAACGACTAGGAGCTTCCTCGGGCACGGCCTCATCAGGCTGGCTCACGAGGAGGCGGAGATTTCAAGGCGGGGTACCTCGTGAGGTGCCCGTGACGCAAGCCATGACGACCAAGGGCGCCAGTCGGGCGCCAGCCCGCGCAGTCTCCTCCTTTCCTCTTTGGTGCAAAGGGAGCAAGCGCAGGCGAGAGCATCAAGCAAAGGCATCCATTTCGGTGGAACAAGAGCAAGACCAGCCCAACGGCAGGAAGGAATTCATTGTGGAGCCCAAGCAGGTGTCACCACCAGAGCCTTTGACAGGCGAGGACCAAATTTAGTCAGGATAAGTGTACCCGCTGTTCCCCTTCAAGATGGCCAATTGTTGGCGCCCTTCCCGCTCAATATTTGGGAAGAGGCCCAGGGCCTTTGCTTATAAATAGGACTAGCCACCCACAGGATAGGGACACCTGAATCGAGAGAGAGACTGAACTCCTCCTACCAGTTCTTCGCACCAGCCAAGAGCAGACCCTTGCGAGGCTGTTCTTCCTTGTATTATTCATCATCAGCCCAAGAGGCAATCCACCACACCACACACTGGAGTAGGGTATTACACCACAATGGTGGCCTGAACCAGTATAAACTCTGTGTCTCTTGTGTTGTTCCTTCCGTAGTTTAGATCTCAGCGAGCCGGCGAGGAACATGTAGGTAGAGGGCGAAATCTCCGCGCACACCCCAGTGTTCGAACCTCAAGGGTTTGCCGGAACCCGAAATGCGACAACCTCCTACAGCCTCCACGGGCTATTATTCATCCACCGTAGACCTCCTCCAGCCTCCACCAGCGACTGTTCATCCATGGGCTCCTGTTCATCCAGCCTCCACCACGCGCTCCTCCACCGTCTACTGTTCAACCAGCCCTCTCCACGGGGTCCTACTCAACCACCCCTCCATGGGCTACTATTCATCCAACCCACCACCGGCTACTGTTCAACCAGCCCTCCACCAACTACTGTTCAACCTTACCTCCATGGGGTCCTGTTCATCCAACCCTCCATGGGTCCTGTTCATCCACGCCCAACCGGCTTGATCGATCGGGGTCCTGTTCATCCAGCGGCAACACCATGGGGTCCTGTTCATCCAACCCCCACAGGGACTGTTCATCCAACCCCCACCGGGAACTGTTCATCCAACCCCCCAAGCAACGCACACTGTTCATCCAGAGGCAGCATCAATCGGCTTCAGTTAGCAGGAGTAGCAAAGGAATCGCTAAATCGCTCGGGTTCAGTAACGCGTAGCCTGCAGTGCAATCACTCTGGTTCAGTTAGGCGACGCCTCGCTCGGGTTCAGTTAGGGCCCAACGCCTCGCACCCATGCGCATACATGTATGAGAGAAACACGCACCGCTCGGCCCCCGACCACCCAAAATAACCGGGAACTCCCCGATATTTTTCTCGCCCTCTCTTCTACCACGGTTTTTTCCGTCATGCACGGCCCAAAGAATGTCATGAAGCTGCGTCTCCGGCCCGCCCAGGACGAAAAGCCCATTTTCTGTCCTTATTTTTTGTCATAGAAGTAGGAGCCCACCACATCTATGGTGATCCCAGGTTTTGTCACAATTATCATCATAGAAGTGTCATAATTATGACAGAAAAAAAATCGTTCGGCCCAAAATGTCTTGGATATGTCTTTTTTTGTACTGTACGGTGTGCTATCTCTGTCAGATTATCAACAAAGTTTATGACATGCTTCAAGTCCTTCCAGTGAAATTTGGTACGCTTAGTAACATACAGATTGTTCACTATGCATCCAACATATCTTGCTTAAAAGGTGGAAAGGTATTATTTATTCAGAACATGGCAGAAGAATATATAGTGCGCATAAATTGGTAAATGAATTTGTTACTGCCTAGGAACGGAGTCAGAATATGAAATCACAAATGGTTGCTTAAATAGTGATCAATTAGTCACAACAAATACCCCGATTTTTCTAAGTGATATGACAACATGGAGAAAGTTGAAAGGACACTAACCTCGATCAGACTTTGATCGGCTGATGACGCTGGGAAAGTAAACATCCATGTTAATTTGATCAGGCTGTGGTGCACGCACTAGAATTTCATTGCCAGCTTTCGGTTCATAACACTTAGACATTTTTCTCCAAAGGTCCGCATTAAAATAGGTGTGACCATCTTTATCATGTTTTACGCTAACCGTCGTTGTAAATCCATGCTGCATTGTCAATATGGCATCCTGGGAGTCATCAACAAAGTAAAGCCCAAGATTTCCTTCTACTCTTGTTCTTGCAAAGCAAGGGATGTAATTCTTGAAATGGAAATTAAGATCGTAAATTAGATATATTGAAATAATAGAGCAAGATGCAAATATGGGAGTAACTGATAGAACAGATCAATATATAGATGAAAGCAAAGTACAAAAATATATAATTAAAAATAGATAATGTAACAAAGATTTGATGCAAATATATAAATAATGTAGCAACAGAAGGTATATGTTCACAAATTTAGGCTATGTCGACCATGGTAGGTTGAGATTGAACATTCCGAGCACTCCCTGGAGTCATCCAGAATGGTGAGATGGAACTTCGTTTCTGACTGGCCACGACCACACTTGCCTGATTTGTGCCCGCACTGTGGAAACATGAATGAACACCCACGAATCAGCTAGAACAAAAATGATTCCACGGCGATTTCCGCCGGTTGATTAACAGCTACGGACGGACTGCGATAAGAGATGAGTGAATATTTTGCTAAGTTGATCACCTTCTCCATGAGAAAAATCCCTGGCCCAGTCCCGCAGAAAACCCCAGTCGACTAGACTATAGAATGTCGGTGTGAATAGGCGTCGGAAAGCGGTAGGGGTCAAATCCCGTGCCGTTTGGAGCACGACCTACGCCCGCCGACAACAGTCGTCGAGCTTAGGGTGGCTACCGTGATAGAAGTTGATGAGGTCCAGAGTTGAGGGGAGTCCGCGGTGAGAGGGTGGGGACGAAGTGGGCAAGGGTTTTCTTTTTCCTTTTGCATGTGTGAGTGAATACACACCGTTCGCAGAGAAGACGGAGATGAATCGTGTGCGATAGTAAATCACCGAGATTGAATGTGAATCCAAATTTCCTTTGTCCTTCATCCACGATTTTTTTTCTACGATGAACATAAATCCTGCTAATAACCGTGTTCAAATTTGACACTTTTCCGGGTTCATTTACAATATTTAGGGGATTATGTGCATTTTATAGGCATTAATGCACATAATTCAAATTCAAACAATTGGTTCTTGAAAAGGTGCACAAGAACAGTCTAGAAAAACTATACTCATGGTATCTAGTAATTTCTCAAGCCTTTTACAAGGAATGGGCAGAGATTTCAAGGGAATGTGTGGCAATAGTCAACCAAAAATGTGTCATTTGCTGGGTTATCAAATATAGAACAATGAAATACGTTCTTGAAAAACATGACGCCTGGCATGGTGGCATGGTATGGCCTCACCGTGCCCTGGTTAAAAGCTGAGAACGATTGATTTATGTCGTCATGCACACCCTTCATATATAGAACCATCACCGAGGAAGTTCAATGCTTTCGAGAGGGAAATCACCAAGACTGAAGGGGAATCCAAATTTCCGCCCTAGTTTGTCATTCAGTTCTTTTCCAACGAACAACATACCGCCTCCAATGCAACGTGTTCAAATTTGACATTTTCCCGGGCACATTTACCATATTTGGGGGATTATGTGTATTTTCTAGGCATAAATTATGCACACAATTCAAAATAGAACAATCGATGCATGAAAAGGTGCACAAGAACGGTCTGGAAAACCATGCTCATGATATTTAGTAATTCTCATGCCTTTTACAAGGAATGGGCAGATATTTCAAGGAAATGTGTGGTAATAGTAAACCATAAACGCTTGTTTACTGGGTTAACAACTATACAAAAATAAAATACATGCTTCGAAAACATGATGCCTGTTATGGTGCCATGGTATGGCCTCACCGTGCACTGGTAAAAAATTGAGAATTTTTCCTTATGTCGTCATGCACACCTTTCATAAATCGAACCATAACCGTGGAAGTTTCATGGTTTCGAGGGGGAAATCACCAAGATTGAAGGGGGATCAAAATTTCCTTTGTACTTTGTCCATGAGTTTTTTTTCTATGATGAACATTGTTGGATTTAGGGTTCCGGCAAAACCCTTGAGGTTCGAACACTAGGGTGCACATGAAGATTTCCCCCTATCGAATCTCACCCTCTGCCTCGCCGTGATCACTAAGCTTAGCTCGATGAACTCACAACACAAGAGACACAAGATTTATACTGGTTCGGGCCACCGTAATGGTGTAATACCCTACTCCAGTGTGGTGGTGGTGGATTGCCTCTTGGGCTGATGATGAACAGTCCAAGGGAAGAACAGCCTCCTGAGGAGAGGTGTACTTCTGCTTGGTGGGTGCGAGGATGAACTGAGTTCATTCCGTTCCTCCCAGGTCCTTTTCAACTGTGGTGGCTAGTCCTATTTATAGAGGCCCTGGTCCTCTCCCCAAATATTGAGCGGGAAGGGATCCAACAACGGCCAATTTGAAAGGGGACGACTAGTACAAGCTATCCTGACTAAAGGTGGTCTTCGCCAGTCAAAGGCGCTGGTGGTGACGCCGTCTTGGGCTCCACGATGACCTCCGTCCTGCCGTCCTGCTGGTCTTGTTCTTGTGGCGCCGATATGGAAACCTTTGCCTGATTCCTCGGTACTCCGCGCCTACGCTTGCCCCCAGAGCACCGAAGGGGAAATGAGGATGCTACGCGCGCTGGCGCCCGCCTGGCCTTGGTCATCATGGCTTGCGTCACGGGAACCTCACGAGGTACCCATTGCCTTGATCTCTCCGCCCCCTCGCGAGCCTGCTTTGTGAGGCCGCTCCTGAGGAGGCCTTGTGTCGTCCGCCTCACGAGGCTTGGACCCTCGCGAGGGTCTTGAGTGTTGGTTGACGAAGATGGGCTGTACCGGGCCACTGGTGGAGCCATGCCACGGGCCGTAGGCAGGAAAGTCTGGGGACCCTCGTTCCTAGAACGCCGACAGTAGCCCCCGGGCCCAAGGCGCGCTCGGACTTGGCTTAGCTGTGAAGCAAAAGGGCAAGTGCGGAGCACCATGGGCCCCAATAGCCTGTGGCCTTGGTCGACGCATGGCAACTAATTGGACGTGGGCGTCTCCTCTTCCCCCACACTGCTTCGGCAACTGCCCGACTTGATGAGTCCCTGTGAGGAATCGAGAAACACCCCGCGGGGGCGTGTAAAGGGTCTGCGTTGTCTTTTGTTGATGTTATCCTTATTATGAAATCGTGCGAGTGCTTAACCTGTCTCGACTTGGTTCCCCCTTTCTAACCTCGCGACGACTTGGCGCTCTACGCTGACAGGTCCTGGTCCCCAGGCAGGCTGCAGCCATCGCTGGTATGCCAGGTCGCGATGCCATGGTCAAGGCCAGGAGGTGAGCAGCCTGAGGTCCAGTAAAAGCCCCTGAGGCGCGATGCTTAGGAGTTACCCTTTAGCGCGCAAGCAGCCACTGAGAGGTAAGAAAGGAAGGCAACGTTGCCGCCACAGGGACGCATCAAGTGAGAATTTCGCATCGTAACGATTAGTTGTTCCAAGCGCGAAACTTATCATGGTAATTTGGAGTCGTTCCCTTGCGTTGCGCCAGACTTGTGCGTCGGCAGCCGTGGTGCAGCTAGGTTAGGCCCGTGCGAGCCTCCCCCTTCTTCCCCGCACTCTCCTTCATGTTCTACATCCTCAAGTCCCGGCCCTCGAGCGAGCTCAGCCACCGATGGTATGCCGGGTCGCGATGCCGTGGTCAAGTCCAGGGGTGAGGGCTAGAGAGCCAGTAAGAACTCCTGAGTCGCGATTCTCAGGAGCCCCCTTTTAACGTGCAAGCGGATCGCATGGGAAAGAGAGGGAGCTCGTGGTGCCGCCTGCTGTAGACCTTAGGAGGTTCGTGCAAATCAGCACGAGAAAGGAACGGGTTGCCATTATGATTGCTGGCTGGCCACTGGTTGCTCTGAGAGAAGGGTGAGGGCACTGAGGGCCTGCTGAGGTGACGCGCGTGGGGCATGCCGCGGGCCTGAGCTCGACCGCTCAGATTTGTCGGTGTTGTAGGGACGGACCCGTGCACAAGCGCCATGCCAGCGCAAGCGGCTCCTGTGGTAGGTGGCAGTCGAGCTGGTGATAATGACAAGTAGATTAGGCATGAAAGGCAAATAAGCTCAAGTAAATGCAGAATGGATACATGCCACTGGGTCAGACCCAAGCGGCTTGGGGATGATGCAGCCCGAGGGGCGCCCCTAGCAAGGTAAGCCAAAGACATAAAAATGAGATACATGCCGTGGGGACGAACCGCGGCCTGGGAATGATGCAGCCCTGAGGGCGCTCCCAACTGAAATGAACTTGGGAGATGTCACATGGTTCCATTGTAGAGGGGGAGCCACGCCGGGCAAGCGGCGGTCACCGCGCATGGCCCTCGCTTCCTGAAGCTCCTGGGTGGTCTTGGCGATGAACTCCTGAACGTTGGGCTTTCCACGCCCTGTGTCTTCCTGAGGGAAACGTGCCGCGAAGCACGCCTCCAAGTGGTGCCCGAGCGCCTCCCTTGTGATGTTGGCGAGGTCTATGGCCCTCCAGAAGAGAGCCCCCGAGCCCTGCCTCAGGAGGGCGCCGAGCGCGCCTTCCTATGCGATGGAAGGAGGCGCCCCAAGCATGGGCGCTGATCCTCACGCGGCACCACCCGAGGTGTCGACCTCCTAAGGCCCTGTGCGGAGCGGTTGCTTCTTCTTCTTGGGGAGGGCCTCAGGAAGGTTCTCGCCCTTGCTATCCGGGTCCTGGATTGCTGCGGCTTGAAGACACCGCATCTCTCTCTTCGCAGGGGACCGTGATCATTCCGCCGCTTCCTGACATCTTGAGGACGCGTAGTCGTGGTGGGTCACTGCCATGAACTTGGCCAGGGCTGGATACCCGAGGATATGGCATTGTACGGTAGGTGGACGTGGGCGACGTCAAAGTCTATGAGCTAGGTGTGGTAGTTGTCGCGTTGTCCGAAGGTGACAGGGAGGCGGACCTGCCCTATCGGGGTGGTGGAACCATCGGTAACTCCTGAGAACGGCTTGGTAGGCTGAAGTTGATCGTATGGCACTTAAAGGTTGCCAACATCTCAACGGACAAGACACTAAGCCCTGCGCCACCATCGATGAGGGTCTTGGTGACTTGCACATTGCTGATGACGGGTGAACGGAGCATCGGGAGAATGCCAGCAGTAGCCGCACACTTGAGTTGATCTGCCGAGCTGAAGGTGATGGCGCACTTGGACCACCTAAGTGGGCGCATGGCCTCGAGCCTGGGGAGAGCTGCGTTCACCTCGCGAGCCTGGGGAGAGGCTGGGGCCTGAGCCCCGCCCAAGATGCAAGTGATAGCATGTGGCTCCTGGAAGCCCCCAGCGCCCTCGTCCTGATGATGGTCGTCATTCCTTCTTGGCAGCGGCGGCGGTAGCGGAGGAAGGCCTGCGTTACCCTGGGGGCGGTTTTCACGAGGCTGATCCCCCTAGGCGCTCTTGCGAGGCTGGTCCTGCCAACGATCCTCACGAGGTCAGTCACGCCACTCCTGGCGAGGGCCATGGTCGTCCCATCATCCCCCGCCACATCCTCCTCCTCGACCGTAGCCCCGGTCGTTGCGCTCAGGGTGTTGACCAAAGCGTCCTTCTCGAACGACCCTAAGCTCCTGGCAATCATTGGTGTTCTGGGTGTGGAGGTTGTGGTAGGCGCAAAACGGTCAGCTGCCCTTGCACGACTCCGGCTGGTCCCTGCCGTGCTTCGTGTCTGTTTCCGCGGCGAGCACGGCCACTCCCTTGCGCTTCACGTCCTTGGCCTTGGTCTTCTTTTCTTCCAGGTCGGCAGCTGGGAACTCGAGGAGGGAGAGGCATCCCTCCTTAGCTCTTGCACACTTGGTCGCCAGGTTGCACAGCTCCAGGGATGTGCACAACTCCTCATGGATGGCGAGCTCCTCCTTCATCTTGACGTCACGGACGCCATCAGAGAACACTAAGATGATGGCCTCGTCCGTCACCTTGGGGATCTTGAGGCGAACGCTGTTGAAGCGCTGGATGTATTTCTGCAGGGTCTCCCTGGGCTACTGCCTCATGCGGTGTAGGTCACCCACGGCCGGAGGGCGGTCGCGAGTGCCCTAGAAGTTGGCGATGAAGTGGCTGCGCATCTCGTCCCAGGAGGAGATCGAGCCGGGAGGCAGGTTCGGAAGCCACGAGCGGGCATCGTCCTTGAGTGCCATGGGAAACCAATTCGCCATGACTTTCTCGTTGCCGTTGGCCGCCTCGATGCTCAGCTCGTAGAGCTGCAAGAACTCCGCGGGGTCGGGGGTGCCATCATAGCTGGGAGGCAGGTCTGGCTTCAACTTGCCCGGCCAGGCGACGCTACGCAGCTCGGGGGTGAAGGCGCGGCTACCTTCTGTGGTCATCGGGGCCCTTTCCTGATGCAGAGCTTGCTCTTGATGGTACCCGCGCACCACTTCCATAGGCAGTACCGGTCTTGTCGCCCCGGTGCAGGGAGCATGGGGGCGCCTTCTTGAGGCCAAGGGATTTCTTGACAGCTTCCTTCTTCTCACGTGGGCTCCGGATGCGGTGGGATGCCCAGGGGCCGCGTGCCATGGCGCCAGGGTGCCGTCTTGGGGCAGAGGTGGTGGACGCGCTCAATGAGCCATGTCGCTCGTACCTGGCAGAGGGCAAGGCAACGAGGGGGACGGTGCGGGAGAGCCCCCTGCGATGCTGACGAGCTCGGTGATGCGAGCGAGCCATTCCTTGTAGAGGTCGTCGATGGGGCGGTAACGCAGGAGCTCGCGCGCCATAAGCAGTGCTGCCTGCTCGTCCGTGGGGGCTCGACGAGCGTGGGATGATGAGCCGGCTGGGGTCAGCGATGGAGTGGCGATGTGGACATCCCGTCGCATCGAGGGGTGCAGCGAGGATGCTTGCTGCTCGTTCCCCGTCGGGCCGGTGGCGGCGTTGGCGGCAGGCGACGGAGAACGACGGGGAGGCCCACTGACAGGGGCCGTCTGGGTGACGCGTGCGGCGAGAGCGGCCCGACGCTCAGCGCGGGCTCGGCGAGCGTCAGACATGGATGCGGCGAAGCGATGGGACGCAGATCAGTGGAAGGAAGACTTCAGCGCCCCCCTACCTGGCGCGCCAAATGTCGGATTTAGGGTTCCGGCAAAACCCTTGAGGTTAGAGCACTGGGGTTCGCACGAAGATTTCCACCTACCAAATCTCGCCCTCAGCCTTGCCGCGATCTCTAATCTTAGCTCGATGAACTCACAATAGAAGAGACACAAGATTTATACTGGTTCGGGTCACCGTTGTGGTGTAATACCCTACGCAGTGTTGTGGTGGTGGATGGCCTCTTGGGCTGATGATGAACAGTACAAGGGAAGAAGAGCCTCCTGAGGAGAGGTGTTCTTGTGCTTGGTGGGTGCGAGGATGAACCAAGTTCGTTCCGTTCCAGTTCCGTTCCTCCCAGTTACTTTTCTACTGTGGTGGCTAGTCCTATTTGTAGAGGCCCTGGTCCTCTCCCCAAATATTGAGCGGGAAGGGATCCAACAAAGGCCAATTTGAAAGGGGACAACTAGTACAAGCTATCCTGACTAAAGGTGGTCTTTGCCTGTCAAAGGCGCTGGTGGTGACGCCGTCTCGGGCTCCATGATGACCTCCGTCCTGCCGTCCTGCTAGTCTTGGTCTTGTTGCACCGATATGGAAACCTTTGCCCGATGCCTCAGTACTCCGCGCATGCGCTTGCCCCCTTAGGACCAAAGGGGAAACGAGGATGTTGCGCGCGGTGGCGCCTGCCTAGCCTTGGTCGTCACGGGAACCTCACGAGGTACCCCTTACCTTGTTCTCTCTGCCCCCTTGTGAGCCTTCCTGGTGAGGCCGCTCCTGAGGAGGCCTTGTGTCATCCGCCTCCCGAGGCTTGGCCCCTCGCGACGGTCTTGAGTGTTGGTTGACAAAGACGGGCCGTACTGGGCCACTGGTGGAGCCACGCCGCAGGCCACAGGCAGGCAAGTGTGGGGACCCCCGTTCCCAAGACGCCGAAAAACATACACCCTGCAAATCACCGTGTTCAAATTTGGCACCTTTCTAGGTTCATTTGCCATATTTAGGGGATTATGTGCATTTCCTACACATTAATGGATATAATTCAAGTTCAAACAATCGGTGCATGAAAGGGTGCACAAGAACGACCCGGAAAACCATGCTCATGCCATTTAGTAAATTCTCATGCCTTTTACAAGGAATGGACAGATATTTCAACGAAATGTGTGGCAATAGTCAACCACAAATGTTTGTTTGTTGAGTTTTCAACTATAGAAAAACTAAAATAAATGCTTGAAAAACATGACGCCTGGCATGGTGCCATGGTATGACCTCACCATGCCCGGGTAAAAATTTGAGAAGGTTTGATTTATGTCATCATGCACGCCCTTCATAAATCGAACCATCACCGGGGAAGTTCCATGCTTTCGAGAGGGAAATCACCAAGATTGAAGGGGAATCCAAATTTCCTTCCTAGTTTGTCATTCCATTTTTTCCCAATGATCAAAATACCGCCTCAAATGCTACGTGTTCAAATTTGACATTTTTCCAGGCTCATTTATCATATTTATGGGATTATGTGCATTTTCTAGGCATTAATGCGCATAACTCAAATTTGAACAATCAGTGCATGAAAATGTGCACACGCTGGTATAGCAAGGTGCTATACAAATGGTTTTTAACCCCTTTCCGCGACGGCATTTGATACGTCTCTGTCGTATCTACTTCTCCAAACACTTTTGCCCTTCTTTTGGACTCTAACTTGCATCATTTGAGTAGAACTAACCCTGACTGACGCTGTTTTCAGCAGAACTGCCATGGTGTTATTTTTGTGCAGAAATAAAAGTTCTCGGAATGACCTGAAAATCCATGAAGCAACTTTTCAGAATTAATAAAAAATACTGGCGAAAGAATCAGCACCAGGGGGGCCCACACCCTGTCCACGAGGGTGGGCCCCCCTAGGGTGCGTCCCCTACCTCGTGGGCCCCATGGGCATCCACCGACCTCAACTCCTACTCCATATATTTGCTTTCGTGGAGAAAAAAATCAGAGAGAAAGTTTCATCGTGTATTACGATACGGAGCCGCCGCCAAGCCCTAATCTCTCTCGGGAGGGCTGATCTAGAGTCCGTTCGGGGCTCCGGAGAGGGGGATTCATCGCCGCCATCATCACCATCCTCCATCACCAGTTTCATGATACTCATCGCCGTGCGTGAGTAATTCCATTGTAGGCTTGTTGGACGGTGATGGGTTGGATGAGATTTACCATGTAATCGAGTTAGTTTCATTAGGGTTTGATCTCTAGTATCCACTATGTTCTGAGATTGATGTTGCTATACCCTTCCTATGCTTAATGTTTGTCACCAGGGCCCGAGTGCCATGATTTCAGCTCTGAACCTATTGTGTTTTATTGAATATATGTGAGTTCTTGATCCTATCTTGCAAGTCTATAGTCACCTGTTATGTGTTATGATCTGACAACCCCGAAGTGAAAATAATTGGGATACTTCACGGTGATGACCGTAGTTTGAGGAGTTCATATATTCACTATTTGTTAATGTTTTGGTCCGGTACTCTATTCGAAGGAGGCCTTAATATCTCTTAGTTTCCATTAGGACTCCGCTGCCACGGGAGGGTAGGACAAAAGATGTCATGCAAGTTCTTTTCCATAAGCACGTATGACTATATTCGGAATACATGCCTGCATTACATTGATGAACTGGATCTAGTTCTGTGTCAACCTATGTTATAACTGTTACATGATGAACCGCATCCGACATAATTATCCATCACTGATCCAATGCCTACGAGCTTTTCACATATTGCTCTTTGCTTAGTTACTTTACTGTTGCCACTGTTACAATTACTACAAACTGCTACTGTTACTTTTGTCACTGTTACCGTTACTTCCATACTACTTTGTTACTAAATACTTTGCTGCAGATACTAAGTTATCCAGGTGTGGTTGAATTGACAACACAACTGCTAATACTTAAGAATAGTCTTTGGCTCCCCTCGTGTTGAATCAATAAATTTGGGTTGAATAGTCTACCCTCGAAAACTGTTGCGATCCCCTATACTTGTGGGTTATCAAGACTATTTTCTAGCGCTGTTGCCGGGGAGCATAGCTCTATTATTTGAGTCACTTGGGATTTATATCTGCTGGTCACTATGAGGAACTTGAAAGATGAAAGAACTAAGATTTATCCCTCAACTACGAGGGGAGGTAAGGAACTGCCATCTAGCTCTGCACTAGATTCTCCTTCTATTATGAGTAAGCTTGCGACACCTAAACCTGCTTCTGCTATTAATTCTGATATGTCGCATGTTATTGATGATGCCACTTCTACTATGCATGATACTTATGATGAAACTACTTCTGTGCCCTACAAAAAAAATACACTTCCGTGATGATACGTGTTTGTCATAGTAGGTCGAGTTTTCTGTCATGTATGTACATCCATGACGATTTTATGACAGAATCAAGATAGTCATACCTGTGCTGTCGTAGAAGTGTTCCATGACATTACCAAAATTATCATCACGGAAGTGTCCACTTCCATGACGATAAATCGCGCGTCATAGAAGTGCTTTCGTCAAGGGTGACCGACACGTGGCATCCACCGTAACGGGACGCCGTTAACCGTTGTTAACCTATCGGGTCCATTTTTGGATCCGATAACCCGCTAACAGCCACAACCAATGCCGATTTTCCACGTGTAAAATTCTCATTGGCTGACGGATCCACACGTCAGCTCCGCGTTGGCATAGGTGTCACTCATCCAACGGTCGAGATGGGCCTATGATATGTTGACACGTGGACCGGCCCAAAAGTGGCCCATGAAGTTTAAATGGGCCAACCCAACCAAAGGCCCATAAGATTTAGCGGACCATAATGGGCCGGCCCAGCTGAAGGCCCACAAGATTTTGCAGACCATAACATGCCGGCCTAGATAAAGGCCCACAAAATGTACCACACCATAATGGGCCGGCCCAGCTAAAGGCCCAGACGATTTTGCGGACCATAATGGGCCGGCCCGGCTAAAGGCCCACAATATTTTGCGGACCACAATGGGCTGGCCCAGATAAAGGCCCACAAGATTCTGCAGACCATAATGGGCCGACCTAGCTAAAGGCCCAACATTCTCTATCAAATCGGCTTGTCAACGGCCTGTCCTAAAGTTGTCATCAACGCGGCCCATGGTCACTTCTGGCCCGTTAACAGTCCGCTAAGTAATTGGGCCGAATTACGGCCCGGTGTATTTCGGGCCTGTTAAAGGTCCTACTTCATTTGGGCCCATTTACAGGCCATCAAAACTTTCAGCCCATAAACGACCGTGAAGGATTTGGGTCATATTCGGCCATGTTTGACATTCGGCCTGTTAGAGGCCCACTATAGATTTGGGCCACTTTCGGCATGTTAACGCTGGAAGAAAACCATGGGCCATATGTGGCCCAACGTCATATCGGGCCCATTAACGGCCCATATAAAAATGACGATAATCTAGCCCGACCGAAGTTCCGGCCTATTAAAGGCCAATGTATTAGGTCTGCGCATTTACGGCCCATCCAAATTTTGGCCTGTCAAAGATCCGCATCGTAAATGGGCCACCATTTCGTCCTACTAAAACCAGTGGGTTATTTGGCACAATCAGGGCCCAATCTCACTTTCGGTCTATTAAAGGCCCATGTTTTTTATGGGCTCGAGATATTTACACCTATAAATGGCCTATTTTTACTAAGGGCCCAAATTATGTTTAGGCCTGTTAAAGGCCCACTATGGGCACAGACATACCAGAAAAATATGAAAGCTTATGCTGATTTAGGCCCAGATATTTTTAGTGGGTTACATGCCAATTTCAGCCCATAATCGTTTTTAGCCCAATTGGAATGGGCCCGACGAATGTTGGCATGTTGGGCTCCTCGGCCGAATACATTACTAAGATAAACCTACACTATACAAAAATAGCGTCGTAATTACTGCAGCCTGTGGCAGCATCATAAATGTTGTATCACAACAAAATAAATTCCAACCATACGACAAAAGGCCTGTTGGCATGAAGTTTACAGTCCTTCTAGATAAAAGCACCATCAGATGTATAGAAGCACAAATCATTTGACCTGAGTGCTAATGTTTCAGTGTAGAATCGATGGAGCAAAGACGATCTCCACCTTTTTCCGCCATTGCTCTTGAACAACGAAGCGAATGTCTGATAGTCTGGTTCCAAAACCATTCATATCTTGACGACATTTATCAACCACTATTCTTGTTTTCGAAACTACGTCCATTAGGGATTGTACTTGTGTCTGGAGCGCAGATATATCACTCTGTCTAGCAGGAAGATTTTGTTCAGTAGGCGATTTGGACGAGGTTACCTTGACAACCATCCCAGAATTATGCAGGAAGGTGCTTTTTGCACTGTTAGTGGAGAGATACTAACGCACTGCAGCAAGAGGTGACATTGTTCCTGTGGTAGCCTCGTCACTTTCAGGTGGTTGTGGTTGTTCAATCATTTGTTCCATAGCTTCCTGAAAGTTTGAACTTGTAGATTAGTGTACCAGATAAGTTACTAATGAGACAAAAACAAACAAAGTAGGTTAAACGTTTATACATCACTTATTTTGGTGAACTACTATAATACATTAGCATGTTTTGTAGTGCCAACTACATAATAAAATCACTTTCAGAACATATGTCCATGTAGCATGCCTACTGTATTGTCTATTTCCTCACATTCATTGACATCTAAGGATAAAGAGACATGGTTTAAAGTAAGATGAGCATAGTATGACATCATTCATATCATGGGCAAACAGATGTAAAACAAACAGGCTATTTTATCATTGTGTCTGCACGTGAACATAACAACTAGATTACAGATCAATACCAAAAGAATATCCTTCATCTCTTTTAAACCATGTAAGGTGAAATGATACGTTAAGACAACTGTGTATAAAAGTGAACAGAGTAACTGACATTGGCTGCAAACCAAGTAGTTAAATGAACACATCACATTACCAATCAGTTCAAGGCAGGAGAAGTAAGGACTTACAATAGCGGCTTGAACTGGTGTGCTCATGCCCTTCATCTTGCTGGTGTGGCAATCCTTGAAGATTTGCACTGCATTTGGTTCAGGTTCTTTTTGGTCCGCACGTGCTTTCCCCTGTATTTGGAACAAGTCAATATAGATACGATAATATGGCACAAAAAAAGAAGGAAGTAGCAGCTATTTACGAGAGCCTCGCAGTGTGCAGTATAGCTACGAGATCCTATTGTCTGTTTGAATTTCACTTTAGAACGGTTGGTTTTGTTCTTAAAATAGTTAGCCTAGAAGAAGATACACTTGTAAGGCACATACATAAATACAAGTTCAATATGTGGTCTGATCAAATACATATAGCCTACCTGATACTTTGGATCAGACCAGCGTTTAACGAGGGCTGTCCAGTCTTCATCTATAATATATTCCACTGGAGATGTTTGGGTGATTTCATTGTTAGCCTTGCCTTCAAAGTGAGATTCTCTAAGGTGGTACCGATACTGTCGTAGAGAAGACTGAAAAACATGAGTTCATGCTTTTTTAGTTGCATCATCTTTCGAATCCAACTTGAACCTCATCTGTTGAAAAAAGAATGTGAGTATTATTAGGAGGAAGCTAGAAAGTATGGGACAGAGCAAGACAATATTACTAATTGCGATGAATAACATTACTTATGGATAAATGGTCAAGGAAGGTGTTAAACTGGGTATTGTCTTTCTCATTCCTGTACTGGATCCACATTGGGAGGATACGTGCATGACACCTAACGGCAAAGGCTGCCTCTGTTACTAACTTGGCTGACTCTATAGCATCACGTGGCCTTTTTAAACCTGCCTCAAAATGGATCTCCATTCTTCCTCCTTTAGATTTTGTTAACCTATCAAGCATTATCCCTGATGTCTCTTTCCGCTTGCGCCGTGGTGCTAGTTCAACAACGAATATGGAAAGTGTTAGTGTACATCAAACTGTGAGAGTACATATAAAGGAGCATGCAACTGCAACTTGACTCGGTCAGGTACCGTCTTGGTGTTGATGCTCATGAGGTTCGTCTGATCTTGCCAAGTCCTGTTGTGTCAGCAGTGCTTCGAAAGTAGTGTTAGGTGTGATGGCAGCTTGGGAACTGGCCAGTTCCGGAGCAAACAAACGAGTAACTTGTTGAGATGCTGGTACTGTTGAAGCGGATGCTGCAGCTGGTGGAGCAGATGATACTATGTTTGTAGATTTAGTCGGTGGACTTGGACCTTCTACTGCACTATAAGTACCAGCAGAATCTCAACGGCAGATCCTTTTCTGTTTCACCCGACGAGTAACAGCACTTCCTACTATATTATTTTCTTGCTCTTTTTTGACTTTGCCATGTCAAGCTATACCCGCAACACAAAAGAATAAAACTACTCTTCAGAACTCATTGATGCATGATACAGACAAGCAATACTTTGATGTAAGACAACTGTATGAGGATGGAATATGTAATAAAAACAGGACGGCATGACATATTCACAGCTATGATGTGCAAACTAAGCAGAAGGATTTTCAAGAAAATAGAAGTAATGCAAGCTAGACACCATATGAAAGATGCAGCCAATATTACTCTTCCAAGTTAAAAGTGTCTTGTCATAAGTGGCAATTCGAAAAATTAGAAGTAGTACAATGTAGAAATCAATGCAAGATGCAACCACTATCAAACTGCCATGTTAAAAGCGTCCAATCATGAGTGACTGATGCGGGATACACAACAGCAGTACTTTGATATAAGAACATGGTATGATAGATAGATGCAATGTATTCTAGACACAGAAAGCCATGTCATATGCACATGTATAACGTATAAACTCAGCAGGTGCAATTTAATTAAAATAGAAGAAATACATGCTAGACAACATATGCAACATGAAACCAATTATCACACTGTCAACTTAGAGCAAGCACCTGCGATGGTGGAGTACGGGAGATGAACACATCATGTAGACTTGGGACTTCAACTTCATTAGCAGTAGCAGTGGCAAATCTAGAGAATCTCTGTTTGCGTCGGTGCGGAGGACCACCAACATCCCCTAACTTACTCTTTTCCTTCCTATTTTCTGATATTGCCTTATGAAGTCAAAACCACAAGATGATGAATAAAATTAGCTCGGCATAACTGGTTGATGCATGATACAGACGAACACTACACTACTAGGGAAAACCTTATACACAGAACTTTAGGAGTAGCGTGTGTCAAAGAAGCACGCTGGTGCTAAATAGCAGCAGCGAGCCTGCCGAAACCACGCTGCAGATAATGTCGTAGCAGTAGCGCGTCTCGCCGAAAACTCCTTACTACTAAAATTCTCACGGCTTAGCCGATATGGTACACATAGTACTAGCGATCTACATGGAACCACGCTACTGCTACTTTCTTTGTAGCAGCGCGTTTTACTTTAAACTCGCTACTACTAAAGGATATAAAATTAAATGAAAAGCAAATAGAAAGGTAATTGAAAATGAAAGAAATAGAAGAAGGTGAAAGGAAAAAAATAAAATGTGAAGAAAAATAAGTGAAAAAGGGAAAAAGGAGAAAGTTGTAGCAATAGCGCGTATCGCAGAAAGCGCTGTAGCTAATGTAGCAGCAGCGTGTTTCTAGGAACGCGCTACTGCTACTTCTGACTTAACCACCGCGTTCGTCCTTCCCCACGGCCACTTCCCCAAATCTCACTACTCCGTTCTCGCCGCCGCCGTCGCCCGTCATGCTTGGCTCTCCACACACCCTCTCGCCGCCCCGCCCGGATTCAACGCCGCCCCTGCCCCGACCTCAACGTCGCCCAGACGCCGCCCCGACCTCGACGCCGCCCCGGATGCCGCCCCAAGCCCGACCTCGATGCCGTCTGCCCCTCTCTCGCCGCAGGCACCCAATCGAGGTGAGCACGCCTGTTCCTCCCCCTCCCCTACCTCTGCCTAGATAGAGTTCTTCAAATTTTAGTTGCATCAAATAGTTAGGGTTCACCTATGGGTGGAAATGAATTGATCTGAGATCGGCTGGGATTTTTTCTTAGGTGATGTTTTCTTGGATGATGAATAAACACTAGTGTAATGCATAATAAAACGAGTAAAATTTGACCTTCTTCTATTTAGTTAGTAAGACTAGTTAGTAAGAACTAGGTACTAATTAGGTGATTTTTTAGTTAAAGAAATTTTTCCCGCCTCGACGTGGACGATGCCTATCCCGCATCCTCGTCGTCGAGTTGGCGGAGGACGACACCTGCTTGTCCAGATCGGCCATGTCCGGGACTGGGCTCCGCCGGGGTGGTACTGGGAGGCGCTACCTACCGGGGGGCGCAGGTTGGTGAGGAGCCAGCCTGTCGTTGACTTGAACCTTCTTTGGTGGCGGTCGCGTGGGCCAGTGACGATCCAGAGGCTCGAGGACTCCGCGGAGGTGGTGCGTCATCGTGTCAGTTGGGAGGACGCGCACGTCCGTCGCTACTTGTTTGCGTTGGAGCACAGGCCGTTCTCCAATACTTTGCGGTGTTCTTCGGGATCTCACCGAGCTATGATCCGTGATGGTGCCTTCTCTCAGGTGTCCACCGCACGCTACCGATACCCGTCGTGTGCTAGAGTTTTAGTTGTATTAGTGATGTTATATGTATGACACTATTCGTGATGTATTATCGATAATATTCGACGATGTCTTGACGCATGAGATGATCTACTTTTGCTTATTGAATGCATGCTAATTTGAGTCCTATAAGATATTTTGAAATGTATATCTTGTGTTGCTCAATATCCAAGTGGCGATCATGTTTGCAGGTTACACCTTGAGTGGCCTATGTTTTGCGGAGTGTTGATTCATTTCCGTTCCGGCAAATTTCAGCGCCGATATGTCCTATTTTAGCAAAGGTCATGCCGGATTTTTCCGTGAATTTTGGCATGACTTGTGCTAGAATATGTAGGAAATATCGAGTGCCCCGGATTTGTGTGTTGAGTATCTTGGTAGTTGTCTTGATTGATTTTCAATTAATGTTTTAACTATGAACATAGGAAATGTCCGGCGACGAGAAGGATTTCGGTATTTGCAAATCTGCGAAGACAAAGCGCTGGCTGTCTTGACGGAATCTTCCTAGATGATGATAGGCGCTCAAACATCAAGCTGGACGAGAACTTCAAGTGGATACTGATGAAGTCACAACGCCAAGTCTTTTTTCATAATTAAGCATGACATCTGCTTCATTTGCTTCAACTTATATATTTTTTTTACTATTCTACTAGCGTATCCCCTACCATGCAAGAGTTTTTGTATTGGATAAGATAGGTTTCAGTCATAGTATGGAGGAAAAGAAATTTTACTTGAAGATCGAGCATGGTTATATTTTCCATGCGAAGTTATACAATTCAGATGACTACACCTATTTTGGATGCAAAACATGGCGAGCACTATGCAAGACTTACGCATTTGAGCCTGATATGGTTATCACCTTCGATATTCGTCCGGAAGATGATATTAAAGGTAATACCAACATTTGGGTCGATGTGCAAGTGCCTCCAGTTATACCATTATGTAAGTTTCTCAACCATATTTATGTCTTTGATATTGTTTATTCAAAAATAGTTGACAACTAATTTGTATTGTCACTTATTTCCGCAAGCAAACATGTCCGGTAACTTGGTAGACAGGACCGATATCGTGTCCGGAGCTGAACTCAACTGCGAGGAGCTCACCATTATGTTTCATGGCTTGAGGATCTTGATCTTGTCAAGACAAATTTTCTTCCTGCATTTAGAAATGTTAGTACTGAAAATGTGCGACCCATAGTGTTCGTAATGAACTACGGTCACATCTATTTAGGAAGGATGGTAAGATTTTTACTATTTGTAATCGGTGCATCTTTTCCATACATTATTTTTGAAGCTAAACTTCATTGCTAAGTATGTTACCGTACGATGTTCTTCAACAGACTCCCAATGAATGTTGTGCCTTATGGGATCGAGACTAAAGGTACCATGAGTATTATCAGCTTATGGCCAAGATATCATACAGATTACTTTAGTGCATTCAAGATTAGCGACGGATGCTTAATAGTGCAAGACTGGACCAAATATGTGATGGGGGAGCGGAGAGAACTAATAGGGGGCAGCAAACAGATGCGCTACCCATGATTAGGAGACAGGTTCATCTGCATGCTCCAGTTTGATCGAGGAGGAGAGCTATATATGTTTTATGTTATTTTACCTAAGAGAGAGCAGCAGGAGTGATTAGCTAGCTAGAAATGAGTTTGAGGATGATGATGTGCTACACTATTACTATGATGATAAAATAGCTAGTGTTGGTGGTAATGACTACGATGATTATTATTAGCTAGTGTTAGTGCTGATTAAATAAATCTTGTTGGTGGTAATGACTATGATGATGATTAAATAGCTTAGGTGGCGGATTAGATTCAAGTGGAGGCAACATGTTGTGCACATCGAAGTACTACTAGTCCAAACTAGATCAAGTTTGGATTAGTAGTATACTTTTGACATGCACCACATATTGCATCCACTTGAACCTAATCCACCTTCATTTAATACACTGTTATGGACATAATGATGTAAACCTCATAACAGCTGGTATTGTACCAATATTTGTATGATGGCGCATAAATACACTAAAAATAAAAAAAATAAAAATAAAAAAAAATACTAGTAGCGATGGAAAGAAAACACGCTGCAAGTAGATACCTTAGTAGTAGCACGGTTGTGAACAAGCGCTGCAGCTATTTGTCCTAGCAGTAGCGCGTGATGGCACGCGTTACTGCTAAGCAATAGCTGTAGCGCCTTATTAGTAGCGCGGCCACCCGCGCTACTAGTGGGCACAAAACATGCGCTACTGCTAGGGTTTTCCCTAGTAGTGCTACTTTGATGCATGTAAGGCAAGCGCAGGATAGGAGGATGGAATATATACAAAAAAAGACAGCGTTTCATATTCACACGTACGATAGGAGGATGGAATATGTATGAAAAAACAGTAAGCAGAAGGCATTTCAACAAAATTAGAAGAAATGAAAGCTAGGCACCATATGAACATGTAACCGATATCACTCTATCAGGTAAAAAGTGTCTCGTCGTAAGTGCCATTTCAAGAAATTAGAAGCAGTACAAGCTAGAACACAATGCAAGATGCAACCTATATCACAGTCCCAAGTTAAATGTGTCTTATGGGTAAGTGATCATTGCAGGTATAAGTTGTAAGCTATGCAGATGCAATTCAACATAACCAGAAGCAATACAAACAAGACATCATACAGAAAACGCAACCATATAACAGTTCCAAGTAAGAGCAAGCACCTGTGATGGTGGAGTAAGGGATATGTGCTCATCATGTACGCGTATGTTCTAGAAACAGGAACACGTGTCATATTCACATGCATTATGTGTAAAGTAAGTAGATGCAATTCAAGTTAGAAGCAATACAAGCTAGACATCATACGCAACATGCAACCACATATAATAGTGCCAAGTTAGAGCAAGCACCTGTGATGGTGGAGTAGGGGAGATGTGCTCATCATCTACGCAGCTACGTTGACTGTCCAGCCTTGTGTTGTCTTGTGAATCTTGTTGGGAGGATGGTGGAGTAGAATCTGTAGAGACCCCCTATTTAAGTTGCTCCAAAGGACCACCATCATCCACTCCCGGACTAATTTCCTTCAACTGTAATGATTTTGCACTGTGAAGTCAAACCGATAAGAAAAAGGAATAAAATTCGCTCTTTAGAACTCATTCATGCATGATACTGACGAACACTACTCGGATGAAAGGCAAACACATGATGCAAGGATGGAATATGTATGAAAAACAGGATGGCGTGACATATTCACACCTATGTTGTGGTAACTAAGCAGAAGGCATTTCAACAAATTAGAAGCACTCCAAGCTAGACACCATATGAAAGATGCAACCAATTTCACTCTGCCAAGTTCAAACTGTATGGCATTTCAACAAATTAGAAGCAGTACATGCTACAAATCATATGCAAGACACAACCAATATCACAGTGGCGACTTAAAGGTGCCTTATCATAAGTGACTGATGCGGGATATGCAAGAACAGTAATCTGATGTAGAAACAGGAACACATGTCATATTCACAGGCATTATGTGTAAAGTAAGCAGATGCAATACAACAAAGTTAGAAGCAATACAAGCTAGACATCTGACGCAACATGCAACCACATATAATATTGCCAAGTTAGAGCAAGGACCTATGATGGTGGAGTAGGGGAGATGTGCGCATCATCTACACAGCTACGTTGACTGTCTAGCCTTGCGTTGTCTTGCGAATCTTGTTGGGAGGATGGTGGAGTAGAATCTGTAGAGAACCTCCGTTTCAGTTGCTCGAAAGGACCACCATCATCCAATGCCTTGCTAATTTCCTTCAGCTTTATTGATTTTGCATTGTGAGGTCATATCGACAAGAAAAAGGAATATAATTCGCTCTTCAGAACTCATTCATGCATGATACTGACGAACACTACTCTAATGAAAGGCAAAGTCATGATACGAGGATGGAATATGTACAAAAAAATGGACGGCTTGACATATCCGCACATATGATGTGGTAACTAAGCAGAAGGCACTTCAACAATTTAGAAACACTACAAGAGACCATATGGAAGGTGCAATCAATATCACTCTGCCAAGTTAAAACTGTCTCGTCATAGGTGGAGTTCATCAAACTAGAAGCAACACATGCTAGAAATCATATTCAAGACGCAAACCAGTATCACACTGCCAACTTAAAGGTGTCCCATCATAAGTGGCTGATGTAGGATACACAAGAAGAGTAGTTTCATGTAAGAACATGGTGTGATATACAGATATATTATGTACGAAAAATAGGAAAGCTTGTCATATTCACATATATCATGTGTAAGCTAAGCAGATGCAGTTTACACTAATTAGGAGCAATATGAGGTAGACACCATATGCAACATGCAACCAGATATCACACTGCCAAGTTAGAGCAAGCACCTTGGATGGTGGAGTAGGGGAGCGGAAGCTTGGACCTTGTAATGCACTATCAGTATAAGGAGAATCGGTATAGATGCTCCATTTAACTTGCTGAAGAGGACCACCATCATCGCCTTCCTTACTCTTTTCCTTCCTCTTTCTTGATTTTGCCTTGTCAAGTCAAACCCACAAGAAAAAGGAATAAAATTTGCTCTTCGAAACTCATTGATGCATGATACTAACGAACACTACTTTCATGTAAGGCAGCCGCATGATAGGAGGTTGGAATATGTATGAAAAACAGGACGACGTGACATATTGACATGTATGATGTATAAAGTGTAAACTAAGCACAAGGTGCTTGAACTTGTTAGAATCAATTCAAGCTAGAAACCATATGAAATATGAAACCAATATCACTCTGCCAAATTAGAAGGGTGCCCTAACAAATGTATTTGACCAAATTAGAAGAAATACATGGCAACAAGCTAGAAATAATATGCAATGTGCAACGAATAAAGGTGACTCATCGTAAGTGATTGATGCAGGATACAGAAGAGAGGTAGTTTCATGTAAGAACAAGGTTAACACATAGATGTAGTGTGTACCAAAAATAGGAAGGCATGTCAAATTCACAGGTATAGTGTGTAAACTAAGCAGATGCAATTTACCCTAATTAGAAGTATTACAAGCTAGACACCGTATGCAACATGCAACCACATATCACATTGCGAAGTTAGAGCAACCTGTGATGGTGGTGTAGGGGAAGTGCGGTTTTCATGTATAGAGCTACGTTCAATATCTTCATTTAGGCTTGATGTTTCTTGAGAATCATGTGGAGAGGATGAAATTGCATTCTTTATAAGAGTATTGCGTCTCATATTAACCCACGCGCCTGACTATCTCATCATAAACGATAGATGCAGGATACATAAGAACAGTAGTTTGATGTAAGAACATGGTGTGATAGGCAGATGTAGTATGTACCAAAAATAGGAAGGCGTGTCATATTCACATGTATAATGTGTAAGCTAAGGAGATGCAATTTAACAAATTAGGAGCAATACAAGCTAGGCACCATATGCAACATGCAACCAGATATCACACTGCCATGTTAGAGCAAGCACCTTGGGTTGTGGAGTAGGGGAGATGAGATTTGGAACTAGCACTGCAGTATGAGTCGCAGGAGAATCTGCAGAGATCATCTATTTCGGTTGCTCCAGAGGACCACCACCATTAGGTGCCTTCGTCCTTTCAGATTTTGCCTTGTCAAGTAAACACACAAGAAAAAGAAATGAAATTAGCACTTCCAAATTCGTTGATGCATGATACTGACGAACACAACTTTTATGTATGGCAACCACATTGTAGGAGGATGGAATATGTATGAAAAACGCTAAGCAGAAGCACTACAAAAAAATACACTTCCGTGATGATACGTGTTTGTCACAGTACGTCGCGTTTTTTGTCATGCATGTACATCCATGACGATTTTATGACAGAATCAAGATAGTCATACATGTGCTGTCATAGAAGTATTCCATGACATTACCAAAATTATCATCACAGAAGTGTCCACTTCCATGACGATAAATCGCGCGTCATAGAAGTGCTTTCGTCAAGGGTGACCGACACGTGGCATCCACCATAATGGAACACCGTTAAGCTATCGGGTCGGGTTTTGGATCTGATAACCCGTTAACAGCCCCGACCAATGGGAAATTTCCACGTGTAAACTTCTTATTGGCCGGACGAAACACGTGTCAGCTCGTCAGTGGGTCAGATAGGTGCCTATGATATGTCGACACGTGACACAGCCCACCACTGGCCCATTTAGCTTACAAAGCCGACCCGTTTGACTTGGTCAAAAGTTAACGGGCTGGCCCATGAAAAGCATGTTAACGGTCTCTTTGCAAATAGCCCATTTTACGGCCCGTTAACTCACGACCCGTTAGGCCCTAAAGGAAATCGGCCCAACAACGTCATGTGGGCCGTCGAATATAACACCAGCCCATTTCACTTTCGGCCCATGTATGGCCCACGACATCTTTCGCCCCATATGAGGCCTTCATATCTTTTGGCCCTTTATAGGCTCACGGTGACTCTAGCCCATAATAATAGTAATTTTCTTTGTACCCATTAACAACCCGTGATTTAAATGGGCCGTTTCCTGCCCGTGTTAGTTTTCGGCCTATTGACGGCCCATACGTTCTTGGGCTCCTTTATGCCCTCGATTACTTCGGCCCGTTCTTGGCTGTTCCCCTAATGAGCCAAATTCGCCCATGGCAAGAAGTCGACCCGTTAGCCCGTTACCTAATGGGCCAAATTGACCCATGGCAAGAGTCGGCCCGTTTACATCTGTTAACCCGTTCGCCGTTTCCGGCCCGTCCTATATTACGGCCCATTAATGACCCATTATGCCCGTGATGAAATTAAGCCTTTGCTGTCCCACGGCTCGTTAACGCCCGTTACCGTCTTGGGCGATACCAATTCGCCCGTTCACGGCCCATGTGAACCCATTTCTCCGACGGCCGAGGCCCACCGATTCTCTGACCTGTTGGAGGCTCATTTATCGACGGCCCGTAGGGAGACACTGTCGTGGGGTTTCTTGGAGCACGAGCACCTATGGGCGGGGCCCCTTCGGTCCGACAAGGGGCGGAGGGTCGCCACGAAGAGCAGATCGAGGTCGAGCGCGCGGGGGATTTTACCCAGCTTCGGAGCTCTCCGGAGAGATAAAACACCTACTGCTGCTTTGTGTTTATATTTGTTCTTGCTTGAGAGCGTGGGTATGCTGTGGTGTCGAATGCGTCGGATGAACCGAAGCCACTGCGGAACCGAAATTCCGAACCCCTTCTACGTGCGCATGGGCCTCCTTTTTATAGTCTAAAGGGGTCACCGATAGGTGGCAGCGTAGAAAGAGGGGTAAAAAGGTAAAAACGCGGGTTGGTACAACCACTATCTCTGATGCCCTACCTAACTCGGCGGGGGACAAGGGCATTTAATGCCCGTCCGGTCGCTCAACGATTGCACGGCGACCATTAGGGCGCCACCGATCGCCACGATGGCCTTCTTGTCGACCGCTTTCCACCTCGCACCGCATGGCTGCCTGGCGCCCGCCACGTGCTCTGGGATGGTCCTGGGGTGACACGTCGTTGGATGCGCTGGAGCTCGGGTGCAGAGTGGCAGCCCTGCCGCGGCAAGCACCTTGCCGCGGCCGTTGTCTTGTCGCACCGGCAAGATTGCCGCTCGCCGGGCCTTGCCGGGACGCGCGGGGCGTCGCGGCAAGTTTTCTGAAGTGTCTTGGTTGGCCTTCCCGGCAAGCTCCTCTTGCCGGGGTCTTTGTCCTTCCCGGCAAGCTCCTCTTGCCGAGGACTTGTCCTTCCCGGCAAGCTCTTCTTGCCTGGGCCTTGTCTTCTCAGTTGACACTTTGTTCTTGAATGGCAGTAAAACAGGAATGACGGAGGGTCTTGGCGGACGCCCGGCAAGCCTTGCTGCGGGACGCTGCGATTGCCCGTGCACAAGTTCGGGGTACTAAGGTACCCCTACTTTAGTACACCGACAGGAGCCCCCGGGCCTGGGCCATACACGGTGCCGAGCGCTGTTGGGCTAGGCCCAAAACAGGGCACGGGCACGCGCGGCCTGGGTCCAAACCAGATCTGCTCCGTATCCACTGCGGCCTCCCGTAACGGCACGTGTCAATTGCGGCGTCGTGGGAGAGGTGGGTGGCGTGCACGATTTTTGAGGCGTCCACCCCCCGTGATCACGGGGTGGGGCGAGGTCACCTCATCCGTCGCCTCGGCTCTGCATCCTCGCCACGCGGCTCCCATGTGCTTGGGGTCATGGGCGGTGGAAGTGGTAAATTGGGCCGTCACGAGCAGGGGCAGCAGGTCGGCCCCCACTCCCTGCTCTTCCTTTGCCTTGATTCGCTGAGCGGGGCGGCCGAGCCCCCACCTCGCTCTTTAAAAAGAGCGCAAGGGGAGCGCAGAAGCCCGCACTCTCTCATCTTCTTCTTTCTTCAGCTTCTGCTCCCCTTTCTCTCATTCGCCATGGAGAAAGCGAACCCTGGTCCTTCATCGGTGGCGGCGAGAGTTGCCGCCAGATAGCGCATCCCTCCTTATCCTGCGCCCATGGTGGCAGAGCCAGCCACAAGGGGAAGAGGGAGGGGGCGAGGTCGGGGACGAGGTCGAGGACGAGGTCGGCGCGAGGCAGAGGTGGGCCGGCGGCGTCGGCCGCCTCGCCCGGCGGTTCCTCTCCTCTCGGCGGTCCATACGGGGGACGACCCTTGCGAGTTCTTCGTCAGGCTGCGTCGGGCGCCTCGTCGGCGCCTCCGGCTTCCTGCCCCGTTTTGCGAGCGCGTTGGGGTTGGACCCGCCCGAGACGCTGAGATTGCACATGAGGGGCTGTGGGATCAGCGGCACGCGAGTCAGTGTTGTATCCCCAGCCCCTAATGTGATGTATCTTGATCGTGGGTGGAAGACGTTCGCCCGTATCCACAGCCTGACGGCGGGGTTTACCCTCCATTTTAAGTTAATGGAGGGCAACCTCCTCTCCGTCAAGGTCTTCGGCGACTTCGGCATTCGGGCGAGCTGCTGCGTGGACAGCTCCTCCGATAGTGAAGACTCCCCCTCGAGCGAGAGTGACGAGGAGGAGAGCGACAGCGACGACGAGGGTAGCGAGCGGCGGGATGACGGGCCCGACTAGGTGTCGGGCGCCGCTCCGGGCGTCACCGGCGACCCCATCATCCGGGTCGCCGGCTCCTTGAACTCCTCGGGGTCGTCTCCTTGGGCGGCTGGCGTAGGGAGGCTGCGGAAGGGGAAGAGGGTTGGCGGCAAGCCCGTCAAGTCGGAGTACGAGGGCGTAGTGCCCTCGACAGCGTGCTGACGCCCTGCCGCCCCGTCTTCGAGCTCTGCTTCCGGCACCGCCATCACCGTCCAGCCCCCGGACGGCCCCAGGGATGTTCTCTTGGTGTCTTCCGGCACCCGTAGCTCGCCTAGGCGCTCCTTTTGCCCTTTTCGCCTCCTTGTCCTACCTCCTGAAAAGAGAGACAGGAAAGGGATTACGGGCATCTTATCTTTTTAATTTGTAAGCCTTCGGGCCTTAGCTGCATCTAAAGCTTGTAATCCTCTCTTTCATGTTTTTCATCCTCTATGGACTGTATGTGTGTGGGATGTTTTTTTAATGAAAAAAAGGGGAAACTTGCTATGTTATATCCTTTACTTGATTCCATCTCTTGTATGTTTTTACCCTACGCTTTGAGGGAACTTGCCGGTGCAAGCACACTTGCTGAGTGCGGAACATCAGCAGCCCGCTGGCGGTGTTGCCTCCAGCAAGAAATCTTGTCGGGGCTAGTTGCAGCGCACTTGTATTGTTGAGCGGACTCAAAACAAATCAAGGGCGCAACTTAGCCACGAGCCGATTCCTCCGCGCACAGGTTTCCCATACAAGGGACGGTCGTTCAAGGAATATAACTTCACGTTCCCCAGTCCATAAGAGGATGCATGATGAGGGATGAAAAACTTATCTGATATCGCAGCCCCCGGCAACTCTGGCTTGCCGGGGATGAATCTTAGTACTCGCAGCCCCCAACAACGCTGGCTTGCCGGGACCCAGGTGCCGGCGCACCTTTCTCTCCTTTTCCTTGTCGTCTGTTACATCCCTTGTATGTTTTTACCCTACGCTTTGAGGGGACTTGCCGGCGCAAGCACACTTGCTGAGTGCGGAACATCAGCAGCCTGCTGGCGGTGCTGCCTCCAGCAAGAAACCTTGTCGGGGCTAGTTGCAGCGCACTTGTATTGTTGAGCGGACTCGAAACAAATCAAGGGAGCAACTTAGCCACGAGTCGATTCCTCCGCGCACAGGTTTTCCATACAAGGCACGGACATTCAAGGAATATAACTTAGAAATTTAAAACTGATTATGCTCAAACTTTGGCAACTTAGCTTTTCTGTCGTTTGTGTCCCGGCAAGGCTAGATTCCTTCGAACGACGGCTGGTCCACACCTTCATTTTCTCCTCCTCTCCCCCCCCCGTTGAACTTGTGGGCGGAGGAACCTTCTTTTTGAGAAGAAAGAAGAGAAAATAATGATATAGAACCTTAAGGTTCGTTACCGCTTACCGGGAGCAGGCGCTGCACAAAGTGTCAGTGTATACATGCTAAAAAGGAAAAAAAAGCATGAAATTTGACAACTTTTGGCATAGCATACAATCTTTATTTATGCACGGGATCTGCGCCCGGCTTTGTACAAAGGGTTACATGCAACAGCGGCAAGGCTTGTAAAAAAGGTGGTTGCCGGAACGGGTCTGGCAACCGCGCCTTATGGGTAAAACTTGCGAAGATGCTCTATGTTCCAGGAGTTACTCACCGGAAAGCCATCTTCAGTCTCAAGGCGGACAGCGCAAGGCCTAGTGACTCGTTTCACCCGATAAGGGCCTTCCCACTTCGGCGTCAACTTGTTAGAATTCTTGGCGGATTGAACGCGCCGAAGAACAAGGTCGCCTTCCTCGAAGCTTCGGCATTAACTGCGGCTATGGTAGCGGCGCAAAGCTTCTTTGGTAACGAGCAGCTCGTATCGCCTGACTGAAGACGATCTTCCTCGAGGATCAGTGCGTCATCTTGCCGCAGCTGCTCTTGCTCAAGCTCATCATAAGCGAGCACTCGAGGCGATCCGTATACGAGTTCCGTGGGGAGAACTGCTTCTGCTCCATAGACAAGAGCAAAAGGTGTCTGGCCAGTGGCTCGATTTGGCGTCGTCCTGATCGACCAAAGAACCACCGGCAGCTCCTCGATCCAATTTCTTCCGCACTTGCGCAGCCTGTCGAAAGTTCTGGTCTTGAGCCCGTGCAGCACTTCAGCGTTCGCCCTCTCCGCTTGACCGTTGCTTCTCGGGTGAGCAACAGAAGCGAAGCAGATCTTGGTGCCAAGATCTTGGACGTACTGCATGAAGGTGCGGCTCGTGAATTGTGTGCCGTTGTCGGTGATGATCCTGCTAGGGACTCCGAAACGGCAAACAATTGACCTGAAGAACTTGATCGCTTGTTGTCTTTGTCACCTTCCTCACTAGTTCCACTTCAGGCCACTTTGTGAACTTGTCGATTGCAACGTACAAGTACTCAAAGCCCCCGACAGCTTGGGGAAAGTGGCCGAGGATGTTGAGCCCCCAGACCGAAAATGGCCAAGATAAAGGGATTGTTTGGAGAGCTTGAGCTGGTTGATGAATCTGTTTGGAGTGGAACTAGCACGCTTCACACTTGGTTACTTGTGCAGTTGCATCCTGGAGGGCTGTCGGCGAAGAAACCTTCAGGAAGGCTTTGAAGCAAGTGCTCTTGCGCCAATGTGGTGACCACATATGCCTCAATGTATCTCCGCCAACAGCTCCTGTCCTTCTTCCCGGGAAATGCACTTCAATTTCACTCCATTGAATCTTCTTCTGTACAGTATGTCGTTGACAAATTGGTACATACTTGATTGCCGGGCTACTTTCTCCGCTGCTTCTTGCTCCTCGGGAAGTTCTCCTGTCTGAAGGAAATGGACGATCTGCTGTGCCCATGTCGGAGCTTGTGGCTTGACGACAAGGACTAAAGGCGCAAATGCTGCTGCGAGAACATCTGCTTCTATGGCAAGAATATGGGATCCTGCCGGAGCATGATGCCCCCCGGCAAGCGTGTCGGGACACAGCTTGTCGGGAGCGTCTGCTTCAACGAAACAAACCCTAGGGCTTGTCGGAGCAGACTGCTCTTCAGCAATTTCTGTGTTGATCCTGGGGACCTTCTTGGCGGCGGCTCCGGGGAGCTCTGCCGGAAAGTAGTCGCCAGTGACCAACTTTCTCTTCTTGCTCTGTCCAGTCGATGGTGTTACAGATTGTTGAGTCATCTTGAGCACAAAAATTCCTGGCTCCACAGGTAACTTGAGTGCGGCACACTTTGACAGGCCATCTGCAATGTCGTTCTGAGCTCTTGGAACGTGTTCCATCTATAGGCCGTCAAAATGTTCTTCTAGCTTCCTCACTTCATCAATGTATGCTTCCATCAGTGGACTCTGATAATCTTTGTTGACTTGGCGGACGACAAGCTGTGAATCACCCCTGACAATAAGCTTTTTGATCCCAAGTTCTGCTGCGATCCTGAGTCCGGCAAGCAAGCCTTCATACTCTGCAGTATTGTTTGTTGCTTGCTCCTTGGGAAAGTGCATTTGGATCACGTACTTGAGGTGCTCTCCGGTGGGTGCGACAAGTAGTACGCTCGCACCGGCGCCTTGCAGCGAGAAGGCACCATCAAAGTACATGATCCATTCTTTGCTATCTTCCTTGTCGAGGATGCTCCTCTCCGGAGTTTCTTCATTAGGTGTTGGCGTCCATTCTGCTATAAACTCTGCCAATGCTCGGCTCTAAATAGTTGAAGTACTTTCAAACTTGAGGCCAAAGCTTGACAATTCCAGTGCCCACTCGATGATCCTGCCTGTTGCTTCTCGATTTTGCAACAACGGAAAGTGAGTGACCACTGTGATCTCATGTGCTTGAAAGTAATGGCGCAGCTTCCTCGAGGCCATGAGAAGGCCGAAAAGCAACTTCTGCACACCAGAGTACCTTGATCTAGCCCCCTGCAGAAGGGAACTGACAAAGTAAACTGGGCGCTGCACCATCTTCTTCTGTTTCTCCTCCGGCAACTGTACAGATCCATCTTTGCGGGAGATAGAACTTGTCGGGGAAGCCCCCTGCTTGTCGCTGGACTCGCTTGCCGCGGTTGCTGGCTCATCATCTGCCTCCCTCTCCGCAACTAACACAGCACTAACCACTTGATTGGTTGCCGCCAAATATAGCAGCAACTTCTCTTGTGGCTTAGGTGCGACAAGTGTTGGAGTGGAGGATAGGTATCCCTTCAAGTCCTGCAGCGCAACCTCCGCTTCCGGAGTCCATTTCATTGGACCTGCCTTTTTCAAAATTTTGAAAAACGGCAGGGTGCACTCAGCAGACTTAGAGATGAACCTACTGAGAGCAGCAACACAGCCGGCAAGCCTCCGCACACCCTTGACGCGCTTCGGGGCTTCAATCTTCTCGATGGCCTTGATCTTGTCGGGGTTGGCTTCAATCCCCCGCTGGGACACGAAGAACCCGAGAAGCTTGCCGGAAGGAACTCCAAACACGCACTTCTCGGGGTTCAACTTGAGATTGACCTTGCGCAAATTTGCAAAACTCTCATCCAAATCTTGGATCAAAGTTTCTCTGTCCTTGCTCTTGACCACTATGTCATCCATGTAAGCTTCTACATTTCTGTGCAGCTGTGGCTCAAAAGCATGACTGACTACTCTTGCAAATGTTGAACCAGCATTCTTTAGTCCGAAAGGCATCTGTACAAAGCAGTACGTGCCACATGGAGTAATGAATGCGGTTTTCTCTTCATCCTCTTCTGCCATGAAGATCTGATGATATCCTGAGTATGCATCAAGGAATGAAAGCAAATCACATCCTGCTGTGGAGTCGACAATCTGGTCAATGCGCGGCAAGGGAAATGGATCCTTGGGACAAGCTTTATTAATGTCAGTGAAGTCAATACAAAGCCTCCACTTCCCGTTTGCTTTGCGCACGAATACTGGATTGGCTAACCACGTTGGATGGAGTACTCCTCGGACCAAGCCTGCTGCTTCCAATTTCTTGATCTCCTCTGCAATGAACTCTTGACGCTCTACTGCTTGCTTCGACTCTGCTGCTTGGCGGGCGGCGTGAGGCGACGGCAGGTGGTGCTCAATTACTTTCCTGGGAACACCGGGGAAGTCAGATGGTTGCCATGCAAACACATCGACATTCGCCCGCAGGAAAGCAATGAGCATGCTTTCCTATTTAGGGTCAAGCGTGGCACTGATGGTGAAGGTACCACCGGTGCCGTCCTCCTTGGCGGCCACTTTCTTGGTCTCTGGTGAAGCTGTCTTTGCCTTCTTGCACTTGCCGGTGGAGCTCGATGGTGCGTCCTCGACGGTAGCGCAGCACGAAGAGGTGCGCTTGCCGGAGTGGGCATCGAGCTACTCTTGCGGACTTGGTCTTCTTCTTCTTCCCCGGAGCTTGGTGACAAGTGATTTGCGCTCTCGTGGCTGCTGCTTCCGGTAGATCTTGTCGATGCAGATAAGTGCATCTTTCTTGTCGCCATGGACAGAAATAACACTTATCGGACCAGGCATCTTGAGCACATTGTAGGCGTAGTGAGAGGCTGCCATGAACTTGGCGAGCGCTGGACGGCCAAGTATCCCATTGTAGGGCAATGGGAAATCAGCGACATCAAGTGTGACTTTCTTTGTCCTGAAATTCAGCTCGCTGCCAAACGTCACTGGCAGTGTGATCTTCCCCTTCGGCTTGCTCCTTCCTGGGTTGATTCCTTGAAAGGTACCAGTCTCTTGAGCTTCATTGTCGGGATCCGAGCTTGTTGAGCACCGCGGAAGAGATCAGATTTAGGCCGGCCCGCCGTCAACCAACATCTTTGTGACCTTGAGGTTGCGGATGGTTGGCGAAACCAACATCAGCAAGCACGACCGCGATGATGCGGTCGGGGTGATCGTCAACATCAAAGGCGATGGGCGTCTTTGGACCGCCGGGGGCTTGCGCGATTCGGTGATGGTTCGCTGCATTTACCTCCCGCACCCACTGCTTGAGTTGGCGGTGCGAGGTGTGCAGAGAAGCACCGCCGTCAACGCACAAGACCTCCGTCGCCTTCTGAAACTCTTGGTCGTCGGTCTCATCTTCCTCCATCTAATCATCCTCATCTTCGTCTTCATCCTTGTCGCGGCCACGAGGAGGCCTGTCTCCTTACCGCTGCTTGGCCTTGCCGCGGTGCCCTCCCCGGGCGGGACGCTTCTTGCCGGATCCTCCGCCACCTCCCTGGGCCTTCTCCTTGTCGCGACGCTCATATTCAGCTTTCTGTAGGTCTGCCATCTGCTCAACCTTCTTGCATGCTTGGAGGTCATGGCCCTTGGTGCGATGGATCTTGCAGTACTGCTTGCCGGAGCCATCCTGCCTGTCGGCGGCCACCACAGCCTCGCCGGAGACACCAGCTTTGACCTTGTGGGATCCGCCTCCGTTGTCGGACTGCTCTTTCTGTTATTCCGCCTCCGGTTCTTCCTTGCCGGAGGGGCATCCTCACTGTCAGATCCTTCTGCTCCTGCATTCTCTCCGGGGATTTTCCTCCCCTCCTCAGCCCGTGCGCACTTGTCGGCCAGAGCGTATAGCTCGCTGACATCTTTGATCTTGCACATCGCCATCTCCTCCCTCATCCTGCGATTACGCACGTTCTGATGGAACGCACTAATAAGCGCGGCAAGGTGGACGTTTGGGATGTTGCGTTGCACCTGGCTGAATCTCTGTATGTACTTGCGCAGGGGTTCTCCTTCCTTCTGGGCAAGAAAATGAAGATCGCTCTCCTGACCATGGGGTTTGTGGCCGCCTGTGAAGGCGCCGACAAACTGATGGCACAGGTCCGCCCATGAAGAGATGGAGTTGTCCGGCAAGTGCATGAGCCAAGATCTGACATTGGGCTTGAGCACCAGCGGGAAGTAGTTGGCGAGGATCTTCTCGTCGCGTCCCCCGGCAGCCTGCACCGCGATGGTGTAGACGCTGAGGAACTCCGACGGATGTATCCTGCCATCATACTTCTCGCATGCGCCGGCTTGAAGTTCTTGGTATGGGCCCTTTGGACTTGCCGCAGCTCACGGGTGAATGCGGGCAACCTGCCGCAGTCTGACAAGTCGCTGGTTCCCCTGGCGCATGCATATCGACAGATGGGCCCAGGCGCTGGTCGATTGACGCCGCGCTTCTCTCTGCGCTTCGATCGCAGTCTGGCGTCTTCGTGTCGTCGTTCTTGGAGAACGTGGCGTTGGTCGCGGCGAGCTCGCGGGTCTGACGACGCGGTGGAGTCGGCGTCGAGGTTGGCCCGGCGAGTCGGCGACCTTGGCCTTCGGGGCGGGGAGTGCATGGTGGTGGCACCAACAGCGGTCTTGTCGCCACCAGCTTCCACCTGAGCGTCCTACCGCGGCTTCGACGTGCTCGTTTGCCGGGGCTTGTCGGCGTTGGCGAAGCCAATGAGGCTATAAATGGCGGCCCTCCAGTCATCGATCTTGTCCGGCGCTAGAGGGTAGTCTAGGAGCAGCTAGGCTCGGGCCAGCACTTCCTCTGGAGTCTTGGGTGGCGGTGGTGAGCGGCGCGAGGTGCGGGACATGCTCAAACCCCTAACAGTGTTAGAAGGAGCAACGTCTCGTCCAGGCGACCGCACCGCGCTCGTGCCAGCATGCTGGCGTGCACGCTGGTCTTGAACGTCTCGCGACCCGCCGGCTTGGCCTTGTTCCAACGCAAGCACGGTGCTAGGGGCACCGTGGCGTTGTCGATCTTGCACCTCCTGAGAGGGGTGCGGTGGATATCGAGACGTTGAAGCTTGCGGGGCCTTGTCCTTGGACCTGGTGACGACGTGAGTCCCGCCGCCGGCGCCCGCTCCTCCGCCGGCGTCCACCCCACCGCTCGTTTGCTCTGGGGGCGGTAGGACAGTCGCAGACGGAGCGGCCACCTCCGAAGTCTTCTTCTTTGGTGGCATGTCGATGAAGATGCTGATGTAGCGCGCGCGGAGACCGGATCAGGTTCGCACAACCTCGACGCCCCCCTACCTGGCGCGCCAAAGATGTCGTGGGGTTTGCTGGGAGCACGAGCACCTATGGGGCAGGGGGCCCCTTCTGGTCCGGCATGGGAGCGGAGGGTTGCACGAAGAGCAGATCGAGGTCGAGCGCGCGGGGGATTTTACCTAGCTTCGGAGCTCTCCGGAGAGATAAAACTCCTACTGCTGCTTTGTGTTTATATTTGTTCTTGCTTGAGAGCGTGGGTATGCTGTGGTGTCGAATGCATCGGATGAACCGAAGCCACTGCGGAACCAAAATTCCGAACCCTTCTACGTGCGCATGGGCCTCCTTTTTATAGTCTAAAGGGGTCACCGACAGGTGGCAGCGTAGAAAGAGGGGTAAAAAGGTAAAAACGCGGGTTGGTACAACCACTATCTCTGATGCCCCTACCTAACTCGACGGTGGGGACAAGGGCATTTAATGCCCGTCCGGTCGCTCAACAAAGGCAGAAGCGACCGTTAGGGGCGCCACCGATCGCCACGATGGCCTTCTTGTCAGCTTCGCTTACCACCTCGCACCGCATGGGTGCACAGCGCCTCGCCACGTGCTCCTGGGATGGTCCTGGGGTGACACGTAGTTGGATGCGCTGGAGCTCGGGTGCAGAGTGGCAGCCCTGCCGCGGCAAGCACCTTGCTGCGGCCGTTGTCTTGTCGCACCAGCAAGCTTGCCGCTCACCGGGCCTTGCCGGGATGCGCGGGGCGTCGCGGCAAGTTTTCTGAAGTGTCTTGGTTGGTCTTCCCGGCAAGCTCCTCTTGCCGGGGTCTTTGTCCTTCCCGGCAAGCTCCTCTTGCCGGGGTCTTGTCCTTCCCGGCAAGCTCTTCTTGCCGGGGCCTTGTCTTCTCAGTTGACACTTTGTTCTTGAATGGCAGTAAAACAGAAATGACGGAGGGTCTTGGCGGACGCCCAGCAAGCCTTGCCGCGGGACGCTGCGACTGCCCGTGCACAAGTTCGGGGTACTAAGGTACCCCTACGTTAGTACACCGACAAGACCCATGGATTCTACGGCCCGTAGGAGACCCATGGATCCTACAGCCCGTATATGGCCCATGGTAGTTGCGGCCACTAGCAAACCAGGGAAAAAGAAGACTAGGAAATAAATAAGGCCGAAACTAACGCTAGGCTATTAAGGCGATTGCACAGATTACATCCACTCGGCATCAAAGATCGCCACCAGTGCAAATATAGGGAACACCCTACACTATACAAAAATGGCTTGCTGTTTTCTTCAGCCGGTGGCTGCACGTTAAGAATAAATTTTGTATCGCACCAAAACAAATTACAACTATATAACAAAAGGAAGGTTGGCATAAAACTTAACAGTCTAGCAGATAAATGCACCACCAGAAGTTCAGAAGCTCAGTTCATTTGACCTGACTGTTACGTTTTCATGCTGTATTGTCCGATGGAGCACCATAACCCTCGCCTTCATTTCCCCTAGGCTCCTGAACAACATAGCAAATGTCTGATAGTCTGGTTTCAAAACCATGCATATCTTGACGACATCGAACAATGTCTCTCCTAGTTTCACAAAGGGTCTCTGTTAGGGAATGGACTTGTGTCTGGAGCGCAGATACAACATTGCTTTGAGCTTGCATATCTTGATCAAGAGGCAGTTTGGATGATATTGCCTTAACAACCAACCAAGTATTATGCAGGAACGTGCTTTTGGCACTGTTAGTGGACAGGTACTGACCCACTACAACAAGAGTTGACATTGTTGTTGTAGTTGCCTCGCCACCTTCAGAAGGTGGCGGTTCCACCACTTTTTCCATAGCTCGCTGAAAAGTTGAGGTTTTACATTAGTAGTACCAGAGCACAAGATATTAAGGAGGCAGCAAAACCAAACAAAATAGCTTTGGTCTATATATAGAACTTATTCTGGTGAACCCATGTAAAATATTAGTTGTATTTCATTGCAAAGTACATAATAAAACCAGGTTCCAAACATATGACCATGTACCATCGCTAATGTATTGTCTATTTCTTCACATTGTATTGAGGGCTAAGGATAAAGAGACGAAGTTTATAATACGGTAAGCATAGTATAACATCATTCATATCACAAAACAACTGAGAATAGACAAACAGGCAATTGCAACGTTGTGTGGGCAAGTCCAACACGGAACTAGATTACGGGTCAAGATCAAAGGAACATCACTCCTCTCTTTTAAACCTTGTAAGGTGCAATGAGACACTAAGACAATTGTGTATATAATTGAAAAGAGTAGTGGACATTGGTTGCAAGCCATGCAGTTCAAGGCACAAGTCAGAGTAAGTAGTAGTTAGAAGGCATGAGGATTAAGGAGTTACAACACGGCTTTGACTGGTGTAGTCATGCCCTTCTTCTTGCTGGTGTGACAGTCCTTGAAGATTTCCACAGCATTTGGTTCAGGTACTTTTTGGTCCTTGCGGGCTTTCCTCTGCATTTCGAACAAGTCAATATAGATCTGATAATATGGTACAGCGAAAAGAGTGAAACAGTAGCTAATTACAAGAGCCTCGCAGTGTGCAATATAGCTACGAGATCCTATAAATGCATTGGAATTTCACTTTCGTACGGTTGGCCTTGTTCTTTGAACAGTTCACCTACAAGAAGATAGATTTGTGTGGCACATGCGTAAATAGGACTTCAACAAGTGATCTGATCACATATATATAATGTACCTGATACTTCGGATCAGACCAGTGTTTAACAAGGCCCCTCCAGTCTTCATCCGATATAGTTTCCACTGGAGATGTTTGGGAGAGTTCACTGTTAGCCTTGCCTTCAAAGTGAGTTTTCCTCAAGTTATACCGATACTGTCGCAGAGCAGACATGAAAACATGGGTGCAAGCTTGTCTGGTTGCATCATCTTGGCTATCCAACTTGAACATCATCTATTGAAAATTATGGGAGTCTCATTATCAGCAACCTAGAAAGTATGGGACAGAGCAAGACAATATTACTAGTTTCCATACATAACCATACTTACAGATAAATGGTCGAGGAAGGTGTTGAACTGGGTTTCATCTTTGTCATTCCTGTACGGAATCCATGTTGGGAGGATACGTACATGACACCTAATGGCAACTGCTGCCTCTGATACTAACTTGGCTGACTCTGTAGCATCACGTGGCCTTTTTAAACCTGCCTCAAAACGGATCTCCATTCTTCCTCCTCTCGATTTAGTTAACCTATCGAGCAATATCCTTGATGTTTCTTTCCTCTTGCGCCTAGGTGCTAGTCCAATAACGAACATAGGAAGTGTTAGTGTATATCAAACTGTGAGACTACATATAAAGAAGCATGCAACTGTAACTTGACTCCAGCAACTACCTTCTTGTTGTTGAAGCTCACAAGGTTCATCTGATATTGCCAACTTGTCTTGTGTCAAGAGTGCTTGGGAAGTAGTGTCAGGTGGCAAGGGAGCTTGGGAACGTGCTGCTAGCTCAGTTGACGCACGAGTAAGTCGTGTAGCTGGTAGTACTGTGGTAGGTGTTGCAAGAACTAGGGATGTCTCTGCTTGTTTGGTGGCAGCTATTTGTTTCTGTTTGGCTTTTTTTGCATCTCCTGTAGCATGGGATGTCGTGTTTGTAGAATTTTCCACTGGACTTTGACCTTCTATTGCACCATCAGTACTAGCAGAATCTGCAGGATTCATCCGCTTCTCATTCCCTGCCATTCTGTCTTTCTTCCTCTTTCTCTGTGCCATGGTAAGTCAAGCCGGCAAGAAAAACGAATAACAACTTAGTTCTTCAGAACAAATTGATGCGTGATGCAGACGAACTGAACTTTGATGTTAGACAACCACATGATAGGAGGATGTAATATGTATGAAAAATAGGACGGAAGAGATAACTAGAACTATGATGTGTAAACTAAGAAGAAGACATTTCACCAAATTAGAAGCAATGCAATGGAAGGTAGACACCATAGGAAAGATGCTACAAATATCGCTCTGCCAAGTTAACAGTGTCTCATCATAAATGACGTTTAAACAAATGTGAAGCAGTACAAGAAATAAATCATATGCAAGATGCAAACAACATCACACTACCATGTTAGAGGTCTCTCGTCATTAGTGCCATTGCATATTCACAGCATTGCATATTCACAGCTTATGATGTGTAAACTAAGGAGAAGGCATTTCAACAAATTAGAAGCAATGAAAGCTAGACACCATATGAAAGATGCAACGAATATCACTCTACCAAGTTAAAGTTGTCTCATCATAAGTGCCATTTCAACAAATTAGTAGTACAAGCTAGAAAAGAATGTGAGATGTAACCTATATCACACTCCGAAGTCAAACGTGTCTTATGATAAGTGATTGTTGCGGGTTACACAACAGTAGTAATTTGATGTAAGAACATGGTGTGATAGGCAGATATTGTATGTTCTAGAAACAGGAACACGTGTCTTATTCAAGTATACTGTGTAAAGTAAGTAGATGGAATTCAACAAAATTAGAAGCAATACAAGCTAGACATCACACATAACATGCAACCACATATAACAGTGCCAAGTTAGAGGGAGCACGGGTGATGCTGCACTAGGGGAGACGTGCTCATCATAAACACAGCTTTGTTGAGTGTCTATGCATGTGTTGTCTTGGAAATCATCTTGGGGTGTGGAGGAGTAGAAATTGTAGAGGCCCTCCGTTCGGAAGGAGCACATTTATCCACTGCCTTGCTAACTTCCTTCTGGTTTATTAATTTTGAATTGTCAAGTAAAACCGACAAGAAAAAGCAATAAAATTCTCTCTTCAGAACTCATTCATGCATGATACTGACAATCACTACTTTGAAGTAAGGCAAACACATGATACTAGGATGGAATATGTACGAAAAATAGGACGGCATGGCATGTTCACTACTGTTTGTGTAAACTAAGCAGAAACCATTCTAGCAAATAAGAAGCAATGCAAGCTAGACACCACATGAAAGATGCAACCAATATGACTCCGCCAAGTTAAAAGCGTCCCATCACAAATGGAATTTCAACAAATTAGAAGCAGCGCATGCTATAAATCATATGAAAGATGCAACTAATATTGCACTGCATATACTAAAGGTGTCTTGTCATATTGATTGATGCAGGATAAAAAACAATAGTTTTATGTAAGGACATGCTTAATAGACAGATGTACTATGTACTAAATACAGGAAGGCATGTCACATTAACATGTATAATGTATAAGCTAAGCAGACTAGCACATGCAGTTTAACCAGATTGAAAGAATTATAATCTAGACACCATGTGCAACATGCAACCACATATCACGCCGCCAAGTTAGAGAAAGCACCTGTGATGCTAGTGTAGGGGAAATGCGGTAATCAACTACAGAGCTACATTCACTATCTTCATCTAGCATTTCTGTTTCTTGAGAATCATGTCAGGAGGATGACGTTGTATTATTTAAATGAGGAGTAGTCCCCTTGCCTGCCTGCCTCGTCATAAGTGATTGATGAGGGATACACCAGAACATCAATTTGATGTAAGAACATGGTTAATACACAGATGTACTAGTATGTACCAAAAATAGAAAGGCATGTCATATTCAAAGGTATAATGTGTAAGCTAAGTGTCACACCCTGATTTTCATGGCACAACACTTAATATGATAAATCATGATAAAATGTGGTTTGACAAAAACTTTTGAGTGTTTTGGACCTTGCCTTGATTGGTATTTGTCTGTTGTTTGCAAGTGCTCTAAAAATAAAATAAATCCTCCAACTCTTATACTCCTCCTTGATCCAAAAACCTTTCCCAATGATCATGCCATGTGTATAGGACATAAAAATAATTTCTTGCAAAAATATTTTGGCCAAATAGTATTTTCAAAAATTAGTTTTTCAAAAACCCCTGAATTGAGGTTTGCACTGCAAGTACTTAATTAATGGTAGTAAAAATCCTTCCAAAAATATATTTGACTCCTATTAGATGTAGGACTCCCATAAACCACAATAATATAATTTTAAAATTTACTTTCCTACTTTATTTAAAAGCTTTTTCTTAAGTCCAAAAATGGTCTTTAATAGGGAAAAATTATTTTATTGTTTTAAAATATTTGAAAAAAATCAGGGAACCTCAGTGGACATATATTGTCCATATATAAGAGTTTCAACACATGGTCATGTTCAAAATATTGGTCAAATCCCTCAAAAACCCTTTCTGGATATTTCAAGCTTTTGAAATATTTACAAAGGAAATATTCTCCAAAAATTCCAAGAAAACTCTATCATGTCACATATGACATGCTGGATGCTCTTGACAAGTACCATGTCATGGAGAACAGCATAACCCCATGAAATCCCCTCAAAACCATTTCTGTCCATTTTGAAGCTTGAGCAACTTTACATTGCCAAACATGTCCAAATGCTCTCAAACCTTGTGAACATGCTCAAATGGTCTAATGACTCATCTAGACCAAATGGCACAAGTTGGAGAACAAGTTAAGTTGATCAAAGTGCCCCAAAACCATTCGTGTCCAGAACCAAATTTGAACAACTCTACATTGGAAACTTTCTCCTTTTGATCTCAAATTTTGAGGACATGTTCAAAACCTCAAATAATGACACTACAGCAAGTGGTGCATCAAGGATAATAGGTTTGCATGACTAAATCTTGGGAAGTCCATTTCTGTTGATTTCTAGGGTTTACAAAAGTTGCATTGGCAACTATCGGTGTCAAAACCGGCAGATCTCGGGTAGAGGGTCCCGAACTGTGCGTCTAGGCGGATGGTAACAGGAGACGAGGGACACGATGATTTACCCAGGTTCGGGCCCTCTTGATGGAGGTAAAACCCTACGTCCTGCTTGATTAATGTTGATGATGTGTATTACAAGAGTGGATCTACCACGAGATCAGGGAGGCTAAACCCTAGAAGCTAGCCTATGGTATGATTGTTGTAATGAATGTTGTGTCCTACGGACTAAAGCCCTCCGGTTTATATAGACACCGGAGAGGGCTAGGGTTACACAGAGTCGGTTACAATTGTAGGAGATCTACATATCCGTATCACCAAGCTTGCCTTCCACACCAAGGAAAGTCCCATCCGGACACGGGACGGAGTCTTCAATCTTGTATCTTTGTAGTCTTGGAGTCCGGCGGACGATGATAGTCCCGCTGTCCGGACACCCCATAGTCCAGGACTCCCTTAGTAGCCCCTGAACCTGGCTTCAATGACGATGAGTCCGGCGCGCATAATGTTCGGCATTGCAAGGCGGGTTCCTCCTCCGAACAATCCATAGAAGATTGTGAACACCAGGATAGTGTACGGCTCTGCAAAATAAATTCCACATTCCACCATAGAGAGAATAATATTTACACAAGTTCAATCTGCTGGCGTATTTTTGCGGCATGGCGTCACACCACTACCAAGCCTTTACTTGAATCGCTTTTTTATTATACCACCTCGGTAGCGTTTAGCGGCGGTTTCCTTGGCACGTCTTGTCGAGCGAGATCGTGTTCCCCTTATTCGGGATTCTCATCAATACGGACGTGGGTAACCCAACCGCGCCATTGATGGTGGCGCTTGGGAGATAAGCGAGTTTTACCAGGCCGGTGGGGACGTATAGTCTTCGTCCGCCTATATATAAGGGGATAAGGATCCGCCTTTTTACCTACACATTCTTCCTCCTTTGCTTATCCATCTCCGCGCACTCGAGCTCCAGCGCCCAAGTTCGCGCATCTCGTCTCAACCTTTTCCGACCATGTCCGGAGCGGGAGGTAAATGGTTGGCCTCCATCGTTAAGGAGGAGCACATCGCCAAACTGCGCAGCGCCGGATACCTTTCTGGCGACATCGCGCACCGGCTGCCCGACCAGGGGCAGCTCATCCCCACCCCCAGGCCCCATGAGAGGGTCGTATTTCTCCCCCACTTCCTCCGCGGACTGGGCTTCCCACTTCACCCTTTTGTCCGGGGGCTCATGTTCTACTACGGCCTAGATTTCCATGATCTGGCGCCGAACTTCATCCTCAACATCTCGGCGTTTATCGTCGTGTGCGAGGCCTTCCTCTGCATCCAGCCCCACTTCGGCTTGTGGCTCAAGACCTTAAACGTCAAGCAGAAGGTAGTGAAGGGCACGCAGGCGGAGTGCGGAGGTGCCATGTTGGGCAAGATGCCCAACGTCCTCTGGTTCGAGGGGGCCTTCGTGGAGTCCGTCAAGGGGTGGCAGTCGGGGTGGTTCTACATCACCGAGCCGCGCGACCCTAGGTGGGCGGCGGCCCCCGAGTTCAGATCTAGTATCCCTGCGCAGCTCTCCTCCTGGAAAGAGAAGGGCTTGCTATGGGGTAGTTCGAAGGAGCTGACGGGACTCCAAGCCTGTATCCAGAAGCTAGTGAACAAGAAGCTCAGGCTTGTTAATGTGGTCCAAGTCATGCTCGTCCGCCGGATTCTCCCATGCCAAGAACGGCCATTCAACCTATGGGAGTTTGATCCGGCACAGCACCAGGCGTTGAGCGAGCTCTTCGACACGACGTACGAAGGTGCCTGGAGGGTGCTGTTTAAGGGCGCCGAAGCCCCCGCATCCGCGACGGAAGATCGCGGATTTCACTCGCAGCATCCAGCTGACGAGGTAAGTGATTCTACCCCTTTACGGGACACTTGTTGTTAATAGTTCGACCCTAAGCGGGTTTAAATCTCCCTTTTCCTCTGACAGGACTGGATGAAGAAGGCCGAGCAGCTCGTCAGCCCGGCTCCCATGCCAGAGGACCCAGTGGATGCCCGTTTAGCGGGGCTGCTGGTTCCGGCACCATATGTGGTGCCGGAGAAGAAGGCCAAGAAGGTGGCCACGGGTACTCAAAAGAGTTCCCGCTTCCAGGTGTCCGACGACTCCGAGGCGGATTCCTCCCCCGAAGACGAGGAGCAGGAAGAAGACTCTCTCCCCGAAGGGGGAGAGAGAAAGAGGAAAGCCTCCCCGACAGGGGAGGCTGAAGGGTCCAAGAAGGGAAGAACTATTCCCCCGGACAGCTCCGCCAACGCCAACGTTGGCGAAGAAGAGTGGCCCTCGAGGGCCAGTCCTCCGGCAAGATCGTAAGTATCCTTATTCTGTAATTTCTTTTGTGTCACATAGTATCCTTCTAATGCCGCATACTGTCTGAAGTCCGGCCGACGACGATCTCCCCGCTTCATCGAGCGGGTCGTTGGCTCCGTCGGATGCAGATTCCATCCCGACTGCCTCCACCCCTCGCGCCGCTGAGGACGCCGAGGTGGGGTCCCGAGAAAGGACCCATCAGGAGGAGGCTCCGGAGGCGCCACAAGGCAGCCTCCCGGACTTTGCGCCGGACTCTACAACGGAACCTGCAGTGGTTCCGGAGTCTGGCAGGCGGTCCCTTCGCAAGAAGGGCAAGACCGTGACACCGGCGGGCCCCGTCCAACCGGAGGCGCCGGACAACTTGTTGGAGGCGCTCCAAGGCGCCTCCATTGAGGAAGAACACCGCACTATCATGAGTGCGGTGATTCAGAAGGTTCAGCTCGCCAAGAGCGGGCTGACCGAAGCCTGTAGTAGCCTTCTAATAGGCTTTGAGGTAAGAAGTTAAAATTATGTAATGTAAACCGCATAGACAGTATCCCCTGATGCTCAGTTCGGTGTTCGGAAAGAAAAACCGGACTGAGGATCTAACAAGATATACGCAGGGTTGCTAAAAAATTATGTCAATATGGGTTTGCAGGCTGCGCTGCTAACCTCTGCCGCACTAACTGTGGAGGTTGGTGCTTTGAAGCAGGACCTCGAGCGGTCCGAGCAAGAGCTCGGTCGTGCCAAGAAGCGGCTCGAGGGCAAAGAAGGTGAGTAACACCACTTTGAATAGTTACCTTACAGAAAAGGATTTCGGTTGCAATAAAAATAACAAGGATAACGTGGGTACTGCAGGGGCCACGAATGAGGTGGCAACCCTGAAGGAGGCTGTGTCCGCGCCGAACATAATCTGCCATGAACAGGCAGAGAGAGAGAAGCAGGAGGCGCGGGTGGCGGAAGTGCGGCAAGAGCTCCAGGCTCTCAAGGAAAAGCATGAGAGTTTGGAGCGCGACTCAAAGACTCGAGAGTCCGACCTTGCCTCGGCTCTCGAAAGTGCCAAAACCGCCAAGGCCGAGGCCCATAAGGCCCTTCAGGAGGTTGAGGATATGAAGAAAATAGCGGCGGGTAAGGCATTTTTCATGCAAAGCAAGCATGTTAATGTAAACTACCTGACACTTACCCGAATTCGGAGCTCTCCAGGGGCGTTTGCAGATCTGCCCCGCAGTGTATCCGATGCCACCACATTCTACCATGGCGAGGAGGGGAGCTCGACGGAAGGTCTTCTGGTCTCAGTACGCTGAGGCCGGCCTTTCAGTGCCCCCTAGCGACCAGCTGAAGCAGCTGGTCGAGCTCCACAAGGTAGCCGAGCAGGCCATGAAGGGCCTCGTAGTCCAGCTGTGGCCTGGAGAGGCCATGCCTGAGAGCTACTTCGGCCTCGTGTGGCGGCTGGTGGATGTGTGCCCTTGGGTGGAGGTCATCAAGCGCTCCGCCTGTATTGAAGGCGCTCGTCGGGCCCTTGCCCGCGCAAAGGTGCACTGGGGCAAGCTGGATGCGGAGAGGCTTATCACTGATGCCCCGCCAGCGGGCAACGAGTATCGTACGCCCGAGATGTACTATAAGACTGTCCTGAAGGGTGCCCGCAAGATTGCGGATGAGTGCCCCAGAGATATAACTATTGAGTAGACTCGCTATGTATTATCCTGTGCGCTGAAAACTTTGTTCATATGCGCCAAGCAACGCTTGTTTGATTTAAAATGTTACCTTATGTGCGGCCGTTCATAAAATCTGAGAGATGGCAAGTCGTCGTCTTCTGCCCTCAAGCCACGAGTGCTGGGGTGTTCGGGATAAACTTGAGCACTCTTGTTCCCATTCTTGGGTCCATCTAGGGAGGCGCTCAACACAACGAACAAGGCAACCGGACTTATAATGCTTGAACACTCTCACTTAGCCATAGAATTCTATAATTTTAAATTTCGGCGAAGCCCCTAGTATTCGAAAGACCGAGTTCGGGGCGCTATCCACGCATGGGCCGGACATTATCCGGTTCTTCGCTTAAAGCGGCATAAGTCTTTAAGGACTCGAAAAGACCTCTCGAACAGCGACCAGTCTCTCGCCTTATCATGACGATCAGTTTTAGCTTTCCTCCGAGGCGCCGCCCAGCTCAACCGGGCGCAATCGCAGTGGTTCTCCCGATGCCACCTTAGCCGCGAACGGGCGTAAGGTACCAAAACGTGGGAGCCGGGCAAACCCAACTATTGACCCAAGACATGATTCGGAGCCGATTCATATAATGCTATAAGTTCGGGGTGCCGCACTTGTGAAAGTGTTCGGACTTATCACACCATAATGCGGGGAACATAAGCCCCTGGTGTATTCGGCCGTACCAAAATATACGGGTGCAAGATGTCATTAGTGAACATATATGTAAAGTAATGCAATTACAAGCAAAAAGGTGCTGCATTATTTATTCAAGGAATTCTGCTATGAGTGCGGGATGATACAAATAGTGCGGTAAGCAAGGGATTGGACTAAATAAACATGTCCCCCTCCAGGGGTGGGCTACGGACTGGTGTATATAATCAAATTTAATGCCCGTAATGGAGACCACCTGAGTGTTCGTCGCAGCCTTTTTTCCTCCCTGGCTGTTGCATCGTTAGTTCGGCGGGTCTGCCGCCGGACAGGGCCTCTGGTGAACGGAGTCCTGTGTATACAAAGAAGGAAAACAGAAAATAAAAAAGAGCGACACACTTATGAGCCCCTGGTGTGGTCAAGCCGCACTCTGGGTCTGTTGTGGTCGTGCCCCTCCCCCTAGGCCCATGGTATCTCCAGAGCGTAATGATGTACGCGGAGGGTTGGTCTTGCAATCATGCGAGGGCTGGGGTTGGGGCCGCATTGCTACGCGTGCTCGGACCGTGCCAGGTGGTCTTGGTTGATGTTGCTCCGGGCACGTTTGGCCGTGTCCGGCCGTTCAACGGCCGGACTCGAAAATTGCCTTAGAAGGCTGCTCTGTACTTCTGCCGCGAGAGCCGCTGTATGTTCCTCCGTTTGGAGGGAGCGTTCCGTATTTCCGTTGACCGTGTTGACTCCACGGGGGCCTGGCATCTTGAGCTTGAGGCATGCGTAATGCGGCACCGCATTGAACTTTGCGAACGCGGTTCGCCCGAGCAGGGCGTGATAGCCGCTGCGGAACGGGACTATGTCGAAGATTAACTCTTCGCCCGTAAATTGTCCGGGATCCGAAGACCACTTCGGTGTGGTGAGCCTGCACAATTGGCCTCAACACCTGGTATGGCGCCTTTGAAGGTCGTCTTTGTAGGTTTAATTCTTGAGGGTCTATGCCCATCTTGCGACCGTATCCCGATAAACCAGGTTCAGGCTCGCCACCGTCCATCGGGACTCTCATGAGGTGAAATCCGCCGGCGATTGGGTCTAAGACCAATGCGGCGAATCCGCCATGGCGGATCTTGGTCGGATGGTGCATTCGATCAAAAGTGATCGGGCAAGAGGACCATGGATTGAACTTAGGGCGATCGCTCCATCGCATATCGTCCCTTAGTGCACGCTTCCGCTCCCTCTTGGGTATATGGGTTGCGTATATCATGTTTACCGTCCGCACTTGTGGGGGGAAACCCTTCTGCCCTCTACTGTTCGGCGGTCGGGTCTCTTCCTTGTCGTCGCTGTGCATCCCGTTGTCATTGTTTTCGGCAATTAACTTGCCTGCCTGCTTAAATACCCAACAATCTCTGTTGGTGTGGTTAGCTGGCTTTTCGGGGGTGCCATGTATCTGGCATGAGCGGTCGAGTATTCGGTCCAAATTGGACAGACCCGGAGTGGTTCTTTTGAATGGCTTCTTCCGCTGACCGGGTTTAGAGCCTCGGAATCTGGCGTTGACTGCCGTATCCTCCTTGTCGTCGCCGTTAACGCGGTGTTTATTTTTGCTTCGACGCGACCTGCCACTGTGGTCCTTTGTGTCCGGACTGCCAGCATTTTTGCTTAGGTTATTGCTGCGAGCTAGCCAGCTATCCTCTCCCGCACAGAAGCGGGTCATTAATTATGTGAGGGCTACCATGGATTTCGGCTTTTCCTGTCCTAGGTGCCGGGCTAGCCACTCGCCGTGGATGTTATGTTTGAAGGCTGCGAGGGCCTCTGCATCCGGACAGTCGACGATTTAAATTTTCTTTGTCAAGAACCATGTCCAGCATTGCCTGGCCGATTCGTCTGGCTGCTGGATTATGTGGCTTAGGTCATCGGCGTCTGGTGGTCGCACATATGTGCCCTGGAAGTTGTCGAGGAATGCGGCTTCTAGGTCCTCCCAACATCCAATTGACTCTGCGGGCAGGCTGTTAAGCCAATGTCGAGCTGGTCCTTTAAGCTTGAGCGGGAGATATTTGATGGCATGGAGATCGTCGCCGCGGGCCATATGGATGTGAAGGAGATAATCTTCGATCCAAACCGCGGGGTCTGTCGTGCCATCGTAGGATTCAATGTTTACGGGCTTAAACCCTTCCGGGATTTGATGATCCATTACTTCGTCAGTGAAGCATAACGGGTGTGCGGCGCCTCTGTATTGAGCAATATCACGACATAGCTCAAGGGAGCGTTGTCTGCTGTGTTCGGCCCGGCCGGAGTTGTTATATCCGGCTCGACGATATTCGTTGTGGGTCGTGGGGCGCCCACGTGATCCATAGATAGATCTGGTTGTCTTGCCTTATCCTCCAATATATCCCGCAAGTCCGGCGCGTTCCCTCGTGGCTTCGTACTTTTCGAGCGATGCCGGGGTATGGTCTTGATGGAAGGCCTGGATGCCTCTCTGTCGCGACCACGGGGTGGTCGATCGGCCGTATTGTGCGTTGGTGATGAAGGTATGTATGCTTCCTCTTCTAATCGGGGGAGCAACTTGCGTTTTGGGTAGCTCTTGGAGGGGCATTCAAGTTCATACTCTTCGGTCGCGAGGACCTCGGTCCATCTGTCGGCCAACAGGTCTTGATCAGCTTGAAGCAGTTGCTGCTTTTTCTTTAGGCTATTTATCGTGGCAATAAGCGTGCGTTTAAAATGCTCTTGTTCGACAGGATCCTCAGGCACGATGAATTCGTCGTCGTTGAGGCTTGCCTCATCTCCGGAGGGAGGTATGTAATTATCATCCTCGACCTCTTCGTCTGCCGCTCTCTCGTGAGGGCTTGCTTCTGCATCCTCCTGCGCTGAATCTTGCAGGAGGGGATTGTCTTCGGTGCTTTCTGGGGTGTTATTATCCCCTGTGCCGGGATCTCCATTCTTGCTTTGGCGGGATTTGGAGCGGCGCCGCTGACGTTGGCGCTTGGGCTGTTTCTTTAAGGAATCTGCCTCCGCTGCTTCTGCGCCGTCCCCATCCTTTGGGGTATCCACCATGTATATGTCATATGACGAGGTGGTCTTCCAGTGCCCTGTAGGCGCTGGTTCTTGTTCGTCTCCGGCATCGTCGTCCATACCGTCGATGTCTTCGGAGTCATAGTCTAGCATGTCGGTTAGATCGTCGACAGTGGCTACAAAGTGGGTGGAGGGTGGGCTTTGAATTTCTTCGTCGTCCGCATCCCAACCATCCTGGCCATAATCCGGCCAGGGCTCTCTGGATAGCGAGAGATGCTTTAGCGAATTCAGGATGTCGCCAAAGGGTGAGTGCTGAAAGATGTCCGCAGCGGTGAACTCCATGATCGGCGCCCAATCGGATTCGATTGGCAGGGGCGCAGGAGGTTCGGAGTCCGGCAAGGTGTTCGGCACCTCGGAGTCACGAGCTTTATAGGGAACAAGGTCAGTGTTCGGCTCCATCGCCGCGGAAGTTGTAGCCCCCGAGGCGGTGTCCAGCCACCGGTCCTCGATCTGGGCGATCGGCTCTGGACTAAAGGTCGGAGCGGATTCGTGTGCGGCCACCAAGGTACTGTCCGGCGGCAGAGCTAATTCATGCCCATCGTGACAGTGCGGCATGCTCGGCTGTGGCTCGAGTCCGTCGAAGATCAAGTCCCCGCGGATGTCGGCCGTGAAGTTTAGGCTTCGAACGACTGACGGGCGGGCGTAAGCTTCGATCTGCTCGGATGGCCAAATGAATTAGCCCGCATGCGAAGCCGCGAATCTGAAGATCTGTCCGGGAGAAAAGTCTCACCCTAGGCGGCGTTGTTGTTGATTGAAGAAGCCATCGAGCCTATTGGTGACGACGGAGGAACTCTCAATGAAAGCACCAATGTCGGTGTCAAAACCGCAGATCTCGGGTAGGGGTCCCGAAGCGTGCGTCTAGGCGGATGGTAACAGGAGGCGAGGGACACGATGTTTTACCTGGGTTCGGGCCTCTTGATGGAGGTAAAACCCTACGTCCTGCTTGATTAATATTGATGATGTGTATTACAAGAGTGGATCTACCACGAGATCAAGGAGGCTAAACCCTAGAAGCTAGCCTATGGTAAGATTGTTGTAATGAATGTTGTGTCCTACGAACTAAAGCCCTCCGGTTTATATAGACACCGGAGAGGGCTAGGGTTACATAGAGTCAGTTACAATGGTAGGAGATCTACATATCCGTATTGCCAAGCTTGCCTTCCATGCCAAGGAAAGTCCCATCCGGACACGGGACGGAGTCTTCAATCTTGTATCTTCGTAGTCTTGGAGTCCGGCGGACGATGATAGTCCGACTGTCCGGACACCCCCTAGTCCAGGACTCCCTCAGCAACTTTGCCAAATGGACTCAATACTGGTGGAACCTATTATTTTATCATACCATATGACCCTGTCAAGCTTCATGACAAGAGGAATTCATCTTCTTGCCCAAACCACCATCAAACACCTTCTGGCAGAAATTAAAAATGTATGTTTTGTCCACTTCCACGAATCTCCATGGGTTCTCCTTTTTACCACAGCCCCTCCTAGTCCCCCTCTACCTCTGGTGTGCTTTCCTGCGCGATAGGCAAAGATGAAGGGGGGCAGGGATCCATTTTTCTTCTCTGGACAGCCACTTTTCCTCCCTTTCTCATCTCCATCTCACTCCTGGCAAGTTCCAGAGCATACAAAGCCTCCAACCCTCTTGTTTATTACCCCTTCAGACCCCAGAGACAAGTAGACATGCGAGTGTGCACGGAAAAGCCGCGGATGCCGGCCATTTGTGCGCTCTGGAGCACGTCAGCGTGCTCCCGACCGTTGACGCCGCGTCCCCCGACCACCTCGAGCCTCCCCCTCACGCCAGTCGAGGTGCCTCGACGTCCTCAACACACCACCTTGCAGGCCCCCTCGTCTCTCCCTCTCTCTCACCTCCTGCGGTGCATGCCCAGAGCCGCCTGGCTCGCCAATGCCCGGCTGAAAGCACATTTGCTCCCTAGGTGGTTTTGGTAATTAATGACAACATACTTTGTGGTTGGACTAATGCTTTCATCAAGTATGTTTCAGAAAAGTCAATCACTCTGGCATGGCAAAAGGACTGAAGAGGTGGACCCCTAGGATGCTAAGGAAAGGATTGGCAAAAGCTCAAGACTCCATTTTGGTTTAGTGATCCAAGATCACATTGAGTCCATAGGAAAGCCAATACTATTAAAAGGGGATGAGGTTATGATGATGATCTGGTTGCTCAAAGTGCTTAGTGATTTATCTCTCAAACTCTCAGCAATCCTTCATTCCAACATATACTCATAAGTAATCTCGGTCCCACCGATTCCATAAACTCACCACACCGAGATGAACCACCTCAGCCATATAGCCAAACCCTAATAATTTCGGATTTTCCGATTCCAAACTCGGTCTTACCGAAATTGGTGTTGCCAAGCTTCTGTAACCTTCTGTACTCAAATCGGTGTCACCGAGATGAGAAAGTCGGTCCCACCGAGATTGGCAAACCCTAGACTTTGGAAGAATCGGACTAACCGAGATTGTATTTTCCGTCCCACCGAAAATCCCAACGTTCACAAGATTTGATCTTTCGGTCTCACCGAGTTGTCAACTTCGGTCTGACCGAGATTGGTCAAATGTGTGTAACGGTTGGATTTTGTGTGGAGGCTATAAATACCCTCCACCTCCTCTTCATTCGTGGAGAGAGCCATCGAAAGAACTACCACTCCTACCTTACATTTCGAGAAGAAAACTACCTACCCTTGTGTTGAGATCAAGTTGCTCCACTCCCACCATATGAAACTTGATTTCTAGCCTTCCCAAGTTGCTTTCCACTCAATCCTTTCTTCCACCACAGCCAAATCGGTGAGGAGAGTTGAGTGTTGGGGAGATTATCATTTGAAGCACAAGAGCAAGGAGTTCATCATCACCAACACCATCTATTACCTTTTGGAGGGTGGTGCCTCCTAGATTGGTTAGGTGTCGCTTGGGAGCCTCCGTCAAGATGTGGAGTTGAACCAAGAAGTTTGTAAGGGCAAGGAGATCGCCTACTTCGTGAAGATCTACCCGAGTAAGGCTAGTCCTCCGTGGGCGTAAGCCATGATGGCATAGACAAGGTTGCTTCTTCGTGGACCCTTCGTGGGTGGAGCCCTCCGTGGACTCTCATGGCCGTTACCCTCCGTGGGTTGAAGTCTCCATCAACGTGGATTGACGATAGCACCACCTATCGGAACCACGAGAAAAATCTCCGTGTCTCCAAATTGCGTTTGCTCTTCACAATCTCTCCCTTACTACTTGTGCAATTTACTTTCCGCTGCCCATACTCTAGAATTGCATGTGTAGTATGTTGCTCGACTTGTATGCATGATGCTTGACTTGATCCTCATTGTGAACTTGCTAAAAACTTGCCCTAATCAAAAGGCTAAACTTTTAAGTTGTCGAGTAGTCTAATCACCCCCCCTCTAGACACTCTTGCCTTCAACGATCCTACAATTGGTATCAGAGCATTGGTCTCCATTGCTTTGGTTTGCACACCATTGGAGGAAGATGGACGTGTCTACGTTTGGGAGTGTTAGTCATAGAGTGCCTATTCTTGATGGAGTGTCCTATAACTCGTGGAGGATTGAAATGCTTGCTATCTTTAAGATGTACAACTTGCGCAAATATGTTGAAACTCCATATGTACCTCCATTTGACCCCTTGCACCCTACTATGGATGAAGAGCTTGATTTGCTTTGTAACCTTAGAACTGTCAATCTTATCATTAGAGGTTTGCCCGATAACTTGCTTGAGCTTGTCACAAACTTTGAGTGCGCCCATGCTATGTGGAAGTTCTTGGAAGAACTTTATCCGGACTACTCTTTGAGAGGTCTCGATGAAATTCTATACAAGACTATTGAATTTGATATGATGCGCCCCAAAGATCCCAACTTTGATAAATGCTTCTTTGAGCTTCGTGATCTTATGAAAAAGAAGGGTGATCCCGGTTTTATCAATGTTCGAGTTAGAAATGCTCTTATATTGCATTCCGATGATTATTATCACATTGATAAAACTGATGCAAGTCATTGTCAAATTGACCTAGGTATTGATGATGAATTATCTATGGGTCAATATGATGATGAGCATGAGCATGATGACGATTACTCCGATTCGGACACCGAGCTAGACAAGATCATGAAGAGTCTCAATCTTATGGCAAATCTGAGAATCTACATATCCGGTGGAAAAGAGTGGATTCTTGATAGTGGATGCACCGATCACATGACCGGAGATGAAGACATGTTTCGAGAGCTTGCAAAGAACGATGGTCCACGCAAGTATGTGACTTTTGGAGACAACTCCAAGGGTAAGGTACTTGGCCTTGGTAAGGTGGCCATATCTCATGATAGCTCCATTAAAAATGTCATGCTTGTTGAATCACTTGGATACAATTTACTTTCCGTGTCTAGATTAGCTGACTTTGGATTCAATGTGCTATTCACCAAAGTAGATTGCCAAGTTTTTCGTCGTGACAATCATAACATGGTCTTTACCGGTATCCGTAGAGGTGATTTGTATATCGTTAATTTCACTAAGAAAGCTCAACCTAGAACTTGCTTTATTGCTAAATCTGCTAAAGGTTGGCTTTGGCATAGAAGGCTTGGACATGTTGGTATGCGTAATCTAGATAAGCTAATCAAAGGTGATCACATTCTTGGTGTTAAAGATGTTTTCTTTGACAAAGATAGACTCTGTAGTGCATGTCAAGCAGGAAAACAAGTAGGTGGAAGTCATCCCGTGAAGAATATCATGACCACAAGGAGACCGCTTGAGCTTCTTCATATGGATTTCTTCGGTCCCAATGCTTACAAAAGCCTTGGTGGTAACTCCTTTGGTCTAGTTATTGTTGATGATTTTTCCAGATTTACGTGGGTATTTTTCCTTGATGACAAATCACAGGTTCAGAAAATCTTCAAAACCTTTGCTAGAAAGGCCCAAAATCAATTTGAGGTGAAGATCAAGAAAGTTCGGAGCGACAATGGAACGGAGTTCAAGAACGCCCATGTGGACTCTTTTCTCGATGAAGAAGGGATTCTACATGAGTTCTCAGCTACGTACACACCTCAACAAAATGGAGTTGTTGAGAGGAAGAACCGAACGCTCATTGAGATGGCGAGAACAATGCTTGATGAATACAAGACACCGAAACACTTCTGGGGTGAAGCCGTCGAGACAGCTTGTCATGCTATCAACAGGCTTTATCTTCACAAGCTCCTCGGCAAGACTTCATACGAGCTCCTTACCGGTAACAAACCCCAAGTGGGATATTTTCGTGTCTTTGGTTCAAAATGCTATATCCTTGATAAGCATCGTCGGCCTAAATTTGCTCCTAAAACTCATGAAGGCTTTTTCCTCGGTTATGGATCAAACTCTCACACCTACCGTGTCTACAATAACTTCACCCGAAAGGTTGAAGAGACGGTAGATGTGAAGTTTGATGAATCTAATGGCTCGCAAGTAGAGCAAATGCCTATTGATGTAGGAGACAAGGACCCATCGAAAGCCATTCAAGATTTATCCATTGGAAAGATTCGTCCCATGGAAGTGAAGGAGAGTACCTCATCTACATATGTGGAGCCCACTATCTCACGGAGAGATGAACCTCAAGGCAACATGGAGGCCTCCACAAGTGGAACTCACCAAGATGAGGAAGTGCGACAAGAAGATCCACCACAACCTCCTTCTCCACCACCTCAAGACAACACCAACAACAATGATGAAGAAGAAGATGAGGATGAGGAGGAAGCTCAGCCTCGACCACGACAAAAGCTATCCCGAGTTCGAGCAAGAGTCAAGAAGGACCATCCCGTGGAACAAATGATGAATGACATCGACTCCGGGAGAATCACTCGCTCTAAAACTCGTTTAGCTAACTTTTGTGAGCACTACTCATTTATCTCCAGTCTTGAACCTATGAAGGTAGAAGAAGCGCTTGAAGACCCGGATTGGGTGAACGCTATGCATGAAGAGCTACACAACTTCGAGAGGAACAACGTTTGGACTTTGGTAGAGAAGCCCAATGATGACCAAAACGTCATTGGAACCAAATGGGTGTTTCGGAACAAGCAAGATGAAGATGGACAAGTCATCCGCAACAAGGCTCGTCTCGTAGCACAAGGTTACACACAAGTCGAAGGTATGGACTATGGTGAGACCTATGCCCCCGTTGCTAGACTTGAGTCCATTCGCATTCTTCTTGCTTATGCCAACCACCATGATATTACTCTCTATCAAATGGACATTAAAAGTGCTTTCCTAAATGGTGAAATTGAGGAGGAAGTATTTGTGAAACAACCTCCGGATTTGTGAATCCTAAAAGCCTAATCATGTTTACAAATTGCACAAAGCTCTTTATGGTCTTAAACAAGCTCCTAGAGCTTGGTACAAATCTTGACTAGCTTTCTTCTTGAAAAAGGATTTGAGATTGGTAAAATAGACTCAACGCTATTCACGAAAAGGGTTGATGGTGAACTATTTGTGTGCCAAATATATGTTGATGATATTATGTTTGGTTCAACTAACCCTCATTTTAGTGAGAAGTTTGGAAAGCTTATGTCGGAGAAGTATGAGATGTCCATGATGAGTGAACTCAAGTTCTTCCTTGGGTTGCAAATCAAGCAATCTAAGGAGGGTACTTTTGTCTCACAAACAAAGTACACTAAGGATCTCTTCAAGAAGTTCAACATGCAAGAGAGCAAAGGTATGAGAACCCCCATGCCTACTAGTGGACATAATGACTTGACTAAAGATGGAGAACCTGTTGATCAAAAGGTTTATCGATCCATGATTGGTTCTCTACTATATCTCTGTGCCTCTCGTCCTGACATAATGTTGAGTGTATGCATGTGTGCTCGATATCAAGCAGCACCTAAAGAATGTCATCTTAAAGCTGTTAAAAGAATTGTGAGATATTTGATACACACACCCAACTTTGGCATTTGGTATCCTAAGAGGGCCTCTTCGATCTTGTTGGCTATTCCGACTCGGACTATGCGGAGACAAGATTGATAGAAAGTCAACTTCGGTGCGTGTCAATTTCTCGGTCGATCCCTTGTATCTTGGTCATCCAAGAAACAAAATTCGATATCATTATCTCTCGCCAAGGAATATATTGCTGCTGGTTCGTGTTGTGCTCGGTTGCTATGGATGACACAAACGCTTAAGGATTATGGGATACATGCGAGACATGTTCCTTTGCTTTGTGACAATGAGAGTGCGATTAAGATTGGACACAATCCCGTGCAACACTCTCGCACGAAACACATTGAAGTTCGTCACCATTTTATTCGTGATCACATTGCTAAGGGTGACATTGATCTTAAGCATGTTCGTACTTGATGAGAAAGTGTTTTGTCGCTTAAGGAGTGAGTTGAACATCACTGATGCTTCAAACTTGGAGTAAAAACTCCATTCATGCATGCAAGGCATGAGCCTAATTGACTAATCCTTGATATTTCTCTTATGATGATGATCATATGTCTTGGACACATTTGCCCCCTTGTATTGCATCTAACTCCTTGCAGGTACTTGGATGGTCTACATTCAACAAGATTATCACACTCACTCAAATCATGAGTAATCTTGTCATTGACCAAGTATCTAGCCCTTTGGGAAGTTGAGCTCAAGGAACAAAATTCCACATATCCTTTTTGACACCATATACTTCTAGTACTTCACTCATGTCATCTTGGATATTCTTGAGTATTTCCTTGCTTGCCTAACCCATGTAGGAAGATGAACTATACATTTGGAAATGGTGCTCCAACTTCATATTCTATGAGCATCAACATCAAGTTCACCTACATGAGTACAAGCAACAACAAGCCCAAGGTATGTTTTTCACATCTTGAAGAAGCTTTGCTCAAAGTCTGAGTACAAGCAGCTTCAAAAGATGTGATCACATCAAATGCTTAATCGAAAAATGGCAACCCCATTTTGAGCTTAAACGATGAGTATGACCTATGATCAAATGTTCTCATTTGACTCCTAAGTCAATATACTCAAACATAGGTGACCTAGTCGCCGACCCCTGTCTAGATGAAGTACATATGTTTTTGAATTTCTCTGCTATTCTCATTGAGTTTTCTTACTTTAACAAAAAAAACTTCATCTAGCAATCTTTTTACTTCTATTTCTTCTGTTCTTGTGTATATCTTTTTGGCTCTGATCAATTCCCTGAAAATCATTTACAAATTCATTGCAAATCTTTTGAAACATTCCTTGCAAAGTGAGCTGAATTATTTCTGGATTTCCTTGGAATTAAACTCAAGGTCACCGATTCAATCACTTGATGCGACCGAAAAGGATCTGCCCTAAGTCTCTGACTTTCGGACTCACCGATCCATATCAATTCGGTGTCACCGATTTACATTCACCAGGACATCATCTTCTGCAGTTCCACTAAATGATTTACTCTGCATACTTAATTTGCTCAGTTGTGATTCTTAAGGATCCCACTTCTTTCCTTCCATCTTTCCTGTCCTTCCTGTTTACTGTCCTTTTCGGCACTTGATGTCAAAGGGGGAGAAGATTTAGGGGGAGCTTAGGGGGAGTTTGGAGAAAAGAAAATTTAAAGGAAGAAAAACAATCTTACCTTAAGGGGGAGAGGATCACATCAAAGCTTTGCCATGTCCCATATTGGATATTACATTTGGCATTATTCTTTTGATTTTTGCTTCTCTTGCTCTCACAATTGGTATCTTATGAAAAGCACAATTGGTATCTTATGCAAAGCAAAATTCTTTCAGAGCTCATTGAAAATCTTTCAGTCTTGGGAGACATGTTTGCTGATTCAAGCTAGTGCTCAACATGAGACACTCTTTATACATGTCATCCCTGGCTTGGTACTCTTGATGTTCTTGCTATTGGTTGAAGAACTACTCTTGTGTTATCTAACCTTGTTTTTCTAAGTTTATTTCTTTAGGTACAATACCAAGGAACTCCAAGGTAAGTATATGCATCTTGCAGAATGTGCATGATGGTGACTTGCTTGTGAATACTTGTTTGCAAGAAATCACCATGCACATATGCATCATCACTCATTTATCCTCATCTGCTCTGATGCATATAGCCAAGCTGCATGTAGCACATCTTGCTTTTCTCTCATGTGTGCTTGTGGTAGTCCAAAACCAAAATCTAAAATCTTGCACACTTGTAGGGGGAGCCTGTGTACTACATGTTTGTCAAAGCTTTAATGATAATCCTGTCTTTCTTTGATAGCTTTGATATCTTATTTTGTGTGTTGCCATCAATTACCAAAAAGGGGGAGATTGAAAGCACATTTGCTCCCTAGGTGGTTTTGGTAATTAATGACAACATACTTTGTGGTTGGACTAATGCTTTCATCAAGTATGTTTCAGAAAAGTCAATCACTCTGGCATGGCAAAAGGACTGAAGAGGTGGACCCCTAGGATGCTAAGGAAAGGATTGGCAAAAGCTCAAGACTCCATTTTGGTTTAGTGATCCAAGATCACATTGAGTCCATAGGAAAGCCAATACTATTAAAAGGGGATGAGGTTATGATGATGATCTGGTTGCTCAAAGTGCTTAGTGATTTATCTCTCAAACTCTCAGCAATCCTTCATTCCAACATATACTCATAAGTAATCTCGGTCCCACCGATTCCATAAACTCAGTCACACCGAGATGAACCACCTCATCCATATAGCCAAACCCTAATAATTTCGGATTTTCCGATTCCAAACTCGGTCTTACCGAAATTGGTGTTGCCAAGCTTCTGTAACCTTCTGTACTCAAATCGGTGTCACCGAGATGAGAAAGTCGGTCCCACCGAGATTGGCAAACCCTAGACTTTGGAAGAATTGGACTAACCGAGATTGTATTTTCCGTCCCACCGAAAATCCCAACGTTCACAAGATTTGAACTTTCGGTCTCACCGAGTTGTCAACTTCGGTCTGACCGAGATTGGTCAAATGTGTGTAACGGTTGGATTTTGTGTGGAGGCTATAAATACCCTCCACCTCCTCTTCATTCGTGGAGAGAGCCATCGAAAGAACTACCACTCCTACCTTACATTTACGAGAAGAAAACTACCTACCCTTGTGTTGAGATCAAGTTGCTCCACTCCCACCATATGAAACTTGATTTCTAGCCTTCCCAAGTTGCTTTCCACTCAATCCTTTCTTCCACCACAGCCAAATCAGTGAGGAGAGTTGAGTGTTGGGGAGATTATCATTTGAAGCACAAGAGCAAGGAGTTCATCATCACCAACACCGTCTATTACCTTTTGGAGGGTGGTGCCTCCTAGATTGGTTAGGTGTCGCTTGGGAGCCTCCGTCAAGATGTGGAGTTGAACCAAGAAGTTTGTAAGGGCAAGGAGATCGCCTACTTCGTGAAGATCTACCCGAGTAAGGCTAGTCCTCCGTGGACGTAAGCCATGATGGCATAGACAAGGTTGCTTCTTCGTGGACCCTTCGTGGGTGGAGCCCTCCGTGGACTCTCGCAGCCGTTACCCTCCGTGGGTTGAAGTCTCCATCAACGTGGATTGACGATAGCACCACCTATCGGAACCACGAGAAAAATCTCCGTGTCTCCAAATTGCGTTTGCTCTTCACAATCTCTCCCTTACTACTTGTGCAATTTACTTTCCGCTGCCCATACTCTAGAATTGCATGTGTAGTATGTTGCTCGACTTGTATGCATAATGCTTGACTTGATCCTCATTGTGAACTTGCTAAAAACTTGCCCTAATCAAAAGGCTAAACTTTTAAGTTGTCGAGTAGTCTAATCACCCCCCCCCTCTAGACACTCTTGCCTTCAACGATCCTACACCGGCCTCGCACGCGCGAGCACCAGAGCCTCTCCCCGCTCCCTCTCTCTCTTCCTGGCACCCTACTCGACTCCCACGAACGCCGTAGACAACCCCGGGCCTCCTCTCGTGGCCGATTCGGCCATTCCCGCGGGTGCCCGTAGGCCGCGTCCACGGTGAGCCGTGGCCTCGCCATATAAGGCCGCCCCTGACCTCCCTCTGGAGCTCCTCTGCTCTCTCTCTCTCTACCGTGTACCCCATGGACCAACCTACACCTCCTCTCATGCCCTCCTGCTCCCTCCATGGCCGGAGTGCCGCCGTCGGTCTCCGCCCAAATTTCTGCATACCGAAGCCTCCCCTCCCCTCCTTTGGACACCAATGGAGCCACCGCACGCCGGTGAGGCTCCTCCGCCCTTTACATCTTCCTCTAGCGCCCCGCAACCCCAGAACCCCTCTCGCCCGACGCCACCATCCGCCGCGGGCGAAGACCTGCTCCGATCCGGTGACGCAGGCACCCGTGGTGAGGTCTCCCAGGGTCGTCTCTCTCCGCTGAGCACGCTGGTGGCCGGACCTCCGAAAACGGTGGCAGGTAGCGCCAACGGCCACCATCGAGCACTTGCTCTGTCTCCCGTCGCGCCTGCGTGGGAGGTAGCAGACGAACCTGCAGCTGGGCCCCGCCTGTCGGCCGACTAGTGGGCAGGGGCCACTGACGGGTGGGCCACGCCTCGCCCGCTTAAGTGGAGGCGGCATAGGCGGCATGCCGGTTTGGCCACAGGGAGGCGTACTCCTGCGAAGGCGCCATCGGCGTGGCTACAGCACGCGCGTGGCCGTGCAGCTGGGCCGCCCCGGTATCTTCTTGGCGCTATGCTGCACCAGATGCACTGCAGCATAGGTATAACGCCCCCTTCCTTTGTCTTTTTCTTTTTTTCAGAAACTTGTAAAATCTCCCAAATATTCATATTACCTCCAAATTTGATGATTCAAATTTTTAGTTACTCCATAAATCATGCTCTACCTATTGGTGCAACATGCACATTTTTCCAGAAACATTTTCTTCACAAACATTTATCAAACCTTGTTTTCCCATTTCTGTATTGAACTTTAGAAAATCACAGCGGGCCCATTTTGATCCAAATTCCATGGTTCAAAATCCTAGATGTCTATATGTTCAAAACTTAGTTTTTGAACATTTTTACTAATACTTTCTGTATCACCTGAAATAATGGTCTATTTCTTCATATATAGCCAACTTTGCAAATTCATAGAAATCATTTGAATTCCAAATCCAGTGAAACCTATTCCTAGATGCTTCTAAAATCATAATTTGTTAAATGGGTGCCTCTGCTCATTTTTGAAAATAATGTTTCTGTACACTTCTTGCAAACCCATTAATCCCTTGACTCCATCATATTGAAATGTTCAGAGATGTCCATTGATCAAATCTTAGTGACACCACTTTGGTAATTTATCATATGACCAAAGGCATCCTAGAAAAGTCCAACTCACATTTTTAGAGCACTTTTATTTTGCCTTGTTGTGTTGCTTATTGTGATTGTTTCCGGCGTTAGTTGATGAAGTAGACGGAGTATTTGGAGAAGGACCAGAAGATTTCAAGACCCTGATGAACCAGCCAAGCAGCCCTTTGACCATGTCTATGAAACCCTTTTTATGCATGTCATATAGCACCATATTGTTGTTGCAACGGAATCATGATGAGGTGGTATCCACTTTGATGGTTTGCCACCGTACTTCCTCGTTGATACTTGCATTGTGCATGACCCTACCTCCTTATGAGGGTTATGACGGTGGGAGTAGATAGGATGCTAAAGTAGTGCTACGCAAAAAGGGACGGGTTTATGCATGGTGAAGAAGGCAAAGCATTTTCAAAAGACTTTTCGAAAACCCCGTCGGGTGCCACTTATGCCCGAGGGAGATGATGAGATGGGTAACCACTTGATGACGAAGTGGTATACCGAGGCAAGTGTGTGTGTTGTTTTCGAAAATGGATTAGAATTAAGATTTGATGACTGTCCCAACGTTACATGCGCAACCACTCTACCCTTATATGGGAAAGGGCATTATTGATTACCTAGACCGATACTAGCTTGGAGCCCGCATTACTAGTGACGGGAGAGTTGTTGGTGCGCTCTCTCGGGACGGGGTTGTGCCAGGTAGGGCGGCCAAGAACATTTTTATGGGGCACTGGACACACCGTTGGTACCCCGTACCAGTATGTGATGAATATGGGAGCGATGCTCCACAATTTTAAGATGTGAAATGTTGGGCACGGGGGGTTACTACCAATTGAGTGGACTCCATGTTAGTGTCGTCTAGGGAAAGGTAGTGATCGGGTGCTTACCCCGGGTATTTGAGGTATCGCGGGTCGTGGATGACACGGAAGTTCCCCGGATCTTGTGGGTACAGTGTGCAACCTCTACAGAGTGTAAAACTATTCGAATAGCCGTGTCCACGGTCAAGGACAGTTGGGTGGTGCTGCTTAAACTATGTCCAGAGTTTACAAGCCAGTGCGTGTGTTTCGATAACTACTTGGGTCAAGTCAAAGGACTTGACGTGATTGAGATGGGTTGGTGCCCACTCTATTTATGTTGATACCTGTTACCTGTCCTCATGGTTACTTGAATTCTCTTGATGCATGTCTTACAAGTTGTTGAACATGTCATTGCACTTAAAACTAGCTTTCTGCAAAAATTTACCTATATCATGCATTGTTGTATCTTGAACCAAAGCATGGGTTGCTTGCGAGTACATTCAAAGTACTCATTGGCTTGCCACTGGTTATTTTATTGGCCAGGCATGAAAGAACAGGATATGATGAAGAATACTTCGGCGATGAACATGCGAGCTAGGACGTTTCGCAGTCAGAATGCCTGTAGGGTTAAGGCAGATGGCATAGGTCCAAGTTATCGACGAAGATTTTCGCTGCGATGATACACTCAAGACTTGACCATAATGGTCCTACTTGTGTAAAACAGTATGTATGGATGTAAGACTCCTGTTATTCAGCTTCTGTGTGTTCAGTGAGCATTGATATCTGGGATCACTATACACGTGCATTCGGTGATCTTGACTTATGAGTCGGGGTCCCCACAGAGCTGGTATCAGAGCCATCCTGACTGTAGGAAGCCTTAGTTAGCATGGCCATTAGTTAGGGTAAAGCTATTTTCAAAACTATTACTAATTTTCAAAACTATCTATACTTCTGTTCCCCTTCTGAGTTTTTCGAAAACTATGATATACTTTCCTCTTCCCCTTCAAATTTAATGGTCGCTAGAATCCTTATGCCCTGACCACGGGATTCCTTGTAATCCTCACGGATAATCTAGAAGGAAGATGCCTTTCTAGACGTTCACCCACATCTCCTGAACACAAGATTGGCGACATCACAACAGGACGATACCAACAGAAGATACATCCTCAAGGAATGAGGACCTGAAGACCCTGGAGATGGTGACGCCCTTGACACTGCCCCAATATGTTGCAACCTTAGCCTACGATGATCAGGGCATAGGATCTGCAAGATCATGATATACATCGCTAATAGAGTAACCCTGTCACTACCGTTGTTGTATCGACAACCACCGGTGGATGAGAACCTAGCCACTTGGTCCGCCTCACTATAGTGACCAGGAAAACGGTTCTCTTCATCCCCCGCTCTCGGTGATGATATTGTCAACAATGTGTCCGACAGATTGGGCCTCTATTATGCCTTGTTAATGTCATTGCATAAAGGAGTGCCACCTGGAAACGCCAACACCTTAAAAAGGCAAAAGTGATCGTCATGATTAAGAAGACAAGAGAAGATCAAGTCAATGCCAGCCACGAGGAGCCACCTTCACCCCATCACCTCATTAGGCGAGAAGTTGTCGAAGATTCTTCAGGCTCAACCCAGATCGTTCCATCAAACAAGAGACGTAGCAACACCTGAGGAAAACTCAGAAGACTGCATGAGGCACAAGGCACGACTACCGAGTCCGAGAACCCCTAGGGTAGGATGAGTCGTGTACCCCCTATGCGTAGTCGAGTCCGTGTGATGGTTCTAATATAACCGTGTGTTGCTTGTTTTTATTTGTTTGTGTTTTGATATAGGTCGCACTTTTGCCCTAGGCGACAAGTATACGACTATATCACCTTCCTCACCTTGTTTCTTTTGTTTGGCCCTCTTTGCACCTGTTTGTTTGCACTAGCACTATAGAACCCCCTTTAGGCATCCCCCTCCTCTATGACACCTCCCTCTTATCTCTCTCCTCAACTGAAGGCTAGCAAGACAAGATACACCAAGGATTCTACTTTGGCAACCAACCAGCACTAAAGACTTTTGCTACAACCTCCTCGACCAAGTACAACCCCGTATGTTTACACCTCAAGATTAGAAACCCATTCCTAGACCCTTCGAGACTTCATAAGATACCCCAACTCGAATCCTTAACCATGTGCTTAACCCACAGAATTGCAAGAGAACCTGTTAAGCCTCCGTAACCTTGCTTATCACTGGGTTCATTAGGGAACTAGTGGACATAGCGAACGAGCACATTATCATCCTAAGATAGCACCAAAACTGACGATGCCATAGGGGAGACCAATTTAAGGATATAGGAACAGTGGACAAATGACTTGGTGAGTTTATATCAATGACTTTGAGGAATCGTCCGAGACTATTTGGTGGATTATGAGGCTTTGATGTTGGTAGGTGAACTTGGTGTGACCATGAGTATAGATTAGCATAACTTTCATTACCACTGAGTAAATTGGATTTAGTAGGATAATTGTGTTCGCAAGCTAGAATTCTTGGAAGTATTTGGATTTAACTTAGCCATGGGATATTGTTAGGAGACAGTTGATATTACGTAAATGACTTGGGGAACATGTAGGAATTCTCGTTGGACAAGAAATTTTGATTTAAGTAGCTGATTCTAGTTGAATATAGATGCTGAGTATGTCTACATGGTTCGGAGTAAATTGGATTTAGACTGATGATCTCGATCATGATACCATGTTTCTCGGTGGATGATAAACTAGGAGATTGGATTAATTGTCGGAGTTGATTTAGGGATCTATATACGCCTGACTTTGGAGTTTACTCGACCATGGTAATGGAAATTGGTGGACTGACTATAATAAAGATAGCCCTTTCAAGTATTTGGGGATTATAGAGACTTTAGGAGATCATGTGGAACAACACAGACATTGGATTTGTAGAATTAAAGGATTATGTAGTGATTAATGGAAGTTAATGGACTGTTGGGGTTGATTCATAGGAAGGAAACAGGATCTTGGAGTGGCATACGACGTGTTTCCTTAGGATAGAGGTGCTTTATCTTAGACCTTGGAAGAACAGGCTGAGCACTTGGATTGTCACGTTCAAGCTTAGCATCTTATATGTTCTAACCATGGATTTTTAGGGGTAGACATACATATGAGTTTGGGGATTGTAGACATATATGATTTTGTTAGACCTCCTCTCGGGAGCCATGAGGATATGAATCACATGAGTGATGATTGGAGTTGACCTATGCAAAATGATGCTATCGGTGATATGATGTGATTTGTTTAAAGGACTAGATAGACTATTGGCATCTCAGAAACCGTGCTTAAAGATAAGATGATAAATGTTCACTTGCACACTAGAATCCTTGAAACCCTTAGGCCCTACCAAGCCACAACATGGTCGGATCTTGACCTTGGGCTTTGACTCTAGATCGATAAGACCTTGGCCAATGATCAACCGTGACCATCACCAATGCCTCAGCCCACTTTACGTACCCCATAGACTTCATGGAGTGCTTGGACAAGTTAGTTGTCATCTTTCTTTGGTGACATACTTGTCTACCCAAAGACGGAAGAAGAATCGTTGAGCTGGTCAAGGAACATCTGAAGATCGTCATGTCTAGGAGGAAGAACTACAACAACCACCATCGTCAAGAAGTGAACTTCTATGTCAAAGACCATGTGTATCTGCAAGCCAGTCCTCTCTAAGGAGCCAAGCATTTCCATGACAAGGAGACCCACACCGAGATTCATCGGCCCCCTTCGAGATCACTCCAAGATTTAACAACCCCCTCCGAGATCACTTCAAGACGAAGAGTAGACGGCTACCAGCTAGAGTTACCACCTGAGTTACCTGATGTGCACAACGCTTTCCATGCATCACAACCCCGGAAGTTTTTCCAGCCTCCTAACTTGCCCGATCTCTACGAGGGCATTAACCACCAAACCATCGACCTCTATCCCAATCTAACCTACTGCGAGCTACCCATTAGCAACCTGGATCAAGAAGAGCATCATAAACGAAGCCACATCATCAAGTACTTCAAGCTCAATGGAGCACTACACGGAAGCAGAAGCAACATGAGGACTTGAAGACTACCCCAGATCCAAGTTTCTGTATCCCTTTCCGCGCCTAGTTTGGGAATCTCGGGGACGAGATTCTTGTAAGGGGGGTAGGTCTGTCACACCCTGATTTTCATGGCACAACACTTAAGATGATAAATCATGATAAAATGTGGTTTGACAAAAACTTTTGAGTGTTTTGGACCTTGCCTTGATTGGTTTTTGTCTGTTGTTTGCAAGTGCTCTAAAAATAAAATAAATCCTCCAACTCTTATACTCCTTCTCCTTGATCCAAAAACCTTTCCCAATGATCATTCCATGTGTATAGGACATAAGAATAATTTCTTGCAAAAATAATTTGGCCAAATAGTATTTTCAAAAATTAGTTTTTCAAAAACCCCTGAATTGAGGTGCACTGCAAGTACTTAATTAAAGGCAGCAAAAATCCTTCCAAAAATATATTTGACTCCTATTAGATGTAGGACTCCCATAAACCACAAAAATTTAATTTTAAAAGTTACTTTCCTATTTTATTTAAAAGCATTTTCTTAAGTACAGAAATGGTCTTTAATAGGGAAAAATTATTTTATTGTTTTAAAAATACTTGACAAAAATCAGGGAAACTCAATGGACATATTTTGTCCATATATAAGAGTTTCAACACATGGTCATGTTCAAAATATTGGTCAAATCCCTCAAAAACCCTTTCTGGATATTTCAAGCTTTTGAAATATTTACAAAGGAAATATTCTCCAAAAATTCCAAGAAAATTCTATCAAATCACATATGACATGCTGGATGATCTGGACAAGTACCATGTCATGGAGAACAACATAACCCCATGAAATCCCCTCAAAACCATTTCTGTCCATTTTGAAGCTTGAGCAACTTTACATTTCCAAACATGTCCAAATGCTCTCAAACCTTGTGAACATGCTCAAATGGTCTAATGACTCATCTAGACCAAATGGCACAAGTTGGAGAACAAGTTAACTTGATCAAAGTGCCCCAAAACCCTTCCTGTCCAGAACCAAATTTGAACAACTCTACATTGGAAAATTTCTCCTTTTGATCTCATCTTTTTAGGACATGTTCAGAACCTGAAATGATGACACTACACCAAGTTGTTCATCAAGGAGAAGAGGTTTGCATGACTGAATCTTGAAAAGTCCATTTCTGTTGATTTCTAGGGTTTACAAAAGTTGCATTGGCTACTTTGCCCAAATGGACTCAATATTGGTGGAACCTATTATTTTATCATACCATATTACCCTGTCAAGCCTCATGACAAGAGGAATTCATATTCTTGCCCAAACCACCATCAAACACCTTCTGGCAGAAATTAAAAATGTATGTTTTGTCCACTTCCACTAATCTCCATGAGTTTTCCTTTTTACCAAAGCCCCTCCTAGTCCCCCTATACCTCTGGTGTGCTTCCCTGCCCGAGAGGCAATGATGAAGGGGGGCAGGGATCCATTTTTCTTCTCTGGACAGACACTTTTCCTCCCTTTCTCATCTCCCTCTCACTCCTGGCAAGTTCCAGAGCATCCAAAGCCTCCAACCCTCTTGTTTATTCCCCCTTCAGACCCCAGACACAAGTGGACATGCGAGTGCACGCGGAAAAGCCGCGGATGCCGGCCATTTGCGCGCTCTGGAGCACGTCAGCGTGCTCCCGACCGTTGACGCCACGTCCCCCGACCACCTCGAGCCTCCCCCTCGTGCCAGTCGAGGTGCCTCGACGTCCGCAACACGCCACCTTGCAGGCCCCCTCGTCTCTCCCTCTCTCTCACCTCCTGCGGTGCGTGCCCAGAGCCGCCCGGCTCAGCCAATGCCCGGCCTCGCACGCGCGAGCACCAGAGCCTCTCCCCGCTCCCTCTCTCTCTTCCTGGCACCCTACTCGACTCCCACGAACGCTGTAGACAGCCCCGGGCCTCCTCCCGTGGCCACTGCGGCCATTCCCGCGGGTGCCTGTAGCTCGTCTGCTCTGTCTCTCTCCCGTGTACCCCATGGACCAACCTACACCTCCTCTCGTGCCCTCCTGCTCCCTCCATGGCCAGAGTGCCGCCGTCGGTCTCCGCATAAATTCCTACATACTGAAGCCTCCCCACCCCTCCTTTGGACACCAATGGAGCCACCGCATGCCGGCAAGGCTCCTCCGCCCTTTACATCTTCCTCTAGCGCCCCGCAACCCCAGAACCCCTCTCGCCCGACGCCACCGTCCGCCGCGGGCGAAGACCTTCTCCCATCCGGTGACGCAGGCACCCGTGGTGGGGTCTCCCAGGGTCGTCTCTCTCCGCTGAGCACGCCGGTGGCCGGACCTCCGAAAACGGTGGCCGGTAGCGCCAACGGCCGCCATCGAGCACTTGCTTTGTCTCCGTCGCGCTGCGTGGGAGGTAGCGGATGAACCTGCAGTGGGCCCCACTGCCGGCCGTCCGGTGGGCGGGGGCCAGCAGCGGGTGGGCCACGCCTCGCCCGCTTAAGTGGAGGCGGCATAGGCGGCATGCCGGTTTCGCCACAGGGAGGCGTAGTCCTGTGAAGGCGCCATCGGCGTGGCTACAGCACGCGCGTGGCCGTGCAGCTGGGCCAGCCCAGTACGCTGCGGCGCTATGCTGCACCCAGTGCACAACATAGGTATAATGCCCCCCTTCCTTTGTCTTTTTCTTTTTCCAGAAACTTGTAAAATCTCCCAAATATTCATATTACCTCCAAATTTGATGATTCAAATTTTCAGTGACTCCATAAATCATGCTCTACCTGTTGGTGCAACATGCACATTTTTCCAGAAACATTTTCTTCACAAACATTTAACAAACCTTGTTTTCCCATTTCTGTAATGAACTTTAGAAAATCACAGAGGGCCCATTTTTGATCCAAATTCCATGGTTCAAAATCCTAGATGTCTATATGTTCAAAACTTAGTTTTTGAACATTTTTACTAATACTTTCTGTATCACCTCAAATAATGCTCTATTTCTTCATGTATAGCCAACTTTGCAAATTCATAGAGAAATCATTTGAATTCCAAATCCAGTGAAACCTATTCCTAGATGCTTCTAAAATCATAATTTGTTAAATGGGTGCCTCTGCTCATTTTTGAAAATAATGTTTCTGTACACTTCTTGCAAACCCATTAATCCCTTGATTCCATCATATTGAAATGTTCAGAGATGTCCATTGATCAAATCCTAATGAAACCACTTTGGTAATTTTTCATATGACCAAAGGCATCCTAGAAAAGTCCAACTCACATTTTTAGAGCACTTTTATTTTGCCTTGTTGTGTTGCTTATTGTGATTGTTTCCGGCGTTAGTTGATGAAGTAGACGGAGTATTTGGAGAAGGACCAGAAGATTTCAAGACTCTGATGAACCAGGCAAGCAGCCCTTTGACCATGTCTATGAAACCCTTTTTATGCATGTCATATAGCACCATATTGTTGTTGCAACGGATTCATGATGAGGTGGTATCCACTTTGATGGTTTGCCACCGTACTTCCTCGTTGATACTTGCATTGTGCATGACCCTACCTCCTTATGAGGGTTATGACGGTGGGAGTAGATAGGATCAAGGTAGTCAGAGTCGGGATTCGGAGTCGGATCGATTTTCTGTAGATAGAATCGAGTCGTAGTATCGAGTCGTGGAATCGAGGATTCTACTAGATTTACTCAAATAAGATATTTTGTATCCATGCCAAAAATTTATATGGGTTCTATATATTTTTAACACTAAGTATAGAGCAAAAACCGTACACATCACTGCTAGTTGTATTCACTTATTTTCATGGCTAACCTACTGTCTAGCTTGCGTGTAGATAACACATATGAGAGGGAAATATATAGAACATTTCAATCTTCAATGCACGAAATTTTCTTAGGAGGTTTTTTTAGAGTTCGAGAATAGCCGATCACTTGTATAGCTAACCCGCTGTGCTGAACCTTGAAGACTCTTGATCTCCTTCTCCAATCAATCTTGACGTGTCCTCCATCTCACGCCAATTCAATCCGTTAACAAGCCTGATCCTCAGTTTTTATCTAGGGTTTCTGAGAGCTAGATCAAAGATGTCGGCGGCTGAGTGTTTTGGCTTGGGAGGGGAATAAAGGGCCATGAGACATGTAAAAAAGGGTTTGGATGATTGCATACTATTCTGCTACAACCAAACAAATGACTTAGATAAATTAGTAGAATCGGACATAGTCCATAGCATAGTCGAGATTTTGAAGTTTTGCACATGATCCTATGATTAGGATCGCGACTCAATATGGATTCTACCTAATCCGGATTCATAGTGGGACTTGGATCGACATGCTTCCGTAGGGTCGTAAAGTCGTAGGATTCTAGGAGTCAAGTCGGGATTCTGACTACCTTGGATAGGATGCTAAAGTAGTGCTACGCAAAAAGGGACGGGTTTATGCATGGTGAAGAAGGCAAAGCATTTTCAAAAGACTTTTCGAAAACCCCGTCGGGTGCCACTTATGCCCGAGGGAGATGATGAGATGGGTAACCACATGACGACGAAGTGGTATACCGAGGCAAGTGTTTGTGTTGTTTTCGAAAACGGATTAGATTTAAGATTTGATGACTGTCCCAACCTTACATGCGCAACCACTCTACCCTTATATGGGAAAGGGCATTACTGATTACCTAGACCGATACTAGCTTGGAGCCCGTATTACTAGTGATGGGAGAGTTGTTGGTACGCTCTCTCGGGACGGGGTCGTGCCAGGTAGGGCAGCCAAGAACATTTTTATGGGGCACCGAACACACCGTTTGTACCCCGTGCCAGTATGTGATGAATATGGGAGCGATGCTCCAGAATTTTAAGATGTGAAATGTTGGGCACGGGGGGTTACTACCAATCGAGTGGACTCCATGTTAGTGTCGTCTAGGGAAAGGTAGTGATCGGGTGCTTACCTTGGGTACTTGAGGTATCGCGGGTCCTGGATGACACGGAAGTTCCCCGGATCTTGTGGGTACAGTGTGCAACCTCTACAGAGTGTAAAACTATTCGAATAGCCATGTCCATGGTCAAGGACAATTGGGCGGTGCTGCTTAAGCTATGTCCAGAGTTTACAAACCAGTGTGTGTGTTTGGATAACTACTTGGGTCAAGTCAAAGGACTTGACGTGATTGAGATGGGTTGGTGCCCACTCTATTTATGTTGATACCTGTAACCTGTCCTCATGGTTACTTGAATTCTCTTGATGCATGTCTTACAAGTTATTGAACATGTCATTGCACTCAAAACTACCTTTCTGCAAAAATTTACCTATATCATGCATTGTTGTATGTTGAACCAAAGCATGGGTTGCTTGCGAGTACATTCAAAGTACTCATTGGCTTGCCACTGGTTATTTTATTGGCCAGGCATGAAAGAACAGGATATGATGAAGAATACTTCGGCGACTAACATGCGAGCTAGGACGTTTCCCAGTCAGAATGCATGTAGGGTTAAGGCAGATGGCATGGGTCCAAGTTATCGACGAAGATTTCCGCTGCGATGATACACTCAAGACTTGACCATAATGGTCCTACTTGTGTAAAACGGTATGTATGGATGTAAGACTCTTGTTATTCAGCTTCTATGTGTTTAGTGAGCATTGATCTCTGGGATCACTATACACGTGCATTCGGTGATCTTGACTTATGAGTCGGGGTCCCCACACTAAGCAGATGCAATTTAACCAAATTGGAAGCAATACAAGCTAGACATCCGGCTGGAGTGGTGAGCATGATCATCTAGGCCCTGAGAGCCTGGTGGGAGGTGGGCTGCTTCACCACCATCGCAGCTTTTTAGTTGGCTTCCAGGTGATGCCTATCTTTGCTGGGCTTGTCACTGGTTCGGCCAGTGCCCTGACTAGCTATTTGTCCTCTGGTGCTCACGGGATGGTGGTTCATGTAAAAAAATATCTTTCCTTATAAAGACCGACTTCGGCCTTTCGAATACAAGCTAGACACCATATACAACCACAGATGACACCGCGAAGTTAAAGCAAGCACCTAGGATGGTGGTTCATTGCGAGCGAGGTCATCAATTCAAGAGCTACATTTACCGTCTCCATCTGATGACACTGCACCATTTATAGCGCTGTAACGTGTCGTGCATACCCGCAAAGAAAGCTGGCGCGACTTCTCTCTTTTCTTTGCTGCTTCTCTTTGGCAGACTCTGTAATACCCTTGCATAAAAATACAATAGTGAGAGTATGGTTGAAGTGTGTGCAGAACTAGTGCACTGTAAAAGTAGCAGATAGCAGGTGGCTGAAAAATAAATGAATGGAGACATATGATAGCTCTACAACATTGCATGGCAAACAAAATTAGATTCTACTCTATATGATTTTGTAATATATGAGCACAGGAAATGCAGGTACTCCTCCAGCACACCACCACATGATGTCATATCTAAGATAATAGTCGACTGAAAATAAATAGGTCAGTCGATTTTTTTAATGAACCGTCCGATCTATAAGGAATGGGCAGATGGCCTTCGTCTACCTCCCGCCAATCACTATTGACGATTTTTCTCGAACCGCCAGCGACCATCGGCCCAGACCCCTGCCTCCGCCGCCCCGCCCTCCCCTCGACCTTACACCACCGCCGTGCTTGGTAGCGCCCCCAGGCCATCCCTTTAATCCCGGCTGACCTCCAGATTGGGCGCCAGTAGCTCTAGGCCGCACACGTACCTAAGATAAACACCAATGCGCTACTTCCCCGACGTAATACGCGTACTAGCGCCTGTTATGCCGGGGAATGCTTCCGTTAATTGGGAATCAACGGGCCAAAAATTGAAATTCAGGGGGAGCGACGAACCTCTAGCTAAGGTGAAATAGTATATGAGGAGAAACCTTGTGCATCGCGAGTTACTAGGAACATCTAGTATCAAGAAGAAGTGGTCAACTAGTGTGTTCTGTGGGATGAATACTGTGCAAGCAGAGACGTAAGATTTGCAGGAATAAGGGAAGAGGAGTACCTTTTTCGCTTGCCGGTGTTGTCACCTCCACATGTCGCGCCGATCTTCTTCTTTTTACCAGGGAAACCGATGTTCTAGAGGGTGCAGGCTTGGATGAACCCATGGCCAAATTGTTAACTGTGTTGCCATGGCCGTATGTCGGTGGAGGGGATGCAGATCCGAGGCGGCGACGGACGGCGTAGCAGGAACAGCTCCGGTGCGGTGGAGGGTGGCGAAGTTGGAGTGGCAGCGGTGAGGCGCAGGACGGCGTGGTTAAACTGGCTCGAGTACGGACGTCTCGGCCTCGGCTTCAACTACTAGCCGTGGAGGGCGTTGCGGTTGAGGTTGCGGTGGACGAAGACGTTGGGGTATCGACTCCGACGTGATGGAGGAGGGCGGCGGTTGATGGGTGGGATGGGGTGGCGGACGGAGGACGCCGGGGTTTTGCAGCTGGTGTAGAGGTAGTTTTGGTGCCCACGGAGTACGAATGGGGAACCGGACGGGTGGGGGGGAACCATGTTTCAGTCTGGGACGCGCTTGTTTTTGGCTTTTTTGAACAGAAGATGGGACGCGCTTGTTTGAAATTTGGGGAAAGTACAAACTTTGCCCCCCTCTTAAATTTTGGACCTACTGTGGGTCGGGGGTAGGATGGTAATCCCAGGTGTCCCAAATAATGGGTGGGAGCGATTTCGGCCGCGCGCATGTGTGATTAGGCGGCCATTGTGTATGAATGTTTTTCGGAGGTGGTTGCGTGGCGTCTAGATGAAGCTACAAACCTACCCCGGTTTAGACCTTTGGACGTCGGGCCGGTAGGTTTCACAGGTCGGAGTTATTAGAAAAATAATTCCCTTGTACTACCAAACATTGGTGTCACGCGGTTACGGGCGAGTAGAGGCTCTTTTGGCGCTTCGTTCGAAATTTTGATACACAAGCATTCACATTTAGAGTACTCTTGAACTATGAGGATTGACCTATAGACAACGTTACATTTGACCTTGTATGTTTGAACACCTCATTAAATTATCCACTTCTTTTTGAAATTTTGACACTTGAAGATCCTATAACTACGATTATTTTGGAATGGAGGAGCAAAATCTGAATCTATTTTGTACACGACTACATATGCTATTATGTACAAAATCAGAGCAAAGATTGGTGCCCCCATAATTTAGGTATGGTTTACAAATGCCATGATATCAAATTCAAATAATTGAATGGACTTCATGTTGAATTCGATTTTGTTAAACCACCTTAAGGTTAATTCAAATGTATGCTAGTTCATAGGTAGCTATTTATAATGTTCATTGTGTAACTTTCGTATGTATAATGTGCTTTACACACACAACATGAACTATACTCACGTTTATATTCGATTGCTAAAGCGATGCATTGTCTGGAGTTCAAAATACTAACTATGTGGATCAATTGTGTCGAATAATAACATAGACATGCTCAAATTCAATAAAATCTAGATGTCTGATGGATCAATGACCGCTCCTTACGCAAATTGCAAATATCGTGATCCCATCCTAATATTTGGATACAATTTATATCTTTAATCAATGTGTACAACAGTCTTTTACGTGTAGTTTCACTCTCCATTGGTGGTCTCTCACACATCCTCACACACTCTCTCCCGAGGTGTCTTTCTCGCACACAGGCTCTAGATATAACCCTCCCTCCCTCTCGTAACCATTTGCAACTGTTTTCACTAACCTTTATCACAAGCACTCTTCCTCTCGCAAACATACACACGCACAATCCCCATCGAACCTTTCTATATACATGGACCTGCCTATGTGTCTCATGTACGCACATTATCTTTAGGCCTGTCTCTCACGCATTGTCTCACACCTCTCTTCCTAATCGACGAGTATGATTCTAGCAGAGCATTCTGTAGGATGCCCCTTAAAGTTAGGTTGGATGAATAGTAATATCAGAGATAAAAGGGGTTACCTTAGTCCGAGAACCTAGGGTTACAAATCCTAGCCGTCTTTGTCAGTGGACACAGAGTCCTTCACAATTCTGCTATCTTTGTCTTGTACGACTAGTCATCCATGGGTCTTCTTGTAATAGCCTGGCTTATTAGGGATGGTAGACTACTCATATCAATAAGGAATTCCTTCTTTTTCGAGAGCCCATTCGGACAGAACTCCAAAGTTAAGCGTGCTCAGCTTGGAGTAGTTTCAGGATGGGTGACCGACCGGGAAGTTGCTCCCGGGTGCGCACGAGTGAGGACAAAGTGTGCAGAAAAGACTAGTATTGTTCTATGGGGCCAGTCTAGATCCCGCCAGGAGTAACGACCACCGGCGGGTGTGTCCGGGGCATTACAAGTTGGTATCAGAGCCGACCCTCACGGTTACACGGATGGTTGCGGACAGGTGTGCGGTCATGTTGTGCATGACGTTTGTGACTCGTCGTGGCACACGGCATGGCACATGTGCCGGACTGGAAGACATATGTGCCAAGAGGGAACGTTCCTGTGCCCGACGAGGACGTCGGTTCCTCTGAGTGGGGGTGTATGTAATAGCCTGGCTTATTAGGGATGATAGACTACTCATATCAATAAGGAATTCCTTCTTTTCCGAGAGCCCATTCGGACAGAACTCCAAAGTTAAGCGTGCTCAGCTTGGAGTAGTTTCAGGATGGGTGACCGACCGGGAAGTTGCTCCGGTGTGCGCACAGTGAGGACAAAGTGTGCGAAAAGACTAGTATTGTTCTATGGGGCGATCTAGATCCGCCAGAGAATGCGACCACCGGCGGGTGTGTCGAGGCGTTACAAGTTGGTATCGAGCCGACCCTCGCGGTTTACGGATGGTTGCGGACAGGTGTGCGGTCATGTTGTGCATAGCGTTTGTGACCCGTCGTGGCACACGGCATGGCACATGTGCGGGGTGGAAGGCGTATGTGCCAGAGGAGCGTTCTGTGCCCGGCGAGGGCGTCGGTTCCTCGAGTGGGGGTGTATGTAATAGCCTGGCTTATTAGTGATGATAGACTACTCATATCAATAAGGAATTCCTTCTTTCCGAGAGCCCATTGGACGAACTCCAAAGTTAAGCGTGCTCAGCTTGGAGTAGTTTCAGGATGGGTGACCGGCCGAAGTTGCTCGGTGTGCAGTGAGGACAAAGTGTGCGAAAAGACTAGTATTGTTCTATGGGGCAGTCTAGATCCGCCAGAATGCGACCACCGGCGGGTGTGTTCGGGGCGTTACAAGTTGGTATCAGAGCCGACCCTCGCGGTTATACGGATGGTTGCGGACAGGTGTGCGGTCATGTTGTGCATGACGTTTGTGACCCGTCGTGGCACACGGCATGGCACATGTGCCGGACTGGAAGACGTATGTGCCAAGAGGGAACGTTCCTGTGCCCAACGAGGACGTCGGTTCCTCTGAGTGGGGGTGTATGTAATAGCCTGGCTTATTAGGGATGATAGACTACTCATATCAATAAGGAATTCCTTCTTTTTCGAGAGACCATTCGGACAGAACTCCAAAGCTAAGCGTGCTCAGCTTGGAGTAGTTTCAGGATGGGTGACCGACCGGGAAGTTGCTCCAGGGTGCGCACGAGTGAGGACAAAGTGTGCAGAAAAGACTAGTATTGTTCTATGGGTCCAGTCTAGATCCCGCCAGGAGTAACGACCACCGGCGGGTGTGTCCGGGGTGTTACACTTCCTATATGCGTCACGGGCCAACCAATGTGGCGCAGGACGGAACCGAACGAAGGGCCTCACCTCGACCCATCGGACCTCACGCGGTGACACACCCTCTGCCCCCATGTCTCATTATCTTCTCAAACCCACACATACCAACACAAACACCACACAAACAAAAAATTTCTCCTGGTGCCTCTATTCCCTCCCCCCTTGCATATACCCACTCAAGGGAATGGAATCTCTCGTCGTGACGTCATATTCGTCTCTCTCTCTCTCTAGACCACTCTCATTTCTCGTGCTATCTCTCCCACGCCCCCCCCGTCGGCCCCTCTATCCATGCCTCTCTCGAATACGTAATACACACACATACCTCTCTAGGCCCTGCCAAATACATAAACTACACATTCACACATGTTACATCACGTACCCCATTGATCTAAAAAGCCCTCTCTTCATGTTTATTTCGCATACAACAGTCCTTTTGAATAAAGTGTGGCAAAAAAATTATTTTAGAGTTTCTACATATATACAACATTACAAAGTTATATGGAGAGTCTGACGCTAATTTGCATTGCATGGTGCCCACAATGATATTTATTCCGCCTTTGTGAATTTGTATATTTTATACTATATACAAAGTTAGTCATAATAAAGAGAAGCGAAGAGCATCTCTCTCTCCATCGGATACCCCCATGCGCCCCTTTCACGTATGCACACAAAACTATCTCCAGGTCCTCTAAAAGTAAGCCCCCAGAAAATTCACGCATGTTTCATCTTTCTCTCACGATATATGCAATGACGATCATTGTATTTGAAGCGAAAGCACGATACGTACATTGAACTTCAGGATCCACTCATTACAGTCACCATTTACGTTTAGTGGTAATTAATTATACAATCACGGGCTCACCGTACAACTCTATATTTGCTCATGACAGGACTAGTTGACCAGTTAAACGCTCCACGTGGCACCTCTAGTGTTGCATCACATTATCTCACTATCATCGTGCCCACCTGTCGACTTGTATCTACTCTACATCTACACTCTTATAAAATACATAAAATACACTCTTATAAAAAACAGAGTTGGTGATGATGGTGTGACTGCCATCTGCAATATAGGCCATCCGATTTATATCGGCAGATAGGAAAGAAACTATGGCAATTTTGCAAAAGGTACCCACACACCTCTCCACATTTGCAAATAAGGCCTTCCCTCCTTCATCCTTTTCTCTCACAAGATAAACAAGTCATACAAATGCATCTTGATGTTACATACAGCATAGCTGGCATCTTGCTAGTAAGAATGAAAACAAGCGACAAAAAAATATTTGGGCCGGTGGTTTGAAGTCATGACCATGGGCACAACGGACAAGGTGGCCTTGTATTGGTATCTTGAGCCGTCTGTTTTAACACACGAGAGCTGGTGTGGTGATTATACACACATGCACGCATGCACACGAACTGCATCCACGCAACACTCACACAAACACATGCATGCGAGCACGCATAGCGCCGCGACGCACACACGCAGCCACGCATGCACGCATAACACTCCTGCACGCACACACGCACGCATGCATGCACACACCAGTACACCACACGACCAACACACACTCTCACGCTCAAGTGCTCAACCTACACGTGCATGCGCACACATCAGGCCCTGACACTACTAGGAAAAGGCCTACTAATGGCGCACCTAATTTGGCCATTAATGGCGCATTAGTGGTGCGCCATTAGTGCCACGCCATTAGTATATTTTACTAATGGCGCACCAGCAATGCGCCATTAGTATACCGAATACTAATGGCGCACCATGTGGTGCGCCATTAGTATACCATTCGATGCTCCACTAGTATTCCCTCGAGTGCGCCACTAATAACCTTATAGGTGCGCCACTAGTAATAAAGGAAGGTGCGCCACTAATAAGGGCTTAATCGCCACTAGTAATGTATTTGGAAAACAAAAAAAATCTAAATTTGAGAAAACAACCTATAAGGAAAAATAATTTAAAAACAAAAAATGAAATAAAATCATAATTTTTATTATAGTAAGAATATTACAATGTCTTTACAAGTTTCCAATAAAAGGAAAATTGCAAGATGGAATATTACAATGTCCTAAAACTAATCTTCTAATCTTTTCTTCTTTTTCTTCACTTTAACCCTGCAAAATGGAACAAAATAAACAGAAACACAAACAAACTATTTATAACATGTCAATACTGTCATTTTTTATGCAGAACTAGATATGAGCATATATTTCCAAAATTACATGGTGTGAAAATTGTATGAGTAAGATTATAATGGAAATGAATTTTGATAGGAGCCCACTTTCGACGAGTATTTATCTGACAGAGCTAAATAATCAGGGCATTTACCTTTTGATAATATTATTATACTATACTACCAGTATACTACTCCACTTGGATTTTTTAGATGAGCAGATCTGAGATAGACATTTGTTCAAGTGGCTATAGGTAGGCTTGAAGAATTCTCATCGGTTCAAGTGGCTACAGGTAGTCGCACAGCTGGAATATAGACTACTAGTACTATTTGAAAAGAAAACAAGAGTAAATCTGAACGTACTAGTCAGATCCGATCACATTGAGCGAGAAAGAAAATTCATCAGGAAACAGATGGCCGGTGACTTACTTCCAGACGTTGAGGATCTCGTTGTGTACTCAATTTTATTACGGTGGCCAACTTTCACTATGTGTATATGTTTGAACAAAAAAAACTGTGGAAATAATGATAACGAATGGAACCGGAATAGGTTATCAATAATTAGAGATGTGGTGGGCAATCAGGAACAATACTTAACAGCATGATCCTGGAGTACTTTACATTTATTCTATGCCCTTACAGTGAAGTTACTGCATCATATTTCAACTACAACAGTTCAGTATTGCAAATATGAACAAGACTGGGAAAAAAAGAGCTATGAAAATTTCTAACAACAGAATCACTTAGAAAGTTTAATATCACCAACTATCAAAATCTATTGTTAAACTGCAGGGTGCCGATTGAAACACACTGCAAGTGTTTGGAAATGGTATCATACTGGACACTAATCAACCTTGAGTTCGGCATTCCTTTTCAAAAACAGTAGCTTATACCAATATCTTGTGCTGGTAAGTGGAAACTACTCCCTCCGTCCCACAATATAAGAGCGTTTTCCAAACTAACATAGCTTGAAAAACGCTCTTATATTATGGGACTGATGGAGTAGATGACATGTAAAGGAGCCTAGTTCATAACCTTTATTTATAAGAAGAACATAAGCTGCATGGATCTGCACAAGATGTTATGAAGGAAAATGCACCATATTTAGATACCATGTCATTAGCAGGCGGCTACCCTTGGTTCCTCATCTTCCAGAGCAAGTCAACTCTCTCATTTTAAACTCTTGTCATGCAATTTTCCCTAAGCTGTGGATCAAGACAACAGGGGATAAGGAGAAATTATGAGTAATACGAGATGAAGGCACATAAAAGTTATAAGATTGCATGCAACACTGACAGGCAATGCGAGATGGCACCCTAGAGGCAGTTCAGTCCAAAACCTACTCTAAAGATTCATGGTTCCTAACAAAATAGCAGAAAAATGCTTTTCATGACACAGCTGACACCCTATTGGCAGTTCTAGGCAATCAACCAAACACTTGCACGCATGGCGGCAGCACCGTTGTCCAGCAATCCAATAGTAGCATCACGCTTCAGACTCTGGCCTGCTGCGCGTGGCATGACAACATAGAACTAGCCGCGCCGCCGGCAAGATGGACTGGGAATGAAACAAAGTCAACGAACCTCCTCTCTCCAGTCCGGGCAGCGGGATTTGTTGGGAACCCTCCGGGGGCGAGCCGAATCCATCGTGGCGGCTGGCCGCGCCGATCGCCAGGAGACGAGGCTCCCGCAGGGTCCGGCCCTTCGCCTCTGCTCTCTCTTGCTCTCGCCGGCGTGGAGAGCGAAGGCTTGGGGACGCGCGCTTCTCGCCGCGGCGCCGGCTCCGGGAACGCCTGGGGGAGATTTGGCTCGCGCGACAGAGGAACAGAAAATCGCGAGAGGACGACGAGGACGGTGGATGGTGGGATTGATGGTACGGCCACGCTGCTCTGCGCTGTGGTCCGGCACGAGGCGGCAAGGCGGCGAGGCAGCGAGGGGAGCTCCTCCTCCTGCAGCTCGGCGGCCTCCACACCCCGGAGCAATGCCCTCGCTGGAGGACGTGGTCACCAGCTCTCCTCTGGATCCGGTGAGGAGGGTTGGGGAAGGAGCTCACCACGGCTCCATGCCCTGGATCTAGTGTGAGGGAGGGGGAAGGGGGCTCGCCGTGGTCGGGAGGGAGAGGAAGAGGCGGGCGGCCGGGGCTTCCCGATCTAGATCAAAGTCGAGGGAGGTGGGTGGGTGTGTCAGGACGAAGGGGGAGGGGAGAGAACGTGACTAGAGGGAGGGGATAAGGGGTGATAGCAATGGCGCACTGGTAGGGGTGCGCCATACGGTAGATAGCAATGGCGCATCTTGTACTAGTGAGCCATTACTAGTTAAAACTAGTAATGGCGCACTGTGTCTGGATGCGCCATTAGTATGTTTGGACAGGCGCACTAGTTCAAAAAAAATTTGATACTAATGGCGCACCTTGGGCCAGGTGCGCCATTAGTAGTTTCAACTCTAATGGCGTGTCGAAGGTGGTGCGCCATTGTAGTATACTAATGGCGCACCGCTTGTCTGGTGCGCCATTAGTGTCAATCCCATCTAAAGCCCTTTTTCTAGTAGTGTGACAGACACATACACAACCAGGTGATTCCCGCGCACGAGTTGGAGCCTTGTCGCACCTGCGTAAATTTGTGTTTATCTGACCTTTTCCCTATGTGAACTGACAGGTGGGACCCACAAGGAACATGGTCAATTTAACTAGTCAACATGGCGCCACGCAGACTATTTGGTCGGTCAACAGAGTGCAATCCGATGCTGAACCGTGAGCAAGTGACCGTATAATCACCGCAAAAGGTATATAGTGACCGTAATCAGCTTATTCTGAAGTTCGGTGACCGTATTATGCTTTTCTCTCTGTAGGCCCTCCAAAACTACATCTCTACATGTTCTCGGATGTTACAGCACTACTACTACACTCTAACACAATAAATCATATGCGTTTTTAGTTTTACTAGATATCATATTGTTACTAATAATTATTCAGTTTGCATACATTAAAATTGCCTTTGTAATGTATGGCCAGTAACATCTACCGCGCGGGAAAAATCCCGCCCTTTCCTGTTTAATCGGGTTTGTATTGATGGATCGTGCGAAACAGCAAAACTATAGTACTATACACTACAAGTGACAGTTCACTGGGCCGTCGTGTTGTCTACTCCTCCGTCGTAAGAGTGGAGCGCTCGCTTTCATAAATTTTCTAGTCCCTTTCGCCGACATGTGGGACATCAAGCTACCGGGTCCACGTGCCATACCGGAATACAGTGCAGAGCAGCCGGGGTGAAGCACCCCAGTAATGGCGCCGGCGTAGTAATGAGCAATGAGGCGTCAAATCAGAAAGTTGCACCTTTCCCACATTTAAGTTGGAGGGACGAAGTAATAATGCTAAAAAAAGAAGTTGGAGGGACGAAGCAACCATCATTTCACTCGTTGTTGAATCCGCTTCTCCCTCATCTTCTTCAACTTAACCACGTGTTGCTACGCCGTTGTTACGCCTCATGTGGGGCGCGGATCGGCTTGGTAAAGCAACGACCGTGGGACCGCATGTTAGCAAACCGCCAGGACAACGTCCTCCGAAAATAAGAAACCTCCCCCGCCATCCGCGCGGAAAAATCACCTCCTTTTTACTAATCTTGATTCTATAATTTTTTAGATCTATATAATTGAGATTTGTATAGATAGCACACGGGAGCAAAACCAAGTGGTACGGTAAGGGCATCCACAATGTGTAGCCAAATGTGAAAATAGCTTTTGGCATCGTGGGAACCATTGTGGACGGTGTTGCCAAAGCCAAAAAGATGGAACCGAAGCTCCCTGATTGATTGATTGAAGGAATAGAAAAATGCAACGTCTCTCCTCTTTCTCCCATGCTTGGACGCATGTAGTATAGTATAGAGCACAGAGTCTACTCCCCTGTCCCTTCTATCACAAATCACAAAGCAGTGAGGCGTCAAATCACAAAAGCACGGACGAAGCAACCATCATTTCACTCTTCGCTAACTCCGCTTCTCCATCGTCTTCTTCGAGAAACCATCTCACTGCACTAGTACTCCTAGTAGTACTAGTCATTTGCTTCAACAGACTTCCTGGATGCAAATAAGGCGGTTTTCTCAGCTTGCAGGCGGCACTTGCGAACGACTTACCGTGGTCCCCCTCAATGGTGTTCTCCGTCGAACGCACTTCGCCAAACAACAAAAAAAGATATCGTCGACGTCACCGCAATGGGGAAGGAAGTCAAATATAGTTACTACCTCCATTTTTTTGTACACAAGGCCAGTATATCAAAATTACAATTTGCAAAGGGCCACTAACACTAATCGAGGCAAAATTGATGGGGTTAGCAACCAAGGACATTAATATCCCCTGCATGCATGCGGAAGTGAGAAGGTTGGTTAGCATGATGCTGCATTAGTCAAGCAATGAGGAGTGAGATGGTTAGCTCTTTTGTGTTTGGAGAAAAAATACGCATTAATTGACACGTGAAACGAGGATTTGTATCGATTAAATCCCGCGAAGGAAAACCCTGTCTTTCTTTTTTAACACTAGTACTCCTAGTACGTACGTACTTATCTGTCGTGGGGTTCTGTGGAGCACGATCACCTATGGGGCAGGGAGCCCTTTCGGTCAGCATGGGCGGAGGCGCCTGAAGAGCGGATCGAGGTCGGCCTGGGAGGCAGGCGATTTTACCCAGCTTGAGCTGGCGGGAGATAAAACTCCTCTGCTGCTTTGTGTTTGTATTTGTTCTTGCTCGAGGCGTGGCGTGTGGTGGTGTTGGATCGTCGAATGGACCCGAACCCCTTCTCGTGCACATGGGCCTCCCTTTTATAGTCTAAGGGGTCACCGCAGGTGGCAGCGTAGGGAGAGGGGTAAAAGAGTAAAAACGCAGGTTGGTACAGCGGTGTCCAATAGTGTCCCCTACCTAACTCGTGGCGGGGGACAAGGGCATTTAATGCCGTCCGGTCGCTAACATTGCAAGGAAGCGACCGTTAGGGCGCCACCGATCGCCACGATGGCCTCCTTGTCAGCTCCGCTTGCCACCTCGCACCGCATGGTTGCACAATGTCTCGCCACGTGCTCCTGGGATGGCCCTGGGGTGACACATTGTTGGATGCGCTGGAGCTTGGGTGCAGGGTGGCAGCCTTGCCGCTGCAAGCGCCTCGCCGTGGCCCTTCTCTTGTCATGCCGGCAAGCTTGCCGGTCGCCTGGCCTTGCCGGGATGCGCGGGGCGTCGTGGCAAGTCTTCTGGAAGCGCCTTGGTTGGCCTTCCCGGCAAGCTCCTCTTGCCGGGGCCTTGTCCTTCCTGGCAAGCTCTTCTTGCCGGGGCTTTGTCTGCTTGGTTGACACTTTGTTCTTGAATGGCAGTAAATGGAAGTGACGGAGGGTCTTGGCGGACGCCCGGCGAGCCTGGCCACGGGGTGCCGCAACCGCCCGTGCACAAGTTCGGGGTACTAAGGTACCCCTACTTTAGTACACCGACAGAGCCCCGAACTGGGCCATACAGTGCCGAAGCGCTGTTGGGCCAGGCCCAAAAACAGTCTGCACGGAGCGCTGCCTGGGTCCAACAAATCCCTCCGTATCCACGCGCCCTCCGTAGAACGGCACGCGTCAATCGCGGCGTCGTGGGGGCGTGGGTAACATCTTGTGATGCTGGCGCCCACCCCCGTGATCACGGGGTGGGGCGAGGTCACCTCATCTGTCGCCTCGGCTCTGCATCTACGCCACGCGGCTCTCAAGCGCGTGGGTACGTGGGCGGTGGAGGCGGAAAACCGAGCCGTCATGGGCGGAGGCAGCGGGTCGGCCCCGATTCCCTGCCCTCCTCGTGCCCTAATTACGTCGGCGGGCGGCGTGCCCCACCCGCTCCTTTAAGAAGGCGCGGGGGCGCAGAAATCCGCACTTCCTCATCTTCTCCTTTCTTCAACCTGCTCCCTTCCTCTCGTCCGCAATGGAGGAAGGAACCACAACCCTTCATCGGTGGCGGCGAGGGTCGCTGCTAGGCAGCGCATCCCTCCTATCCCGCCCGTGGTGGCGAACCAGCCCCAAGGGGGAGGGAGGCGGGGCGAGGTGGGCGAGGTCGAGGGCGAGGTCGAGGCGCGCGGGGAAGAGGCGGACAGGGCGGCGCGTCGGCTTCGCCTCCGCCGGCGGCTCCACACGGGGACAACCCTTGGGAGTTCTTCTTCAAGCTGCGCCGGGCACCTCGTCGTCGCCTCCGGCTTTCGGCTCCGTTTGCGAGCGCGATGGAGCCGGACCCGCCCGAGACGCTGAGATTGCGCATGAGGGCTGCGGGATCAGCGGCGAGTGAGTCAGCGTCGTATCCCAGCCCGGCGTGATGTATCTCGATCGAGGTGGAAGGCGTTCGCCGCATCCACAGCAGCGGCGGGGTTTACCCTCCATTTTAAGTTAATGGAGGCGACCTCCTCTCCGTCAAGGTCTTGAGGACTCCGGCACCGGGCGAGATCTGTGTGGACAGCTCCTCCGATAGCGAACTCCCCCTCGGCGAGAGTGCGAGGAGGAGAGCGGCAGCGGCGACGAGAGGCGGGCCCGACTAGGCGTCGGGCGTCGCCTCGCGCGCCACCAGCGACCCCATCATCCGGTCGCCGGCCTCTGAACTCCCGGGGTCGCCTCCTTGGTAATTTGGCGTGGGAGGCTGCGGAAGAGGAAGAGGATTGGGGCAAGGCCGTCAAGTCGAATCTGAGGCGTGGTGCCCTCGACAGCGTCTTGGCGTCCTGCCGCCCGTCTTCGAGCTCTGCTTCCGGTGCCACCGTGTCCGCCAAGCCCCCGGCTGGCCCCCGGGATGTTCTCTTGGTGTCTTCTAGCACCCGTAGTTCGCCTAGGCGCCCCTTTTGCCCTCTTCGCCTCCTTGACCTACCTCCTGAAAAGGGGGACAGGAAAGGGATTACGGGCATCTTATCTTTTTAGTTTGTAAGCCTTCGGGCCTTAGCTGCATTTAAAACTTGTAATCCTCTCTTTCATGTTTTTCATCCTCCATGGACTGTACCCGAATGGGATGTTTTTTAATGAAAAAAAGGGAAAACTTGCTATGCCATATCCTTTACTTGACTCTATGCCTTGTACGCTTTTACCCTACGCTTTTGAGGGAACTTGCCGGCGCAAGCACACTTGCTGAGTGCGGAACATTAGCAGCCGGCTGGCGGTGCTGCCTCCGGCAAGAAACCTTGTCGGGGCTAGTTGCAGCTCACTTGTATTGTTGAGCGGACTCGAAAACAAATCAAGGGCACAACTCAGCCATGAGTCTATTCCTCGGCGCGCCGGTTTTTCATACAAGGCACGGCCGTTCAAGGACGTGGCTTCGCGTTTTCCAGTCCATAAAAGGATGCATGATGAGGGACGAAAAGCTTATCTGATATCGCAGCCCCCGGCGACTCTGGCTTGTCGGGGGTGAATCTTGGCATTCGCAGCCCCCAGCAACTCTGGTTTGCCGGGACCCCGGTGAAGGCGCACCTTCCTTCTCTTTCCTTGTCCTTGCCGCTGCTAGATGTGTTATAGGAACAATCTCTCAGAGCGCGGCAAGTTATTTACTGTAATATATAACTTTACTCTGAGCAAAGCTTGCTACGTTACACCCTTTACTTGATTCGGTGCCTTGTATGTTTCTACCCTGCGCTTTGAGGAACTTGCTTGCGAAACACGCTTGCTGAGTCGGAACATCGATAGCCAGTGGCGGTGCTGCTTTCGGCAAGAAACCTTGTCGGAGGTAGTTGCAGCTCACTTGTATTGTTGAGCGGACTCGAAAACAAATCAAGGGCGCAACTTAGCTACGAGTCGGTTCCTCCGCGCACAGGTTTTCCATACAAGGCACGGCCGTTCAAGGAACATAACTTAAAAAATTTGAAACTGACTGCGCCCTATGGCAGTGATTGCTATGTTATATCCTTTATTCTGTCGCTTCCCTTGTATGTCTCTACCCCACGCTTTTAGGGAACTTGCCGGTGCAAGCACACTTGCTGAGTGCGGAAAATCAGCAGCCCGCTGGCGGTGCTGTCTCCGGCAAGAATTCTTGTCGGGGCTAGTTGCAGCTCACTTGTATTGTTGAGCGGACTCGAAAACAAATCAAGGGCGCAACTTAGCCACGAGTCGATTCCTCCGCGCACAGGTTTTCCATACAAAGCGCGGCAGTTTAAGGAATATAGCATAAGAATTTGAAACTAGCTGGGCTTTTGTGCTCAGATTTGGGCAACTTAGCTTTTCTGTCGTTTGTGTTCCGGCAACGTTGCGCTTCTTCGAACGGCGCCAAATGCTATGTTGTCTCCTTTACTTGATTCCATCCCTTGTATGTTTTTACCCTTATGCTTTTTGGGGAACTTGCCGGTGCAAGCACTCTTCTTTGAGTCGCGGAACATCGGCAACTTCTTTGGCGGTGTGCTTTCGACAGAAACCTTGTCGAGGGCTAGTTGCAGTAGCGCCTTCATTTGTTGGCGGACTCGAAACAAAGTAAGGCGCAACTCAGCCACGAGCAGTTCCTCGCGCAGGTCTTCCATACAAGGCACGGTCGTTCAAGGAGCATAACCTAAGAACTAAAGAACGACTGTGCTCTAGCTCGATGATGCGTCCTCAGCGGTAGCGCAGCACCCGAAGCGGCGCTTGCGGAGTGGGCATCGAGCTCGCTTGCGGACCATAGTCTCTTGTGAAACTGCTTTTGCCTTCTTGCACTTGCGGTGGAGCTTCGATGGTGCGTCCTCGATGGTAACCTGGCGCTCAGAAGAGTGCGCTTGCGGAGTGGGCATCAAAGCTACTCTTGCGGACTTGGCATCGAGCTACTCTTGCGGACTTGGCCTTCTTCTTCTTCTCCCGGGAGCTCCGGTGACAAGTGTTTGGCGCTCTGCTATTCTTTGCTTCCGGTAGATCTTGTCGGTGCAGATAAGTGCATCCTTCTTGTCGCCTTGGACGAAATGACACTTATCGGGCGAGGCATCTTGAGCACATTGTAGGCGTAATGAGATGCTGCCATGAACTTGCAAGCGCCGGACGGCCAAGTATCCCATTGTAGGGCAATGGGAAATCAGCAACATCAAACGTGACTCTCTCTGTCCTGAAATTCAGCTCGCTACCAAAGGTCCTTTGGCGGTGTAATCTTCCCCTTGACTTGCTCCTTCTGGATTTATTCCTTGAAAGATACCAGTCTCTTGAGCTCATTGTCGGGGATCTGGGTTTCTTGAGCCTGCGGAAGAGATCAGATTCAGGCCAGCCCCGACGTCAACCAACATCTTCGTGACCTTGAGGTTGCGGATTGTTGGCGAGACCAACATCGGCAAGCACCCGACTGCAGTGATGTGATCAGGGTGATCCTCAACATCGAAGATGATGGGCGTGCCGGACCACTTCAGGGGCTTGCGCGATTCAACGGACGGTTCCGCTGCGCTCACCTCTCGCGCCCACTGTTTGAGTTGCCGGTGCGAGGTGTGGAGAGAAGCACCACCGTCGATGCACAACACTTCCGTTGCCTTCTGAAACTCTTGGTCGTCGGTCTCATCTTCCTCCATTTCATCATCTTCATCTTCGTCTTCATCCTTGTCGTGGCCGCGGGGAGGCCTGTCTCCTTGCCGCGGCTTGGCCTTGCCGCGGCACCCTCCCCGGACGGGAAGCTTCTTGCCGGATCCTCCGCCACCTCCCTGGGCCCTCTCCTTGTCGCGGCGCTCGTACTCAGCTTTCTGTAGCTTCACCATCTGCTCAACTTTCTTGCAGGCTTGGAGGTCGTGGCCCTTGGTGCGGTGGATCTTGCAATACTGCTTGCCGGAGCCGTCCTGCTTGTCGGCGGCTACCACAGCCTCACCGGACTCACTAGCTTTGGCCTTGTCGGAGCCGCCTCCGTCACCAGAATGCTCGACAACTAGCACATCCTTAGCCTTTCTTTTTCTGTTGCCCCGCCTCCGGTTCTTCCTTGCCGGGGCGGCATCCTCACTGTCAGATCCTTCTGCTCCTGCAGTCTCTCTGGGGATTTTCCTCCCCTCCTCAGCCCGTGCACACTTGTCGACCAGAGCGTATAGCTTGCTGACATCTCTAATCTTGCACATCACCATCTCCTCCCTCATCCTGCGGTTACGCAAGTTCGATGGAGCAGCGATAAGCTGCGGCGGGATGGATATGCAGAGATGTTCTTGCGCACTTAGCTGAATCTCTGTATGTACTTGCGGGGTTCTCCTCATACGGGCGAGCAAGTGAAGGTCGCTCTCTGGCCATGAGGCTTGTGGCGCTGTGAAAGCGCCGACAAACTGATAGCACAGGTCCGCCACGAAGAGATGGAGTTGTCCGGCAAGTGCATGAGCCAAGATCGGCGTTGGGCTTGAGCACCAGCGGAAGTAGTTGGCAAGGATCTTCTCGTCGCGCCCTCCGGCAGCTGCACCACGATGGTGTAGATCTTTGAGAATTCAGCGGATGTATCCTACCATCGTACTTCTCGGGCACGTCGGGCTTGAAGTTCTTGGTACTGGGCCACTGGACTTGCCGCAGCTCACGGGTAACGCAGGGCAACCTGCCGCGTACGGCAAGTCGCCTGGTTCCCCTGGCGCATGCATATCGACATTGGGCCCAGCGCGCTGGTCAGATTGACCCCGCGCTTCCCTTCTGCGCTCGATGCGAGTGCGAGCGTCCTCGTGTCGTCGTTCTTGGAGAACGTGGCGTTGATCGCGGCGGGTTCGCGGGTCCGACGATGCAGTGGAGTCGGCGTCGAGGTTGGCCCGGCGAGTCGGCGATCTCGGCCTTCGGGGCGGGGAGTGCATGGTGGTGGCACCCCCAGCGGTCTTGTCGGCGTCGGCTCGCGCCTGGGCATCTTGCCGGGGCTTCGATGTGCTCGGTTTCCGGGGCTTGTCGCCGTTGGCGAAGCCGATGAGGCTATAAATGGCCATCCTCCAGTCGTCAATCTTGTGTGGCGCGGAGGTAGTCTAAAGCAGCTGGGCTCGGGCGGCGCTTCCTCTGGAGTCTTAGGTGGCAGCGGCAGCGAAGCGGCGAGGCGGGACGTGCTCGGGCTCCCAACTGGATTGGAAGGAGCGGTACCCCGCCCGGGCGACCGCACCTCACTCGCACCAGCGTGCTGGCACGCATGCTGATCTTGAACGTCCCGCGACCCACCAGCTTGGCCTTGCTCCAACACGAGCACGGTGCTAGGAGCACCGGGGTGTTGTCGACCCTGGACCTCCTGAGAAGGGCGTGGTGTCTGTACGGTTGCCGACGCTTGCGGGGCCTTGTTTTTGGACCTAGTGACGACGTGAGTCCCACCGTCGGCGCCCGCTCCTCCGCCGGCGTCCACCCCACCGCCTGATTGCTCCTGCGGCGGTGGTGGAATCGAGGTAGATGGAGCGGCCACCTTCGAAGGCTTCTTCTTTGGTGGCATGTCGATGAAGATGCTGATGTAGCGGAGACGGATCAGGTTCGCGCGACCTCGGCGCCCCCTACAGCGCGCCAAAGATGTCGTGGGGTTCTGCGAACACGATCACCTATGGGGCGAGAGCCCCTTTACGGTCGGCGGGAGTGGAGGCGCCACGAAGAAGCGGATCGAGGTCGGGCAGAGAGCAGGTGATTTTACCCTGCTTTGGAGCTCTCCGGAGATAAAACTCCTCTGCTGCTTTGTGTTTGTATTTGTTCTTGCTCGAGGCGTGTGCGTGTGGTGGTGTTGGATCGTCGAATGGACGAACCCCTTCTCGTGCGCATGGGCCTCCCTTTTATAGTCTAAGGGGTCACCGGCGGTGGCAACATAGGAGAGGGGTAAAAGAGTAAAAGCATGAGTTGGTACAATAGTGTCCAATAGTGTCCCTACCTAACTCGGCGGCGGGGGACAAGGGCATTTAATGCCCGTCCGGTCGCCCCAACAGTGCAAGGAAACGACCGTTAGGGGCGCCACCGATCGCCACGATAGCCTCCTTGTCAGCTCCGCTTGCCACCTCGCACCGCATGGCTGCACAACGTCTCGCCACGTGCTCCTGGGATGGCCCTGGGGTGACACGTTGTTGGATGCGCTGGAGCTTGGGTGCAGGGTGGCAGCCTTGCCACGGCAAGCGCCTCGCCGCGGCCCTTCTCTTGTCGTGCCGGCAGGCTTGCCGGTCGCGGCAAGTCTTCTGGAAGCGCCTTGGTTGGTCTTCCCGGCTAGCTCCTCTTGCCGGGGCCTTGTCCTTCCCGGCAAGCTCTTCTTGCCGGGGCTTTGTCTGGTTGGTTGACACTTTGTTCTTGAATGGCAGTAAATGGAAGTGATGGAGGGTCTTGGCGGGCGCCCGTGAGCACTGCCCGAGGGTGCAACCGCTTAGTGCACAAGTTCGGGGTACTAAGGTACCCCTACTTTAGTACACCGACATTATCCTGTTTGGGTCTAGGCCTTGCATTTCCCAACTTCACCACACATTTTTGCCTAGCTTGCCTAAAGTTTTCAAAATGAGAAGGAGGTACACTTGCTTGCGGCTGTCGGGTAGTGCACCGCACCCTCCTGATCGCTCCTGCCCTTGATCGCACCGCACCCTCACACACGATCGCTCCTGCGCGTCATAAACCCAACCAAGGAGCGCACCCTCAGCGACCGTGTTGTGCATGTGAACAAACCAAACTCAGCCATCCTATCGCTGACACATAATTTTCGTTCATAGAGTATGTTTATCCAAGCGCATGTTGGGGAGTATCCGTCTGACCCGTGCGGTGGTGCATTGGGGAAGAAGAAGAGGTGAGGAAGAAGGAAAGAAGGGTTAGGAGACGTGGGATATTCATCCAACCGCCTGAAATGGTAGACTGACCCAAGTCAGGTGACTTGCATAACAAATATATGTTTTTACATAGCAAAAGATCCATAAAAACAACAACATAAAGAAAAAATATCATTGCTCGCGGAAAGAGACGGCCTCGTCATCTTTGGCTGCCGGCGCGAACCAGCCGTCGCTGCCGACGTGTGTCTCTGCACCGTGGTTGTCCTCGGCCTCCAGCTACTCTTTCAAGCGGAACGTGCGGGCGCTCTACACGGACAAGAGCACAGCTTGGTTCAAGTCGAGGACGTCCGGTTCTGCCTGCAGGACAGCCTCGATGGTAGCAGCATCCGTGCGCTCCGCGTCGAGTCGAGACTCCGCCGCATGGTTCAAGTCCAGGATGTCCGGTTCCGCCTGCAGGAGGGCGTCGATGAGAGCGGCATCCGCGCGCTCTGCGTCGAGTCGAGCCTCTGCCGCCCGGTTCAAGTCCAGGACGTTCGGTTCCGCCTGCAGGAGGGCCTCGATGGCAGTGGCATCCGCGCGCTCCGCCTCAAGTTGAGCCTCCGCCCGCCCGGTTCACATCCACGACATCCGGTTCCGCCTGCAGGAGAGCCTCGATGGAAGCGGCATGCGGGCGCTCCGCGTCGAGTTGAGCCTTTGCCTCCCGGTCCTCCTTTAGTATTGCCATGTTGAACCGCTGGTCCGCCTGCACCATGGGGGGCTCGGACGCCGGCACGAAGACGACGCCCATCGTCTCATACCCATCGAGGGCCTTCTGCGCCGTGACCTCCGCCATGAACATTGGATCGGCTTCCTCCTCCTTGTAGCTTGGCTCTAGAGAACTTGGGGATTGGCCCGCCGCAAAGCGAGCTTGGGAACGGAGGTCTACGGCGCCGACTGCCGCCGCAATTTCTGCGCGGTGCTCCGGCGTCAGCATCTTGTAGTAAGTGATCTTGCGGCGCACCATGGCTTTCCGCGAACTAGGGGACACTTGATGTGGGCTAGGGGATCGGAAGGTGTGTCACATCCCTAGTTCTGACAATGCCTAGTGTATGCATTAGAGTGTTGCATCATGTTTAAATTCCATTTAAATTTGAAATGAGGATTTGTAAAACCCTCAGAATCATTTTTAGAAATGACCCAAATAAAAATTGCTCCAAAAAGGTCCAAGAAAATGCTCATGTTGCCCTCTGAAAATACTGGTCAGAGATAAAAATCAAGCCAATATTTTTGGGAGCTCATAAATATTTATTTTGGGCATTTGGAATTAATGCATAAATATTTGCATTGGAAATATATTAGTTATATATATTAATATATGTCCAAAAATTATGCCACTTGTTGGGGAGTTCTGGAATAATACCACTAGTTCCTACAAAAATTGGCATAAGAAAATAAAATGGTTTAGTATTTTATTTAAACCAAACAAATGTCAAAAAAATAGAAAAAGAAATAAATGGGATTAATCTTACCTGGACCTACCTGCGGCCCGGCTTACATCTTTGGCCGGCATCATGTGACTCAGCGGTGGCCCAGCCCATCTAGCCCCCTCCTCTGTCGTCTTCCTCCCCGACAGACGACAGGCGTAGCGTGCCAGCAGCAGCGCCCGCGCCCGCGCCACCTCCTCCCTCCTGCCTGCTGTCCTCCCTCAGTGGATTCTGGATGCCCAGCGACGCCACGCATCACCCGGACCCTCTCGCCCACCCCTTGTCCTCATCCCTCATCTCTCAGACGATACCTTACGCTTGGCGAGCTTCGCCCGGCGCCGATCGCCGTGCCGTGCGAGCCACCCTCTCGCCTCTCCGACCGTCCCCGAGCTCCGCATCATCCTCTTCTTCATCCACGCCGAGCCAAGCAACAGGGAAGCACCACAACGCCGTCCACGGCGCCTGTTCAACCTCGGTGCCGGAGATCCTCGGCGTCGATTCGCTGCCCACCGGCCATCCGCGCCCGCCGACCCTCCGTTAGCCTCTCTGTGAGCTTCGCGTCGAACCCGTCCCCTCCCTCTCGTTTACGCTCGCTAGCTCCGATCCCCACCATGCCGTGAGCTCACCACCGGCGTCCTCTTCGCCGCCGTCACTTTAGCTCGCGGTGGTTGCACTGGCGCTGCAGTCGTGCTCTGATTCGCCGAAGCCGTAAACAACCCCATTCGGGCTCCCCGTGCTCCATAGCCCATGCCTGTGCACCACCGAACTCCGGCCGCCGCCTCCATGGTCGTCGCCGTCGTTTCCGGCGACCCCGCGGCCTCCCGAGCAGCCAGCTAGATGCGGGCATGTGCGGGCTATCTTCTGGTGGCCTTCGCATGTCCACCCGCGCTAAGCGCAGCCCGTGAAACTTCGCCGTAGCTTTGGTCGCCGCCGGCCACATTCCGGCGTGATGACGTGGCAGCGCGATTAGTGCTAATCACTGCCAGCTAACCAACCTATAGTCACTGACTAGTGGGCCCAGCGCCCTAATAGTTTTACCTTAATCACTATTTAGAGCAAGTGCCACTGACAGGTGGGCCCAGGCCTTAACAAATCTAGATTAGGTTTAGTTTAATTTTAATTAACTCTGTTAGTTAACCGTGTCACTGACGTGTGGACCCCACATGTCAGGTTTGACCTGGACCGAGCCGTTGACCTACTTACGTCACCGTGAGGTCATGCTGACGCAATAACTCTTTTCTGGATTTATTTTTATACAGGAAATTCCAGAAAATAGTCAATACTTCTAAAATTCATAGAAATTCAACCGTAGCTCAGATTGAAATAATTTATATATGAAAAATGATCAGAAAAATCCAATCTATCCATCTGCACTGGTTTCATGCATGTTTAAGCAACTTAAACCTGCTGTTTATATCAAAACATGATAATGCACTTTATTAATTCATAATTTCAATTTGAACTTGAACCTTGGGTTCAAACTAACCCAAACCCATTTGGTTCTAGTTGCGTTAGCCCAACACACTCATTTTGCCATGTCATGATCATGCATCATATTGTGCATTGCATTGATTGTGTTTCCTTCTCTATTGCGGTATTTGTCCCTCTCGATAGGCGTGGTTCCGACGATGAGTTCGATGACACCGATGAAGAAGTATAATATCTTGAAGTGCGGGCAAGCAAAACCCCTTGTTCATTCGATACAATCACTCTCTCGCCCTGCTCTCTTTTCTTGCATTAGGACAACAACGATACAAGCTGTTACTTGCTGCGGTAGTTGAACCCCTTTATCCTTTGCATGACTGTCATTGCCACGATAAATAGATGAAACCCACTAGCATGAGTAGGAGTTGTTTGAGCCCTGATGTGCCTACTCATTCATGCTTGTTTGTCATGCCTGCTATTGCTTAGAGTTGTGTCGGGTCGATTCATCGAGGATGAATCGGAGGTGTGTGAACATGTCCTCTTGTATGTGAGCTAAGTGTGTGAATACGGTTTGGTAAAGGTAGCGGTGAGAGGCCATGTAGGAGTACATGGTGGGTTGTCTCATTGCAGCCGTCCTCGGGGAGCTGAGTTACGTATGCGTGATCCATGAGCAGTTACTACCACACATTGGGTTCCGTGCTTCGGCCCTCTCGGCTTCTTAATCACCCTTGTTCTCTGTCCGGGAGTTGCAACTAGTTTACGGTGTTTGTAGGTAGTGCTATTTTTCTACCAAGTGGCACCGGCAGGTGGGCTTAGAGACAGACTAAACACCGTGGCACGGTGTACCAAGCGTAGATCTACCCGTCGAGGTGGGCTTGGGAACCTGTTCACATCGTTTGGGGCCGTGGCGACACCCGGCGGATCTCCTTGCGGATGGAACCGAATAGGCGATAAACACGGACGAGAGACTTGAGTGTTTAGGTAGGTCGTGGCCGACTCCTCGCTGGCTTCCGCTTGAAGCTTGCCGAGGTACATAGCGTGTCTGAGGCGATAAGTGGCGAGGCGTGTGTGAAGAAGTACACCCTGCGGGGTTATCATTATCTATTGAATAGCGGTTCCTCGGATATGGAAACTTGGACCTTGCATAGTTCATAGACAAGTGGAAGTGGATACTCTAAAATCGCCAAGATAAGCGTGAGTGCTACGGATGGCGTTCTCGTGGGGAGGCGAGGCGGATCCATAGTGGTGTATTGATATGGTGAATATGTGGACTCGTGTGCGCCACCTCAAAAGAGTTACTTGCGATCGTAGTTCGGGTTAGCCACCGAGTCAAAGCTGGCTTGCTGCGGTTAAACTCCACCACCCTTTGTTGATAATGATGCATATGTAGTTAGATCGATGTAAGTCTTCTTTGGGTACATTTGTACTCACGTTTGCCTATTTTATGTTTTTGCGAGAGATTTCAGTCTCGCTAGTAGTTCCACGTGGACTTGACGTTTAGCTTGTTACCTCAGCTACGGTCTTGTGCCCTCGGCGGATCTGGTAGATAGTCGGGCTTCTAAGCCTTTTTCATTTGTAGATGTCGTACTTTCGGACATGTTAAGCTTCGCATGTGCTTTGATTTGTATGCTCTGAATGTTGGGTCATGAGACCCTGTTTGTAATACCTCGCTCCTCGGAGCCCTCTTGAATAAATACTTGAGTCGTAGAGTCATGTTGTGATGCCATGTTGTATTTGCACATATCGAGCATATTGTGTGTATGTTATTGAAATGCTTGGTATGTGTGGGATCGACTATCTAGTTGTTTATCTTTAGTAGCCTCTCTTCGGAAATGTCTCCTAGTGTTTCCACCGAGCCATGGTAGCTTGCTCTTGCTCCGGAACACTTAGGCTGGCGGCATGTGTCCTTCTTCGTTCTGTATACATCCCTTCGGGAAATGTCGCGATGGATCTGGAGTCTGTTAGCCGCTACTGCCGGTTCACGAGTCTGTTAGCCTAGTGCTACAGACTGGATTCACTTTCGGCGATGACCGACACGTTCGATGTTGGGTCATGGATGCTGTTTCTGTAAGTTTGTGCCACTTTGGGTTTCACGACTAGCCATGTCGGCCGGGCTCATTATCATATAGATGCTAGCGACACTATCATATCGTGTGCCAAAAGGCATAAGCGGTCCCGGGCAAGGTAATGGCGACACCGTGGGGAATACCGTGCGTGAGGCGCAAAGTGATATGAGGTGTTACATGCTAGATCTATGTGGCATTGAGTCGGGGTCTGACGACTTTGGTATCGAGCTTATTGCTGTAGGATTACCAAGCCAAACTGGTGAAGTTGTGTCTAGAAATGCTTTAGTTATGTAAGGGAATTGATTGTGGGATGGAGCGTAAGGCTCTTTTTACTCCTTATACCTCATGGCCTTCGATCTGGTCAACCTCTTCTCTTCTCTGGGGATTAAGAACTAGGCCTTCTCATCTATCTATTAGGATGGCGTGTTACTAATCCATAGACTTATAGGATTGATAGTTTCAAGCCTCAATTCAGTTTCTACTACTTTTAATATGTTCTCAGTTCAACCAGAACCTTGATATGATGTTGTTAAGTGACTATGCAAATCCTTGTGAACATCTCAAATCTTTTTCTGAGCATTTACATCCGTTATCTGTCAGAGTCATCGATTTCTAAACAATCAGATGCATTTGCAAATCCCTTCCTACCGTTTCAAAGTTCCTTTGTGCGGATTAACCACACTAAATGGTGAGTTGAGGTACTCTATTACCTCGGCGTATATGTTGGAGCTATTATTATGACCCTAGATGTCTAGAGTACCACCTAGTAACTTAGCCATGCTTTGTGTTCCCGGTGTGATGATTACGGCCTTTCTTCTCGAAAGCATCCGTGATGCCATTTAGTAGTAGGTATTCTACTCTGGGTTCTTGACCCAAGATTCCTCCACTTACCTCGTGATGATAGTGTTGCTAGTTCTTTTAGGTTATTAGTAACCTTTGCATTAGTCCTCGAGGTCCGTGGTATTTCCTTCTTCAAATACTATGAACCACTTATGGCGAAGTTTGTTGGATCAAAAGATCACAACGAGTACTCATGATGAGTCCTCCATTCTATATTGTGAATCTGCCGGTTCTACCTTTCCGCATGGGTTATCCGGAAGAAAAGTTGAGCTTAAGCTCGACATACTAAACTATGCATCCACAACTCAGAAAATTATATGTTCCTTTGAGTTGTTCTCTTTAGTTGCATTCTGACCCTTGTCTATCAATTGATAGAAAAGAGTATGCGTGCATTCGTTCATCGATGCCTATTACTCTTGTGGTCCGTCAAGCCATTCTATCCGGAATGACTTGGAGAAACAAACTCCAGTACCTCATCCATATCCGAGTTGGGTCAAAGTAGTTGTATTCCACAGATCAAAATGCTAATCGAGCTTTTGTTACTGTTCTACCTGAGTGTTACCCTCTTCGTCGGGATCGTCATGAGAATTGCACTATCTCTTATGAATCCTTGATGCAGTGATACTTCTCGCCATCATTTTTCGTTCCTCGGTCCCCGTGTTATTGTAACCGGAATACCGACAATTGGAATGTGATGTGTGAAATCAATACTCCTAGCAACCTCGTTGCTTGGTAGTTAAATGGACAATATTCCTATTCTTAGTGTGTTGGTTATTTAATCATCACCCTAAGGATGATCGTGCTACCTAGTCCTTATTTCCGGTGCACCCTTCGACCAATGAGTTAGGGTTGTGCCAATCCCTCACTCTTCTGGTCATATCGTCTTGCCCTGAAAAGCAAGGTTGTTCTCGAGCTTAGTAACATATCGGTGGTTCGTGATTTTTCGAATATCTTCTCGGAAGTATCACCAGGTTGTCACTGACCGCTATGTTGAGTTAAATGATCAAGTTGCGTTTGAAACCACCCTTCCTCCAGAATCCGTGTTGGATACCCCTGAGCTGGTTGGTCAAGCTAAACAACAACTTGGAGAGTTGGAAGATAAAAGCTTGCTGACTTAGTTCATGCTAAGGGATATCTTGTGTGTGTTGAAGAAAGATGATGTCTTCATCAATTGATCCCGAGACCGGTTGTTGGAGCTATTGTCTGCCAAAACTTTGATTTGAGTATGGGCTATCATCAAATCAAATCAGAACCTCGATGTTAAGTAATGTTGTCTTACTCGTGAATTTTCCTCGAGCATACACCATTATGTCTTTTGGGTCGACCAATACTATCACCTTGTTCACATAGTTATGGAATTCCATCTCCATGGGAATCGGATGAATTGTTGTTGAGCCCATCGATAACATCCTTGTCTTCTCCATAATTTTGTTAAACATTAAGCTAGTGTTGGAAACTTTTGAAAGCATTTGTTCATGCTAGCTCATGAAACATATGTTGGATGTAAGTGACTTCCTCTAGTTCACGTGCATTTGATGCAAGTTGCTTGCCGTGGATTCGGAAAGTCAATGTTGCCTCCTCTGGAATCGTCCCAAGTCAGTCATGCATGTGCAAAGTATGCTATGGTTTGACAGGCTCGCTACCTCCATTCCACATGTATTCCCTAGTATACCAAGCCACCGATTGATTTGTTCAAGGAGAAGAAGTTCCTTCCTAAGAACTAGACTTATGTAAGGACTTCGACATCCTCGATGATGGTTCCCCCTCTGAACTCGGTAGTGTTTTATTATAAGACTACTGTGTGGTCATGCTTGTCTCGGACAATGTGTTCACATGTTGTAGCAGAACCAGCTCATGTTTTGGAGCTTGCTATCGTAGTTCATTCCCTGAGGTTCTCGCAACGTCGTCTCGTCGATTTGTGTTGCAAAGTTTCATTCTTCTTTCTAGACTTGATGAGTCTGGAGTATTCTGACACCAACCAGATCTGAATCTCAGGCAGATATGATGGTTGGAACATTTCCCAAGAACTATAATATTGGTCTCGCGATAACCGGTAAAGTGGATGCGTGGCCGACACACCTAGCCGGAAGATCTGTCATTGTAGTATTTTCGACCATCTTTCCATGAGGTTTTCGAGCGACTTATTCTAGAAGTTGTTCCTTAGAGATCCTTGTGCTCTCAGTTTCTTCGATGATTCTATAACCATTGAAACGTTGGTAACACTCTCGACTGTTGAGTTTTCCCCAGTTACCAGAATCATTCCCAACATTTGCATTTTTGTTCCCAGCTTGCACCTCAGTAGTTGTTGTCCAGGATCATCTTCAAAAGTGGACTTTCCATGGGTCCCATCCATTTCTGGTGATAAGCTAAATCATCCATTGTGTTGTCCTCAACAAGGTGGTCGACATCATCCAATCTGGTATGAGTATGTCATTCTTTCGAATTAGTTCACATGATCGTTGGTGATTGCCTTAGGCTGGTATAAAGAACTTCAATGATCTTTGAATCAAAGGTAATTCTTTTTGCCACTTAAGGGATGATTCTACAAGTCACCTTCCCTAAGGTGCCCCGTTATGGAATCATGGCAGTTTTTTTCCTCGCTACTTTGAAACCTCATCAAATTGTTTCCTCCGTCCTTCATGATGTGTGTTTTGCCTCTCAGCTCAAGAGATGTTCTACATCTCATCCCGTGAGTTGTTCTTGTGGTCATTAAAATGATCCATCCTTGTAGAGTGTTTCTGTCCTCGTGTTGGATGAAGATCTCAAAAACAAAGACGTCAAGATCAATTGGAGCACTGAATCAGCATCCTCAGGAAAGACATCCGGATCGTGAAGTTGTGTTAGCTTGTGCCCCCCTTTGTCTTCTTACCTCCGTCTTGAATCTCGGGGCGAGATTCTTGTTTAATAAGGGGTGGCTGTCACATCCTAGTTACGACAATGCCTAGTGTATGCATTAGAGTGTTGCATCATGTTTAAATTCGATTAAATTTGAAATGAGGATTTGTGAAACCCTCGAGAATCATTTTTAGAAATGACCCAAATAAAAATTGCTCCAAAAGGTCAAGAAAATGCTCATGTTGCCCTCTGAAAATCTGGTGGAGATAAAAATCAAGCCAATATTTTGGGAGCTCATAAGTATTTATTTTGGGCATTTGGAATTAATGCATAAATATTTGCATTGGAAATATATTAGTTATATATATTAATATCTGTCCAAAAATTATGCCACTTGTTGGGGAGTTCTGGAATAATACCACTAGTTCCTACAAAAATTGGCATAAGAAAAAAAAATGGTTTAGTATTTTATTTAAACCAAACAAATGTCAGAAAAATAGAAAAAGAAATAAATGGGATTAATCTTACCTGGACCTACCTGCGGCCCAGCTTCTGTGCTGGCCCGGCACCGCGCAGCCCAGCAGCTGGCCCAGCCCATCTAGCCCCCTCCTCTGTCGTCTTCCTCCCGGCAGAGACGGCAGCAGCGTGCCCAGCAGCCAGCCAGCCGCGCCGCCGCGCCACCTCCTCCCTCCTGCTGCTGTCCTCCCTCAGTGGATTCTGGATGCCCGTGCGGCGCCACGCATCACCCGGACCCTCTCGCCCACCCCTTGTCCTCATCCCTCATCTCTCTCGCCACGACTCATACGCCGGCGGCGAGCTCATGGCCGCGGATCGCCGTACCCGTAGCGAGCCACCCTCTCGCCTCTCAGACCCGTCCCGAGCTCCGCGCCGTCCTCTTCTTCATCCACGCCGAGCCAAGCAACCGGGGAAGCACCACCACGCCGTCCCCGACGCCCTCTTCAACCTCGGTGCCCGGAGATCCTCGGCGTCGATTCGCTGCTCACCGGCCGTCCCCGCGCCCGCCGACCCCTCCGTTAGCCTCTCTGTGAGCTTCTGCGTCGAACCCGTCCCCTCCCTCTCTCGTTTACGCTCGCTAGCTCGATCCCCACCATGCCGTGAGCTCACCGTCGGCGTCCTCTTCGCCGCCGTCACTTTAGCTTCATGATAATCGCACACTGGCCTGCAGTCGTGCTCTGATTCGCCGAGAAGCCGTAAACAACCCCATTCGGGCTCCCGTGCTCCGTAGCCCATGCACTGCACCACGAACTCGGCCGCCGCCTCCATGGTGCGTGGCCGTCGTTTCAACGACCCGCGGCCTCCCGAGCAACCCGGCTAGATGCGGGCGTGTGCGGGCTATCTTCAGTGGCCGCATGTCCACCGCCGCTGTAGCGCAGCCCGTGACTTCGCCGTAGCTTTGGTCGCCGCCGGCCACATTCCGGCGTGATGACGTGGCAGCGCGATTAGTGCTAATCACTGCCAGCTAACCAACCTATAGTCACAGACTAGTGGGCCCAGCGCCCTAATAGTTTTACCTTAATCACTATTTAGAGCAAGTGCCACTGACAAGTGGGCCCAGGCCTTAACAAATCTAGATTAGGTTTAGTTTAATTTTAATTAACTCTGTTAGTTAACCGTGTCACTGACGTGTGGACCCCACATGTCAGGTTTGACCTGGACCGAGCCGTTGACCTACTTACGTCACCGTGAGGTCATGCTGACGCAATAACTCTTTTCTGGATTTATTTTTATACAGGAAATTCCAGAAAATAGTCAATACTTCTAAAATTCATAGAAATTCAACCGTAGCTCAGATTGAAATAATTTATATATGAAAAATGATCAGAAAAATCCAATCTATCCATCTGCACTGGTTTCATGCATGTTTAAGCAACTTAAACCTGCTGTTTATATCAAAACATGATAATGCACTTTATTAATTCATAATTTCAATTTGAACTTGAACCTTGGGTTCAAACTAACTAAACCCATTTGGTTCTAGTTGCATTAGCCCAACAGACTCATTTGCCATGTCATGATCATCCATCATATTGTGCATTGCATTGATTGTGTTTCCTTCTCTATTGCGGTATTTGTCCCTCTCGATAGGCGTGGTTCGACGATGAGTTCGATGACACCGATGAAGAAGTATAATATCTTGAAGTGCCGGGCAAGCAAAACCCCTTGTTCATTCGATACAATCCCACTCTCTCGCCCTGCTCTCTTTTCTTTGCATTAGGACAACAACGATACAAGCATTACTTGCTGCGGTAGTTGAACCCCTTTATCCTTTGCATGACTGTCATTGCCACGATAAATAGATGAAACCCACTAGCATGAGTAGGAGTTGTTTGAGCCTGATGTGCCTACTCATTCATGCTTGTTTGTCATGCCTGCTATTGCTTAGAGTTGTGTCAGGTCTGATTCATCACGGATGAATCAGAGGTGTGTGAACATGTCCTACTATATGTGAGCTATGTGTGTGAATACGGTTTGGTAAAGGTAGCGGTGAGAGGCCATGTAGGAGTACATGGTGGGTTGTCTCATTGCAGCCGTCCTCGAGGAACGAGTTACGTATGCATGATCCATGAGCAGTTACTACCACACATTGGGTTCGGTAACTTCGGCCCATCTCGGCTTCTTAATCACCCTTGTTCTCTGTCCGGGAGTTGCAACTAGTTTACGGTGTTTGTAGGTAGTGCTATTTTTCTACCAAGTGGCACCCGGCAGGTGGGCTTAGGACAGACTAAACACCGTGGTACGGTGTACCAGCGTAGATCTACCGTCGAGGTGGGCTTGGGAACCTGTTCACATCGTTTGGGGCGTGGCGACACCGGCGGATCTCCTTGCGGATGGAACCGAATAGGCGATAAACACTGGGCGAGAGACTTGAGTGTTTAGGTAGGTCGTGGCCGACTCCTCGCTGGCTTCGCTTGAAGGTTGCGGTACATAGCGATGTCTGAGGCGATAAGTGGCGAGCGTGTGTGAAGAAGTACACCCTGCGGGGTTATCATTATCTATTGAATAGCGGTTCCTCGGATATGGAAACTTGGACCTTGCATAGTTCATAGACAAGTGGAAGTGGATACTCTAAAATCGCCAAGATAAGCGTGAGTGCTACGGATGGCGTTCTCGTGAGGGAGGCAGCGGATCCATAGTGGTGTATTGATATGGTGAATATGTGGACTCGTGTGCGCCACCTCAAAAGAGTTACTTGCGATCGTAGTTGGGTTAGCCACGAGTCAAAGCTGGCTTGCTGCGGTTAAACTCCACCACCCCTTTGTTGATAATGATGCATATGTAGTTAGATCGATGTAAGTCTTCTTTGGGTACATTTGTACTCACGTTTGCCTATTTTATGTTTTTGCGAGAGATTTCAGTCTTGCTAGTAGTTCCACGTGGACTTCGACGTTTAGCTTGTTACCTCAGCTACGGTCTTGTGCCCTCGGCAGGATCTGGTAGATAGTCAGGCTTCTAAGCCTTTTTCATTTGTAGATGTCTGTACTCAGACATGTTAAGCTTCCGCATGTGCTTTGATTTTTATGCTATGAATGTTGGGTCATGAGACCCCTGTTTGTAATACCTCGCTCCTCGGAGCCTACTGAATAAATACTTGAGTCGTAGAGTCATGTTGTGATGCCATGTTGTATTTGCACATATCGAGCATATTGTGTGTATGTTATTGAAATGCAGGTATGTGTGGGATCGACTATCTAGTTGTTTATCTTTAGTAGCCTCTCTTACGGAAATGTCTCCTAGTGTTTCCACTTAGAGCCATGGTAGCTTGCTCTTGCTCCGGAACACTTAGGCTGGCGGCATGTGTCCTTCTTCGTTCTGTATACGTCGCCGGAAATGTCACGCGGTGGATCTGGAGTCTGTTAGCCCTTCTGGCCGGTTCACGAGTCTGTTAGCCTAGTGCTACAGACTGGATTCACTTTCGCTGATGGCCAAACCGTTCGATGTTGGGTCATGGATGCTGTTCTGTAAGTTTGTGCCACTTTGGGTTTCACGACTAGCCATGTCAGCCGGGCTCATTATCATATAGATGCTAGCGACACTATCATATCGTGTGCCAAAAGCGTGAAACGGTCCCGGGCAAAATGGCGACACCGTGGGGAATACCGTGCGTGAGGCTGCAAAGTGATATGAGGTGTTACATGCTAGATCTATGTGGCATTAGTCGGGTCGACAAGGTGGGGAATGAGTGGAGATTTGTTGTGGTTTTAGAGGCGTTGGTGGCGTAGGCGGCGTGAAAGGTTACAGTGTGAATAGTGGTTACGGTGACGGTGGTCAATCGGTTTTATTGTATACATCGCTCTTGTCGCGTTAGCGTTGCAGCCCGACACGCTGGACCCTCCATGTCACTCACCGAATGGAACGCGCTTCGTCTTGTGTTTTCACTCGCTTGTGGGACCGCAGTTGAGAGCAAACCGATGTCCCTCCCCCTCCCCCGCCCACGTCATTTATTGTACTACCACTCCCTCTGTTTTAGTAAATAAAAATAGAGGGAGTATACTATGGATGAGGATCCCCTGACGTGGCTGAACCCATTGAGTAACTGACATGCAGGGCCTAGCAAGCATGGGGTCGCTTGACAAGTGACGAAAGAGAGGGTAAAGGCAGGGATACCTACGTCGGAGGATCCACTTCACTACTACTCCCTCCTTCCATTTACTATACATGGCCTAATCGTTTTTGAGGCTAACCCGACCAAATGTTAGAGTAATAATATATGACATGCAACTTACACAAAGCATACGGTGAAATTTGTATGTGAAAGGAGTTTCCAGTGATATAATTTTCACATTATACATCTCATGTACTATTAATCTCGTCAATAGTCAAATTGGAAACCATCTCGAGTACAAATCTTGGAGTACGTACGAATCTAACAATATTGATTGGGCATTGTTGAATGTTGATACCTTTTTTATCAAAGTAGAGATACTTTGACTACACATAAAACTTATATGTAAACTAGAAAGGATAGGAGGGAGTATATTGTATGTTCAAAAACGAAACGAACATTGAATACCCTTTATATATGATTTGCGGATGCTATGATCACCGGTTCAAAATTTTGAATCCGCCTTAGGTATCACGTGCCCCACTCGTTCTCTCTCGATTTCATCTCGGGGTCCAAAGATCTATTGAAAGAGGACTAGGGTGGGTACATGTGAATGATACTCGGCGGAATGTTCAAATGAGGCATCCGGGATGATGGACTCGACTGGAGGGCGACATGATCGATAGAGAAGAGGGTTGGAGAGGAATGAGAAATAAGCAAACGCCACATGATTATACTTGAACGGCTCAAATAAACAATAAGTTGTCTCGCTTGGCCTGCATAGTGAAAAGCCTAATCATAACCACGAACGGCCTTCGAATATGGCGGGAAAACAGAAACCGACATGTGGGGCACACCCGTCGGGACGATGTAGCGCAGACTAGTCCAATGGAGGAGCTGGCCCATGACCTCCTCGCCACCGACAACCGTTCATGTGGGTCGTTGGGGCCAACAATGGGGTGCAGCTCCAGCAACGCCTCTAGACACGGCGACCGCGGTGAGCGACACGCTCATATCCTTGCTAGACACGGTCGGTTTCAGTGCGCCGAGGGTGGCGTTAGTGCTGTGGCACGACCAACAGTATGTTTGGTTTGTGCCCAAGGTTGCCCCATCAAAGCATTGGGTAGCCATAAATTTGGTTGAGGTATTGGTTGCCCATGATTTGGCCGACATTGGCAAGAAAAATGAACTAGAGTTGGCTAGAGTTCATTGGCATGCCAAACTGGCAACCATCCAAACAAAGACCAATCTTTGGGTCATGACCAAAATTTGGTTGAGGTATTGGTTGCCCATGATTTGGCCGACATTGGCAAGAAAAATGAACTAGAGATGGCTAGAGTTCATTGGCAAGCCAAAAAATGGCAACCATTGAAACAAAGACCAATCTTTGGGTCATGACCAAAATTTTGGTAAGGTGCACTTTGGCCACAATCCAAACATACCCCAACACCCGGCTCGTCGAGGATGCAGGCGCCATGACAGCGTCCGCGGAGTGGTGTAGCGCGGCCAACTGCATCCTCTGAACCTGAGACCATGCCGGGTCGTCTTGCTTTTTCAATGACAGGCGGGGATCGCATGTGAGCAAAGGGCATCTCCAACGTTGCCACGACCGCAGCTAACTACCGTGGCGCACCAAAACCCTCGTCCCCCACGCCGTCGCGCGGTGTGTTCCTAGCCGGCTCCAGCTGCCCGCATGCATGTCGCCCGTTCGTATGTCGTCATTAAGAGGCTCGGTGCCTGAGGAACCAACTTTGAAGAGTTGATGACCCACCCGGACGCTTGGCCTCACCGGAATGCGCTACTTAAAGCGGCAACGCCCAGCTAACCTCCACACCATAGTGCATCGTCCTCCTACCTGGCCCCACATCCGCCATGACCGCAAGTCTGAGCGCTCTGCGGGAAGCTTGTCTTCGAGGATGAAGCTTCGAGTCGCCGCCCTTGCTCAAGTCGCCTCTCGCGACACAATAGCGGTGTAGGCGGACGCGGACGCGACCGCACAAGCGATGGCCATGCTGGCGGCCGACGACGGGAGCACCGATAGCCACGCGTCCTACTTGCCGACGTCAATGTCCGGCACCGCCGAGGTCGGGGACTCCTCCGAGGATGAGTAGGCATGGGAGGCGGCAGGGCATGGTGTGACAACTGGCCCGTCCGTATCCCGTGTTCTTCTCTTCCTCGCCGGAGACCGCACCTTCACTCCACGGGTCTTGAACCCCGCCCCCGTAGATAGAGATCGCAGACGGAGGACATCGGTTGGTGTCGTAGAATAGGTTTAGGCTCGGGTTTCTTTTATTTTTCTGTCCTATAAAAGTTCGAAATGTAATGAAAATCTGCCGAGTTTGCATTAATCCTTGCCGGTGTATATGAACTTTCACAATAATATACATATTGTAGGAGTACTAGCAAGATGTCCGTGCGTTGCAGGGAAGATCAAGATCTTGTGGGAGAAAAGGATGAACGAGGGAAAGCCTTATCTACAAATGTGGAGAGGAGTGCGGGTAAATTTTCATAGTTTCCTTCTTATCCATTAGATATAGATCGGATGGCCTATATTGCAAGATGACAGGCACACCATCATCACCAACTCTGCTTTTTATTGAACCGAGACAAATCTAACATGCGAAGTAAAATAAACACATAGGGTCTATACATACACAAATTATCTTAGGCACTCCAATAGTACGTCCACTACACATTCACACATTTCACATCTTTCGACATATACGGGAACCTACGGAAGGGTTAACGTAAAATGCCTCTCTCTCTCTCCTCCCCTGATTCTCATGGCGGTGGCCCCCTCCCTCCCCCCAATCTACAATCAACAGCTCACATGTTTCACATTACGTTAATTACGTAACTGGGTTTACGTAGGTGTAGCATTACTCATCCTTAAAAACCCTACTAAGCAAACCTCCCAGCATATCGCGTCGGAAAAGACCCGGCCGCGCCGTTTTACTTGGGATTACCGGATTACTAGTAGTAGTATCGATGGATCGCGCGAAGCAACAAATTTTTTTTGAGGGGGTGAAGCACCTAGTTTAAAAGGGAAAAAGGCGGTACACTCATAGCACTCCTGTCGCAGTCGCATTGCACCCCACACATGTTCGGTCCTGCACACGGCTCACGCAAATGGAATGCGCTTCGGTTTGCCTCATCACTGACACGTGGGACTGCACTTGGAGAAACCGACCATGCGCCAAACTCCCCCCGCCCACCGCGCGAAAATCCTCCCCCCCCCCCCACACAAAATTCCGCCCAAATCCGATTCAACCGCCCTTCGGCCAACTAGCAAATAATATTCCCCAAACCCCCCCCCCCATCCCCCTCCACTCCATTCGCTACGCCAAAGCCGCCCTCCCTGCTGCGCCGATATGTCGGTGCCGCGGTTTGTCGAGGGGACGCACGGCAATCCTCTCGCTCCCACAGTACGCTCTCGTAGACTGCCGTCCTCTAGCCGCGCCGCCACCTCTGGCTACATTCTTGTGGAGGCGCACGACGGTCAGCGTCGCCACCGCTGACGATGTTCGTGTGGAGATGCATGGCGGTCAGCTTCTCTCACGGTACGCGCATTCTAGAATGAGGCCCCATTCATGTCGATGTAGCTTGAATGTTAGGTGATAAACATTTGTTAATCTCCTTTGTTTGCGAAGTAGTTTCTTGTCAATATGCTCTGCTTAAAGCTTCATTGCCTTATGCGCACTCAATCTGCTTAGCTGCGATGGCATGCCAAGGCCGATTAGTAGCTAAAATATCCTGCCCTATATTTATTGTGACGTACATTGCCATGGTCTAGTAGCCAATCTGTTAGGTGAAATAGCTCTACACCGTTTTATACTCGATCTTTGTTGTTGCGATGGCCTTTGTCGGCATTCTGGGAACGGGGGTCCCCAGACATGCCTGCCTGCGGCCTGCGGCGTGGCTCAAGTGGGGGCCCAATGCAGCCAGCTCCATCAGCTCAAGCTCAAGACCCTCGTGAGGGCCAAGCCTCGTGGGGCGCACAACAGGGAGCTTCCTCAGGAGCAGCCTCCTTAGGCAGGCTCACGAGGAGGTGGAGAGATCAAGGCAGGGCACCTCCCGAGGGGCCCGTGAGGCAAGCATGACGATCGGAGGCCAGGTGGGTGCCAGGCGAGGCGCCCGGCTGCTTGATGTCCTTGTTTCCCTTCGGTGCAAAGGGGCAAGCCTGAGCCAAGGCATCGAGCAAAGGTTACCGTTTGGTGCAACAAGACCAAGACCAGTGAGCGGCGGGATGGAGGTCATCGTGGAGCCCAGGGCGGCGTCACCGTCAGAGCCTTTGGCAGCCGAAGACCAACTTTAGTCAGGATAAGTGTACTAGTTGTTCCCCTTCAAAATGGCCAATTGTTGGCACCCTTCCCGCTCATTATTAGGGGAGAGGCCCAGGGCCTCGCTCTATAAATAGGACTAACCACCACAAGGTAGAGGCATCTGTAGGGCATCTAGAGATCGACCAGAGAGAGAGAGTGAAGCGACTCAACTCACCCTAGCAGTTCATTGCACCAGCTCAAGAGCAGCCCCTCGCGAGGTTGTTCTCCCTTTGTACTGTTCATCATCAGCCCCTGAGGCAATCCACCACACCACACACTGGAGTAGGGTATTACACCACAATGGTAGCCTGAACCAGTATAAATCTCGTGTCCCTTGTGTGTTCATCTTTCTTGCTTAGATCTTTGCGAGACTGACGTGAGCTGGTAGGGGAGAGATTTTCATGCGCACCCCAGTGTTCGAACCTCAAGGGTTTGCCGGAACCTGAAATTCGACATTTGGCACACCAGGTAGGGGTGCGCCAGAGTCTTTCTTTTGCTGGTCGTGTCTGATCTTCTGCTGTGACCATGGCTGACGCTCGCCGAGCCCGCGTCGAGCGTCGGGCTGCTCTCGCCACCCGCGTTGCCCGAGGCGGCGCCGTCGTGGCGCCCGTCGTTCTCCGTTGCCTGCCGCCAACGCCGCCCCCGGCCCTGCTGGGAACAAGCAGCAGGCCTCGTCCCTGCATCCTTCTATGCGGCGCGATGGCCGCACCGCCACCCCATCGCTGACTCCAGTCGGTTCGTCGTCCCATGACTGTCGCGCCCCCACGGACGCGCATGCCGCGCTGCTCCTGGCGCGTGAGGTCCTGCATTACCGCCCCGTCGACGACCTCTACGAGGACTGGCTTGCCTGCATGACCGAGCTTGTCAGCGCCGCAGGGGGCTCTCCCATGCTGTCCATCTTGCTGCCTCGCCCTCCATCCTATGTAGGAGGCGAGGAGCAGGAGGTGCCTCCACCACCTCCTCCCCAGGAAGGTGCCCTGGCTCCAAGGCGCGCGGCCCCAGGTCGAGACCCGCCACATCCGGGGCCAGCGCGGCAAGAAAGGAGCTGCCAAGAGATCCCTCACTCCCAAGAAGGTGCTCGCGTGCTCCCAGCACCGGTGCACCATGACCGCATCCCTGCACCACCGCGTCAAGACCCAGCATTGCTCCAGGCAGCGGCGCGCAGGAATCCCCAAGAGCAAGCCCCACCTTAGCAGAGAGCTCCGGTGGCCACTGCAGGCTGCCGCGCTTTCACCTCTGAGCTGCGCAGCGTCGCGTGGCTCGGCAAGTTCAAGCCAGACCTGCCTCCGCGCTACGACGGCATTGCGGACCCCACGGAGTTCCTCCGGCTCTACAAGATGGGCATCGAGGCCGCCAACGGGGACGAGAAGGTCATGGCGAATTGGTTTCCCATGGCACTCAAGGGCGGTGCCCTTTTGGCTCTGAACTGTCCCGAGCACGATCTCCTCTGGGGCGAGATCGCACCGCTTCATCGCCAACTTCCAAGGTACTCGCGACCGGCCCCCGACCATGAGTGACCTGCGCCGCATCAAGCAACAGCCGGGAGAGACCCTGCAGAAGTAAATCCAGCGCTTCAACAACGCCTGCCTCAAGATTCCCAAGGTGACTGAGGAGGCCATCATTTCAGCCTTCTCTGACGGCGTGCACGACGTCAAGATGAAGGAGGAGCTAGCAATCCAGGAAAACCTATGCACATCGCTGGAGCTGTTCAACCTGGTGACCAAGTGCGCAAGGGCCGAGGAAGGGCGCCTCTCCCTCCTCGAGCTCCCGGCTGCCGACCTAGAAGAGAAGAAGCCCAAGGTCAAGGACGTGAAGCGCAAGGGGGCTGTTGTGCTCGCAGCGGAACCGGACACCAAGCAAGGCAGGGATCAGCCTGAGTCATCTAAGGGCAGCCGGTACTGCGTGTACCACGACCTCCACACACACAACACCAATGAATGTCAGGAGCTCAGAGCCGTGCGAGATGGACATATCGGCCGACGCCCCGACCGCAGCGACCGGGGCTATGGCTGAGGAGGGGGAAGAGGTGGAGGATGATGGGAAGACCGTGGCAGTCGCCAAGGGTGGCGTGATCGACCTCGCGAGGACCGCTGGCAGGACCAGCCTCGCGAGGAAGGTTGGAGGGATCATCCTCGCGAGGACCGCCCTCAAGGCAACGTAGGCCTCCCTCCTCTGCCACCACCGCCAAGGAGGAATGAAGACCATCACCTGGACGAGGGGGCTGGGGGCTTCCAGGAGCTGCGCGCAATCGCTTGCATCCTGGGCGGCGCTCAGGCCCCAGCCTCTCAGAGCATCTTCAAGCAGTTTGCTCGTGAGGTGAATGCAGTCCTCCCCAAGCTTGAGGCCACGCGCCCACTCAGGTGGTTCGCATGCGCTATCACGTTCAGCTCAGCGGATCAGCTCAAGTGTGCGGCAATGGCTGGGGTCCTCCCGATGCTTTGTTCCCCAGTCATCAGCAATGTGCAAGTCACCAGGACCCTCATCGACGGCGGGGCTGGGCTCAATGTCCTGTCCGTCGAAACGTTCAACAATCTCCAAGTGCCATACGATCAGCTTGATCCAACCAAGCCTTTCTCAGGAGTCACTGATGGTTCAACTGTTCCGATAGGGCAAGTTTGTATTCCCGTCACCTTTGGGCAGCGCAACAATTACTGCACCGAGCTCATTGACTTCGATGTCGCTCACATCCGCCTGCCATACAATGCCATCCTCGGGTACCCAGCTCTGGCCAAGTTCATGGCAGTGACTCACCATGGCTACAATGTCCTCAAGATGCCAGGAAGCAGTGGAATCATCACGGTGCCTTGCGAGAAAGGATGCGATGTGTTCTCTTGAGCATGCCTTCGAGGCGCGGCAATTGAAGACCCAGATCACGAGGCGGGAGGCTCCTGAGGCGGTCCCTAAGAAGAAGAAGGCTTCACTGGCCCAAGCGCTCATGAGCAAAACCCCTGGGAGTTAAATCGCGAGAACATTCAGAAGCTCTGAGTCAAGAGTCATGCGTGGTAGTCGCCGCCTACCCGCTGTAGCCCCACATCCCGGCGAGGATGGTGGGCTACGTGTCTGCATCGACATACCAGGGCTCAACCGAGCCGTGTCTTAGGAGCGCCTCCGGCCTTCGCGCGTGGGGCGCTGTGAAGGTCCACCTCACAGCTACGTTCGCATGCCCTTCGGCCTGCCAAATGCGGCTGTTGCCCACCAGCGGTTGATGAGGAGCATCCTGGAAGCTCAGGTGGCCAGGCACCGCGCGTTCCTAGAGGAGATGGAGACGGGCCTTGAGGAGCCGCCCGGACCAGCAGAGCCTCCCAAGGCTCGGGGCTCCGAGGGCTCGTGAGGGTTGGCTGCTTCATCGCGCGTCGACAGCTACTCCAACACTCGCTCTACAATGGTACCAGGTGATTTTATCTTCAGCTGGGAGCGCTCGCAGGGCCGCATCATTCCCAGGTCGCGTGGGTCCGTTTTGCTTATGTTTTTCATCTGCTTTGTTGGGGGCGCCCCTCGGGCTGCATTATCCCCAGGCTGCTCGGGCCATACCCAGTGGCGTTTACTTCTCCGCATCTACCTTGATGAATTCGCTCCTCCGAGCCTAACCTGGTCCTCATGATTATCATCTCCTGCTTGTCGCGGACCTCTCCGCCCGTATGCAAAATGCTTGCGCGTTAAAAGGGGGAGCGCCTGAGCATCTCGACTCACGGGCTCTTACTGGCTCTCCAGCCCTCACCCCCTGGCCTTGACCCACGGCATCGCGACCTTTCATACCAGTGGCGGCGAAGCTCGCTCGAGGGCCGGGACTTGAGGACGTAGAGCATTTGCATTCTAACCATCCTGCAGGAACACACCATTGATAAAGGCCCAGAGCCAGGCGCAACCCGTCTCGAGGTAGGGCCTCGTGAGTCCCGCGCTGGCTCATGGGTGCCCAGATACACCTCTCCTAGCCCTACCGTGCCGGCCACGTGTCAGGGCGGGGTTGTACACGCCCCGGGGGCTCCTCCCGGAGTGGATCCCCCTCCCACGTACTAGTGGAATCACCATGCTCCACGCTGGCTGACGACACCGCCGAGGAGCGGCTATGCCTGTACACATACGGAAGCGCTATGCTTCGTGCTCGTGATAAACAACTGAGGGCGTCCCACGGCCGTATCAACCTCAGGGATCCCAGAGATCAGTGTCTGGTACCACCACAATGCCTCCCCTTGGGAGTGCCGCGCGAGGGGGCTGGACACGGGGGTTGCGCCCAAACGCACGCCACCCAGCCAGGTCCCTCGGACCTGGTCGTCGCGCGCCTCCCTCGAGCGGAGCCAAGGTACGAAGACTTGTTTGTGCGTCAAGGGGGACTCCTGAGCATCGCGACTCAGGAGCCTAACTAGTCACGTAGCCCCTCTCTCCTTAGTCCCGTCCTGGTTTCCGGTCGGGGCTAACGGCGACTGAGGTATGCGCGGGGCCCGGCCCTGCCGACATAGAACAACAAATCCATTCCTACGCGCCCCTCCCTTCCCTACTTGCTGTTTGCGCGTCAAGGGGGACTCCTGAGCATCGCGACTCAGGAGCCTAACTTGCCACGTAGCCCCTCACCCCTTAGTCCTGTCCTGGTTTCTGGTCGGGGCTAACGGCGGCTGAGGTATGTGCGAGGTTGGGCCCTACCGACATAGAACACAAGCAAGTAGGAGGGAAAGATACAAATTCTAGGCTATTCAAAAGCAAATATTACAAGCCATAGAGTGTTTTCACAAGAGCAAACAAAAGTTTAAACGCCTCCACGAGGCATGGTGCATGTTGCAGGAATTAAAACAAGACAAAAGACGCAAGGGGATCACTTTCCAGTGGCGCTGCCACCTGCGGTGGAGTCGCGCCAGGCAGCCCCGCCTCCTGAAGCCACGGAGCCAGCGGCGTCGCGCTTAGGCAAGGTGCTGAAGGCGCGGAACCTCCCAGCAAAGCCTTGGCTCGACCCTTCACGGCCTCAGCAGCAACGGTGGCAAGGTTGCTGCTCATAGGTTCCATCAGGCTGTCGAGGTCGACGTTGGGGTAGCGAAGGTAGACGTGGTTGAAGACGCGCATTAGTGCTGCAGACAATAGGGCGCGCGCCTCGTCCTCAGCCGTGGGACCAAGGCCGTCCGTGGCATCTTCAAGCGCACGGACCAGGAAGGGAAGCAGCTCGGCAGGGCCGTCCTCTTCGCCAGCCAATGGGTCCTCTAAGCCGCTCTCATAGAGCGTCTTCAGGACGGCGCGAGCCTTCTCCTCCAGCTCGGCGAAGGCCACCCGGTCCTCGGCCAGGACCTTTGCCTTGCGGTCTAGCTCGGCCCTCTCCACCTTCAGCGCCTGCTCCAGCGTCTCCAACCGGCCACGACGGTCAACAAGCTCGGCGTCCCGGTTTAGACGGCAGCCTCCTGAGCCTTCATCCCCTCCTCCTTCTCCTGGCGGATGCGGACCTCCTTCACAAGCTCCTCACGCATATCTTGTAGCTTGACCTCCAGCGCCTTGCAGCGGCCCTGGGCATCCGCAGCTTCGCCTTGGGCAGCATCGTGAGTAGCCTTGGCCTAGCGGGCGGCTTGCTTCTCCTCGTCGGAGGCAAACGCAGCCTGCCTTAGCGCCGCTCGGATAGAGGCAGCAGAGCGGGCCCAGCCGGAGGCTAACTCTAGGCGCCCGACCACCAGGCGAGGGTCCATGCTCTGGAGATTCTCCCGAAGCCGGCTCAGTTCATTGGCGGCCTGGTCCAAGATAGCGGACGGATCAGAAGAGATGGGAGCTGGTGGAGCAGGCGGAGAGGATGGCAACGTGATCACGGCATGGGAGGAAGGAGCCTCCCGGGCCTTGGGCATCTCAGCAGCAGCACCAAGCCATGGCCCCTCCGAGGTCGGCCAGGCCCAAGGTGACTCTGGCGGAGTGCCCTGCTTTGGGCTCGCGAGGATGACCGGGCAAGGGAAGCGCGGGGCTCGGTGCCTCCTTTCCCCACAGACGAAGGCGCTGCCTCTGCAGGCGAACTCGCCTCAAGCAGGGCCATAGAAGCCCCCCTCAACCTCTTCGCGTCAGGTGCCGGCCTGGTCAAGGAGTGCAGACGTCAAGTCTCGGCAGCAGAAACAAAGCAGAGCACGGATCGAGTACTTACAGGTCATCGCTCGCAGGTTCAAGCAGCCTCCGGCCAAACTTGAAGCTCGAGAGCCTGCAGCTGGGGTCAGCCTTGGGAGGCATGGAAGCAGAGGACGCGTCGGGAAGGCCGGAGCTGGCCTCAGACTGCCCCGAAGCCAGAGCGGATCCTGGGGGCACCAGCCCCGACCTGTCTTTCGTCGGGACCGGGGGAGAATCCACTCCTCCTTGCTCGGTGCTGGCCTCGTCGTTATCCGACATGGAGCCGAGGGTGCGAGACCTGCACCGGGGGAAGGACTCCTCCGACTCCTCGCCAGTCGCCTCGGAGTCGAACTCTTCCTCCTCCCCCTCCTCCTCTTCTTCCTCACTCCCGCTAGAGTCGCTGGAGGACACATTCACCATCGGCAATGCCATCAGATCCCCGGGAGCCACTGCGGGCACTAGCCCCTCACCGTTGAAGGTGGGCATGGAGTCCACCGCCTGCTCCCAGTCGTCACGGAGAAACAGGGGGACAGGAGCACCGTCCGGCCTCGCCACGTCTCCCCTGACCAAGGAGTGGAGGGCTGCGACCAGATCTTAATCGGCCAGGGCTGCAGAGCTCAAGAGAATGGCAGCATCTGCCTCCCCGAGCCTCCACAACGGGAGTGAGTGCTCCCGGAGTGGAGCCATCCGGTGCTCCAGAAACTCCCTCAGGAGTGTGGCCCCGGTCAGCTTTGCCGACCCCAGGTTGCCTGGCCTAAGGTCCGCGTCCATCCTCTCCAGCATCGCCCTCGCGCGGGGGTCGACGAGTTCAGCGCGAGACCATGCATCAACGGCCTTGGGCTGCCCCGTGGGCAGCACAAGTCGAGGGTGGATGCGCTCGGCATCCACCATGACCCACCTGCTCCGGAAGCCTTCAATCCTCTTCCTGGGCTTCGAGATGGCGTTGGAGCCAGAATATGCGACAAAACTCGCGCATGCGGAGATGGGGCCACTAGAAACCCGGAGATAAAAGTAATGGCGCAGCAAGGCCACCGAGGGCTTTATCCCAACATGAGCCTCGCAATAGTAGGCAAAGATCGCCAGAAGAAGAACAGAGTTGGAGTGGAGGTGCAGAGCTTGCAAGTTATACTGGCGAAAACGACAAGGAAGAACTTCGGAAAAAGGAGGCACGGACGGCGGCGATGGCGCTCATGAAGAGCGGGTAGAAGGTGCTCCCCTTGCCTTGAGCTGGCGGAGCGGCCTTGAACCTGATCGCTCGCGTTACCTGCGCCCTTGTCCTCGGTAGCGGGAGGTGAATCCTCTCCGACACGTTCGGGGATCGAGGCTGGGAGTACCGGGCCTCGGTCGAATCTTGCGGGCGCCATAGTTCACCGGACGGGAAGGATTGAGGCAGATCTGGAGGATTTGAAGCAGGAAGGAGAAGAGGCGAAAGGGGATCTGGAGCAAGGAAGGCGAAACAAAGCAGTCGATCGACCGGCGCCCCTTTGTCAAGTCGTGCGATTCTTTGGCGTCGTGGGAGGCGGAGACACCCCGTCGATCAACCGCCATGCGGCGCCAGAACCGCATCTTTGTTGAAGCCAGCGGGCGCCGCTTGCCCCGGCTTCTATGCTAAGCCATGTTCGGGCGCGCATTGGGCCTGGGGGCTACTATCGGCGTTCTGGGAATGGGGGTCCCCAGAATTGCCTGCCTGCGGCCTGCAGCGTGGATCAAGTGGGGGCCCAATGAAGCCCAGCTCCATCAGCTCAAGCCCAAGACCCTCGCGAGGGGCCAAGCCTCGCGGGGCGGACGACAGGGAGCTTCCTCGGGGCAGCCTCCTCGGGCGGGCTCGGGGAGGCGGAGAGGTCAAGCCGGGGCACCTCTGAGGGCCCGTGGCGCAAGCCATGACGATCGGAGGCGAGGCGGGTGCAGGAGGCGCCGTCTGTGTAGTGTCCTTGTTTCCCTTCGGTGCAAAGGGGCAAGCCTGAGCCAAGGCATCGGGCAAAGGTTACCGTTTTGGTGCAACAAGACTAAGACCAGCGAGCAGCAGGATGGAGGTCATCGTGGAGCCAGGCGGCGTCACCATCAGAGCCTTTGGCAGCCGAAGACCAACTTTAGTCAGGATAAGTGTACCAGATGTTCCCCTTCAAAATGGCCAATTGTTGGCACCCTTCCCGCTCATTATTTGGGGAGAGGCCCATGGCCTCGCTCTATAAATAGGACTAACCACCACAAGGTTGAGGCATCTGGAGGGCATCTAGAGATCGACGAGAGAGAGAGAGAGAGAGAGAGAGAGAGAGAGAGAGAAGCGATCGAACTCACCATGTGATTCATCGCACCAGCTCAAAGTAGCCCCTCATGAGGCTGTTCTCCTTTGTCTTGTTCATCATCGGCCGCTGAGGCAATCCACCACACCACACCTTTGGGTAGGGTATTACACCACAATGGTGGCCTGAACCAGTATAAATCTCGTGTCCCGTGTGTGTTCATCTTTCTTGCTTAGATCTTTGCGAGACTTCGAGATGTGAGCTGGGAGGGGAGAGATTTTCGTGCGCACCCCAATGTTCGAACCTCAAGGGTCTATCGGAGCCCGAAATCCGACAGCCTTCGATAGTTTGATGGCTATGTGCTCGGCCTCATTGACTGCTGAAACAGCCTTCCATAATTTAGCACTCAAATCTGTTTGCTGAATTAGCTTTACATATATTTCGTTACTTAGATCTGCTCATCCAAATATCTTGCCATAGCTTTAGACATCGACCTAGGTATTTTTTTTTCTGGACTTCATAAAAAAGCATATATGTTTTTCCTGTAATATCTAGTAGAAGAACTAATTTGTATGTCTAACAGATGGACAGGACTTGGATAACTCCTGCTCGAAGATTCTCCGCTGCATATGTTGAGGGGGTTGAAAACTTCATGAACTTTATCAGAGGTGAGTACGGTGGTCCAAAATCAGATGTGCTCTACCCGTGTAGCAGTTGTATGAATTCAGTTACAAGACCCTAGTCAACTGTGCAAAATCATCTACACTTGTATGGGATGTCGGTCACATATACTAGGTGGGTTCGTCATGGTGAAGCTATGAATGTCAATGTTATTGACTAGGTGGAAGTAGCAGATCACCATCTTGATCTGCCTGATGCTCAGGTGGAAGAGGAGGAGGAGGTGGTGGTGGCGGAGCCAGTGAGTTTTACCAACATTGAAACAATGCTACGAAATGCTCGTGCATTCCGTGAACTTTCACCTGCAGAAGAAAAATGGTGGGCCCGCATGTTGGAACAATTCAACGTTCTTTGTCACCCGGAAATAAGCTGTCGATATTCTCAGCTATGGTCACCTTTCTTGGTGAAGACATCGGCGGATGACCAACAAAGCATTCGATGCGATGTTGGCTGCTTTCATAAATCTTTCCCAGATATGTATGCGAGCTGCCACACACCTACTGATAAAATGAAGAATTTCCTTTGTGTAGTTGGAATTGGATATGATATGGTCCATGTTTGTAAGAATAATTGTGTTACGTTCCGGAAAGATTATGCCAACAAGTGAATGCCGAAATGCAAATCATCAAGATGGAAAGATGGCGATCTGGGAAGAGGATTCCTCATAATGTTACGAGACATTTTCCAATTACACCAAGATTGCGAGAGGTTGTTTCATGATCTTTGAAACAAGAGGCGATGTCTTGTGGCATTCTAGGAACCAGAGTCTGAGAGATCGAATGTAATGAGCCATCCATCTCATGGTAGTGAGTGGAAAAGCTTCAATGATAAACTCAAAGAGTTTCTCTGTGACGAGAAACATTAGACTTGGCTTAGCCGGATGGATTTAACCCATTTGGCCACAGGCGCCACATATAGCATGTGCCCAGTGCTTGTTATCCCTTACAACATGCCTCCAAATGTCTGCACCAAAGAATCAAACTACATGATGGCCTTACTCATCCCAGGTCCAAAAAGTCCTGGAAAGGATTTTGATTTGTTCATGGAGCCTCTTGTGGAGGAACTTCAACAGCTATGGAAGGGTGTTCTCACTCGAGACCTATATAGTAGCCCACTAGATGATTTCTTTCTACGTGCTGTTATAATTTGGTGCATCCATGATTATCCGGCTTTGGGCACTATGTCAGGGCGAACGACACATGGTTACAATGCATGTGTTCGTTGTGACAGGAATTCGCTGTCATACGCAATACTTAGCAAGATCTGTTACATTGGACACTGTCGTTTCGTTGCCAAGGACAAGCCGCATCCTAGAAAATACCGAAGACATGTGTTCAATGCAAAGCATGAAAACTGTGATGTGCCAAAGAGGCTCACCGCCAATGAGTTGCAAGTGGAATTAGAGAAGGTCAGGCATATTACACCAGGAAACCATCCTGGTAATGGTAGCGGGAAAAGGAAGCGTGGCAGGGCAGAAGAGAGATTATTGTTTACCCGCAGGTCCACTTTGTGGGACTTGGAGTATTGGAAAGATTTGGATCTACGGCATAATCTTGATGTGATGCACATCGAGAAAAATATATGTGACAGCATTATCGGCACAATTCTTAATATTGAAGGCAAGACGAAAGATACCTTAAAATCTAGGATTGATTTGACACACCTGGGTATCAGAAAGGATTTGCAGGTGCAAGATGAAGGTAAACCACGGGATATGGCACCAGCGTATGCGTCTTGGACAAGGTAAAAGAAAAGAATTCTCGAGGTCTGTCACGTGTGAGATTCCCACATGGATTTGCTTCCAACCATGAAAGGAGAGTCGGTCTGAGATGGAAACAAGGTACAAGGGTTGAAAACTCATGACTGCCACGTCCTACTTCAAAGGGTTTTACTGTTATCCTTAGAGGATTGGGCTGCCCGACTTATCTGAGCGATTGCGAGTTGGGACAATTCTTGAGGAACTCTGCGGTAGAAATATTAGGATAGATGCTTTGGGCGTCTTAGAGACAAGATACCAACTATCCTATCGACCTTGAGAAGATATATCCTCCGGCCTTCTTTGATGTGATGGTGCATTTTCTTGTTCATCTACGATGAGGCACTACTTAGAGGTCGATGCAGTATGGTTGGATGTACCCTATTGAAAGGCGGCTTGGCACTTTCAAGGGCTATGTTAGGAACAGAGCTAGACCCGAGGGTTCCATTGCAGAGGCCTACATTGCTATAGAAGTGTTGACATTCTGCTCAAAATACATTGAAACAGGTGATTAGCTTAGCAGAGAGGTGGGTGAAGACAATCCTGGGCTCAATGTTTTCGATTATTCTATTCGAGTTACAGGGAAGAGTCAACAAGAGGACAAACCTAAAGATTTGGACAAAATGGTTTGGTATGTGTTGAATAACTGTCCTGAGATACTACCTTATATCAAGTAAATGCAGTACTGTAGCTTATACATCGTAATCTACTAAACTTGCAGCACATTCTTATATATTTAGATGTTTGACGCCATCACTATGTTGTGCAGCATCTACAAAGAGGAGTTACTGCCGCAAAATCCAAGAAACATTGACAAACTGGTTATGGCAGGATTTGCGAAATGGTTCAAGAACCACGTAAGCTTTTGAAGTGCACTGTTAATTTTTTTAATATATTGAGTACATAAGATGATCAGCTTGTATATTTTCTAACCATAGGTTAAGAAGATGCGGGAGGATGGGCAGGCAGTTGATGATGCCCTTTACTCACTAGCAATGGGTCCTGATACTCGGGTAAGACATTATTAATCTTGCGTTGTTGGAGATGTGCACTACAACACCCTTGCACAAGACAAAGGAAGGAAGACAAAAAAATGCCATCATGAGCACGGATACTTATGACAAAGAGACAACTGAAATGTATGCTAACATAATAGACATTGTTCAGTTGCAGTATATCTCTAGTTTCGAGGATCATCGGTGTGTGGTTACATTGTCTTTGTCGTTGGTATAACCTGTTTTCGAGATTGCAAAACCGAGCTGATGATTATTTCAAATCCATCAATGTCAAGGCGTGCAGGACCAACGAGCCTTTTATTTTGGCAAATCAAGCAACACAGATATTTTTCTTGGAAGACACATTTGCGTAGCGATGGTGGAGAGTATTGCAAAGGTTTGAGCGAGAGGAATTCGTTTAATGAAGTTGCACAACAAGATGATGCTTACACTGCTCTGATGTACAAGATAACACAGATGTTCCTAATATCTTTGAGAACCATCACGTCAATGGCCTTGGCGAAAAAGATTGCTGTCGTCTTTGTGGACACACAAGAGTTGATCAAGAAGAAGCCAACGTTCGAGGACGTTGAGGACGAAGAAGATGATGAGACTATGGGGAATTATGATTCAGACTGATACACATGGCGAAGATGTTGACGCTGCTGCTGCAGATGATGATTACATTGCTTTTGTCGTATTTGCCTGTTAGAAGACGTTTTTTTATCTACTATGTGAAATTGTGTTTGCTATGACAACTGAAACCTGATGAACATGTTGTTTAGTATTTTCCTATGAGAACATCACTTGTTATGTATGCTAATTTGTGTTTGGTGATTGTATGACAAGTAAAACATGATGACATTGTTGTTTAGTTGTACTCATATTTGGCTGTGAAACTTGAATTTGATGACATAGTTTGCTGTTGGACTGCAATTTGCTCGACGTCTTCGAATGAGAACAAAGCTGACCTGACAGGGCCTTTGCTATTTATTTATTTATGAGCAAAAGGGGATACCCCCTGATTTCCGTTAGTCGAAATCATTAGATGTTCACAACACTACGCCCAGCCTTCTGCACAGCTTTCATTCATTACTAGTTTCAGCAAATTGCTCATGTCGTAGCCATTGAATACATCACGAGTGCTACATACACTGCAAATAAAGAGACAATCATCCTACAGAGCACATTATCTTCACAAGCTCTTTCATCTCCTCATTGATGTCAAGGCTGTTCAGCAGTTGTTGCTTGGCCATGATCAGAGGAACTGCGTATTTAACCTTATGCTCTGCATCTTCCTCTTCTGCCATTCCTTCAGTTACTTGTCCAACATCCCAACCTGCTGGTATTGGGATTCCTCGGCTAACCAAATAATCAGCGTAGTTGCATTCCCCCACATCAGCAACTTCCCAGAAATACAAATCACACGAATCTTCCCTTTTCTGCACGAATCAAATTGGAAGATCATCAACCAAACTATTAAAAAAATCAGCAACTGAAAGCAGCATAACAACACTTAAACATATTATTACCCCATGATTCGGCATTTGTAGAAGACTCGGCCAGGGTTGAGGATTGTGGTTGAGATGCGACAGATGACTCTGCATGATTTGCAGCAGTGGCACTACACCAACGGCAGCGGGTTGCGATTAGCAATCGGCTGCGGTGCGCGTGACGGCGGGGGTGTGATGAGACCCATAGGTGATGGTACGGGTGGCGACTTGGCGCCTATCTGGTTGTTGCCTATTGAAGAGCAGGTGGACGAGCAGCCAGCGGACATGGTTGGTGCGGCCAGAGCTTCTCATGCTAGGCAGAGTAAGTAGAGAAGAGGAGAAGCGAATGTTGGATATGCCAGTTTCATTACTTGCAAAGTAGCATAGCACCATATATAGTCATAGTCTAGGTTTGGATTCGAACCAGCTACAGGAGCACGTCTCCCTTTTTTCTAAAACTCGGCAACATCTCTTTACTGGTACACTAGCTTGTTCTGTACGCCTTCCCAAGTCTTTGATTTTCGTTCCCTTTTTTTGCGAGGAAGGAAGGAGGACAAAACTGAGAGTTCCTGGGACTCGAACCCAAGACCTCTTGGTTGAAAAGCAAGAGTGCTAGTCACTTATGTGGTGAACATTCCCTGTGTGGAGGACGGCAGACGAACGCATTTTCCTCGCAGTTTTCTTCCTATATGTAAAAGAGTATGCTACTTGGTGTCCGCTTAGTCAACAAACGATTGTGCCAACCTTGACCATTGGATTGACATTCAACGTCTGTCGCGTTTCTTCAGTCTCTTCTTCCTCGAGCCGCCAAAGCCAAACCAGCGCCGGCGAGACCGCTTGCTCCCACCTCCCACGGCTGGCTGTGATCTTCCCCAGCTCCTGTTCGTTCCCGTCCGAGGCCTCACCATCGTCCTCCGCCTTGGTTCGCTCGCCATAGCGCCGCCCTCCGGTGTTGTCAACATGGTCAAAGACCGAGAGGAATAAGGAGATGACTGTACATGGTGAGGATGACAGTAGGGACCCAGCAGCGCGCATAGTAATTTTGTTTTTTCGGGACGGAGAAGGGTATCAACTAGGTTGTGCGGCATCCGTGGCCCGTCTAGCCCAGGCTTTTATTTCATATGTTTAGCACATGACCAGCCCAATTTGTTTTTTTCCTTTCTGAAAAATGGCTAGCCAGCTATTTTGTTTTTTGCAGAATAACCAACATAGACCTACTTGCTTTTCTACGCCCTGCTGGGCCGCAAATCTTTCAAGACGAGGAAGGATGCATTTTGCCCAGAAAATGGGCTATAAGTAATAAGAAATGGGCTATAAGTAATAATAAATGGGCTGTAAAATGAATAAATACGGCAAATAGGCAATTAGTTCCAAAATACTGTTTTCCTTCGGATTTTGATATTTTAAATTTCATTGTTTTTGTGCGGGTAAAATTTCATTGAATTTAAATTAAGGTATATTTAGATTTAAAATTAATTTGAATCAGGCTAGAAATTTTGGGTTGTATGCTGTTTGGGACAGATTTGGAGGCTGACTTGTGGGTCTACTAGGTTGACGTGTACTTTGGCTTTGTCAACTTAGTCCACAAACGATTCTAGCGGTAATGACCGTTGGATGTTAATCCAACGGCCATGCTACTTCTTCAATATCTGATCTTCTTGCTCTAGCCGCCCAAACCAGCTCCGGTGGGACTGCCTGCTCCTGCCTCTCGTGGCCGGCTGTGCTGCCGCACAGGCTGCACCGCTCCACCCTACTTCATTGCTGGCCAGGCCATTCCTCTACTCACCCACACCTCCTATTATTTTTTGGCGACGGCAGCCGGACCAGTAAACCTTCGTACTCCCCACCGCGTGGGCAACCATTGCCGAGTCTTCCCCAGCTCTGTGTCGTTCCCTTCCTAGGCCTCGCCATCGTCCACCGCCATGGTGCTCTCGGCGTGGCCTGGTCAACGTGGTCAACGAACGGCATCCATCGCCCGTGGACTGTACGTGGAGAGGCTGACAGCTGGGTCCACGTCCGCACACAAGGAAATGCCTCCTTATTACGCGCAAAATAATGATTCCTCCACCTAATAGCTGGGACCCACCGGAAGGGCCTCTGTATTTTGTGAAAAAAAGTTCCCCCCGCTGACATGTCGGACCCACCAGCTATATTTTTGCATGCAAGGAAGTGCCTCCTTATTACGCGCAAAAAAATGAATACCTCCCTGCTAGCTGGGACCCACCATAGTGGGAGGATGACTTGTGGGCCTACTAAGTTGATGGGGACGGAGGGTTTGTCAACTTAGTCAATATGAACGATTCTTGCTCTAGTGACCGTAGGATGTCCATCCAACGTCCGTAGTGCTTCTTAAACCTCTGGTCTTCTTGCTCCAGCCGCCCAAAGCAGCGCCGGTCGTGTCGCATGCTCCTACCTCCCGTGGCCGGCTATGCTGCCGCAGAGGCCTCACCGCCCCATACTTTTCCCACCGCTGGCCAGGCCCTGCGGTGATGGCAGCCTCACACCGCAGCCGAACAAGTGAACCCTCGTACTCCTCTTCGCGCGGGCTTCCACTGCCGCGCCTTCCCCGGCTCCTCGTCGTCCCCATCCTAGGCCTCGCCGTCGTCCACCGCCGTGGTGCTCTTGGCGTGGCCTGGTCAACATGGTCAAGGAACGACTTCCATCGGACATGGACTGTACGTGGAGAGGCTCACAGCTAGGTCCACGACCGCTGCAAGGAAGTGCCTCCTTATTACACGGAAAATAATGATTCCTCCACCTAACAGCTGGGACCCACCGGACGGGCCACTGTATTCGCGAAAAAAACATTTCCCCCTGACTTCTGGGACCCATCAGCTACATCTTCGCACACAAGGAAGTGCGTCCGGTCAAAAACAAAGATTCGCCCCTTGACTGCTGGGACCCACCAGCTACATGTTCGGACGCACGGAAGTGCGTCCGGGCAAAAAAAATGATTCGCCCCCCTGACAGCTGGGACCCACCAGCTACATCTTTGCACGCAAGGAAGTGTGTCCAGGCAAAAAAAAATGATTCGCCCCCCTGATTGCTGAAGCCCACCAGCTACATCTTCGCACGCAAGGAAGTGCATTCGGGCAAAAAAAACGATTCACCCCCCTGACTGCTGGGACCCACCAGTTACATATTTGCATGCAAGGAAGTGCCTGACAGTCGGGACCCACCTGGTCAAAGCGTACGTAGCATTGTCATTCTGGTCGCGAATGTGTACGTACATATATACTGGTCGAAATGCCGTAGTAGAGGCGCGTACGTGTCGTAGTAGAGGCGCGCACGTAGCATGTACACATACGTATAGCGGTCAGGGTGCAAGAAAGAAAATACGGCCACGTACGTACATACGGGTAGGGTCTCGAACGCCTACTCACGCATAGGTACGGCCAGGGCTCGTGTACATGGCTGGGTCGGAACGGAGAAACAGCAGCGTCATCGTGTTCATGGGGAGCCAACCGGCTGGGTCGGAACGGAATGCGTCGTCGTGTTCATCGGGAGGACTTGGATGGAACAGACGATGGAAACGAGGCCTAGCGTACCATAGAACGGAGGAAACGGCCTTGTGTTCGACCGGCCATGTTCGAAACGGGATCATGTTCATCGAGAGGGGTGTCGCATACCGCAAAACAGAGGAAACGGACCTCCTACGGTTGAAACGGGGGTCCTGTTGATCGGGAGGGGTGTGGAGTACCGCAAAAGCGGAGAAGCGAGCGTCCTCACGGTCAAGCAGGGTCCTATTGATCGGGAGGGTGTGGCGTCTTGCAAAAGCGGGCGAAACCGGGTTCGATTAACAGCCATCGATCGTCGCTGGTTCGATAGCGTAGCCTGCGGTCTGTCGCGCCGGGTTCAGTTAGAGCCCAACCTCGCTCGAGTTGATTAGAATAGCGCCTCGCACACACTGCAGCGTCGTGTACAAGAAAGCGATGCATCGCTCGGCCCCCGACCTCCCACCGTAACCGGGAACTCCCTGAAATTTTCCCCGCCCTCGCTTCTACCATGGTTTTTTCTGTGATGGAGGGCCCAAAGAATGTCATGCAGCTGCATCTCCGGCCCGCCTAGGACGAAAAGCCCATTTTCTATCATGATTTTTTGTCATAGAAGTAGTAGCCCACCACATCTATGATGATGTAACGCCCCGGATACAACTTTCCATATTCGTAACTCCAACTCTTGCCTTTTCCGTAGATGCGATATGTTATTTCCTCCGTGGTTGGGTTTTTGTTTTTGTTTTGCTTTTTATTCATGTCTTGCATTTCATCTCATAGCATCATGCGCATTGCATCAGCATTGTTTTCTTAAACTTGCATCCGCTCGTAGTTGTCGCTCCTCGCTTATCTCCGTTGCGTTCGTTGACCGTTCCGAGACCAACCGTGTTTTTTCGATTCCCTCTTGTCAAACCACCTAACCTCTCTGCCAACCACAGACCCCCTCGTGTGCGCGCCCGAAAGTTGTCCCGAACCCGACCCGGGCTGTTGTTACCGATGAGTCCGGATCATCCCCTAACGTCTACAAAACATCTCCATTTTGTTAATTGGGCTCCCTAACTATTTTATTCGCGATCGTCCGATTACGATCGTAGGGATGAGGTAGCCCCTAACCTAATCCACCTAATGTATATATATTGTCCAACCCTAAAAATGAGGAGAGATGTCCCGTCCTCCCAGCCAGCCGCCGCCGCCGCCACTCCACAGTTGTCTCCCCCTTCTCCTCGGGATCTTCCCCGATCCAAAAAATTCAACCACTTTCTTGGCGTTCCTCGCCTGACCAACCATGAAGCCGCCGCTTGCCCGAGCGCCCATGCTCATCCCCATGCTCCATCTACCCCACCTCGCGTCGATGGACGCCGGCCACCAAAGCAGCAGCAGTCCCGAGCGTCGCCCGACCCCGCCTTCGGCAACAGCGACCAGGACCGGCCTCATCCCGCTCCTCTCCTCCCGCCATCTCTCTCTTCTCCCTTCCCTTTCCCTTTCCTTGCTGAAGCTCTCCCACCCCTGTCACTCAGCTCTCTCTCCCTTTTGTTTTTTCATGGACAGGGGATCAAGCTGCCACCACCATGGACTTCCTCCGCCGCTCATCGCTGCCACGGGACACCGGCGCCCCGACCTGCTCATCGCCCGCGCGCCTACAGGTCCCCTGCCGCCACGCCTCGTTTTGACCCGATCCAGTCGAGATCGACCCCGCCGCCTCGGATCCCGGCGACCCCAGTTCACCGTCGCCGCGCCAAGTCCCGCTGCCACCCCGCTGGAGAGCTCCTTCGCTGCGCCGCCCTCTGCTGCTGTCTTGCCGCCGTTCCCCTGCTTCCTCTACGTCACGAACGAGCGAGGAGAACGCTCGCGTTGACCGCGCATCAGGCCCAGCGCCGCCCCAGCCTCATCCGGCCCAGCCGCCCCCTCTCCTCCAGCAAGCCAGTTCTGGCCCGTGGTGAGGCCACACCCCAGCGCCCTCTGTTTTTTTGCCGATTGGGCCAACCAGTTTCAGCCCACTGTGTATTTTTTTCCTGTCTGCGAATTTGTTATTTATCCAGAGATTACAATTTTGCAGAAAACCCCTCATGTTCATGCATGTAATAACTCCACATCCGTGCATCAGATTAATAGGTTTCAAACATGTAAAATGCTTAGAATTTTGTGTAGATTAATAATATGCCACTTTCATCCCATGTTAAATTGTTTAACTTGTTGTTTATTTAATTTTTCATAAATGCCATGTTAAAATTATTTATTTCATAACTAAATAACCGTAGCTCGGTTTTAAATAAACTTTATATGTAAATGGGGTGGAAAAATGCCTAGTTTAACATGGTGCACTTTATTTTTCTGTTTAACAACATTAATATTGTGTTTAGGGCAGAACAGCACCAAATCTAAAATATGCATATGAGGATTTTCCAGAAATGTTATTTGTTGTTCCGGCCTCATTTAAATTTGCCTAAATAGTTAGTTTACTTATGCCTCTCCTCTTGCCATGTTTAACAACATTTAATATTATTTGGTAGCTTAAACGAGATTAAACCAATTATGTCAATGTGGTGTTTCGTCAATATGCAACTCGTTGCATATTGAGCTCCACTTAACTTGTAGTATTGTTTGTTGCACTTTGCCATGTCATGCCTCATTAAACCGGTCATGCATCATACTTGTTTGTGCATCATGCCATGTTTATGCTTGTGCATTTACCATGTTGTTTGTTTCTTTCCGGTGTTGCTTCTTAGTTCCGGTAATGTTGCAAGTCTGAGGATTCGTTCGACTACTCCCGTTCGTCTTCTTCATGGACTCGTTCTTCTTCCTAGCGGGACCTCAGGCAAGATGATCGCTACCCTGGATCTCACTACTATCATTGCTATGCTAGTTGCTTCGTTCTATCGCTTTGTTGCGCTACCTATCATTTTGTTCTTCAAGCCTCCCAAATTGCCATGAACCTCTAACCTTTGACACCCTTCCTAGCAAACCGTTGCTTGGCTATGTTACCGCTTTGCTCAGCCCCTCTTATAGCGTTGTTAGTTGCAGGTGAAGTTGAAGATTGCTCCATGGTGGACAGGGTTATGTTGGAATATCACAATATCTCTTATATTATTAATGCATCTATATACTTGCTAAAGGGTGGAAGGCTCGGCCTTATGCAGTGTTTTGTTCCTCTTGCCTCCTAGTTTCCATCATACCGGTGTTATGTTCCCGGATTTTGCGTTCCTTACGCGGTCGGGTGATTTATAGGACCCCTTGACAGCTCGCTTTGAATAAAACTCCTCCGGCAAGGCCCAACCTTTGTTTTACCATTTGCCTCACCTAGCCCTTTTTCCCTTGGGTTTCGGGCCCGAGGGTCATCTTTATTTTACCCCGGGCGGTGCTCCTCAGTGTTGGTCCAACTCGAGCGATGTCCGGCGCCCGGGCGACGGGGTCTATGCCAACCCGTTGTCTTGCTCATCCGGTGTGCCACGAGAGCGAGATATGTGCAGCTCCTATCGGGATTTGTCGGCACATCGGGCGGCTTTGCTGGTCTTGTTTTACCATTGTCGAAATGTCTTGTAAATCGGGATTCGAGGCGATCGGGTCTTCTGGGAGAAGGAATATCCTTCGTTGATCGCGAGCTTATCATGGGCTAAGTTGGGACACCTGCGGGGCATAAACTTTCGAGAGCCGTGCCCGCGGTTATGTGGCAGATGGGAATTTGTTAATGTCCGGTTGTAGATAACTTGACACCAGATCCGAATTAAAACGCATCAACCGCGTGTGTAGCCGTGATGGTCTCTTTTCAGCGGAGTCCGGGAAGTGAACACGGTTTTGGGTTATGTTTGACGTAAGTAGGAGTTCAGGATCACCTCATGATCATTGCTAGCTTCACGTTCGTTCCGCTTGTTCTCTTCTCGCTCTTATTCGCGTATGTTAGCCACCATATATGCTTAGTCGCTGCTGCAACCGCACCACTTTACCCCCTTCCTTTCCTATTAAGCTTTGCTAGTCTTGATACCCATGGTAATGGGATTGCAGAGTCCTCGTGGCTCACAGATTACTACAACAACAGTTGCAGGTACATGTTGCGATGATCATGACGCGAGAGCTATGTTTGCTTGTTTTGGAGTTCTTCTTCTGCTTCGTCTTCAATCAAGGGATAGGTTCCAGGTCGGCAGCTTGAGCTAGCAGGGTGGATGTCGTTTGAGCTTCTGTTTGTGTTTCATCCGTAGTCGGATGTTGGTCTTATGTATGATGTATTGTTGCATTCATGTGACATTGTATGCCTTATGTATGTATCCCTATCTATTATGTAATGTTGATGTAATGATATCCACCTTGCAAAAGCATTTCAATATGCGGGTCTATCATTGGTGGGACCTTCGAGTTCCTCTTGGATAGGGTCGCATATTGGGCGTGACAGATGATACCGGGTTTTGTCACAATTATCGTCATAGAAGTGTCATATGAATGACAGAAAAAAATTCGTTTGGCCCAAAATGTCACGGATGTGTCTTTTTTTGTAGTGAAGGCATTTCAACAAATTGGAAGCAATGCAATCTAGTCACCATATGAAAGATCCAACCAAAATCACTCTACCAAGTTAGATGTATCTCATTATAAGTGGCACTTCAACAAATTAGAGGCAATACATGTTTGAAATGATATGCAAGATGCAACCAATATTACACTGTCAACTTGAAGGTGTATCGTCAGAAGTGATTGATGAGGGATACACAAGAAAAGTAGTTTGATGTAAGAACATGGTTAATAGAATGACGTAGTATGTACCAAAATCAGGAAGGCATGTCATATTCACAGGTATAATGTGCTAACTAAGCAGATGCAATTTACCCTAATTAGAAGCATTACAAGGTAGACACCATATTCAACATGCAACCACATATCACACTGCCAAGTAAGAGCAAGCACCTACGATGGTGGTGTGGGAACTTGCGGTGATCAACTAGAGAGCTATGTTGACTATCTTCATTTAGCCTTGCTGTTTCTTGAGAATCATGTGGGGAGGATGACACTGCAATCTTTAAACAAGTAGGGCTTCTCACAGTAACCCACTCGGGTGACTGTCTCATCATAAGTGATTGACGAGGGATACAAAAGAGCATTAGTTTGATGTACGAACATGGTTAATAGACATATGTAGTATGTATCAAAAACAGGAAGGCATGTTATTATCAAAGGTATAATGTGTAAAGTAAGCAGATGCAATTTAACCAAATTGGAAGCAATACAAGCTAGACATCATATGCAACATGTAACCACATTTGACAGCGCGAAGTTAAAGCAAGCACCTGGGATGGTTGTGTGTGGCAATTGAGATCATCAACTGTAGAGCTACGTTCTTGTCTCCAACTAGCGACCTTGCACCCATTAGGCGTTGAAACACTTAGTGCTTATCTTGAATTACCTTTGGGCGACTTACATTTTTCTTTTCTGCATTCATCAACACTGCGTCAGAGTCTGAAATACCCATGCATAAAAAAACAATAGTGTGAGTATGGGTCAAGTGTGTGCACAATTAGTATAGTGTAAAGGTAGCAGATAGCAGGTCGGTGAGAAATAAATGACGGGAGACATATGATAGCTCTACAACATGCATGGCACACTAAATTACTACAAGATTCTATGAAAATAACAGTCGACTGAAAGCAAATAGGTCAGTTTTTTTTCTGCACCGTCCGATGTACAAAGAACGGGCAGATCGCCTTCATCTACCTCCAGCCAGTCAGTGTTGACGATCTTCCTCGAAACGCCAGCGACCATCGGCCCAGTATTCCTCCCCTGCCTGCGCCCTCCCCTCGACCTCACCGCACCTCCGTGCTTGGCACCGCCCCCCGGCCATCCATTCAAGCCCCGCCGACCTCCAGATCGGGCGCAAGCAGCTCCTGTGACCCACACCCCTATGATAGACACCGATGTGCCGCTTCCCCGGGGAACAGGCGGACTAGGTGCTCCGCGTGCCTAAGCGGGTGCTGCTTCTTTTCATTGCGCTTCGACTGACCCTGAATTGAAATCCAGGCGGGCTACTGAACTCTAGCAAACGTGAAATAGTAAAAGGGAGGAAACCTTGTGCATTTAGTATCATGAAGAAGATACAGTAAGAAGTGCTCAACTAGTTTCTTTCGTGGGATGAATACGGTGTGAGCGGAGACGTAAGATTTGCACGAATAAGGGAAGAGGACTACCTCTTTCTGCTGGCAATGCTATGTCCTCCTTCTGTTTTTCCAACGATCTTCTTGTGGTTCACCGGAAACCAGAAGTTCTGGAGGATGGTGCAGCCTTGGATGAACCCATGGCCAAGTTGTTCAGTGTGGTGCGGTGGCCGTCTATCGGCAGCGGAGAAGCAGATCCGAGGCGGCGAACCATGACATAGCGGGAACAGCTCCGGTGCGGTGGACGGTTGCGAAAATGGAGCGGCAGCAGTGAGGCGTAGGACGGCGTGGTCGGAGTGGTTCTGGTATGGCGCACGTCAGCGTCGGCTTCGTGGAGGCAGCTCTGCCTCGGCTTCAGCTGCTAAGTCCTTAAGGGCGTTGCGGTTGCGGTTGCGTTGGACGACAACGTCGGGGTACTGGCTCCGGAGTGATGGAGGAGGGCGGTGGTGGATTGGCTGCTATGGGGTGGAGGACGGAGGAGGCTGGGGTTTTGCGGCTGGTGGAGAGGGCGTTTTCGCGCCCACAAAGTATGAATGGGGAAACGGAGGGAAGCCGGGAACTAAGGGGGAACAATGTTTCGGTTTGAGACGCGCTTGTTTGAAATTTGGGGAAAGTTATAAACTTTGCCCCCATCTAAAATTTCGGACATATTGCGGGTTGGGGGTAGGACAGTAATCTCAGGTGTCCCAAATGTGGGCGGGATAGATTTTGGCCGAGCGCATGGGTGTTTAGGTGCCCACGACGTATGAATGCTTCTCGGAGGCGGTTGAGACTGCCGTCTTGGTGAAGTTACAAACCTACCCCGGTTAGACCTTTGGACATCGGGCCGATAGGCTACACGGGCCAGAGTCAGGACAGTAATTTCACCAAACATTAGTCTCGCACGGTTTCGGGTGACCACAGGCCTATTTGGCGCTTCGTTAACGTTTTCGGTTCTCTCGAATTGAACTTTCAGGATTTGTCAAACTTCAAAAATCTTTACTCTTGAAAATCCTAAAGCTACGATTATTTTGGAATGGAGGGGGTACATTTGAATATACATTGTACACGAGTATATATTAAAAAATATGCAACTTACCTTAGTTCATGCATGGTTCCAGATATAATCTCCTTGGTTGCAAAAAAAAGGTAGATATGCATATGAATATATATAGCATGTTCAAACTCACAACAAAGATTGATGCCCCCTTTTACATATGATTTACAAATGCCATTATCTCGGGTTCAAATAGATGAATTCACTTCCTATGAATTCGTATCTTCGAAACCCCCTTTATGTTGAATTCGACATGTATTCTATTTCGTAGCTAGCAATTTGGAATGTATCCATGCAAGTGACAAATGTATAAAGTGCTTCACACTAACAACATGGAGTTCACTAATTATTGTTTATATATGAATTGCAAAAGCATCCATTGCCTGTTTTTCAAACCGCTCTCACTCTATGGATCGATAATATGAAATAAACACATGCACATGCTAGAATTCAATAGAGTATGGGTGTCTGATAGACCAATTTTCGTCCATGCACAATCTGCAAAATTCATGATCTCATCCAATAATAATAATGCCATTTATATTTTAATTTAATGCGTAGAACCGCCTTTTACACGTAGATGCACTATGTCTCGGCCCGTTCTCACAAACGCGCTATATATCTCTCTATCTAACGCATAAGTGCACACACTTTATATGCGTCGGCATTTCTCTTTCACACATGCTCACAATCTCTCTCAGGGTGTCGGGGTGTCTCACGCACATGCTCTCTCTGTTTCTCCCTCTCTCTTTCTGACTACTATGTACCACTCTTTTCACTAATCTCAATTGGAAAACACTATTTCTCTCACATGCATATATACACACGTACGGTCTCTACTAGCCCTCTATATGCACATATATGTGCCTACGTGTCTCCCACGCGCACATTATCTCTAGGCCTCTCTCGCACACATTGCCCCCCTCCCCCAGACACACCTCCCTCTTAGTAGTTGGCAGATATGATTTCATCATATCATTCGGTAGGATATCCCTGGCTGTTAGGCTGGATGGTAATACGAGGCAAAGTTTTACCCTAGTTCAGACCCTTGTAGTTGAAGAAAGAGCCTACTCCTGGTACTGTATATTAGTGATAGGGGTGTGTACAAAGTACACGTGAATACCATGCATTGTGCGTGTGTGTATACTATCGACGAACTAGCCCCAAGCACGTAACATCTTTGGGGGCCTAGGGTTACAAATCATATATAGTCGGCTTATCACCGGTGGGGATAGAGTCCTCAGCGACTCTGGTAGCTTTGTGTTGTCGCCGGAGTCCTCCACATGGGTCTTCGTATAGCAGCGTCTCGGTCCAACCTATATGTGGTGTAGGATGGAACCGACCCATGAGTCTTCATGTTGACCCACCACAACTAGAAATGATGTGCCTACCACACCACACACATAATCGGCCACTAAGAAAATAAGCATATACAATAGTACAGCGGTATCTAGCTCACGATTCGTCTCCATATTTTGTTGATGACACTGACGGACTTTGCATTTGATGCATGCTCCATATTTTGTTGGCGACACTTACGGTCATTGTATTTGAAGCAAAAGCACGATATGGTCACTGGACTTCAGAATAAGCTCATCACGGTCACCACATACATTTTGTCGTGCTAACCAACATGTGGTTGGACGGTTAGGAGGACAATGGTTTCTCAAGCCCACCAAGGTTAATGTCCCGGTGCTCACATATGTCTTGTGTTAATTTCAGTATTTTCCGGCGATGTGCATTCAGTGGGAGGAGATGTTCCACTCGACTACGAGGCACCTATGGTGACTTCGTAAAATCTCAAGATCATATATGCTGGCCCACTCTCTCGAAGGTGCTCATAGGGGTAGGGTTCGCGTGTCTGCGCTTATAGCGATGAGTGCTTGTGCGTATATATGAGCCCTTGTGTCGGGGCCGCTCTCTTCTCCGGCCTCGAGCACCTATGGGGCACTTGGGGGCCCCTTCTAGTTCGGCAGGGGAGCGAGGGCAGGCAGTGAGCGATCGAGGTCCGGTGCAGCGTGGGGAGGCGGGCAATCTTTACCCGGCCGGGGCTCTCCGGGAGATAACACCCCCTCTGCTCTGTGTTGTTATAGAATCTAGCTCGAGCGTGCGAGCATATGGTGGTGTTGCGGGTGTCGAATGAACCGAACCTCTTCTACGTGCGCATGGGCCTCCCTTTTATAGTCTGAAGGGGGTACCCACAGGTGGCAGCGTAGGAAGAGGGGGTAGAAACGTAAAAGCGCAGGTTGGTACAACGGTGCTGTGATGCCCTACCTAACTCTGACGGCAGGGGACAAGGGCATTAAATGCCCGTCCGGTCGCCCAACAGTGCAGGTGGAGTGACCGTTAGGTGAGCCTCCGGGTGCCACGATGGCGCCTCTGTCAGCTCCGTTTGCCACCTCGCTCTGCATGGTTGCGTAGTATCCCGCCACGTGCTCTTGGGATGGCCTGGTGATGACGCGTCACAGGGTGCGCTGGAGTTGGGTGGCAGCCTTGCCGCGGCAAGTGCCTTGTCATGTCCTTTGTTGTGCGGCAAGCTTGCGCCATCGGTTCTGCCGGGCGGCGAGCGCCAAGGGCAAGTTCTCCGGGCGATGCCGTGGTTAGCCCTCGGCAAGCTCCTCTTGCGGGGCCTTCGTGTTCTTGGCGATACTTTGTTCTTGAATGGCAGTGATAAGGAGTGGTGGGGAGCCTTGCGGACGTCAGGCGAGCCTTGTCGCTGAAGTCTTCGACTGCCCGTGCACAAGTTCGAGGTACTAAGGTGCCCCCTACTTTAGTACACCGGCAGAGCCCCGGGCCCTGGGCCATACACGGTGCGGCGTTGTTGGGCCAGGCCCAAAAGGCGTCTGCGCACACCGTGGCCTGGTTCCGCGACAGCAGGCTCCGCACCCGCGCTCTCCCATAGCGGCACGCGTCGATTGCGGCGTCGTGGGAGACGTGGGTCAATACTTAATTCCAGGAAATGCGTAACACTCGCATCTCCTGTTTACAAGCAGGGGGACCGGGGCCGTTCCCCCACTTCCGCCACTCGCAGCTCCTTCCTACGATAGCTCCGCTGTTCCCCCCTCGTCTCCCGAATCGAGAGGAAAACAGCGCTCCGCCGCCCGTCGCCGTTGTCGCCTTCGCCTCCCCCGTCATGGCTCCAAAAACCGGGAAGGCTACGAAGGCCGCGAAAGGCTGCGAAGGCGCAAATCGGCGGCGATGGAGCTCGGCGTCTTGCAGGAAGCGAGTGCTCTTTCCCCGAGCTTACTCGGGAGGCGTTGCGGGCGGAGTTTTACCTTTTACGGTCGATGGAAGCGCGTGCGCATCCGCCGCGGTGATTCGCGGAGGCCTCCAAATCGAAAAGTGCCCGGGTACTACTTCTTCCTGTGTTCTTCTCTGCGGGCTCTGCCCACCTTTTCCGATTTCTTTTGTGATATCGCGAACACCCACGGTTTCATCTACTTGACTTCACCCCAGCGCCGTTCGACAATGGCGGTTTCGCTTTATCTCTGCGAGAACCGTTGGCATCCTCCCCAATGTGGCCCTCTTCCGTCATTACTTCTCCCTCGGGCTGAAAAAGGAGCGCGGCGGCGGAACGCGCTGGACCTCCGGATGGGTATGAAGGAGGTGGACTTGTCGGGCGAACTTCGCAGCAAGTTGGACGAGTGGAGGGCGGAGTGGTGTTGGATCTGTGACAACAACCCGCCGTCGTTCACCGAGCTGCGCAAGACTCGGGTGGTGCGCGGCAACGACTGGAGCACTCTGTCGCCGGACGACGCCAAGCTGTCGATCGCCACCACCCGAATCCTCCGGCTCAGGCATGCCGGGCTCACCACAGGGGCGGTTGCGCGGATTTCCTCTGTCGCCGTATCGCCCCTCTGCAAGCGAGGGGGCAGCCTGCCTGGCAGTTCAGCGGCCCGGCAGATTTCATGAGGCTGCGCCCAGGCCTCAACTTCAACTTCATGGTCATGGAGCTCGGCGCGATGTTGAGGGAAATGTTCAAGCATGATCCCAATCACCCAGAGTGGTCCAGTTGGCGCGGGGTGTCGTCCCTTTGTGCAACAATTCCCAGCGCGATCGCATCTGCGCGATGATGCCAGAGTGTGATTCGCATGGGATAAATGCGAACTGGATAGAGCCTGCTGCCGAGGTCGTGCAACAATTTTTTGACAATTTGTCGGAGGAGGCAGTCAACTCCGATGAGCAGAAACTCCTCACCCGCGCCACCACTGCCGAGGAGCTAGCATATATTGCTAGCCGGGCCGTAGAGGCCGCCGCAGCCACCGCGGCGGGCGAGTTTGGATTTACGCTGGCGGAGGCAGACGCTGCAGTGGCGGCAAGCCTTACCGCCCGAAGCGCTTAGCCGGGAAGGCGCGGCGCGAGAGGTCGAGGCGGGACAGGCGAGTCCGCCCGAGGGCGCGGCGGCCAGCCGTCTTCAGGCGGCCCAAGGCAGAGCCTGGCGCAGCCCCAATTCCGTCCGAGAAGGCGCCTCCGTCGGTCGGTGAGCTGGCGGAGAACAGGCCGCCTCGCAGCAGCAGCGTCGTGGGACACGTTCTACGCGGCGGGCGCCGCAGCAGCTGGCGGATCCTGTGACGCGCCGCAACCGAGGCGGGGTCTTCCCGGCCGCCACGCTGACCTGCCGTAGCCCTCGGCAAGCGCGAAGGAGCCCACCCTCCACCACGTCATGCGAGAGGGTACGGAGTTCGATCTCTCCGCTGAGCTCCGGCGGCGGCGAGGAGGAAGAGGAGGAGTAAGGCTTTCCTTGCACCGTGTTTGTCCTTCTCTCAATCTTTATTATTGCTTGTCTTGTATCTAATCTGCTTTTCTCCAAACTTCTGTCTCGTACCAGGACTTTGGCGGAGAGGGCGGCGAAGAGGGCCAAAGTCCCCGTGGTCAATGTCGAAGACGATCCTGCCGTGATAGCAGAAGATACGTCCGAGACCATTTTGATGGACCCAATCCCTTCTCTTCGCAGCAGCCCCCAGCACAGCCCTCAGCGTGAGCGTCTTGATTCATCCTTCGTTATGGGGGGTGCAAGGTCGTTTCTTCCTCAGCCAACATCTTGATCGTTGCCCCTTTTGTATGCAGGAGAAGAGCAGGCCCACCAAGAGCAGTCGGAGTTCGACGCAGAGGTGTCGTCGGCCTCCACTACGCCACCGAGGGCTGACTCCCCGATGTGGGAGCCTTCTCCGACAAGGAGGGGGTCCCAGGCAAGGGGCGAGGCCGGCGAGCCCCCGGCGATGGAACCTGTTGGGGATATTACCACTAGGTGTAAACCGGCCAGCCTGGGCCGGGTTAACTCCGTTAGTGGTATAAACAAAGAAAGGCCCAAGGCCTATAGTCGGTTTAGAACTTGTAGCCGTAAACCGGCTGATGTATAACTTGTATTGTAAGTTAGGAATAGAGAGATACCAACGGGATACAGTATGAACGGTTGGGACTCTATGAACCGGCAGGCGTCCTGCGTGTATATAAGGGGCGACCGGCGACGGTTCAAGGGAGACAACCACAACTCGAGCCTAAGCGAAGCTTGTTTGCTCCTAGCCATCGAGACCACATCAATTCCATCACAACTAGGCGTAGGCTTTTACCTTCATCGAAGGGGCCAAACTAGTATAAAACCCTTGTGTCTTTGTGTCGCTTTAACCCCTGCAAGTAAACCCGTAGCGATGGCTCCACGACTAAGTCCTTACGCTAGGACATCTGCGTGACAAATCCCGCGACGATTGGCGCCCACCGTGGGGCTATCGCACGATGGTTTGGCGATCTTGGAGGGCAAGCTCAAAGGACTCGAAGGCTCGTTGTGGGCGGATGACCAAGAGTCGTCCGCGGCGGAACTATCGGCGACGCTGGATGGGGTCGAGGCCGATTCAATCGATCACGGATACGGGTCCCCTTGGCGGCATACATGTTTTCATCGGCAAGATCGGGGAGCACTGGGCTCGGCGGACATCTGCACCGACCTCATCGAGGCGGCTCGGCGTCGCGACCTGCCTGAGTTAAACCGGCCGTGAAGCGATGTCTTCGTTGGAGTCATCCACGGAGGAGAATACGACGCCGGTTGAACATGGTAGTGAGGCCGTCGTTTATTCTTGCGATGAATCTTCAACGGGAGACCGAGTCATTGTACCAGCTGCGAGGCGATATGATCGGGGCTGTTCCGACGGTGCGATATTCGGACCCCCAAGCCAGTTCAACGGGTTGGAGTGTTCATGGCGATGCGCAAGCAGCGAACCACTCTTCAACGCAGCAGCGATGCTTTCGGTTCAGCAAGCGGCGCGAAGGCGAGGGCGGTCGCCCGCGGTTCAAGTTCTGTCGATCTATTTGATGCACTAGCAGCGCTTATGGCGAAGGACAACCCGGCGGATCGGGAGGCTCATAATGCGAGATTGCAAAGGTGAAAGAGCGATCCGCGCAAGCCAAAGCGGATCTAAGCGTCCGAGAAGGATCGTATGGCTGCGAGCGGGCGCTCTGGGCCGCGAACTTACAAACTCATGCTTGACGAGTGCGTCGCAGAGGTGTTGAGGCGGAAGTATAGATCGCGCTGCCATTAGGGTTTGATCCTAGAAATCTCTTCGAGACTCGGGGCGGACCCGATAACCCGCCCAAAGACAGGGGAGGTAAACCGGATTGAGGCACCGGGAGCAGGAGGCGGCGGTCCAACCACGCTGATGGAGCCTCCACAAGAGAACATGGTGGTTCCTCCGCCAAGATCTGAACACCCCAGGTCATAATTCTAATCCTATGGACAACCTTGTTGCGGCCGCCCGCATGATTGGAGGCGATCGATCGAAGGAGATTCCCACAGCGGTTGAGACACGCCGGGTTAAGGCTTCTCGGATCAAGGCGCTGATCCAAGCAGGAGGCATATTCATACAGCCGTGATCGGATTCACTCGCCCGTCCAAGCGGAGCTACAGCAGCGTATGGATGAACCGGCCATATCAAGCAGCGCGGACCGTGAAGCGGCCCGAGGCAATCACCAGATGGGTGGCATTCGTGATGCTCGGAAGGTGGTGGATCGGGCCCGAACGCAGGAGGAGGCGAGTTAGCGGCCGCAGGATGGCGCGGTCAACACACACGGTTAGCCCTACCACCTTCGGCGGACCAGGAGTCGCATCCGCTTTAGGGGTGCCTGTTTAATCCTCTTTACGTAATGTCGTCGCCTAAAGATTTTAAAGGCCCACGCAAGGTGCTGAATTACACATGAGATCTGTCCCCTAAGCGTGGGTTGAAAGTTATGAAATGGCCATGGAGATGCTAGATGTTGATGAGACCGCATGTGCAAAGTACTTCACCATGATCTTTGGAAGGCACAGCCCGTACTTGGTTGAAGAGCTTACCGCCCAATTCTATCAGCTCATGGGCGATTCTGAGCCGGTTTATCTAGAACTTTAAGGATACGTGTAAGCAGCCCAAATCCATAGTAGACACTGGCGGCTTGTGTCCGGAGAGGAAGGAGAGTCAACAACCCGTTGGAGTGCGCCGTGTTCCTAGATTTTGCACTCCTCGACCGGATCAGCGCTGATTCTGCGATCTTAACGTTAGAAGGCAGCTGCGGTTTGAGCCTTTAAAATTAAAATTGGGGCGTATGAAGCGGTTACGTAATGACATAGGAACCCTCATGGCGCTTTGGTGAAATATGCTGATTGAACGGTACCAAGGATCCGGAAGTCGATGATGATGAAGCGAGGAAGGGAAAGAAGAACGACAACTCAACGGGCAGCGGTACAAACCGGCGGGTCATGGAAGCGGAGGTAAGCGCAAGGCGATGGCAACCTGCACTCCGTAGCCAACACTAATCGCGGAGGACGAGGGCCACGGCGAGAGGCAAAGCGAATCGGGCCAAATCCTATCTGAGCCGTTTGAATTTCTTGTTGAATCAACCTTGCCCCAAGCACGGGACGAAGGAGTCCCCATCGAATCATCTCTGGAAGGACTGTTATATTATGTAGGAGTTCAAGAACTCCAATGCTTTCCGGTATGACCAGGTGTCAGGTGGCGGTTCAGGATCCGGTTTTCATGGGCCGGGTCAGGATGGAGCCTCTGGTTCAGGGCCTAATCAAGGCAATCACCATAGTCAGAATAATCAGGGCGGCCAGCAGCAGCAACAGCAGTCAGGTTATCAGAGTCAACCAAAGCAATTAAATAGTGGGCAGTATCATGTTTTCACAACCAGTTTGGACAAGCGAGATCGGAAGCTTCACAAGCGGGCAGTAAACTTTGTTGAACCGGCCTTGCCGCGTTATTTATGTTGGTCAGAGCAGCCCATCGTGTGGAGCAGAGAGGACCATCCCCCCCGGGTTGATAATCCGGGTCAGCTGGCATTGGTGGTAGACCCTCAGGTGGGGGGCTATAAGTTCACTAAGGTACTTATGGATGGAGGAAGCAGTATTAATATATTATACTATGAAACTTTCCGTCGCATGGGTCTCACAGACAAGGATCTCAGACCGTCCAATACGGTGTTCCATGGTGTAGTACCAGGCAAATCTGCTTATCCTGTTGGTAAGATAGCCCTGGATGTGGCTTTTGGAGACGAGCACGATTCCGATGCGAAAAGCTAACTTTTGAAGTGGTGAAAATCCGAGTCCATATCATGCCTTGTTTGGGCGGCGGCTTATGCTAAGTTCATGGCACGACCTTGTTATATTTACTTGCAGCTCAAAATGCGGGTTACAAAGGCGATAACGGTGCATGGAAGTCGCCGAGTTGCTTTGGAATGTGAGGAAGGTGATGCAGCTTATGCGAGGCGATGCGTACCCGAGGAGTTGAAGTTCTATAAGGACAGCGTTGATCCGGCGGATATGACACCTTTAAAGAAACCCACTCTGAGCATGAATCGGATCTGAAGTTTAAATCGGCAGGTGAGACCAAGCTTGTTGACTTCGTGCCGGCGATTCGTCCAAGCGATTCCTTGTCGATGCCAACTGGATCCCAAATAGGAAGCGCGCTCATCGAGTTCATCCGTGAGAACGGGATATCTTTGCATGGAAGCCGTCGACATGCGGGTGTACCGAGGAACTCGTTGAGCACACATAATGTGGATCCTAAGTATAAACCGGTGAAACAGTTCCTCCGCCGGTTTAACGAAGAAAAGCGCAAAGCCATTGGAGAGGAAGTAGCGAGGCTTTTGGCGGCTGGCTTTATCGTTGAGTGTTTCATCGAGTGGCTTGCTAATCCGGTCTTGGTTCTTAAGAAAAATGGCACTGGCGTATGTGTGTGGACTACAGATCTTAACAAAGCTTGTCCAGCGGATCCTTTTGCCCTCCCCCGCATTGATCAGATTATTGATGCCACGGCAGGATGTGAGCGTTTAAGTTTTTTGGATGCGTACTCTGGATATCATCAGATCAAAATGGCGGTTAAGGATCAGGAGAAGACAGCCTTTATAACTCCCTTTGGAGCCTTCTGCTATGTATCTATGCCTTTTGGGCTCAAAAGCGCCCAGGCTACTTATCGCGGTGTGTCTGAATTGCACTGCATACAGATCGGCCGCAATGTACATGCTTATGTGGATGATATTGTGGTGAAATCAAGACAAAAGGAGACGCTGGTGGAAGATTTGAAGAAACCCGACAACTTGCGCATTTATAAGATGATGCTTAATCCGGCCAAGTGTGTTTTTGGTGTTCGGCGAGCAAGTTATTGGGGTTTACGGTGTCTAAGAGGAATTGAGGCTAATCCGGAGAAAATTAAAGCTATTACTTCCTTGGCTAAGCGAAGTGTATCAATGATGTTCGGCGCTCGGCGGCGAGAATCGCTGCGTTGAGCGGTTTATCGGCCGCCTCGGAGAGAAGGCCATCCCTTATACCGAATCTTTGAGGAAGCAGATAATTTAAATGCAGTCCGGCTTGACAGGAAGCATTTGAGGATCTAAAGCGGCAATTGGCCAATCCACTGTTCTTGCGGCTCCGGTTGACAAGGAACCGTTGTTGTTATATGTGGCAGCCAATGCTCGGCGATGGCGTGGCCATTGTGGTGGAGCGCAAGGAGGCGAGCAAGGAGTATCCGGTTCAGCGGCGGTTTATTATATCGATGAGGTGCTTATTGAGTCCAAGCAAAGGTATCCGCATTGGCGAAGCTAGTCTATGGTGTTTTTATGGCGGTCGGAAGCTGAAGCAATATTTCCAAGGGCACCCTATCACGATGGTTAGTTCAGCTCCTTTGGGTGATATCATCTGAGAACCGGGAAGCGATCGGCGGATTGCAAAATGGGCCATCGAGCTTGGGCGCATGGACTAAAGTATATACCACGCGCAGCGGTGAAGTCACAAGCACTTGTTGATTTCATTAATGGTGGGCCGGAGTTACAAGCGCCCGGAGAAGCGGATCACACATATTGGACTATTCATTTCAGCGGATCCATGCGGTTGGAAGGCTCGGGGTCGAGTCGTTTAACTTCCCCACGGTGATAAGTTTTATTCGTTCTCCGTTTAATGTTCCCTTGTACTAATAATGCAGCTGAGTCTGAAGCCTTGCTCCATGGCCTCCGGATGGCTAAGGAGATGAACTTAAGCGGGTTAAGTGCTTTGGTGACTCGGACTGGTAGCTCGGCAAGTATCGGCACTTGGGATTCTAAGGACCCGCTTATGGCTGCATATCGTCGAGAAGTGGATAATATCGCGGGTTGCTTCAAGGGTTATCAAGTGGATCATGTGGATCGCCGGAAGAACGAAGCGGCGGACACTTTAAGCGGTTGGGTTCTCGGCGTAAACCGGTCCCGCCTAATGTCTTTTGGGCGTCTTGCACAACCCGTCGATCCGGCTCCTGGTGAAGCGGATTTGGCTATTTCGATCCGGAGGCTCAATTGGTGGCAACATTACATTCTATTCGGATTGGGCGATTCCTTTTCTTGCGTATATGACTCGAGGAGTTGCGGAAGATGAGATTACGGCGAGCGGATAATCGGCGCTCAAATCTATAGCGATTCTTAATGGTGAGTTACATCATTGCGAGGTGTCGAGGCGTTTCAACGTTGTGTTCCCGAGGAAGGCTGTGAAATTTTAAGAGAAATCCATGAAGGGATTGTGGACATCACGCCGGTTCAAAGTCCACCGGTGGCAAAGCGTTCCGTCACGGATTTTACTGGTTGACTGCCCACGCTGATGCGGAGGACTTGGTTAAACGGTGTGATGGATGTCAGAAATTTTCCAGGCGTGCTCATGTACCGGCACAAGAGTTGAGGATGATCCCAATAACGTGGCCGTTTGCGACTTGGGGGCTGGATATGGTTGGACCCTTTAAACGATCCAAGGATAAGAAGACCCACCTGTTGGTGGCAGTGGACAAATTTACCAAGTGGGTTGAAGCGGAGCCTGTCAGCAAGTGTGATGCAGCAACAGCGGTGCAGTTCATCAAAAAGGTGATTTTCCGGTTTGGCTTTCCACGGTATCATTCTTGACAATGGCACTAATCTATCCAAGGGGCTATGAAAGAATTACGTGAGCGTGAGCACATCCGGCAGCGTGTCGTCGATGGCGCATCCCAGTCCAGCGGGCAGGCGAGCGAGCTAATCAAGAGATCTTACGAGGCATCAAACCTCGGCTTATGGTTCCGTTCTGAGAGAACACCGTGGTGCTGGGTTGAAGAGCTACCATCGGTGCTATGGAGTATCAATACTCGCCAAACGGTCCACTTGATATCGCCGTTCTTCATGGTCTACGGGCGAGGCGGTTCTCCCCGATGATATCGGCACGATTCGCCCGTGTAGCGGCTTATGTTGAAGCGGACAACGAGGCGGCGCGGCGGGGCGCTTTGGACCTATTGGATGAGGAACGTGATATGGCAGCTGCTCGTTGGCGATTTACCGGCAAGATCTTTGTCGTTATCACGATCGCGGGTTAAAACGAGAACCTTTCAAGAAGGAGATTTGGTGCCGCCTCATCAAGACCGAGACAGGATATGCATAAGTTATCCCCACCTTGGGAAGGACCTTTTGTGGTCGACAGAATCTACACAACGGATCATACTATCGATTGATATTCGAGGCGTCAAGACTCACGTACATCGAGGAGGAGACCAACGGCCGTGGAATATAGCTCATCTTGACCTTACTACACTTGAGTCATTGGCTCGGTTTATGTACATATCATGACAATGTATATATTATCTTCAATATAATAAAACCGGAGCCTCGGCTAAAGCGGGGTCTCTGTCTTTCTTATCATGCGTGGTTACATGGAGTGCTACATTTTTTAAGCGGCCTCGGTTTACCCTTGACATTTATTTTTATCACTTGGGGGCTTGGTGGTGTCGAACCAATGCAACACCTCTTGATAAGCGAAAGCCACAGATCATTGGGGACACGGTCACGTCTGAACAGTCACGCCTCTTGGTCGACCAATAGGGCCAGCGTCATTTGGGGGCTTGGTGAACCCGAACCAATGTCATGCCACTTGGCGGCGTACTCGCCAAGAGTCTTTTAGGGACCTGGCCGATGGCACCATCGCTCTCGCCTTGGGGGCTTGGTTGCGTCGACCATGGTAATGCCATCGACCAGCTCAATGAAGCTTTTCTTTTGCAAGAGTTATTGCCTTTGTTGCCATATTTTCACATAATTGGTATTTGATTTTTTGTTGTTGCGTTTTAACCCGACAAATATTTTTATCGGTTCAACATCGATTACAAAGCGGCGGAGACACGATTTAATATTACACGGAGTTTTATCGCGGTTTACCTTCTTCTGAGTAACAAGGGGCTTGTGCTGATTCAGCAAGGTTTATATAGAGCTATTCTCTCCTCGAGACGGTCATGGTTTTTAAGGTCTCCGCTTCAAGTTTGGCTACGCCAGCTTCATGCCCAGAATACGGCAGGTATTTGTATCACATACTTATTGATTTTTGATATATAAATATTGAATACCATAAACCGGCTGGCGGTATCACCGCCACCGAGGTTCAACTTTTCTGGTTGCAGGAATCAAACAAAGTTTCACTTATGCACGAAGGCATATTCAGGCGGAAAGTTTTAACTAAAATTATTACAAGGCAACATGGTGCCCAAGTGAGATCATTGTTCTTTGGGCAAACCGCCCACAACAGATGTTTGAACCGGCTACCGGTTCAAGCCTGCTCTTCATCCTCCGCCGCTTCAGCCTCTTCATCTCTACCCATTGGCTGGAAATCCACAGTGGTCGATCGATTCCCATTAAGCGCTTGGAATACAGCCTCTTCGTGGATCGGGGAAGGCGGTTCAATATCGGGGCGTAAGTATGCTTACGGATTGGAGGGATCAGGTTTTCCGCTTCAAAGGTTAGGCGAGACACTCGCTTGTTTTGATCATTATATTGTGCTTGATAATGCTCCAAGTCGGCTTCTTGACCAACCGACAAGCTAAGCGAGCGTCTTGCGCGGTTTATTGCCGTAAATCATCTTCACTTTGAAATCGAGCCATCTTCTTTCACCTGGGATAGCCTTGAGGTGCTTCCACGGGATCAAAGTCTGGTACCCAGGCCTTGGCTCGGATCAAGGCGTTGATAGCTCCGGTTCAAGCAGCAGATTTTTTCACCTCTTCAATCCAGGCAGGAAGAATGGACAGCCGGTTTAGAGTGTCTTGAATCAAAGAAGGGGCCGGATTGTTATGTGATACTGTGGTGATGATGCGCTGGGCTCCGGTATACAACTGTTCTACCAAGGTATAAACAACCTTCAGTTTCTTCCGCACATCATTTCCTAAGTGCCCAATGCGTGTGCCTACACTGTAAAGCAGTTAGTTTCAAACCGTCATAATGATCTGATGGGTGTAACACATCACAACTGTTCAAAAAAGCTTACCAAAGATTGCTGCGGTCATAGAATGTACTTGCCGCTTTACGGTTGTCGGATCATCTACCACGGTTTAAGGGCAGCTTCAGCATTTTACGCCCGTTTGATCAAATTAGCCTTTTCGATGGCCGGCACTGCTGCTCTTTCTTCAAATTTTCCTTCACTTGTTCAGCAGCGGTCAAGTGCTGGTTAACTCTTTCTTGGCCTTCTCTGTTTGACTGCTTTGGGTTTTCAAAGTCGATTGTAAATCGGCAATCCGATCATCTTTGATTTTCACCTCAGCTGCGTATTGTGATATGATTCAGCCGAAATTCAAGAAAGTCAAAGTCCCAACCACACAACGGTTATATGCTTGACACTTGGGGGCTAATGTACCTTCGCTTTTTATATCTGCTACTAGATGGCAAAGTCCCAAGCTCAATACAAGTATTCAACTTGGCACTTGGGGCTAATGGCTATTTGATTCTACCAATGTTTCGACGAGGCAGTTTTTTGGAAGTACGGTTTAAGTATGCACGAGTTAAACGGCCCGTGTGATATCTTGGTAGATTTCAAAATGGATCAAGAAAATATAATCAAGTCGGTTTGATCAAGATTACAAACCGGCCCTTAGGGGCTATAAGGATTGATATCTTTGGTGATAAGGAAAGGTGAGTTACCTCAAACTTGTCCCTCATTAACTTGACCAGGCCAGCTTCATAGTCACGACTAGTATAAAGCCGGTTCAAATAGCGAGAATGAAGTTCTTGGGCGCTTAAAGCAGCATATGTTTCAGCTCGACATCCCACTTTCCTTTATTCAAAGTGGAAGAATCCTCTTTCACGATATGCGGGTTAAGGTTGCATGGATTCCCGGTTCAGAGCGCCCATACCGATAATCCTAGCGTCATCATCTTCGACTCGACGGATTGTGTGGCACGGCTGTTTTACTAGGGACTGAGGTTTCTCAAACCGGACGGTCTGGCGAGTGGATCAGCGAGAGGTTGAAGTATTGTGGGCCTCTCTTGAGAATAACCTCCTCTTGAACCGGAGGTCATTGGGAATATCTTCAGAGGCAAAATTTTCAAGATCCGGCGCTCTCTCATGATCTGAAGCGGCAGCCTCTTCAACTATTTTGTCCAAGCGGGCCTTCTTGCTGGGTTTCGGTTTGGTTCTGAAGAGACAAAGAGTCGGGAAAAAGGCATATCCATTCTGAATATATCGAAAGCATATGGTCGGTTTGACTTACCCGGCTATTTTCAGCGGTGGTAGCTGAGTGGTGAAGATTAGCGGAGGATGAATGGGAAGTAACCGATAATCGAGTCGGACGGATTAAGAGGTTGTGGAAGAAACCCGCTTTGGAATTTAAAGCAATAAAAGGTTGGAAACCTCGGTGCGGCGCTTCGAACCGGGCTGTTGGGTAAACCGCGAGAGGTAACTACGACCATTGTGCGGGTTGTCAGCGGCGAGCTTCATGTTCTTGTGTCTTCATAGGAAATTTGGGATCCAAGTAAGCAAGAGGGTGAAAAAATTAACTTTCCGGTTTACTGGCGAAATTTTGGTAAAGGCAAATTTGTTGAATCGGAAGAAAGAATAGTTACCTCGGCAAATCCTGCGTTCTTTGGCTTCAGCGTCATCGACAAGCATCATCATCAATAAAGGCGTGTAAAAAGCAAGCCAAGAGAATCAAGTTCCGGATTACCCACATCATCGTCAATGGCCGGATCAGATGAAGCAGTGGTCTTTCTCTTGTGGGCTGATTTCTTGACAACTTTTGTTTTGGGCCGGTTTGGCCGCCTAGCTTTATCCGCTTTGTCTTGGGAAAGTTTCTTGCTCCAAAATGGATTATCACCCTGGATCAGAAGTAATTAAACGTTGGATACATGAAGCAATAACAGGTCTAATGATGAAGCAGCTAGAAACTTACCGCAGGTGGTTTGTTGGTGGTACAGTAAGGAGCTAAACCGGTTTGAGCACAGAGATGTTCTGGTTCATTCAGCATTCTTCTTACTGAGTCCGTAACTTCATCATCAGAAAGTTCAAGTTTTGTGTGTCGGAGTGGGTGCGTCGGCTGCCGATATCTTGACACATCAAGCGGAGCGCCGGCTCAAAGCGATATGCCCCAAGATAACCACAGCGTGCAAGATCAATTCGATCAAACCGTTGGCCATAAAGGCTCGGAGCTTGGGCGATTCTTGGGGCATATTTGCTTCTCTCTTTGGCGCTTAATCTTTGAGAAGCGGATGAGTATTGCTTAGCCGCTCGGGCGAAAGCCGGTAAAGGATTTTCACCCGGAGAAGTGTCCTTGCGGTAAAACCAAGTCGCATTCCACTCTTTGGGGTGAGTATGAAGTTTGGCGTGGGGATAGGTGATTTCCTTCCTTTTCTGAATAGCCATACCACCCAATTCTGTATTGGGGCTGTCGGTGAATTCAATGCAACGGTTTAGATGGAAGAGATCTCTAAACAGTTCAACAGAAGGTTCCTCTTGCAGATATGCTTCAGATAGCACTTGAAAGTGGCATAAGTTGGTGACGGAGTTGGGGCCAATGTCTTGGGGACGGAGCTGAAAATTGGCCAACATGTCCCGGTAAAATTTTGAACCGGGCGGTTTGAAGCCCCGGGCCAAGTGATCCGCAAAAACCACAACTTCCCCTTCCTGAGGTGTGGGAGGACATTCCTCTCCAGGAACCCTCGATGGACTGTATCTTTGTCATCTAAAGCGCCAATCGATACAGTTCATTCATTTGTAACTTCGGTGACTCGGGAAGAACCGATTGCATTCATACACTTGTTTGGCCATGATAAGATCTACAAAGGTAACAGATCCGGTTCAAGGCGTGCTTGTTACAAAGTGATTGATCTAAGTTATGATAAACGGAGGCGGTGTCTATAAATCGGTTCATTGTGATATAATGTCAGATGAGCTCTGGCGGTTCAACAAGGGACTAATGGTGTACTGTGCCGGTTTAGCAGCTTTTTCTTATGGTGAGTTAAACCGCCTAATCTAGGCCTTGGAAATAATTGAAGCTATGGACAGTTTGCAGAAACAAGTTTCACAAGATCCCATGATGGCTGCGGATCAAACGCAGGTCTACAGGAAACAGAAAATATTTCACGGAGGTAAAGCGAAGCGGAAGTGGAATCGTGACGATATATATCACGAGAAGATCCATGGGCCTAAGATGAGAAAGTGCACGTGGCCAGCGTAGGAATCGCTATTAATACAGCACAGATTCATAGTGTGGTTCAAAGTGAAAAGGATGAAGCGGAGACACACGAAGAACACGATCTGGCTGGAACCTAAAAACAGATCTAAGTCGAGAAGGAGAGAGGCTCACGGGAGCGGAGAAGGCGCGAAGCGAAGGCATGATACTACGAATGCGTTCAGTTGATGCAGCGACCTAGGGCGAAGCGAGGTCGGCAGCGATGGTGGACTTCAAGCAGCAGCGCGAGGAAGGCGAAGAAGAGAAGCGAAGGAATGAAAGAAATGACCCTTGGTCCTATTTATAAAACGAGCGAGCTAGGTCAAGCGCGTGGATCCGAGGAACTGCTATTAAAAGAAGGCGTTATAAAGGATAGAATTTTAGGATGACGTCATGCGGTTTCTGATGACGGAAATAATGGCGACATGGCGATTTACGAACAACGAAGATGTCAAGATACAAGCTTTGTGAAGGATTGACATGAACCATTTCAAATCAATCAGGGGCCTAATGTTGGGGATATTACCACTAGGTGTAAACCGGCCAGCTTGGGCGGGTTAACTCCGTTAGTGGTATAAACAAAAAAAGGCCCAAGGCCTATAGTCGGTTTAGAACTTGTAGCCGTAAACCGCCTGATGTATAACTTGTATTGTAAGTTAGGAATAGAGAGATACCAACGGGATCAGTATGAACGGTTGGGACTCTATGAACCGGCAGGCGTCACTCGTGTATATAAGGGGCGACCGGTGTCGTGAGCTGCGAGGATGGTCGCCAGCACCTATGGGGCGAGGCCTCGTGTGTTGTAGGAGGCGGAGGCTGCGGAGAGCAGATCGAGGCGGCGCCTTGAGGATTTTACCCAGCCGGACGCGATGGTCGCGTAAAAACCCTCTTTGCTGCATTGTGTTGTATTTGATCTTGCTCAAGAATCACGAGCAAAAGCGGTGGAGTGGTGTGTGAAATCCTCGCGAGTGGTGGAACCCTCTGTCCGAGTAGCCGATTATTGAACCCCTCGTTGTGCATGGGCCTCCTTTTATAGGGCAAGGGTCACCGGCGGTGTCAGCGTGGTGGGGTAAAAGCGTAAAGAGGTGGTAGTTGGAGCAGTGCGGGGAGCAGTCAGCCTACGGTGCTTTCTACCTACTTTTGAGCGAGAGGGACAAGGGCATTAAATGCCCGTCGCCGTCGCCCAAAAAGCTCCGCCATTGCGTCTTCTTCCGCATACGGCGGCGAAGCCACCACCGTGGAGTGCCACGCATCCTTCATGCAGCCTGACCACCCGCCAGCGTCTCTGGAGAAAGCTGGAAGCGCAGCGTGGCGTGAATGGTGGGAGTGCGAACGCGTAGCTATAGCTCTCCCGGCAAGCACCTTGCGGGGCCTTAATCTTGCGGGCCGGGGCTTAGCCAGACTCTGTGACTTACCGCCCCGGGTCCTCGCCCGGAAGCCTTGGCGCCAGCCGAGGCGCCGTGGTGTGGTTTCTGGTCCTCCCAGAGCTCCTCTCGTGGGGATCTGTAAGTAATGTAGCCTTGAGCTGGAATGGCCTTCGGCAAGCTCCTCTTAGGGGTCTTGAGTTTGGTCTTGCACACTTTGTTCTCGAATGGCTTGGTAGGGAGCGGAATGGTCTCCGGCAAGCATCTGATGGATCTAGCCGTGGGGAGCTGTGGCTGCCCGTGCACAAGATGAAGTCTTGAGGTACCCCTACCTTATACACCAGCAGAGCCCCGGGACTGGGCCATACAGTCTTGCGCTTGTTGGGCGAGGCCCAAAACGTCTGCAGACGCGAAGCCCATGGCGTGTCGAATCCATTCTGCGTCTGCCGCCTCCCCTCCATGTGCAGCCTGCGTCGGTTCTTGGCGTTGTGGGAGGCGTGGGGCAGCGCATGCAGATCATTAAAGCATCCACCCGTGGCCGTGGTGCGAGGCGGGAGTCGCTTCACCCGTCGCTCTGGCTCAGCTTTTATCCTGTGGCCCTCATGCCGGGTGCGTGGGCGGTGAAGGTGGGAGACCGAGCCGTCACGGTGGAGAAAGCGAGTCGGCCCGCTCCTCTGGCCTCCTCGCCTCCTGATTGGCGGCAGGCGGTTGAGCCCCACCCGCCCTTTAAATAGAGGCGGAAGGGGTGCTTAACAGCCGTACTCATCCACTTCTTCGCCGCCTCCATCCTCTGTTCTCCTTGCGCCATGGAAGAGAATCCTGGCCCTTCGGCGGTGGCGGCGCGGGTTTCTTCTGGGCAGCGCACCACTCCCATTCGCTCCGTGGAAGCGGGCCGCCTGAGAGGAGAGGGAGAGCGCGGCATGATCGAAGTCGGCGTGGCGAGGCGGTCGAGGAAGGCGGCGGCGGCGTGCCTCCCGTCGCCCGGCGTCTCGACCTGGCGCGGTCCACCGGAGGCGACCCACAGGAGTTCTTCATCAAGCCGCCCAGGCGCCTCGCCGCCGCCTCCATTGCCGGTCCCGTTTGCGGACGCGATGGGACCGGACCCACCAGGACGTGATGGAGTTACGCATGAGGGCTGCGGGATCAGCGGCACTTTCGGGTGAGTGTCGTGTCCCCAGCCCAGCGTGATGTTCTTCGACCGAGGTGGAAGGCGTTCGCCGGATCCATAGCTTGCCGGCGGGGTTCACCCTCCATTTCAAGTTATTGGATGGTGACCTCCTGCGCCCGTCAAGGTCTTCGGCGACTATGGAACCCGGTGCTTGCTGTGTGGACAGCTCCTCGGATAGCGAAGCCCCTCCTCGGCGAGTGGCGAGGAGGGCGGCGACAGCGGCGGCGAGGGATGGCGGGCCCGACTAGGCGTCGGACACGCTGCCTCATGCGCCACCGGCAACCCCTCCTCACAGGTTGCGGGCTCTGAACTCCCGGGCCGTCTTCTTGGCGGCAGGCGTGAGGCTGTGGAAGAGGAAGAGGGAGTGGCGGCAAGGCGTTCGTCGCAGCGAGCGCGTAGTAGCCGCCGATGGCGTCAGCGGCGTCCCACTACCCGTCTTCAAGCTCGCCTCCTCGCCTCCGACTCCGCCAAGCTCTGGCGGCCCTCGGGTGTTCTCTTGGGGTCTTCGGCGCCGTGGCTCTTGTGAGCTTGAGGGCTTGCCGCTGGTTCTTGAGCATCGTTCCCCATGCCCGTCACCTTCGCAGCTCACAGGGCGGCAGCGGCGTCTCCGCCACGCCCTCCTAGTCGCTCCTTCGCCCTTCCCGACAAGCTCTTCTTGCAGGGTCTTCTCTCCGGCAAGCCTGTCTTGCAGGGCTCCTGACCTACCTCTGAACTCTGAGCAGGAGAAGCAGGAGAGGATCACGGGCACCTTATCTTTTTAATCTGTAAGCCCTCGGGCATTAGCTGTATTTAGAACTTGTAATCCTCTCTGTCATGTTTTTCATCCTCTATGGACTTGTACTGAATTGGATGTTTTTAATGAAAAGAAAGGAAAGCTTGCCGGACTGAATCTTTTACTTGACTATGTGCCTTGTGTGTTCTTACGCTATCGGGGAGCTTGCGGGCGAACACGCTTAGCGACCATGGGACAGCCCGCTGGTGGCGTCGCTTCCGGCAAGCAACCTTAGCCGGGCTAGTTTGCGGCAGCTTAACTGGCGTGCTCGAAAGCAAGATAAGGGTGCAGCGGCACACTTGTGTTTGTTGGCGGACTCGGAAACAAACCAAATGCATAACTAAACCGCGACTTCGGTTCCTCCGTCTGGTTTTACAAGACACGATCGTTCAAAGCGCTTGATCCGCAGCCCACGGTCCATGAAAGGATGCATGACGAGGGATAAAAAAACTTATCTGAAACAGCAGCCCCCAGCAACTCTAGCTTGCCGGAGACGAATCTTGGCGTTCGCAGCCCCCAGCGGGGCTGGCTTGCCGAGGAAGAACCTTAGCACTCGCAGCCTCCGGCGACCCGTGCTTGTCGGATCTTAGTCGTTGGCGAGGTCTTTTGGTTCCCCCTTGTTGCTGCAATTTTAGCCATGAAAATAGCTGAGGTAGATATGTGATTGCTCAATGCACATGTATGTGTATGTAAATCTTGGCTAAGCAAGGCGATGTCGGGCTTTGTCCTTCGTATGTTTGTACTCTCGCTCTTGGGGAGCTTGCGGAAGGCGGAACACGCTTGCAGCGGGACAGCCCGCTGAGTGGCGTCGCTTCCGGCAAGCCACCTTGTCGGGCGATTCTGACGCAACAACTTGCTGGCGTGGCTCGGAAGCAAGATAAAGGTGCTGCATCACACTTGTGTTTGTTGGCGGACTCGGAAACAAAACAAAGTCACGTAAGCCAGGCGCGACTTGGCTCCTCTTCGCCCAAGCCTCCCATACCAAGGACATCTCGCGGCAAGGCTTGCGACGTTACACCTCTACCCGGCATCCTTTGTGCACTTTCGCCTTACGCTTTGAGGAACTTGCGGCGCTTGGCGCTTGGCTGAGTCTGGGACATCAGCAGCCAGCTGGTGGCGTCGCTTCCGGCAAGCAACCTTGCCGTGTCTGGTTCGCGGCGCTTAACTTGCAGCGGACTCGAGGCAAGCGAGGTGCGAAGCTGGTCACCCTTCGCTCTTTTACTCGTTGAGTGTGTTGAGCGAAGTAAGGTGCGGACTATCCTGGCGAGGCTCCTCGGTAGCGCGGTTTGGGCACAAGCGATGAATCACGAGAGGATATAACGAAAACAACAACCTTTGAGTAAAGCGCCTGCCTGCGAAGCGCGGCGACTTAACTTTTCTTTTCTTGTTTCGCACTCGCATTTGAGGTGCCCAATGGTGCGTTCTGGCGGCAGCCGCACTCGGGGAGGTGCATTTGCGGAGCGAACACCAAGGTTGTCTTCGCCGGGCTTAGGCGTTCGAGGCTGCGCTCGTCGGATAAGCGCCCGAGCCGTCCTCGCCGGACTTAGAGCTCGATGGCGCGTCCTCGGCGACTGCGTGGCGCTCGGGAACCGCTTCGCCCGGGCGTGGGGAGGCGGAGTGGCGCGAGCGGGCGTGCTCGGACTCCCTAATAGCGATAGGAGCGGGGTCTTGTCGGCACTTCGCTTTGCCCATGCTCGGACGGCGGTCCGGAGCATCCGCATAAGCCCGGCATGTTCTAGCCCGACATCGGGCACCATCTTACATGGCGGCGCCCTGGGTGGTGGTCTTGCTGAGAGGGCGTGGGTCTCACGGAGGCGGCGTGGTCCTCGTCTGTCCACTGGATCTGGTGGCACATGGCGCCCTCGCGGTGTCCACCCTTCCACGGCGTCTCCTCACTTTGCCGCCCGGCTCCGGTGGCGGCGGAAAAGCGGAGATGGTCTGCGACCCTCGAAGCTCTCGTCTTCGAGGCCATGGCGCGATTGTCGATGAAAGCTGCAGCGAAGCTGGAGGGTTGATGAAAGAGTCTTGGCCTTGACGCGGATCGAGTTCGCACAACCTCAGCGCCCTACAGCGCGCCGAGAGATGTCGGCCCAGCGAGGATGGTCGCGCGGCACCTATGGGGCAGGGGCCTCGTGTTGGTAGGAGGCGGAGGCTGCGCGGAGAAGCAGATCGGAGGCGCGCCTTGAGGATTTTGCAACCGGGCGCGATGGTCGCGTAAAACCCTACTGCTGCATTGTGTTGTATTTGATCTTGCTCAAGAATGCGAGCAAAACGGTGGAGTGGTGTGTGAAATCCTCGCGAGAGTGGTCGGAACCCTCTGTCCGAGTAGCCGATTGTTCGAACCCCCTCTACGTTGTGCATGGGCCTCCTTTTATAGGGCAAGGGGTCACCGACAGGTGTCAGCGTGAGTAGAGGGTAAAAGCGTAAAGAGGTGGTAGTTGGAGCAGTGCGGGAGCAGTGCAGCTCGGTGCTTTCTACCTACTTTTGTGAGAGAGGGGACAAGGGCATTAAATGCGTCGCCCGTCGCCCAAAAGCTCCGCCATTGCGTCTTCTTCCGCCACGGTGGCGAAGCCACCACCGTGGAGTGCCGCATCCTTCATGCGGCCTGACCACCCATGCGCGTCTCTGGAGAAGGCTGGAGGCGTGGCGTGGGCGAATGAGCTGGGGTGCGGAGCCGCGTAGCATAAGCTCTCCCGGCAAGCACCTTGCGGGGCCTTGATCTTCTTGGGGCCGGGGCTTGCCGAACTCTGTGACTTGCCGCCCCGGGTCCTCGGAAAGAAGCGCATGAGCGCCAGGCGCGCATATACCACATGGTGTGGTTTTACGGTCCTCCGGTGAGCTCCTCTCATGGGGATCGATGAGGAAGTAATGTAGCCTTGAGCACAGGAATGGCCTTCGGCAAGCTCCTCTTGCAGGGTCTTGAGTTTTAGTCTTGCACACTTTGTTCTCGAATGGCTTGGTAGGGAGCGGAATGGTCTCCGGCAAGCATCTGATGGATCTAGCCGTGGGAGCTGGGCTGCCCGTGCACAAGTTAAGTCTTGAGGTACCCTACCTTCTACACCGACACCCGGCGGCGGTTCAAGGGAGACAACCACAACTTCGAGCCTAAGCGAAGCTTGTTTGCTCCTAGCCCTCGAGACCACATCAATTCCATCACAACTAGACGTAGGCTTTTACCTTCATCGAAGGGGCCGAACTAGTATAAAACCCTTGTGTCTTTGTGTCTGCTTTAACCCCTGCAAGTAAACCCGTAGCGATGGCTCCACGACTAAGTCCTTACGCTAGGACATCTGCCGTGATAAATCCACGACAGAACCCGTGTTCGCGGAGTCCAGCGCAGGTGAGCTTCCTCGTCGGGGGTTTTCCCTTGGAACCTGCTGCTCTCTCTTTATTTTCTTCTGGTTGTTGATTATCTCTTTTCTTCCTTGCCTTGAGATATTCCTTGGGGACCCGATGGAGGCGAGGTGCGCCGTTGAGGGGACAGCCGTGGCAACACCTGATGACGCTGCTGCCACCCAGGAAGGGCAGTGCAGAAGGAATCCTTGGCGGCGGAACGCCCGGGCCGCCGACACGAGGGCGGTGAGGTGTCCGGTGATCGCGCTGACGACCGGAGGGCCTTGGGATACAGCAGTCTTTGTGCCGACCGCTGATCCCTCTGCTGGCGGCTTGGCGCCGAGCTCGAGAGCTAACCCAGTATACACGAAGGCGGCGGTGTGTATATCAAGCTCCCTTGGGCGCCGAGCTCAGGCGCCCGATTGAAGGAGAGAATTTGATGGGAGGTACTACGCCTCTGCTGGGCTGGCGGTGGTCGATAGGCCAAGCGGCGGCAGCGGTGGTCGAAGGAGGAGTTGCTCCGGAAGCTGGTGTCACTCTGCGCCCGCAAGCGAAACTTCGTGTCCGGGGAAGTGCTCGTCGCGCAGGCGGGGAGCTGACATAGAAAGCAGCGGAAGAGCTCAAGACGCCAGAACCAGGAGGCCCTCGGTCCATCGCCGAGGAGAGGGCGCCTTCGATGAGGCTAAAGCCTTCATTCTAGACAAGGCGAAGCTGAAGAGCAGCGAGAGGATTGCCGCCCGAGGCTGTCCAGCGCGGGACGGTGAGCTTATACAACGGAAAGTGTGCTTGGACAGCCATGATGAGGAGCTTCGCCGGCGGGAACAGTCACTTGGCGGGCGCTGAAGGAAGCAAAAGATGCCCTTGACTGCCGAGGCCGCCAAGAAAAATTTGGAGGAGAAAGTGGCCTTGGTGGGCGGGCGAGGAAGCACGAGGAGCTTGCCACACTCCAGCGTGACCTGCAGGAGGACGCGCAGCATACCACAGCGATCTGCAAGCCCAACTCTCCGAGAAGATCAAAAGCTGGGCGCCGCCAAGGACTCGAGCACCGATCAGGGGCTGAAAGCAGCATTTAGCGGAGGCGCTGGGCCGCCGCCAAGCGGGAAGATACCACGAGGAAGGACCTCAAGGACCATGAGGAGCTCTTGGCGAGGGCGCGAAGCAGAACACCCTCAAAACCACAAAGTGGAGCTCGGGCGGAAGGCCTCGTCAACATTGCCGTGCTCATTGATGAGGGTTGGCGGGCTGGATTTCACGGGCCGGGTATTCCTGAGCGAGCGTCAACCAGCGCCAAGCTCACGCTTTTCTTCAAGGATGTGGTGGCGCTGCGGCACTTCAGGAAAGGATCCCGGCAGTTGGCATGAGTCGTCGCGCCGTTCGTGCCCGGGTCTGGAGAAAGTGTTGGTGAAGGTCCTCTTCCGCAACCGGACGTCGACCTCTCCGCGTCACAAAAAGCTGCCCGGCGAATGCTGATGTCGAGGGCCTCGGAGACCATCGTCGCACCCATCGTGGATAAAGTGAACAAGGTTAAGAGGCTCGATGGCTGGCCGGATTAGGTTGCTCCCCTCTCCCTTTCCTTCTTTGCTGCCATTTTAATTATGAGAACTATTTGATTAGTGCCATAATAAGTCATTCTTGTAATATAACTTAATTATGGGTACTTGCTAGCCGCGCTATCCCGTTATTTTGTTGCGTCCTTTGTATGCTTTCACCTGCGTTTTGAGGGACCTTGCGGAGCAAGCACACTTCTTTGAGTGCGGAACATCGCAACCAGTGGCGGTCTTGCCTCCGCAAGGATCTTGTCGGGGCTAGTTGCAACTCACTCGTATTGTCGGCGGGCTCGAAAACAACATGGCGCAACTTTGCCTTGAAGTCGATTCCTCGCGCCACAGGTTTGCCATACAAAGCACGAGCGTTCAAGAGCTATAGCGGAAAAAGAAATTTAAATTTGGCGGGCCCAAATTTTAGCTACTTAACTTTTACATCTTGGCGCCCCGCAAGGCTAGATTCCTTTGAGCGTCGCTTTGTTCATACATTCTACCTCTCCCGGTGAACTTGCGGGCGGAGGAATCTTCTATCTATGAGAAGAAAGAAGAGAAAATAATCGTATGGAACCTTAAGATACGCTATTGCTTACGGGGTGGTGTGCTGCCTGCAGTGTCGGTATAGATGCAAAAAGGAAGATAATGCATTAAATTTGACGGGATGTGCGAAACACGCGAACTTTATTTATGCACGGAACGCGCCCGGCTTTGTACAAAGGGTTACATCACGGCAATGACAATGCTTATACAAAAGAAAGTGGTTGCGGAGCGAGTCGGCGACCGCGCCTCATGGGTAAAACTTGCGAAGATGTTCTATGTTCCAGGAGTTGCTCATCGAACGCCATCTTCGGTCTCTGGCAGCGGACAACGCCGGGCCTAGTGACTCGCTTTCACCCGATAAGGCCTTCCCACTTCAGCGTCAACTTGTTTGAATTCTTGGCGGATTGAACCCGCGAAGAACAAGGTCGCCTTCCTCAAGCTTCGGCGTTAACTGCGGCTATGATAGCGGCGCAAAGCTTGTCGGTAGCGGCAGCTCGCATGGCGACTCGAAGATGATTCTCCTCGAGGAAGCGGTAGCGTCGAATCTTGTCGCAGCTGCTCTTGCTCAATCTCGTCATAAGCGAGCACTGCGTGGTGATCCGTTATCACTGAGTTCCGTGGGAGAAGCTGCTTCGCTCCGTGAAGCGAGCAAAGGGTGTACGGCGGTGGCTCGATTTGGCGTCGTCTGATCGACTAAAGAACCACTGCAGCTGCTCAATCAATTTCTTCCGCACTTGTGCAGCCTCTCGAAAGTTCTAGTCTTAAGCCCGCGCAGCACTTCTTGGCGTTCGCCCTCTCCGCTTGACCGTTGCTTCTCGGGTGAGCAGCGGAAGCAAAGCAAATCTTGGTGCCAAGATCTTGGGCGTCTTGCATGAAGGTGTGGCTCGTGAATTGTGTGCGTTGTCGGTGATGATCCTGTTTGGGATTCGAAGCGGCAAACAATTGACTTTGAAAGAACAATGATCACGTTGTGTTGTCACCTTCCTCCTTGGTTCCACTTGAGGCCACTTTGTGAACATGCGATTACAGCGTACAAGTACTCAAAGCCCCGACAGCTTTCGGGAAAAGGGCCGAGGATGTCGAGCCCCAGACGAAAATGGCGAGGATAAAGGGATTGTTTGGAGAGCTTGAGCTGGTTGGTGAATCTGTTTGGAGTGGAACTGGCATGCTTCACACTTGGTTACTTGTGCAGTTGCATCTTGGAGGGCTGTCGGCCAGAAGAAGCCTTGCCGGAGAACCTTGCCGGCAAGTGCCCTTGCGCCAATGTGGTGACCACATATGCCTCCGTGTACTTACGCCAACAGGCTGCTGTCCATCTTCCCGGAAATGCACTTTAATTTCACTCCGTTGAATCTTCTTACATGCTGATCGTCATCGACAAACTGGTACATACTCGATTGCCGGGCTACTCTCTGCCTCTTCTTGTTCCTCGGGAAGTTCCTGTCTGAAGAAATGGGCGATTTCTTTGTGCCCATGCGGAACTGAGGCTCGGCGACAAGGACTAAAGGCGCAAATGCTGCGGGAACATCCGCTTCTCGGCAAGAATCTAGGATTACTCGCTGGCGTGATGCCCCGGCAAGCGTGTCGGGACACACAGCTTGTCGGGGCGTCTGCTTCAATGAAACAAACCTTAGGGCTTGCGGAGCAGGCTGCTCCTCGGCAATCTCTGTGTTGATCTGGGGACCTTGTTGGCGGCGGCTCGGGAAGGCTGTCTTGGGAAAGTAGTCGCCAGTGACCAACTTTCTATTTTGCTTAGTCTGTTGATGGTGTTACGGATGGCTGAGTCGGCTTGTGCACAAAAGTACACGGGTTCCACGAGGTAGCAGAGTGCAACACTTCGACGGGCCATCCGTAGTGTCATTCGAGCTCTTGGAGCGTGTTCCATTTGTAGAAACGTCGAAATGCTCTTCCAACTTCCTTACTTCATCGATGTATGCTTCCATCAATGGACTCGATAATCTTTGTTAACTTGACGGACGACAAGCTGCGAGTCACCCACGACAATAAGCTTCTTGATCCCAAGCTCGCTTTGCTATCTGAGTCCGGCAAGCAAGCCTTCATACTCTGCGGTATTGTTTGTTGCTTGCTCCTTGGGGAAGTGCATTTGGACCCACGCACTTGAGGTACTCTCCGGTGGAGTGCGACGAGTAATGCGCCAAGACGGGCGCCTTGCGGTAGAAGGCACCATCAAAGTACATGATCCATTCTTTCTTTGGCTTCCTTGGCGGGATGCTCTGCTGGGGTTTCTTCGCCGGGTGTTGGCGTCCGATACTGCTATGAATTCTGCGGTGCTCGGCTCTGAATAGTTGAAGTACTTTCAAACTTGAGGCCAAAGCTTGACAATTCGGTGCCCACCACGATCCTGCCCGTTGCTTCCGGATTTTGCAATATCCTCTTCAGCGGAAATTGGTGACTCTGTGATCTCATGTGCTTGAAAGTAATGGCGCAGCTTCCTCGAGGCCATGAGTAGGCCAAAAGCAACTTCGCACGCAGTACCTTGATCTAGCCCCTGCGGGAGGCCGACAAAGTAAGCTGGCGCTGCACCATCCTCTTCTGTTTTTCTTCCGGCAGCTGCGCAGATCCATCCTTGCCGGGGCCATAACTTGTCGGGGAAGCCCCCTACTTGTCGCTGGACTCGCTTGCCGCGGTTGTTGACTCATCATCTGCCTCCCTCTCCGCAACCAACGCAGCACTAACCACCTGATTGGTTGCCGCTAGATATAGCAGCAACTTCTCTTGTGGCTTAGGTGCGACAAGTGTTGGAGTGGAGGATAGGTATTTCTTCAAGTCTGCGGTCGGCCTCCGCTTCGGAGTCCATTTCATTGGACCTGCATTTTTCAAGATTTTGAAAAATGGCGAGAACACCTTCAGCAGACTTAGAGATGAACCTCTTGAGAGCAGCAACACAGCCCGGCAAGCTGCGCGCATCCTTGACTCGGTCGATGCTTGATCTGCTCAATTGCTTTGATCTTGTCGAGTTGGCTTCAATCCTCTCACGAGATACAAAGAATCCGAGAAGTTTGCGGAAGGAACCCCAAACACACACTTCTCGGATTCAACTTGAGATTGATCTTGCGCAGATTTGTGAAAGTCTCGCCCAAGTCTTGGATCAAAGTCTCTTTGTCCTTGCTTTTGACCACTATGTCATCCATGTAAGCTTCCACATTTACGTGCGGTTGTGGCTCAAAAGCGTGATCGACTACTCTCGCAAATGTTGAGCCAGCATTCTTTAGTCGAAGGCATCCGTGCAAGCGATCGTGCCACATGGAGTAATGAATGCGGTCTTTTCTTCATCCTCTTCAGCCATGAAGACTTGATGATATCCTGAGTATGCATCAAGGAATGAAAGCGAATCGCATCCCGCCGTGGAGTCAACGATCTGGTGAATCTTGTGACAAGGAAATGGATCCTTAGGACAAGCTTTGTTAACATCGGTGAAGTCAATGCAAAGCCTCCACTTCCCATTCTCCTTGCGTACGACCACTGGGTTGGCTAGCCACGTCGGATGGAGTATTCCACGGACCAGTCCCGCTGCTTCCAATTTCTTGATTTCTTCTGCTATGAACTCTTGCCGCTCTACCGCTTGCTTCGACTTTTTGTTTGACGGGCCGTGCGTGAGGCGGCGGCAGGTGGTGCTCGATTACTTCCCTAGGAACGCCGGGGATGTCGGATGGTTGCCACGCAAACACATCAACATTCGCCCGCAGGAAAGCAACGAGCGCGCTTTCCTATTTAGGGTCAAGTGTGACCATTGAACGAGCGTGACCATTGAATAGATCTCCACGGTTTCTCCACGGGTCGTCCTGTTCAAGCCATCTTCGATGCCCCATGTACACGATTTTCCCAGACCCGCCATCTTTCCTTGACGTTAGCTGCTGAGGCGTTGTATCATCCATGCACCGCGTGCATCCATAATATCCATGGCACTTTTGGCACGCCACATATCAAATGTCGAGATAGTCCTGCCGATCGTCGTGATCATTAGTGCTCTCATGTTGAAATACTCACCTTCTTTGGCGTCCATGTCTTGGCGGTGTTTTCCATAACGTGTCTAACTCCTCTTGAAGTAGCCACAGATACAAATTAATATTATTTCCTGGTTGTTTTGGCCCTTGAATAAGCATGCTCATGTGAATGTACTTGATTTCATGCACAACCGGGGGAGGTTGTACATCCATACAAACACGGGCCATGTACTATGGTTGGTGTTCGGTTGTAAACAATTCATGCCATCGGTACCGCGCTACGAAACACGATGTTCCTTGCATCACATTCAAAATGCCGATAGAAGCTGTTCAACGCTCTCCACGGCTTCCATCCTTCACGCGTGTCTTAGCCCGGATCATCTCCATCGTCGGGCTTCTTCCTCTCCGCGTGCCAGCGCATTAGCTTTGCTTCCTTGGGATCTACAAAATACCTGGAGGCGGGGAGTGATCGGTAAGTACCATACAACTTTCCTCGGGGACATTTCTTCCGGCCTTCTTGTATCGAGAAGCATTGCACAATCGGACAGCTTGTTTTTCGCGTGCTCCTTCCGATAAATTATGCAATCGTTGATGCATGCATGGTATCTAACGTGTGGCAGATCAAGAGGGCACACGATCTTCTTGGCCTCATCAACACTAGTAGGACATAGATTACCCAAGGGAAGAACATCCTTTAGGTACTTGAGATGCTCATCGAGGCTAGTGTCGGTCCATTTGTTTTTAGCCTTCGTCTTGAGGAGTTGGGCGTGAAACTCAAGCGGTCACCTCGAGTTGCAACCATCATACAATGGAGTGTTCGAGTCTACCACCGGTTGCTCCAGCTTAGCCTCCTCTCTAGAAGCAGCTCTCTCGATTTTCGTCTCCTTGCGAAGCAATGCTTGAACATGAGGGTCCCGCACAATTGAACTTAGTACCGACGAACTCTGTTGCGTGGAGTCCATGTCGTTCTCTCCGCCGCCATGTCCAGCCCCTTCTCCTCCGCCATGTCCGGCCCCTTCTCCGCCGCCATGTCCGGCCTCTTCCCCGCCGCCATTATCGATCATCTCTTCGTCTTGCCCCGTGTCATCATTTCCTGCCCCGTCGGCATCCTCAACATCGTCATCCTCATCTTCAATTATCCACCTAGTATAGCCATCCATGAAACCAGTCATGAGCAGGTGCGCTTCGACCGACCATCGTCATGGGGTCGAGCCAAACTATTCCTTTGCATTTTTCGACACGGACATAAAACCTCTGTCCGGTTATTTTCTTTCATGTCTTGCATCGCCGGCCGCAACCACCTGTCCACCATCGTTCCACTAACCATCGTCAACTCTGCAGTAATAATAAAAAAATTGATTGTAAAAATGCATGCATGCATCAAAGTCATAAAAAATTTGGCATGACCTTCCTAAAAATAGGACATATATGGATCTAGAGTTTGCGGAATTAGCGAAGCGGAAATAAATCGACATTTCGGCAAAACATAGGCAACTCAAAAGCACAATTTATGCGGCGTCAACTCATGCCACACACAATTTCCACAAACATATCACACACACATAAACACATTTCCATTTTGCAAAAGCATGAAAGTTTCATCACCTCTATCTTGATGGCCGAAGATGATGTTGTAGGGAGATCAAAAGTGCACAAATTAAGCTCTTCTTGACAAAGATAGATCTAGTTAGGGGGCAAATAGGTCACTTAACTAAATCCTACATCTACCTAGCTACCTAATTTGGAAGGAGACAACTTCAACTAGTGGAGGGGAAGGAAAAGAGAAAGGATATGCATTAATGGAGGTGGTGTAGTTATGTAGGAGTAATGAAGAGAGAGAAGGTGGATAGAGAAGAGAGGGAGTAATGGGGGAGAAGTATTGAGAAGAAGAAGAGTGAGAGTGGGAGCATGTGGTGGAGGGAAGAGAGGAGAGGGGGAGGTAGGGGAAGGGAAAAAAGTGAGTGGGAGCATGTGGTGGAGGGAAGAGAGGAGAGGGGGGAGGGGGAAGGAAAAAAAGCAAGGGGAGGGAGGGGACGGTTTGGGGTTGGTGGGGTTAGCGATGGCGCTGGTGAGAAACTGCTGCTGCTAAAACTTAGAAGCAACAGCTTCGAAGTAAGGCGCTATCGCTAGCTGGGACAAAAATGGCGACAATTTGAAACTTACCAGAGCGATCTCGAGAAACCGCTACTACTATGCATAGCGATGGCGCTGTTTCTCGCCACCCATCTTGCTACTTAGAGGTGGGGAACACCGGTCGATATTTGTAGCAGCGTGTTTACGGCGGCGCTCTTGCTAAATATTTAGCAGCGGCGAGTTTACATAAAGCGCTACTACTACTTACCGGCAGCGCTCTATTTTGAACAGCGCTGCTGCTTAAGATTCTCGTGTATAGGCTTTTCCCTAGTAGTGTGTGGCAGCGATGGTGAAGAGTACCACCGATTGCCGTCTTCCTTGGACCACCTTCTTGGTCTCTGGTGAAGCTACCTTCGCCTTTTGCACTTGCGGTGGAGCTCGATGGCGCGTCCTCGACGGCAGCGCCATGGCGCTCCAGAGAGGCGCTTGCGGAGTGAGCACGAGCTGTCCTTGCGGACTTGGTCTTCTTCTTCCCGGGGAGCTTCAGCGGCAAGTGGCTCGCGCTCTGCCGCAACAGCTGCTTCCCGGTAGATCTCGTCGGCGCGGATGAGTGCATCCTTTTTGTCACCTTGGATAGAGATGACGCTCATCGGGCCGGGCATTTTGAGCACATTGTATGCGTGGTGAGAGGCCGCCATGAACTTGGCGAGTCTTGGTCGGCCGAGTATCCCATTGTAGGGTAAAGGGATATCAGCCCGTCGAGCGTGACCCTCTCGATCCTGAAATTCAGCTCATTGCCGAGCGTCACCGGTAATGTGATCTTCCCTTGGGCTGGCTCCTTCTGGGTTTATCCCTTGAAAGGTGCGATCTTTCTAGCTTCATTTGTCGGGGATCGGAGCTTCTTGAGCCTGCGGAGGAAATCAAGTTCAGGCCGGCCCGCCGTCAACCAACATCTTTGTGACCTTGAGGTTGCGGATCGTTGGTGAGACCAACGATGGCAAGCACCCGACCGCAGTGATGCGGTCGGGGTGATCCTCAACGTCGAAGGCGAGGCGTCTTTGGACCACCCAGAGGCTCTGGCGCCTCGGCGGACGGGCTCATTGCATTCACCTCTCGCACCCTGTTTGAGTTGGCGGTGCGAGGCGTGCAGGAGGCGCCGCCGTCGGCGCCAATACCTCTGTTGCCTTCTCAAACTCTTGATCCTCGTCTCATCTTCCTCCATCTCATCATCTTCATCTTCATCCTCGTCTTTGTCGCGGCCTGGAGGCTGTCTCCTTGCCGCCGCCTTAGCCTGCAGTTCCTCCCCGGGCGGGAAGCTTCTTGCGGATCCTCCGCCACCTCCTCGGCTCTCTCCTTATCATGGCGCTCGTACTCAGCTTCTACGCAGCTCCGCCATCTGCTCTACTTTTTGCAGGTTTGGAGGTCATGGCCTTTGGTGCGGTGGATCTTGCAATGCGCTTGCGGAGCCGCCCCGCTTGTCGGCCCGCCACAACGCCCGAGTCATCGGTCTTGGCTTTGTCGGAGCCGCCTCCATTGCCGGAATGCTCAACAGCTAGCACATCCTTAGCCTTCCTCTTCCTATTGTTCCGCCTCCGGTTCCTTCTTGCCGGGGCAGCGTCCTCGCTGTCAGATCCTTCTGCTCCGGCCACCTCTCCGGGGATTTTCCTCCCCTCTTCAGCCCGTGCACACTTGTCGGCGAGAGCGTAGAGCTCGCTGACATCTCTGAACTTTATCATCGCCATCTCCTCCCTCATCCTGCGGTTACGCATGTTCGGATGAAACGCGCTGATAACCGCGGCAGGGTGGACGTCCGGAATGTTGCGCTGCACCTGGCTGAATCTTTGTATATACTTTGCGAGGCTCCCCTCCTACGGGCGAGCAAGTGGAGGTCGCTTCTGGCCATGAGGCTTGTGGCCGCCCGTGAAGCGCCGACAAACTGATGACACAGGTCCGCCCATGAAGAGATGGAGCCGTCCGGCAAGTGCATGAGCCAAGATCGGCGTTGGGCTTGAGTACGGCGGGGAAGTAGTTGGCGAGATCTTCTCGTCGCGCCCTCCGGCCTTTGCACGCGATGGTGTAGATCTTGAGGAACTCCGACGGGTGTATCCTGCCATCGTACTTCTCGGGAATATCCGCTTGAAATTCTTGGTTTTGGGCCATGGACCTGCCCTTGACTTCAAGGGTGAGCGCGCGGGCAACCTGCAGCGTCTGATAAGTCATTGGTTCTCGGCTGCGTGTGCATCGGCGGCTGGCCCGGCGCGATGGTCGATTGACGTCGCGCTTCGCCGCACTTTTCGATACGAATCTGGCGTCTTCGTGTTGCCGTTCTTGAAGGGCGTGGCGTTGATCGCGGCGAGTTCGCGGGTCCGACGGCGCGGTGGAGTCGGCGTCAAGTTGGTCCAGCGGTGGCGATCTTGGCAATGGGGCTGGGGCGCGGAAGCGGTACCCAGCCGGTCTGTCGGCGCCGCCCTGCGCCGGGCATCTTGTCGGGCCCTTACGCGTTCGTCGCGGGGCTTATCGCCATTGGCGGCGACGAGGCTGTGTGGCCATCCTCGATCGTCGATCTTGTGTGGCGCGGAGGAAGTCTAAAACAGCTGGGCTCGGGCTAAGCGCTTCCTCTGCAGTCTTGGGCAGCGGTGGTGACGGGCGGCGCGAGGAGCGAGACGTGCTCGGACTCCCAATCGGGTTGGGAGGGGCAACACCCCGTCCAGGCGACCGTACTTCACTCGCTCCAGCATGCGGTCGTGCACGCTGACCGCGAGCATCCCGCGACCCACCGTCTTGGCCTTGCTCCAATGCAAGCACGGTGCTTGGAGCACCGAGGCGTTGTTGACCTTGAACCTCTTGGGATGGGCACGGCGTCTGCACCGTCGCCGACGCTTGCGGGGCCTTGTTCCTAGATCTGGTGACGACACGAGACCCACCGACGGTACCCGCTGCCCCGCCGGTGTCCACCTCACCGCCTGCTTGCTCCGGCGGTGGCGGTAGAATCGACGTAGACGGAGCGGCCACCTCCGAAGGCTTCTTCTTCGGTGGCATGTTGACGATGACGCTGATGTAATGCGCGTGGAGACCGGATCAGATGCTCACGACCTCGAGTCCCCCTACCTAGCGCGCCAAAGATGTCGGGGCCGCTCTCTTCTGCGGCCTCGAGCACCTATGGGGCACTTGGGGGCCCCTTCTGGTTCGGCAGGGGAGCGAGGGCCTTGCAGAGCGGATCGAGGTCCCGCGCGCGCGTGGGGAGCGGGCAATCTTTACCCAGCTTCGGGGCTCTCGGAGAGATAACACCCCTATCTGCTCTGTGTTGTTATAGAATCTAGCTCGGCGTGCGAGCATATGGTGGTGCTTCTTGGTGTCGAATGAACAGACCTCTTCTACGTGCGCATGGGCCTCCTTTTATAGTCTGAAGGGGGTACCCACGGTGGCAGCGAGGAAGAGGGGTAGTGCGTAAAAGCGCAGGTTGGTACAACATTGCTGTGGTGCCTACCTAACTCGGCGGCGGGGGACAAGGGCATTAAATGCCCGTCCGGTCCGCCATGATCTTGCAGGTGGAGTGACCGTTAGGTGAGCCTCCGGGTGCCACGATGGTGCCTCTGTCGGCTCCGTTTGCCACCTCGCTCTGCATGGTTGCGTAGTATCCCGCCACGTGCTCTTGGGATGGCACTGGTGATGGCGCGTCACAGGTGCGTTGGAGTTGGGTGGCAGCCTTGCGGCAAGTGCCTTGCAGCAGGTCCTTTGTTGTGCCGGCTCCGCAAGCTTGCCGCCACTGGACCTTGCCGGGCGCGCGGGCACCGCGGCAAGTTTCTCCGCGATGCCGTGGTTAGCCCTCCGGCAAGCTCCTCTTGCCGGGGCCTTCGTGTTCTTGGCGGTACTTTGTTCTTGAATGGCGGTGATAAGGGTGGTGGGGAGCCTTGCGGACGTCGAGGCGAGCCTTGCTGTGAGGTCTTCTGACTTGCCCGTGCACAAGTTCGGGGTACTAAGGTGCCCCCCTACTTTAGTACACCGACACCTTGCGTCTGTACTGTGTTAAACAAATACATGTCATGATTATACGGTCACTGGCTCACCCGTACAACTCCGTATTTTGTTGATGACACAATCAAGTGACTAGTCAAACGTTCCATGTGGTGCAACTAGTGTTGCACCATCGGAGTGCGTAACCGTGGGGCCCACCTGTCAGCCCGTATGTGAAAGAAAGAAAATGGTAGTTTGAGTCTACACTGTGTAAATAAAATAGGAGTACATTTTAGGGTGATCATATGGTCACTGGCTCACCATACAGCTCCGTAATTTGTTGATAACACGATCAATTGACCAGTCAAACGGTCCACATTCAGTAGCACACATTACCATAGGGCCCACCCATCAGCGTGTATATGAAGGACATAAATGGTAATAAATTAGTGGTCGGTGGTTATTCGAAGTCGTGAGACCTCTTGTTGGGGGCGTTGATTGGGCGGTGGGGTGGGGATCGCCGGAGAAAAAGCTCGGTGCGGGGGGGCCTAGAGGGATGGCCGGTGCGGTGGTGCACCAGCGGTGGGGAGTGGTTTCGGGGAGGGTGGGGCGGCGTAGCGGCGCGGGCCGGCCACGGGAGGCGTGGGCCGGCGGTTCGGCCGGTGGTGGCTGGCGGCTCAGGGGGGTGGAGTTTGATGATAAAATGGATGTCCTTGATTTCGTATCCAACGGGTGGAAAATCTAATGTCCAGAGATTAAAAAGTCAGTCAACTCACATGTAGCCTCACCCCGCACGTACACATGCACGCACGCAAGACACGCACCCATGCACGCGTGCAACACTGACACGTACACATAACGTACACACGCACACATGCTGGCGTGCAACACTGACACGTACACATGCACTCACGAACACACACACATACGCACCCATGCATGCAACACTGAAACGTACCCTTGCAGGCACGCAACACTCGCACGCCTGCATGCACACAGCACACGACGCAAGACACATGCTCAACATATACGTGCATGCACCCTTTGTTAAGGACATGGATTGTTTCGAGTATTAATCAATCTTATCTGTGATAAGCAGAACATTGATGTTTGCAGCGGTCTTTATGAATCACAACATATCAAACGGGCTATCAACATAGTAGGCTTATCTACATGAAAAAGATGACATCACACTCAATGAACAATCATCGGTTTATGAAATGCCCGCTTCTGACCGCCCTGGCCCACCAAAGGTTCCTCTGCTGTGCGCTGCCTGCGTTGACATGCAGGCCATGTACCCAAAGAGCCCACATGTCAGTGGAAGAACGGCGCCGTGTCCTAGGTCAGAGTCGAGGGCGCCACTCGCTGCACGCCCGGCTGAACACGCCTCCTTCCTGCATTCAAACGCCTCGATAAAACACGCCCGTGTGGAAGCCGAGAAACCCACTCTGGACACACGTCCGTTCATGACCGGGCCGGCATTAAACGCAACACCGGCCGAGCTCCTCCCATCCGCCGTCTATTTAATCTCCTATTTAAACAAGGCCAAACGCCGGCCAAGAATCGCACACCTCCGCTGCTCCCCTATCTCCTCCTTCACCATTTTGTCCACTCTTACAATGGCTTACGAAGAGTAGTTATTCCGCATCCAAGTCGGCTGGGTAGCCCGCGGGATACGAGCTATGCAGCTCATTGATCCACCTCCCTCCCCTCGCCCGACGGAGCCAGTTGCCGTCCCAAGCCGACGCACGGTTCAGCAACTCGCTGCTCTAGGCCAGCTCGACGAGGAGCGGCACACGGGTCTCAGGACCGGATTTTTGGGATATTAATTTCCAGAAAATGGCCCTTGTGCTCACCAGCCCCAGGATTACTGTTGGCTGATGAGGTACCAACTTGATACAGAAATTCCAAGCAAAATACAAAATATGAAGTACAAGACCATTCTGGCCTATGAGTACAACAAATGGTTTCTAGTGGTTGATGGCGGAAGCGGTTTGTGGATCATCAGTGTCTATGGCACTCCATTTCCCACAGGAACAGCTGACCAGGTTAACTCCTATCTTCGCGAGGCTGCTATCACCATTGCTTAGGTTCCAGGGCTGTCATCACGTCACTCCTCTCCAAGCAAGAAATCTGGCCAAGACAATAGCCAGGGACAAGCCGGTGAGTACTTTGAATGTACTCGCAAACATTATGAACACAGGTATAATATCACAAATGAGAATCATGCTCTGAAATATTCTATGATCACACGTTAGTCAAAAAATGAAATCTTTGAATGCACGCAAGCAGGTTATTTATATACATGAATATGCAATAACAGAATAGTAATAAAATGCACCGATCGGGTGTCTGAAGCGACACCTTGAAAGGTTAGTAAATAACGAGCATGCCTCAGTCGGGCGTCTGAGCGACACCACATAAAGGGCTTATAAGGCAAATAAATAACAAGCATGCCACAGTCGGGCGTCTCAGCGACACCACATCAAGGGCTTATAAAATAAATCAATCATAGTGAATATCCAGGAGGTAGAACCGTCCCAGGGATACTCAATACTTCAAATAATATAAAGGGGTTAGTCCATAATAATAATAATCATATTTATCATAAGTCACACGTCATGATCCATGTTCTAGTTTAGTAGTTTCTCCTCCGAAGACCGACACTAAGACCGACACTTGACCCATCCCAGACTGTAGTCCTTAACCATGGACACGGCTATTCGAATAGTTTTTATCTCTGCAGAGGGTGTACTCTTTACCCACGAGTAACGGATTCCTTTAGTCCATCGGGACTAATTCCGTCTACGGTCTTTTAATTGAAAACACACCTGACTTGCACACACCAGCTTAAATTACCGGTGTCTGGAATCACCCACGACACCTGTCAAGCAAAACTCTAAGTGGGGAGGCTACAACCTCGCGTAGCATGGGATCAAATTTATACCGCACATTCTAAGGGGTGCCCCCCTCTCGGTCCCAACCGGAAACACCCATGCCCCCGGACCAGGTGGCATGCCTACCGGATGCATCCGGTATCTTCCACCATGGCCTCTCTGTATGGTGTGTGCTAGGAAGGGGTTGACAACTTACTGAACCGTACCCTACCAGTGGCAGGCACAAGTGGTAGTACGAAAACAAGTATGGGGGTTACTGGAGCAAGACTCGATCTACGGTCGACTCAGGAGGTTTAATGATTCCCTGCATGATATGTATAACAAAAATATTTCAACCAACAGAATCACCACTCATTATACCTTACTATGCCATACCGGACATAACCGTCCCGACGAAGACCGGAGACAAGCTCACGCCTATCCAAGGCAGAGGCTTTCCCGGATTTCTTTCCGGCATGCATGCAAGGCATACGAGGACGATTACCATCACAAGTATATCCACTTCCAACAGCAAGGAAGTCTCCAATATGCATTCATGCAAAGGATCGTATCACCACATAAAATAACGAGTTCTCCGTATTAAGGTGTTGTTGTAATCGTGTTAACCATCACACAAAAATATTATGCCAGGGTTCAGAATGCTTGCCTTCAAGTTGTGGAGGGGTGAGGTGCACTCCAAAACTT